>CM056051.1:176566722-177766722 GCA_029574335.1 Rana kukunoris
ATTGGTGATCAGTGAGAAGAATGCCCCTTACATTGGTGATCAGTGAGAAGAATGTTCCTTACATTGGTGATCAGTGAGAAGAATGTCCCTTACATTGGTGATCAGCGAGAAGAATGTCCCTTACATTGGTGATCAGTGAGAAGAATGTTCCTTACATTGGTGATCAGTGAGAAGAATGCCCCTTACATTGGTGGTCAGTGAGAAGAATGTTCCTTACATTGGTGATCAGTGAGAAGAATGTCCCTTACATTGGTGATCAGTGAGAAGAATGTCCCTTACATTGGTGATCAGTGGGAGGAATGTCCCTTACATTGGTGATCAGTGAGAAGAATGTCCTTACATTGGTGATCAGTGAGAAGAATGTCCCTTACATTGGTGATCAGTGAGAAGAATGTTCCTTACATTGGTGATCAGTGAGAAGAAATGTCCTTACATTGGTGATCAGTGAGAAGAATGTCCTTACATTGGTGATCAGTGAGAAGAATGTTCCTTACATTGGTGATCAGTGAGAAGAATGTTCCTTACATTGGTGATCAGTGAGAAGAATGTTCCTTACATTGGTGATCAGTGGGGAAGAATGCCCCTTACATTGGTGATCAGTGGAAGGAATGTTCCTTACATTGGTGATCAGTGAGAAGAATGTTCCTTACATTGGTGATCAGTGAGAAGGATGTTCCTTACATTGGTGATCAGTGAGAAGAATGTCCCTTACATTGGTGATCAGTGAGAAGAATGTCCCTTACATTGGTGATCAGTGGGAAGAATGTTCCTTACATTGGTGATCAGTGAGAAGAATGCCCCTTACATTGGTGATCAGTGAGAAGAATGTTCCTTACATTGGTGATCAGTGAGAAGAATGTTCCTTACATTGGTGGTCAGTGAGAAGAATGTCCCTTACATTGGTGATCAGTGAGAAGAATGTTCCTTACATTGGTGATCAGTGAGAAGAATGTTCCTTACATTGGTGATCAGTGAGAAGAATGTCCCTTACATTGGTGATCAGTGGGAAGAATGTCCCCTTCATTGGTGATCAGTGGGAGGAATGTTCCTTACATTGGTGGTCAGTGGGAGGAATGTCCCTTACATTGGTGATCAGTGAGAAGAATGTCCCTTACATTGGTGATCAGTGAGAAGAATGTTCCTTACATTGGTGATCAGTGAGAAGAATGTTCCTTACATTGGTGATCAGTGAGAAGAATGTTCCTTACATTGGTGATCAGTGAGAAGAATGTTCCTTACATTGGTGATCAGTGGGAAGAATGCCCCTTACATTGGTGATCAGTGGAAGGAATGTTCCTTACATTGGTGATCAGTGAGAAGAATGTCCCTTACATTGGTGATCAGTGAGAAGAATGTCCCTTACATTGGTGATCAGTGAAGAATGTTCCTTACATTGGTGATCAGTGAAGAATGCCTTCCTGATACATTGGTGATCAGTGAGAAAGAATGTCCCTTATTGGTGGTCATGAGAAGAATGTCCCTTACATTGGTGATCAGTGAGAAGAATTTCCTTACATTGGTGATCAGTGAGAAGAATGTCCCTTACATTGGTGATCAGTGGAAGGAATGTTCCTTACATTGGTGATCAGTGAGAAGAATGTTCCTTACATTGGTGATCAGTGGGAAGAATGTCCCTTACATTGGTGGTCAGTGAGAAGAATGTTCCTTACATTGGTGGTCAGTGAGAAGAATGCCCCTTACATTGGTGATCAGTGAGAAGAATGTCCCTTACATTGGTGATCAGTGGGAAGAATGTCCCCTTCATTGGTGATCAGTGGGAGGAATGTTCCTTACATTGGTGATCAGTGAGAAGAAGGAGGAGGACACACCCAAGGAGCTCTCTGAGAGAACCAGCCTTTTTCAAGCCTGGGCCTTGCCTGCTAGCTTGGCCCAGGAATAATGCCTGATCCTGGGGGAGGGCCCTGGGACAGATCCCCCTGATGATACGGGGCCTAGTGAGAGGAGGAGGTGGTGCAGGATCTGACTGTGGGTCCAGGCCCTGGTGAGAGTACAGATGTATGCAGACAAAAGGTCATCGATCATTTTCGGGCGGTCGGAAGAGCAGAGGAGAAACTAAAATGTTTGAAAGCTGAACATAAAAACTTCAAAACCAAGTACTTCCAGGCTTTGGAGTAAAAATCGTTCGGCTATGAGAGCCTGAGCTACAAGAGATGGAGGAGAAAGTAAAGAAAACAATCTTTATTGTTGGAGAAATTAAAAGATAAAAGTGGAGCGTTTGCAGAAAAATTTTAAAAATGAGAGAGATTTGCCAGCCAGACCTCTGTGGATCAGCAGCAGTCGCAGGTTACAGAAAACCCGGGTCCATCTGCCTCTGCACCCCTCCCCCCATGTCAGGCTGGGGAATCGCCAGCGGCAACCAGCCAGGGGGTTGAGGGTGAACATGGCACCTTACAGTTTACCCAACAGATGGAGTCACCCCTAAGGGCAGACAGGTCTGCTGGTGAAACGTCAGAAGTCGCTGTGGAGTTGCAGAAGGGTCGCAGACCGGCACTGGTGGAGAAATCCCACTGTACTGTGCAGCCGCCTTCCAACATGGGTGTCCCAGCTGTAGTGAGTGGTGTCCCGGCTAAAGTGGATGGTGTCCCGGCTGTAGTAAGTGGTGTTTCTGCTGTGGAGAAATCCTCTGCAGATATGAAGAGAAATCCCCTAGCAGAGGTGTCACCAGCCCACCAGAGCAGTATGGATGGATCTACATCATGCCCCCAGCAAATGGATTCTGCTATGACTGCTGGGACCTGTGGTTCTACAACCAAGATGGCTGCCAGCTCCAAAGAGCCTGTTTCAGCCTCACCTGGGCTGATTGCAGGTGGGGGAGGGGAGCAGCACAGTGCAGCAAGTGGAGTGGAAGCAGCGATGGAAGTCTCCTGCACTGATTCACCTGTTGCTGACAACCCTGTCCCGATGGAGAAGAGTCTGCCTGGAGGTGAAGTATGTGAGGGCACCGCTGTGAATATGGACACGGCAGGAACTATGAATGTGCCAGGAAATAATAACAATAATAGTATTGATGAAGCAATGGATGTGGTGGGTGGTGGTGAAGGGGTTAACAATGACATTTCTCCTCCTGCTCAGCAGAGGAAAGACTCATCTGCAAAACGCACAACTGGACCCTCTGCGGGGAGGTCTGTGAACACCGGCAGCTATGCAGCAGTTTTGGGGAGTCGCACCAAAGAGGGTGGGGGGAATGGTGCAAATGTTGGTGGTCACAATTTGGGGGGGTTTAGTGGGGGGATGGTTGGTGGGTACAAAAGAAGAAACGTGGTCCAGTTGAAGTGGGAGAGGGAGGGGACCCCACCAGTAAGGGGGAGGGTGGCAGAGTTGATCCTGGAAATGGGATTTAAAGTCGCAGACATTTTTGCTTTGATTTGTCCTGTTGGAAGTTCAGAATTTGATTTATCCTTTGTAAAGCCTGAGGGTTTGGATTTGTTTTGGGAACGTTTTAGGGGGCGCAGGGACCTTCCGCAGTGGAATGGTTGGATGCCAAAGGTGGTTTCCAGGCAGCCTCTAATAAAATCAGTGACGATCCTCGTGCGTAATGAATCCATCCCAGAGGCTGATTTGATAGTGTGGTTACACCGATATGGTGAGGTCCTCGCTCCACTGCGGAAGGTCCTTGATCAGCAGGGGATATGGACAGGGGCCTGGACAGTGTCATTAAAATTGGGGGTGCAGGGAAATGTTGTTCAACATTTGCCCTGTTCAGCCTTTCTGGGGAGGGACAGGCTGACCATTTTTTACCAGGGTCAGCCTAAAGTGTGCAATAAAGTGTTGGGACAAGGCCACTTTGCGTCCACCTGCACCCGAAAGAAATGTTCTTTGTGCCAGGCGCTGGACCATTTGGCTAAAGACTGTACAGATATTCGGTGCAACTTGTGCCAAAAACTTGGTCACCCTACAGTCTTTGCCCAGAGGCATTACATAACCTGCCAGGGTTGGAGGCTGAGCTGCAGAGGCTGGATAAGGAGATGAGGCCACCAAAACTGTTGTTGTCCCTCCTGTGTCTGTGGAACCCGTTTCTGTTCCCTCTAGTGATGTGGTCCCTGAGTCTGTCCCTTCTGTGTCTGTGACATCTGTTTCTATTCCCCCAGTGGTGTGGTCCCTGAGTCTGTCCCTTCTGTGTCTGTGACATCTGTTTCTGTTCCCCCTACAGATGTGGTTCCCTAAATCTGTCCCTCCTGTCCCTAATCCATCAATTCGTAGATCCTCCAGACTGGCAGAGGCTGCTGGGGGGGCAGGTTAACGGACCTTCCCACTCAGCCTCCAGTCCCTGCCCCTCGGCAGCGCAAGCGTGGTCAGGGGAATGTGGGGGTGCTGGATGGGGTGGGGCTGATGGAAGGGTGTCCACCCCATGTCTCACATTCGGTTGATGGGGATTCGGATGAGGAGGGGTGGGAGAAGATCAGGAGGAAGGAAAAAAAGAAGAAGAGAAAGGCTAGAAAACCGGTCGTCTCTTCCTCAGAGTCGGATCCAAGAGGGGTTGCTCTTGGTAACACCTTTTCTGTGTTGTCGGGTGATGAGATGTCTTTGTCTTCTCCCTTATCATCTATGGATGAGGGGGAGTCATGTAGTTTGAAGAGAGCTGTTTCTGGTGATGAGAGTGTGGTGAAGGTCAAGAAACGACTACCCCAATCATCCTGATGGCAGTTCCCACTCTGATAAAGGTGGCGACCATTAATGTCGCCAGCACTAAATCTGCAAGAGCTCGCGATATGGCCTTTTTTTTGCTCAGCGAGTTTGATGCCGAGATTTTATTTTTGCAAGAGACCTGGCTCCATACTTTGGCCGATGTCCATCTGGCAAAAAGGGAGTGGAGATGCGGTCCCTCCTTTTGGCCTCTTGCGGCTGAGCACTGCAGCGGAGTTGCGGTTCTTTTTAAAACCGATATGGTAACGTGCCGGCGGGTAATTGGGGTAGTAATGGGTAGACGCATGGTGTTGGACGTTTCCTGCCTATCTCTGGGTGAGGGTTTCCTTTTCTGTCTCTTTCACTCCCTTAGCTTTTGTTGGTTAGTGTCTTTTTGAAGAAGGGCTGCATGCATAATGGGTGCGGGTTTGTTTCTTGACCTTGCAGGTTTGTCTGGTGTAGTGGTGTGAGTTGTATTAAGATTTATTTTCCCGGTGTATATATGATTTTTTGCTTTTTCTGTAAAGTCTTTTTGTTTGAGAGCGGATTTGCTATATTTATTTTCATTTTATGTAAATATGTATATATTTATGTATTTTGTGTGTATATAGTGATTTTATGCTTAATGATTGCAAGACTTTCAATAAACAAAATTGGGAAGAATGTCCCTTACATTAATGATCAGTGGGAAGAATGTCCCTTACATTGGTGATCAGTGAGAAGAATGTCCCTTACATTGGTGATCAGTGAGAAGAATGTCCCTTACATTGGTGATCAGTGAGAAGAATGTTCCTTACATTGGTGATCAGTGAGAAGAATGTTCCTTACATTGGTGATCAGTGAGAAGAATGTTCCTTACATTGGTGATCAGTGGGAAGAATGTTCCTTACATTGGTGATCAGTGGGAAGAATGTCCCTTACATTCGTGATCAGTGGGAAGAATGTCCCTTACATTAATGATCAGTGGGAAGAATGTCCCTTACATTGGTGATCAGTGAGAAGAATGTCCCTTACATTGGTGATCAGTGAGAAGAATATCCCTTACATTGGTGATCAGTGAGAAGAATGTTCCTTACATTGGTGATCAGTGGGAAGAATGTCCCTTACATTGGTGATCAGTGGGAAGAATGTCCCTTACATTGGTGATCAGTGAGAAGAATGTCCCTTACATTGGTGATCAGTGAGAAGAATGTCCCTTACATTGGTGATCAGTGGGAGGAATGTCCCTTACATTGGTGATCAGTGAGAAGAATGTTCCTTACATTGGTGATCAGTGAGAAGAATGTTCCTTACATTGGTGATCAGTGAGAAGAATGTCCCTTACATTGGTGATCAGTGGGAGGAATGTTCCTTACATTGGTGATCAGTGAGAAGAATGCTCCTTACATTGGTGATCAGTGAGAAGAATGTCCCTTACATTGGTGATCAGTGAGAAGAATGCTCCTTACATTGGTGATCAGTGGGAAGAATGTCCCTTACATTGGTGATCAGTGGGAAGAATGTCCCTTACATTGGTGATCAGTGAGAAGAATGCTCCTTACATTGGTGATCAGTGGGAAGAATGTCCCTTACATTGGTGATCAGTGGGAAGAATGTCCCTTACATTGGTGATCAGTGGGAAGAATGTCCCTTACATTGGTTATCAGTGGGAAGAATGTTCCTTACATTGGTGATCAGTGAGAAGAATGTCCCTTACATTGGTGATCAGTGAGAAGAATGCTCCTTACATTGGTGATCAGTGGGAAGAATGTCCCTTACATTGGTTATCAGTGGGAAGAATGTTCCTTACATTGGTGATCAGTGGGAGGAATGTTCCTTACATTGGTGATCAGTGGGAGGAATGTTCCTTACATTGGTGATCAGTGAGAAGAACGCCCCTTACATTGGTGATCAGTGAGAAGAATGTCCCTAACATTGGTGAGCAGCAGGTGTTTCTAAGTTATTAGAAAGACTGAAACTAGACAAAAGCGTCTTTTTGTGATATTTGAAAATGGATTACTTCACATTAAAAGCAGCTAGAGGGGCCAGGGATGACTTCTTTTAAATCTCATTTACTGTATGTTAAGTATATGCATTGAGAAAAAAAGTTTACTGCTCAGAGGTCCCAGGGAACTGCAAGATGGAGTCCAAACACCTGGGTGCAGGCACTGCAATAATATGCAAAAATGTGTAGAGAAAAACCGGGACGGCCGCACTCCAAAAAAATGGTTCCTTTTAATAAAACTGGTCACAACGTGAACATATCACAGCAAAAATTTAGAAGAAAAGCTTCTGTTTTTTTGCTGTGATATGTTCATGTTGTGATCAGTTTTATTAAAAGGAACCATTTTTTTGGAGTACGGCCGTCCCGGGTTTTTCTCTACACATTTAAGTATATGCATTGTTCAATTCCCATAATCCTAAGCATAAGTGCATTTAACAAAATACATTAATTTATACTACCTTTTTATGTGTATTTGTAAAAAAAAAATTCTACAACCCATAGCAAGTTAGCCTCTATACATAGGGCCAGATTGAGGTAGATGAGAGCATCTTTGCTCTGGAGTAACGCATCTCATTTACGTTCCGCTGCAGAAATTTTAGGAGCAAGTGCTGTTATTCATGAAGCACTTGCTCCTAAAGTTGTGGCAGCGCATCGCAAATGAGACAGCGGAATTCAAATTGGGCGGGTACGGGGCGTGTAGTATTCAAACTACGCGCGATCCTGCGGCGAACGTACTGCGCATGCGTCGAGTGTCAATGCATCCCAGTGCGCATGCTCCAAGTTCTGTCAGTGAACGTCAATGACGTCACGTCCCCATTCATGAATGTTTTACGCAAACAACGCGATTTGTTTTTTTTCCGACGCGATGACGACGCCTATACCTAACATAGGATACTCCACTAGGGGGCTGCTTTATCTATACGCCGCGTATCGCTTCTGGAAACGTCGTAAAGTCACTGCGTCGCGCCCGAAAAAGATCGTGAATTGCCGATTCCTGCTCATTAACATATTTTTTGAGCGTAAATCGGCGTGAACGCCCCCAGCGCCATTTTTAAGTTGAAGTAACGATGCGATGGCGAAATTCAATAAAGTATTTAAATCAAAGTTCTAATCAATTAGACAGTTGAACTACATATTTTATTTCTAATATTGATTCAATATAGTACCAAGTCATTGCAAAGTGCTTCAAAGTGTGCAATGTCCCTACAACAGAAATGTGCATATTAACCACTTAAGGACCGGACCAATATGCTGCTAAATGACCCAAGGGGTTTTTACAATTCGGCACTGCGTCGCTTTAACAGACAATTGCGCGGTCGTGCGACGTGGCTCCCAAACAAAATTTGCGTCCTTTTCTTCCCACAAATAGAGCTTTCTTTTGGTGGTATTTGATTGCCTCCGCGATTTTTATTTTTTGCGCTATATACAAAAATAGAGCGACATTTTTGAAAAAAAATCAATATTTTTTACTTTTTGTTATAAGAAAAATCAAATAAACTAAATTTTAGTCAAACATTTAGTCCAAAATTTATTTAGCCACATGTCTTTAGTAAAAAAAAATCGCAATAAAAATAAAATAGCTACCTAGCGGGAACAGCGACACTAATACAGCGATCAGAAAAATTATCGCTTAGTGACACTGTCAATAGGGAGTAAAAGGGTTAACTAGGGCGGTGATCAAGGGGTTAAAACTTTATTAGGGGGTGTTCGGGGGCTACCCTGAACCTAACACTAACTGCCTGCCACACTGACACTAAATGCAGTGATCAGTACATATATGATCACTGCATTCAGTGACACTGTGACAGGGGGAGGGGGGTGATCGCAAGGGGTTAATGTGCCTGCGTGTCCTGGTGTCAGTGTAGTGTTGTGCAGACTTACTATGTGATGTGATCTCTCCTCAGCGGCGGTTGAAAAAAACACCGAGAGCAGAGATCACATCACTTCCCTCTTCCTGTGTTTACACAGGAGGCGGAAGTGACACACAGGCGAGCGTGCGCATTGGCTGGGAGCGATCCGGAGGGGGCGGACAAAAATGAACCGCCGCCCCCTCAGCACGGATCGCTCGCACAGCCACCGGGACCATCGCAGGTACCGGGGGGGTCCCGATCGGACCCCCGACCCACGTCAAGGCAGCCACGTACAGGTACGTTGATGTGCCTGTCCGTGCCATTCTGCCGACGTAAATGTACATGCGGCGGTCCTTAAGTGTTTAAGGGCAATTTGGCAGAACACTGAAGCACCCAGAGGTGGCCTTTACTAACATTGGAAGAACAAATCAAATCTTACTTTATGCAGGTAGTGTCCTGGTGGAATTATATCTCATGATTCAGAAGCAAAAGTAAAAACCATGCATTCGCCAAATTCTACATATAGTAACTTTTTTTCCTATCAGAGGCATGTCATTCTGTATAGGCAATTTAGTGATCCAGCCAACCCTGCCAGACAGCATATTCATATCCCTGACCTTCACTGCACCAGAAGAACAACTTAGTTCAAAACACTTGTCAGAATGCCATACCCAGTGCCTTCTGACTGGTCAACGTAGGAGAAATGTGCACTGGCAAGGTAAACCTGTGTACACATTAGCAATAACTGTATTTAAACAGATAAGTGTTTTTTTAACAAATGGCTGTAAAACTACAAGTTCTGCAAGATAGGACCAATCATTTTTATAATTTGCCAGTACAATAATAAATCTTTGCTTACAGTTTCGAGCAATGCTGTGCTTAGATTTTGCAAAACCTTGTGAACGTTTGTCATAATCCAACAACATGCTCAATTGAAAGAAAGGTACCAGCTCACAATAAATCCAAGGTGAAAAGTATTGTATATTATAAACACATCTATTAATAGACACAATGCAAAAGTCACCCACCTGACCTGATAGAGTGAAAATAAGTCTTAAAGTGTATATAAGCTCTAACAATAAATTTACCAGACCCTTTGGCCTGCTGAAATACACAAATGAAAGTGTTTTATTATATCTGTTCCAAGTGTACAAAAAATAAAAATAAATATCTGTTCATCCAGCCAGAAATCTTGTGATCTAGTAACTTTTGGTGCTCTCGGCCTATGGACTGTTATGAACTAATAAAAATGAATAATACAAACCTATGTGGTATTGGGTTTATTTAGCTTCTGTGCAGAGCATACCAGTGAGCAGAGTCCACACCGGTTGTGCCTTTTAAGGGCTTGTTGGCCCACTTTTATTAAAGAAAGAAAACGTCCATTCAGAATTCCCACGCAAGGGGGTTTCAAGTTGCTACAGCAGAAATGTAATAATCAACGGAAGATACCAAGCCACCTGGCTCTCTTCAGTAATACTGCCACTTAGGCTTTACTCTTCAGCCCTCTTGGCCATATACCAAAGCTCCCGTACAACCACTGTACCTCTTCTCAGCTTTCATGCTGCTCAGCCCACAGCTTCTGGCTGTTTCCAAACCCTGGTCCCAGGATTGCAGATTCTATCCCACCCATATCGCTATGGAATCTCCGGGCTCCAGGTCCCCAACTGGATTTTACAAACTTTGGAGGAAACTGATCAAACAGATTCTTCCACATTAAATAACCCTGCCTATTTGAGAACACTGGGCAACAATTACCAGGACAGGGAACTGTACTGTCAGGCCTCGTACACACGATCAAATCTGTCTGCTGGAAACGGTCTGCTAGACCGTTTCAGCAGACAGATTCGATCGTGTGTACGGGCAAACAGATGGATTTGGCCACCCGACAGATTTCAAAGCATGCTTTAAAATCTGTCGGCTGGGAACCCGTCCGCCCGACATGTCTGCTGGTTAGTATGCTAACCAGCAGACATGTCTTCTCGCACACGCGCCAAATGATTTCGACGCATGCGCGGAAGTGTTTTACTTCCTGGTGCGGTGACGTGGCGGCGTCAACGTCACCGCCACGTCAGCGCGCTGTCTGCTGGCAGGGATTTTGGTTTGCTCGTGTGTACACGCGAGCAAACCAAAATGCCAGCAGACAGATCTGTTCAAATCGGTCGGTCTGACCGATTTGAACAGATAGATTTACTGGTGTGTACGAGGCCTCACACTTACTAAACAATAAAGATGCAAAATTAGGTCTTTCCCATCCATGACATTACTGTAGCCATCATAACTGCAAGAATGTGTTTTTTGAGAACTTGAACGATACATAGCAGAGTAAAGAAATCAGCAGGATTAGAGAAGCCAACATAACATTGAAGGATATTATAACACAAAATACTGTAATTCCAAGATAAATGGACCAGGACATTGATATAGCAAGTAACAGATAATAGTGAACATAGGCGTGTGCACAGGGTGTGCCGGGTGTGCCCAGGCACACCCTAATCACCCTGTACAGAACAGATTCCCCCTCTTTCCCTCCCCAAAGCACTTCCGGCTTCCCCCCTCTTCCACCGCTTGTTGCTGTGGATGTTTTAGGGTGAGTGGGAGAAGGGGCCAGTAAATAGACCATTTACCAGCCTCTTCCCATTCTGAATGAACATTGTGAGTGATTCGTAGCGTGTGTTTGAGCTTTGGGGTGCACACCCTAATGCCAAAGGCTGTGCACACCTATGATAGTGAACAGAAAAGAGGTGTGCCTCATATTCCGGAGGGAAACAAATAACAAATAAGAAAGCGTGTGTTGAAAAATTGAGACCAGAAAAAAAAGGGGGTAGTAGGCCCCATACCTCCAATGGTGTACATTACCGCCCTGAGCCCCCAGAGTAAGTAATTGATAATGAAAAAAAAGAGGGTATGGAGAAGGGGTTAAGGTAAGCAAAGAAGAAGGGAAGGGGAAGAGGATGAATAGATAGACCATAGATTTCCTTTAAAGTGTGTTTGACACCACAACTATTAAATCATTTTATTCCATCTTCCTAGCTTCATATTATTCTTTCCCTCATCCCAATTTCCCCAGTGCCAGGGTAAACAGCGATAAAAACCATGTGTTGCTTGTGAAGCAGTGGCTGCGGGTGCCGTCACGTCCTTCCCTCCAAACGTGGCACCCACAGCCACTGCTTCACAAGCAACACATGTTTTTTCTCGCTGTTTACCCTGGCATTGGATCAGTGCCTTGAAAATGTGAGTTTTATACATTTGTTTTATTAAACCTTGTGCGCATACAGAGTACACTATGTTATCTCCTTTTTTTATATGAATGAATCATCATCTGGCCGGAGTGTATCTGTTTTGGCTTCATGCTTGTCAGCTGGCAACTTCATTCCCTGGATTTATCCCTTATGGGAAAGCGCTATTGACCCTGATCTTGCTATAGGGTCTGATCTGGGAGGTGAGAGGCCACTTTTTCTACTGGTGGAGGTGTTTTTCTTCTATCCACAATTCATCACCTGCATGTGTGTGAATTCTACCACTATTGGATTATCACAAGGAGGATCCTTGGATGGACTTTTATATAGCGCTGCACTATTCTTTGTTTATATCTTTCCAGGAACGTATCTAATTGATTCCTAGTGTTCAGCTTCTCACTATTATATTATTTTGTGTTTTTATTGCGCTGATTGATTTTCTTTTATATAAATACTGTAAAAAGGCAAACACACTAAACACAGATTGTTTTATGAAAAAAAGATTAATATGGACCACAGTAGTTACAAAAGCAGGATAAATGACAGTATACAGGTAGCCAACAAGTTTCGCACAAAGGTGCTTCGTCAGGGCCTTGCTAATTTTATTTTGGATAGTGTGGTCTGTATATGACATACAAATACGCCATTAATACACATCAAATAATATAATATAACACATTACATATTCATATCAGTAAAGAAAAGCTTACTGTGTGCTCACCAATTCTGCTAGTAACTGAGTCAAATGTACCAGAACGTTTTAACTAGCAGAATTGGTGAGCACACAGTAATTTTTTTTCTTTACTGATATGAATATGTAATGTGCTATATTATATTATTTGATGTGTATTAATGGCGTATTTTTATGTCATACATAGACCACACTATCCAAAATAAAAGTTGAAAGGCCCTGACGAAGCACCTTTGTGCAAAACTTGTTGGCTACCTGCATACTGTCATTTATCCTGCTTTTGTAACTACTGTGGTCAATTTTAATCTTTGGAAATAGTTTTTAACAATTATTATTACATTTTGATATATATTTTCATAAAACACTGTGTATAGTGTGTTTGCCTTTTTTACAGAATTTGACATCTCTCACTTCAAATTCCCTTAATTTGGGGGAGTGTTTATCTCTCCCAAATTGTATTTTTTCTTTTTATTGTACTCAACCATGGGATTGTGAGATATTTTCATCTGTATCTGGAAACAATCCCACCATTCCTCTGTTTTATATCCTCAAGATATTCATCTCTATCGCACTTCCACTAGCAAGCTATATATTTTTCCCTACACAAACATTGGAAATATATAACCTTTACACCCTAGCAATCCCCCAAAAATGGTGTGCCTCTTCTCTTCCTGGTCATACGGTTGCATACATTTCTTGGTTGATTATTGATTGGTGGATTCCTCAGAATGTAGGATTATACAACACAAGAAATATTAACTGCTTTAGTGTACCCATGGCTGATGCACAGCTTACCTCTCTCAAGGAAATCTATCAGTGTCCTGTCAGAAACATAATTGGGTTGATTTACTAAGGCAAATACGCTGTTCAATCTACAAGGGAATTGTGCCTTAGCTTAGTGAATGGGGTGAAAATGTACTTTGTAAAGAATAGCCAACCACATGCAAAGAAAAACAATGGATGAGTGCAGTCAGCAGAGTTTCAGCTCATGCACTAAAATATAAGAATATTTGCATGCAAACAGCAGCTTGTTTGGCTACAGCAACCCCTCTGACTCACTAATTAGGAATAAATATGTAATAAAGGAGACTTGTTTACTAAAGGCCATGGACATTTGTAAGAGCTTACTAAATGTGGTGAAAATCTTGTGCAAATAATACCCAATTAGGTGTAAGAAAAATAATGAAAACAACTTTTTTTCTTGCACGCGATTGGACGATGGAAGTCAGCAGAGCATTGGCCCATTCACTGTTCTCAGGCCTCGTACACACGATCGAGGAACTCATCGTAAATTAAACATTGTTTTCCTCGACGAGTTCCTTGTTAGGCTTGTCGAAAATCTTGACAAGCTGTCTTTGCGTACACACTGTCAAAACAAGAACGCAGTGACGTAAAACACATACGACGGCACTATAAAGGGGAAGTTTGATTCCACTGGCGCCACCCTTCTGAGCATGTGCGGGTTTCTAAACATACACACGAATGTGTTTCTCGTCGAAAACCAGCCCGACGAGGAATACGACAAGGAAATTGAGACTCCCGACGAGGAAAAGGAGAACTTGTTCTCATCGAGTTCCACGACAGTTTTCTCAACAAAAAACACACACACAACCATTTTCCTCGGCAAAAAAAGCTCCGCCACCAAGTTTCTTGATGGATTCTGTCGAGGAAAACGGTCGTGTGTACGAGGCCTAAGAGAAATTTCCCCTGGAATGTGAAAATTCTAGGGCTGTTACTGATCAAAATTTTTGTGTTCGATTAATCGTTTTTTTTTTAATCGATTAATCGACTAATTTCGATTAATTATAACACGCATACAGATCCAACTACTTTTAGCTGATCTCCTTGCAGGCCGATTCCCAGTGCAGCTACCAACCACTGGAAAAATAGATAGCAGGATACAAAAAACACACAAAGGCAGCGCTCCATCGGAATAGAATTAAAACTTTGATATAGTCTTCAAGTAGGTAACAAAATAAATATTGCACTGGAGATAAAATTGATGTAGCTACATAAACTGTAAAAATGGTGCGAGTAATACCAAACGGTACCAAAAGCAGTCATAAAAACATGTAGCCAAGTATGATACTGGTATAAAAATGTGTTCAACGATGCCAATGCTGAATCCAGATGAGGAGAGGTTAACATCAGCCCGTCGGCATGTAGATGTCCCATGAAGGGAACTATCACAACTCCCAGTGGATGGCTGTAGAATCCCAGGTTGATAGAGAGAAGTGATAGAGGGAAGTGAGAGGGAAGTGTAACAGGCCTTGCGTGTGGCAGATAGTAAGGTCCCGCCGGCATGCAGATATGAAGGCACAGCAAAGGAGCCCTTCAGATGGACACAGCAACCCCCACCCGTGTCCGTGACGTTACCGGATCTCCAATGGAATTCCCTGAAGGCCCAGAAGCCGACGAAGAGGTGAGTACCAATCAAAAGAATTTTAATCGATCAAAACGATTTTAATCGATCAAAAAAATTAAAGATTAATCGATCAATTAAAAGTTAATTTGCACAGCCCTAGAAAATTCCTTTGCAAAATTAACAGCCTACTGTAGTTGCTTTTAGTAAACCGACCTCAATGTGTGATAGCCATAGCTGAAATATAATTAAAAAAACAAAGACAGGAAAAGCGCCTCTAAGTTATCTGGTTTAATGGGAATAACAATTGCAGGTATCCAACACTTACATATAAAATATCAGGAACGAAGATAGAAGTGGTGGTAGTCAGATGGAGCTGGGCTGTGCCTGCAAACTGTGAAGTCTCCGCTCAGAAATCGGAAGAGCCGGGTCTGTAGTTGTATCAGAGCGCTGTTAGACAAGCCGCTCGTATGCTGGGTGGTGACGTCAGAGGGATGGAGGGACGGTGGCTGACAGGGATCAAAAGAGTACACAACGCGTTTCAGAGCGTGCGCTGGTCTATGGAGAGTCATGCGCGCTCCTTTGTCAAGTGTAAGGAGAAAAAGAGTTGGGCAGTATAAAAGGAAAGTATGGGAAGGTTCACCAACCAATAGGAAGCCTTAAAATATGATTGGCTTAAGTATTGCAAAGCAGTTAAAACGGAAGAGTATACAGAATACAAAATAATATATGAAAAAGAGAAAAAGAAAGAAGACATTGCAGTTCAAAAAAGGGGGCAATTACTGGATTAACGGATAACACTATTTAGTGATTAAAAATTAAAAGGAACGTATTATACATAGTATTGGGCCAGCGATAAAATCAAGGAAGGCTAAAAGGACCAGTGATTTTCCTCAATGAACACCCTGAGCGCTGTATTATTGTGTTATTTTTGAAATATAATTAAGGCTGTCATCTTTTTTCTGACTTTACCAGTATCATAACATCATTTTTTTTTTTTTTATAAAAAGGATATCAAAGTTGATCCAACCCAGCTTGTAGTTTGCCAGTGTTTACCTAGAGCTCATGCTCTGCTCTGCTCAGCTTAGATTAGACTTGTGATTTAAAAAGACAAATCATTTGGGAGAGATGCTTCGAATAAATACTGCAGGATGCTGACATAAAATCGTTTCCCCTAGTAATCAGTGTTCACTTGCATTAAAAATTCCTGATTTCAAGCTGCAGAAGTACAAACACATTACAAATGCAATTTTTAATTTATAACTGGCTTAAAAAAAAATAAAAGAATGATTCTGAATGTATGCCTAATTAAATTCACTTAACGTCTTAGCACACAAGACTTATTAATGGGGGGGCTGCGCATTTTGTACATTAGATGCCAATGCACTGCTAACCTGAACTTGAAAGACGGCTAACCGTAATGCACTGTATACACAAAAAGTACACAACAGCTGTGAATAGATTGCCATCAACAATGACAAACACCATTAGGAATAATTGCAGAGGGGTGGCAACAAAAAGGCAAAGCAGATCTTTGAATTGAAAACAGTTTGAAACACAATGATACAGCTGGGTCTTTATTAGAATGCGGTTATTGAAAAATGCACACTAAGTTTTGCAGACTTCTTTTAAAGTAATTACGCAGATGCTGTTTTTATGCCTAGGAATTGTGTTATTAGATTAAAAACATTTTTTCCTTGAAAAGACGTTTGTGCACAATCAAATAATTGAATGTTTTTCCTTCTGAGGGAAGATACAACTACTGCTCGGTTGAATGGTATTTTTTCTATAAAACGTGATAATGTGAGTATATGAAAGTCTGATAGGGGTAATATTTCAACGATGGTCATGCTAGTTGATTGCAGTTATTCATATATTTTAATATCAGTCTTTATGTGAAATGTGTTTTTTATGATTTGTCTTCTCACAGGCTGATGAATATCCTTTGTTCTAAGCAACCTTGCCTGCCAAAAATTTGTATAGTGAAGGACGACACAGATTCATTCAGTTAAATGATAAAGCGAGTTCTGTATGCTCCTGACTGCTGATTTAGTAGGCTTTCAAATACAAAGCAAGTGTACTGGCAGCTGGCTTGGCCTCAGGATGAGTAGGCTACTTTGTCTGGCTTTTGATGCCTGTCAGTGTGAATGTGGCAGGAAATAATGTATGTTGATTCATGTAACATTGCAGCTAAACCAACAGGTTAATTTATAATGAAATTTGCTGTAATGCTGTAGTAATTAGCATAATTGTAGCTCTCATTTACTGTATTTATTTTACCCATAGCACTTACATTTATTCTGAACAGCTTTACTGAGAATATTCGCATAACTTTCTGCCCCTGGATAAGCTTACAGTCTAATTTTAAACGTTTTCTTTGACATTATTTGCTCCTAGTCCTCTACCAGTCTAGTCATACTCACACCAGTCATACAGTGCAGAGATGGTTGTTGTTCTGGAAGGTTCTCCTCTCTCCACAAAGAAACACTGGAGCTGTCAGAGTGATCATTGGGTTATTGGTCACCTCCCTGGCTAAGGCTCTTCTTCTCCAATCGCTCAGTTTGGCCTGCCCCAGGAAGAGTCTTGGTGGTTCCAAACCTCTTCCATTTAGGCTGCATTCACACCTAGGCGTTTTGTCGCCTGAAGCAGGACGCAAATGCAGCCCAAAGACACCAGAGGGGAAATTTAACATTCCCCCCTATGGAGATGGTTCACATCTCCACGCCGAACGCCGAACGCCTGAAGTTCAAAACAAGTCCCGGACCTTTTTTTTCAGGCGGCTTCGGCGTTCGGCATAGAGATGTGTACCTGGAAAAAACATGGGGGCTGAAATCGCGGCGTTTTGTCACCGCAAATCGCGGCGCAAGACGCCCTTAATTTCTCGCCGCAAATCGCGGGACAAAACGCCGCGATTAGGTCGCCCAAGTGTGAATGCAGCCTTACGGATGATGAAGTCCACTGTGCTCATTGGAACTTTCAATTTCTCTGAACCCTTCCCCACATCTATGCCTCGATCCAATCCTGTCTTGGAGGTCTACAGACAATTCATTGGACTTCATGGCTTGATTTGTGCTCTGACATGTGCTGTTAATTGTGGGACCTTATATAGACATGTGTGGTGCCTCTAATCAGGTTGTAGAAGCATCTCAAAGATGATAAGTGGAAACAGGATGATCACATTGTCAATATGGGGTATTGTTTGTAGAATTGTGAGGAAAATTTTGAATTAATACATTTCAGAATAATGCTGTCACATAACAAAATGTGGAAAATGTGAGTCGCTGTGAATACTTTCCGGATGCACTGTATGCTAAGGTACAGTTATGCAATATTAACCGCTTGCCGCCCACTGCACGCAGATATACGTCTGCAGCATGGCACAGGCAGGCAAAATGACGTATATATATGTCCCCTTTAAGATAGCGGCATTATGGATGCACGCATGCCACCGGCGGCGTGCGCTCCCACCGCAAGCTCCGTGACTCTGACTGCGGGTCCCGTGGACTCACTGTCCGCGGGCATACACGCGATCGTGTCACGGTGAAGAAGAACTGGGAAATGCTTACGTAAACAAGCATTTCCCTAGTTTTCCTAGTGACGGGACCTGTAATCGGAAGCTGTGATCTCTGTCCTGTCACACACAGCCCATCCCCCTACAGTTAGAAGCACTCCCTAGGGCATACTTAAGCCCTTCAGCGCCACCTAGTGGTTAACATAATGTTGCCACTTCTCTGCCAGTGTCATTTTCACAGTAATCAGTGCATTTCCTTATAGCACTGATTACAGAGCGGGGAACGGGAGCTGTAAAAATGACAATGGTCCTAAAAATGTGTCGGATGTGTCTGCCATAATGTTGCAGTCACGATAAAAATTGCAGATCGCCGCCATTACTAGTAAAAAAAATTATAATAAAAATGCCATAATTCTATCCTCTATTTTGTAGCTGCTATAACTTTTGCGCAAACCAATTAATATATGCTTATTTCACATTTTTTACCAAAAATATGTAGAAGAATACGTATCGTCTTAAAATGAGGAAACATGTTTTTTTTTATATATATTTTTAGGGGATATTTATTATAGCAAAAAGAAAATAATATTGCATTTTTTTTTTTCAAAATTGCCGCTCTATTTTTGTTTATAGTGCAAAAAAATTAAAACCGCAGGTGATCAAATACAACCAAAAGAAAGCTCTATTTGTGGGAAAAAAAGGATGTCAATTTTTTTTGGGAACCATGTCGCACGACCGCGCAATTGCTAGTTTAAGCGACGCAGTGCCGAATCGCAAAAAGTGGCTTGGTCTTTGGCCAGAAAAATGGTCCGGGGCTTAAGTGGTTAACATTATTTTACCAAACACGTAAAAATTTGTGTACCTTGGTCTTTTCTCAGTATTAATTATCATGTTACTACATTATTAGCTATTCATATTTCAACTAGCCATGTTGCTGATCTTTCATTTTCTAATTGGAGTTGCAAATATTGAGCCTGTCAGGTTTAAAGCAAATGACAATGTGCAAAAAGGCAGTTACCCATAGTAACTAATGACATTTCAGAGGGCTGAAGCCACACACATGAATATCATTTCTTGTTGGTTAAAGATTGCGGCTTATTTCACATTACTCTTGCCTTAGTGAAAGAGCCCAATGGAGTGGAACTGTTGTAAATTGATGGTGTTTATCCTGCTATGTAGTCCATAATTATACAGCCTGTACATACCATGGCAAATCAGGCTTGCATGTATTAATGTGAGGCCTGTACAATTAGCAGGTCTTGAAGAGCATTGCTATGATCTGGGTTTCACAAGACTTTTAAAATGCCCAGAGATACACTCCATCTCCATGATAAGTGTGTTCCACTTTCTCATGTGCCATTGAAGCTTTTAATGGTATGCACACTGGACAAACAGCATTAGGATGCAAGAGCGGTGATCACCTGACCGGTTTCGTCGTAGGACGTTTTCAAAGGTTTCGAGCACCTTTGAAAACGTCCTACAACGAAACCGGTCAGGTGATCACCGCTCTTATGTCACACGCTCACGCTACGCTTCCGCCATTCACAGCTTCCGGGAGGGACGCGGCTTGTTGCTGGAACGCAAACGAACGGCACGCTTCTCACTCTATGGTGGAACGACCATTAGCCATCCCCGGCATCTGTCTGGCTTATCAGCCTAGCTATAACTGAAGTCATCGCTGCCACGGAGGGAGCACTTGTTTTAAATCTTATTTTTATATTTTTTTATTTTGATTTTATAACCGCTGTATATTAACCAGCAATATACACCATTTTTGTATTGGGCTTGGCCCATTTCCTTTAATAAACCCACCTGGGATAGAGGGTTTACTACCCTATGAGGATTCCTCTCTTTTTTCCCCTTTATTATACAACTGTGACCCACGGAAACCGGGAGGATTGCGTGCAAACACACAGCATCTCCAGACATCACTATCGGATTCTAAGACAGGACCTGCGGTAAGCAAACTACATCATCCACTGATCCCTAAGGCTCTACACCCCTCTCAGGGGACTACAATCTGGTGAGTAGGGATACAAGTGGGGGGAATATCGATGCTCAGATGATGTATGAAGCAAGAATTTGAGAACGGCTTGTCTTGGATACCTTACTTGCATATGTACTTTACCATTGTGTAATACTTCACAGGATCTACTAGAGCTGTATACCTAATTTTATGTAACTTTTGTTTTATTTAGTCTAGTTTGAAGCACTTATCTCCTTCACATATATGAGAATATTTTATTGAAATTTTTTTTATATATCATTTTTTTCATTTATATGGTGTTAATTGGAAAACTTGGACACCTGGCACTTTGGCATATCACACAGGCACCGGGAAGGTGAATACACATACCTGGAACATACTAGACTCTGGGAAGAGCTAGTTCACATAGACACACAACCACGGTTAACATAGGGTTGGTTACCTAGCCCTATTTACAACCTCTATTAAATAGGGCACCTTGGCAAGCGGAGGCTTTTCTAAGTCTATCGCCTACAGGCACCCCGACACTTTAACTTACAATACACCCACAATCACTACAGCAGCAGCGCCATCACTTGCAAACACACCACAATCACTTTTTCATCTCCAAGTGAGATTACACAAGGGGCAGCAGCTCTTGTACCCAGTCCTAGCGCGGAAAATCTTATAACCCACAGTAGTTTCTTTGCTCCCAATTACGTTGATTAGATTATTGGCTAATTTGCCAGGAAGGGACACCCTCTCCTGAATGGAGGCACTACTGACTTTATTATCAAACCCACTCTTCAAGTTAGCGGAGGTTCTGGGTCTCTTATTTACCTACATGTTTAGTGAAATATCCTTTTTTGGGCCATTTCTCATAACCCCTCCAAAGAAGGCTACGCTAGTCAAGTACATCTTTGGATGTTTAGAAATATCTGTCTGATTTTCTATCTTACATCTGCCTATTTATCGAACGGATAAAGGAGAGCCACATGTGTACTGTATACAGGAACCAGGTGTACAGGTAAATAGTCAGGTTCCTGTAATCTTGGTATTAATTCATGTAAATATTCTTAAAGCATTATATGGATGACAAAGCCACTATTTAAAGTGGTTGTAAACCCACTTTTTTGACTTTTACCTACAGGTAAGCCTATAATAAGGCTTACCTGTAGGTATAAAGAATATCTCCTAAACCTGTAGGCCCCATACACACGAGCAGACAGATTTGTTCAAATCTGTCCGTCCGACAGATTTGAACAAATCTGTCTGCTGGGATTTTGGTTTGCTCGCGTGTACACACGAGCAAACCAAAATCCCCGCCAGCAGAGAGCGCGCTGACGTGTCGGTGACGTGGCGGTGACGTTGACGCAGCCACGTCACCGCACCAGGAAGTAAAACACTTCCGCGCATGCGCCGAATCCATTCGGCGGCGGTGCGGCGGCGGTGCCGGACGACATGTCTGCTGGTAAGTGTACTAACCAGCAGACATGTCGGGCGGACGGATTCCCACCCGATAGATTTCAAAGCATGCTTTGAAATCTGTCGGGTGGCCAAATCCGTCGGCTCGGCCGTACACATGACCGAATCTGTCTGCTGAAACGGTCCAGCGGACCGTTTCCAGCGGACAGATTTGATCGTGTGTACGAGGCCGTACGGTTTAGGAGATATTACCCCCGCAATGTGCCGCTGATTGCAGGGGCGCTTGCGCAGGGGGAATCCACGGCGAAAGGACCGTCATCCGCCGTACCCTGGCCGGATTTAAAACTCCCGCGCGCACACGTGGGAGTGACATCATCGCTGCTCCAGCCAATCACAGCGCTGGAGCGGCGATACCTGGAAGACACGCCGAGTCAAGATGAGATCTCGCTCGGCGTGCACCAGGTAAGTTCCCTACACCTCGTTCCGAGGTAAGTATTTCATAATGAGCTAATATGCGATGCATATTAGCTCATTATGGCTTTTCCCTTGCAGGTCTAAAAAAAAATTTTTTTTTTTTTGTGGTAACCGCTTTAACTGGTTGCCGACCAGCCGCCACAGTTCTACGGCGGCAAGTCGGCTCCCCTGCGCGAGAGCCCATAGCTCTACGTCGGCTCTTTAAGCTGCCACTAGGGGCGCGCCCCCCGCTCTCGGCCCCGAGTCCCGTGCGCGTGCCTGGTGGGCGCTATCGCCGCCGTGCACTCGCGATTGCTCAGTACAGAGCGAGGACCGGGAGCTGTGTGTCTAATGCTGATCTTCTGTTCATACAATGTATGAACGGAAGATCAGTGATTTCCCCTAGTGAGTCCACCGCCCCATACAGTTAGAACACACCCAGGAACATACCTAACCCCTTCCCCGCTCCTTAGTGTAAACCCCTTCACTGCCAGTGGCATTTTTATAGTAATCCAATGCATTTTTATTGCACTGATCGCTATAAAAATGCCAATGGTCCCAAAAATGTGTCAAAAGTGTCCGAAGTGTCCGCCATAAATGTCACAGTACCGAAAAAAAATCACTGATCGCCGCCATTACTAGTAAAAAAAATATATATTAATAAAAATGCACAAACCAATCAATAAACGCTTATTGAGATTTTTTTTTTTTTTACGAAAAATATGTAGAAGAATACGTATCGGCCTAAAATGAGAAAAAAAACATTTTTCTTTATATATTTTTGGGCGATATTTATTATAGCAAAAAGTAAAAAATATTGCATTTTTTTTCAAAATAGTCACTATTTTTGTTCATAGAGCAAAAAAATAAAAAACGCAGAGGTGATCAAATACCACCAAAAGAAAGCTCTTTTTGCGGGAAAAAAAGGACGCCAATTTTGTTTGGGAGTCACGTTGCACGACCACGCAATTGTTAGTTAAAGCGACGCAGTGCCGAATTGCAAAAAGTGCTCTGGTCATTGGCACCAATATGGCCTGGGGGTTAAGTGGTTAAAGGAGATTTATTTTACAAGTAAAAGGGGTTGTGAGTTTAGCTAATCGATCAATGTACAATACAGCTTTTATTTACTGTGTTTTTGTATGGATATTAAATCTGGTGAATTATGATACTATTTCTAAACTAATTTCCTCAATTATCAAGTAGATCTGGAAACTGTAGTTAAACGAATTTGAAATTAGTTTATAAACCCATTTCCAGCTAATGCCAGGGAACGTGAGGAGGGTACTAAAAAAAAGACAGCACACTGAAAAGGCTAACATTAAATTGTACATACATTACTGACTATACAGCATTTAACTATAGCTTGATAAGCAATGCATCTAGCCAATAATAAGCTATTCATATTCAGCTGTTATGCATTGTTTAATTTTAGTTTGTAAAAACACTAATGTAAACAGCATTAAATTCAACATGCATCTGCAAAGCATTCAGCTAGCTCTGAGTAGACATGTCATTAAAATATATATAATATATGTAATATATTGCTCATCAGTCCTTATATTTGTTGGCTACATTATTATTAATAATAATTTTAATTTAGAATATTATTATTATTTTTTGCTTAACTGTTCTAGCCCCTTTCATGACCTGGCCATTTTTTGCTATTTGTCACTGTGCTACATTAACTGGCAATTGCACAGGCATGCAACACTGTACACAAATTATTTTTTTGTTCACACAGAGCCTTATTTTGGTGATATTTGATCACCACTGGGTCTTTCATTTTTTTTAAATATATATATAAATTAAATTAAACTTTTGAAAAAAAAACAAAAACATATTTTTTACTTTCTGTTATAATACTTATTCAGAAAAAAAAGAAATAAAATCAAATTTCTTCATCAATTTAGACCAAATTTTATTCTACTACTTGTATTTGGTAAATTCAATCCCAATAAGTATATATTAGCTGGTTTGTGTGAAAGTTATAGCGTCTACAAACTATGGTATATACAGTATATTTGAAAATTGATCAATGTACTGACAGCCAATCTCATTTGTTGTCATTCTTGAGGCCCTTAAAATGCCAGGACTGCACAAATCCCCCTCCCCATATTACCCATTTTTGTAAATTAGACAGTGTAATTGTATTTAGTAAGAGGCATGGCAATTTTTTTGAAGTTGTAATTTTTTGTCACCATTTTTTGAGAAATGAACAAATGAATCACATTTTTTCTTTCCACAGCTTTGTTGACATTGTGATCAAACAGCCAAGTGCTGGGAGTCGCAGTCACCGGAGTGGCACACAGCATATCCCAGACTGGATGACATACATGTACACGACCCAGCCTGCCAGTGCCACCCACCTGCAGTAAATGTTCTGCTGGGAGGTTGGCAAGTGGTTAAGGCCTCTTTCCCTTTATTTGCACCTGGTAATCCTGTCAATAACACACTTTTGCACTGTATCTATGGAGAGGGTCACACTTTAATTGTGTCTGCCTTTGTTCTTATTCATTATAGGGGAAAGGAGTGATTTGTAGTTAGTAGAAGTAGAAACATATTTTTGTTTTGGTATTCATTATAGCTTACAGTCTGAATTTCCACTGGACTCACTTTGCACTTTGCAAATCCCTGGGTTCACAGACCCACCATATGCTCCAGCGCTGGGTAATTTACCATATATACTGCATGTACAGTGCCTTGAAAAAGCATTCATACCCCTTGACATTTTCCACATTTTGTCATGTTACAACCAAAACCGTAAATCTATTTTATTGGGATTTTACGTGATAGACCAACACAAAGTGGCACATAATTGAGAAGTGGAAGGAAAATAATAACGCTGTAGCTCTGGCTGTATGTTTAGGGTTGTTGTCTTGCTGGAAGGTGAACCTCTGCCCCAGTCTCAAGTCTTTTGCAGACTCTAACAGGTTTTCTTCTGTATTTGGCTTCATCCATCTTCCCAGCATCTCTCACCAGCTTCCCTGTCCCTGCTAAAGAAAAGCATCCCACAACATGATGCTGCCACCACCATGTTTCACTGCAGGGATAGTGTGTTCAGGGTGATGTGCAGCGTTAGTTTTCTGCCACACATAAAGTTTTGCTTTTAGGCCAAAAAGTAAAATTTGACCAGAGCACCTTCTTCCATATGTTTGCTGTGTTCTTCACATGACTTCTCGCAAACAGGACTTCTTATGGCTTTCTTTCAACAATAGCTTTCTTCTTGCCACTCTTCCATAAAAGCCAGATTTGTGAAGTGCACAACTGATAGCTGTCCTGTGGACAGCTTCTCCCACCTGAGCTGTGGATCTCTGCAGCTCCTTCTTAAGCTGCTTATTTGATCAGCGCTCTCGTTGCCTGGCCCGTCAGTTTAGGTGGACGACCATGTCTTGGTAGGTTCGCAGTTGTGCCATAGTCTCCATTTTTGGATGATGGATTGAACAGTGCTCCATAAGATGTTCAAAGCTTGGGATCTTTTATTATAACCTAACCCTTCTTTAAAATTCTCCACAACTTTACCCCTGGTGTGGTGTGTTGGCCTTCATGATGATGTTTATTCAATAAGATTTTCTAACAAACTTCTGAGGGTTTCACAGAACAGCTGTATTTATACTGAGCTTAAATTACACACAGGTAGACTCTATTTACTAATTAGGTGACTTCTGAAGAGAATTGATTCCACTGGATTTTAGATAGGGGTATCAGAGTAAAGGGGGCTGAATACAAATGCATGCCACACTTTTCAGATATTTATTTGCAATACAATTTAAAAACCATTTATCATTTTGCTTCCACTTCACAACTATGTGCCACTTTGTGTTGATCTATCACATAAAATCCCCCAAAAATATGTTTTCAGTTGTAACATGACAAAATGTGGAACATTTTAAGGGGTATGAATACTTTTTCAAGGCACTGTACTGTACATAGAACAACAAAGTTGGCACTTAAAATCCAAGTTATCCTGTGCAGAAAATATCCAAAAGATTGACTATATCCCAGCCAGAGCACAGTCTGCAACAAAGTGAAATCATTCATTTTTGTACATCTATCAGAAATATTCCACTGGAATCCCCTGTAATAATAATCAGTAGAAGGCAGTATAACACAAAACAATTTCATATACGTTGCAGTAAACTGAAATAACAATTATGTAGACTGTATGTGATTGCACCTATAATAACAGAAAATAAAACAAAGTACAACTTAGCTGATCAAACTAGATGTGTTTCTGTGTCACACAATGTTCCATATATAGCACATTTAACTGGAACATCAGGTGTGCAGACTAAATGCGATGGCATCTGCAATGTCATGGTGGGTCAAACAGCTTTTTACAATAGTTTTATAGCTGGTTGGCCTAAAGTTTATATTATATACTGCATGTTTTTCCATTTGCAAATCTTAAAAAGACGGGTCTATAGTTTAGTGCTTATATAATAAGCTATATTGGTATAAGTTAATTTTTTCCAACTCACAGTGGCCCGGAATATTCAAGCGAGACAAATGGATATTGCTTCTGTTAACAGTGAGATGCATGAAATACTATACCTATGCATTGTCTATAGAATGCAGCAAGGGGACCAATAATTAAGCAGCTGTTGAGACATACCCTACAAACCTTTCAACAGACACTTTAAAGCATATAATCCAGCTGGTAACTCATCGTGAGATCAGATAAATGAAGTGTCCCCTAATGATGATTCAAACCCCATGCATACAAAACTGTGCTACAGAGAAGCTCAGAAAGTAAATGAGATAGCAGACACCCTCAGTCTACTACCTAAGAAAGGAACTGTAAGCCAACTGGCAGTAATCAATTCCAGCCATTAACAGTGTGATGCCGTTAATGATATTGCTAATCAAAGACCACAACTCTCCATGTACAATCACTAGTCACAGTATATAATCATTTGTATCCTCTCATATGACAATCAAAATCCGTATCAAGAGCCATAGCCTGTGAATGGTATAAACTCACAAATCCTTTCAACTACTTATCTCAGGAATGTATTTAAACAATATCTGTGTGCTGAGTCCATGTATAATGTGGTTCCCACGGGTATAGCAGCAGGAATAGCTAAAGCCCCTAACTGGTTTCTCCTCTTCTCGGCTTTATCAGTGGTAAATACTAAATATGCTTCTGTTCCTCTTTACAACAGTAATGGGGCCTTTTGTGTCCCCTTTTTTATGCACTTGACATTTGCACATCATATCCCAGTGGCTTGTGATGTTACTGTGCATGTGTTTGTTGTATGAATGCCAACATGTACTGTGACATACTGAAGCCGAGCATGATCCCCTCTCTTTGGAGACTGGGCCTCAAACACACCTCCAAGATGACCACTGCTTTGCTAAAGAAGCTGAGGGTAAAGGTGATGGACTGGCCAAGCATGTCTGCAGACCTTAAACTTATTGAGAATCTGTGGTGCATCCTCAAATGGAAGGTGTACAAGGTCTCTAACATCCACCAGCTCCGTAATGTCATCACGGAGGAGTGGAAGAGGACTCCAGTGGAAACCTGTGAAGCTCTGGTGAACTCAATGCCCAAAAGGGTTAAGGCAGTGCTGGAAAATAATGGTGGCCACAAAAAATATTGACACTTTGGGCCCAATTTGGCCATTTCTTTAGGGTTGTCACATGAAAAGATATAATAAAATATTAACAAAAATGTGAGGGTGTACTCACTTTTGTGAGATACTGTATATACTATCTTACATGTTAGCTATTCAACTATATCTGCTCTTTAAAAAAAATACTTTCAACCCTCACTCTCAAACCATTAACTGGGATAGATGTTTTAATTAAAACAATGCTTTATGTAAGTATTAAAGTATTAAAACTAATTTAATTGGGAATTTACAAACTGATCTAAGCAAAAAAAATATCGACGTGAATTTTTTTTTATATAAACTTTTTAAGAAAAAAATCAGTCATTGCAAACAATGTATTAATAAATTAAAAACAAATATAGCTGAAGTTTCATTTATCCACGTGACCCAAAAGCTATCCACGTGACAACAATAAAGCCCTAAATTAATATTAAAATGTATTTCGTCCATGTGACCAAATTCATCCACAGAACTCAAATTTGTACATGTGACAAATGTGAATAAAAAAAGAAAAGAGAGAAAAAAATGAACATCATTTTCCACATAATCTAAAAAATAACATGCTGAATATCTTGAATACATGCATACTTGAGATGAGTGAATTGGTTTAAACTATTCAGAACCTGAAGTGGATATAGCCACTTCAAAACGAATGTTCCCTAGTAAGCAGTGATTCACTTGCCAGTGCACTTTCTTCATTCAAGTGAACTGGTATTGTTAAAAGAGAAGTGCAGGAATAAAAAAAAAAAACATACATCCCTAAATCGCTGCAGCATGGTTCCGAGGAGCAGTTGATCCCCACCAGCTTTACACTGAGAACTGAGTGATTAAGGACATCTGATCATCCAGGTCTCAGGTCCTCTCTGAGCAGAGAGCAGTGACTATCAGTCACTGCTCTGCACTCTGTACCTCCAGCTGGAGAGTCTGGTTGTGATATTTTTATATATTATTTATATATTATTATTATATATAATTTTTCCTTTTTTTACTAGTAATGGCGGCTATCAGTAACTGCTATATTACGGCAGACATTCTGACACTAACTGACACTTTTAAAACACTTTTTGGGGATCAGTAAATAATAAAGTGATCAGTGTTAAAAATATGCACTATCACTGTACTAATGACACTGGCTGGGAAGGGGTTAACATCAGAAGCGATCAAAGTGTTAACTGTGTGCCTAACCAATGTTTTACGATACTTACAATACTGTGTGAGGTGCTTTTACTTGGGGGCGAGATTCAATTTATTCCCTGCAGGCACACAAATTCCACCCCTTCCCCCCTGTCAGAACTGAGATCGTCCTGGTTTACAGATCTCAGTTCTGTCACTCTGCTGGACGATTAGTGACATTGAGTACCCAGCACCCACCAATCGGCTTCTGCTGTGTGTAATCACAGCTCAAGCGAGGCGGTGGCGGCACGCATGTGCACCCTCTACCCAGAAATGTTGGATCATGTATATATATATATGTAGCGGCCTGCTCCTGTTGGGCGGGCACTGCTTTAAATTTAGAGGGGGTCTGGGTTGTTAATTAACTTAAACAGATGTAATTATAGGCAGGCAATTTAGCCTCTGTTCCAGCCATTGCTGTGCTGGGAGTAACCCCCATTATTTGCCTGGGGGTTGTTATTACCATCCCAGGCCAAGGGTGGCAGCAGCAGAGTCAGGGTGTATTGGGTGTCCGTACAAAACCAATCCTGTGTTAGGGGATTCTGGACCGAAAGTGTCTCCTATTAAGGGAAGGTCTGTGGCAGAGACTGTACTTTATACCGTGTGCCATTCCGGTTGCTAGGCCAGTGAGAGGGACCTATCCGGGTGCGCAATACCCACTCTGGCTAGAGTGGCGACGAGAACTGTTTGCTGGAAGCAGGAGTGTTTCCTAATTGAGATTATGCACCTGAACCCACCTACCTATTTACCCTTCCACCCCTTCAACCACTTTTCTTACCAAGTTCTGCAGATAAATCTTAGAAAAGGAAGTCTAAAGTGTGGACATTGAACTTTTTCAACACTCTTCTACTACCCTGGAAGGCAAGAAAATAGAGGTAACATGCCTCCCAAAATACTTAGCAGCTCCTGCGGGGGTAGTGCTACATATATATATGTGAGTCGGTGCAAAGTTGCTACCCTCTAGCAGTAAAACTGCCATAGGGTGGACAGCAACTAGTTAAACATGTAGGCTTACATTTTTGTTCAGCATTGTTTTGTCAAATAAGCTGAAATTGGCTGTATTTTATGCATTTTAGAAAATATTCTTTCTCTTGGATTAGATGTAAATTACATTTATAAATAAGGCTAATGTTTTCAAAATCAATACTAAAAGGGTTAGAGCCATAAACCTTATGTACTGATAACACTAGACTGAATTTGTTCGGGTGAACATGTTTTTCGAGATCCATGGCATTGATGCAGGCATACTAGAGGGCAGCTGCCTTCTTTGTTTGATACAACAAAACTATTTTAATTCAGGCTGTGCTCTGATTTCATAATCCAAAACCAACATGTAATATATTGCAGCTTATCAATCCTTAGATGGAGTGGTTACACTAGAGCCCACTAGATTTTACTCTCAGAGCCCACCGTTCCAACCACTGTTGCTTACTTGATCTAAAGCTAAAAGCATTCTATATGTATTATGTCATTTGATAAACCTAGTAATTCTACCAAGGAAGTGACTTGGGCGGTCTTCTAATGTCTGGGCATTGACTGCCTGGCTTCTAAGACAGTATGATATATGGTTAGGTGAGACAGTTTAGAAACGTTTGTTACATTTTCAAGATAGGCAGTGTTGTAGAGATTAATATTACATCTATAGTTCCAAGGTTTCACAATTTGACACCCAGAATATTTTTTATAACAGAATAAAATTGTAATTTCTTAGATATAAAACTTCATGTGTACAATTCTCTTAGGAGGTCTAATAATGTAATAATGTAGTAATGTATCTTATTAGCCTTATGGGCTTGATCATATAGGTGTGTTTAGTGTCTACCTGATTGGTTTACTTTTATATATTAGTAATCACTTTTTATGTAACTCCATTACAGCAAAAACTATGGATTATGTGTAAAATATGACTGATTTAGGATGTATATTGTTTCAAGCTGCTCTGCTAGAATATTTACAACAAACCATTTATGACAGGCCTCATTAGATCCTTTTCACACTGACAGCACTAAAAGACACAAAGACACAGAAAAAAGACACAATTTCATCAAGTTCAACCAATAACGTATAACAATGTTGGAATCAAATGTTTTCTAGTACTTTTCTGTGTTCAGCTCTGTTTCCATGTTAAGTAACATTAACATATCACATTTATGTTAGAGATTTACTAAACCGGTAAACTATTTTGTTGCAGACTGAGGGGTCCTAAAACAACAACTTCTACAGTTGTGTATTTCTAAATGTTGCCAGCAAAAAATCCAAGAAAGCATGCCAGTGTGTTGCATTGGAAGAAATCTATATTTTCTTGCAAGACATAAGTGGTGACCATGCTTGGTGTCTGAAATTAGATTTTTAGTGTTAACCACTTGCGGCCCGCATATCGTCAATTGACGGCAGCTTAGGGGATCTGAATATCCAAGCTGCCGTCAATTGACGGCATCGTTTTCTCCGGCCACTGGGGGGGCGCGGGCGCACCCGGCGCGTCCCCGAGATGCCGATGCGCGTGCCTGGCGGTCGCGATGTCCGCCAGGTACCCACTGATCGGCAGTTTTAGAGCAGGGACGTGAAGCTCTGTGTGTAAACACATAACAATGTTGGAATCAAATGTTTTCTAGTACTTTTCTGTGTTCAGCTCTGTTTCCATGTTAAGTAACATTAACATATCACATTTATGTTAGAGATTTACTAAACCGGTAAACTATTTTGTTGCAGACTGAGGGGTCCTAAAACAACAACTTCTACAGTTGTGTATTTCTAAATGTTGCCAGCAAAAAATCCAAGAAAGCATGCCAGTGTGTTGCATTGGAAGAAATCTATATTTTCTTGCAAGACATAAGTGGTGACCATGCTTGGTGTCTGAAATTAGATTTTTAGTGTTAACCACTTGCGGCCCGCATATCGTCAATTGACGGCAGCTTAGGGGATCTGAATATCCAAGCTGCCGTCAATTGACGGCATCGTTTTCTCCGGCCACTGGGGGGGCGCGGGCGCACCCGGCGCGTCCCCGAGATGCCGATGCGCGTGCCTGGCGGTCGCGATGTCCGCCAGGTACCCACTGATCGGCAGTTTTAGAGCAGGGACGTGAAGCTCTGTGTGTAAACACATAACAATGTTGGAATCAAATGTTTTCTAGTACTTTTCTGTGTTCAGCTCTGTTTCCATGTTAAGTAACATTAACATATCACATTTATGTTAGAGATTTACTAAACCGGTAAACTATTTTGTTGCAGACTGAGGGGTCCTAAAACAACAACTTCTACAGTTGTGTATTTCTAAATGTTGCCAGCAAAAAATCCAAGAAAGCATGCCAGTGTGTTGCATTGGAAGAAATCTATATTTTCTTGCAAGACATAAGTGGTGACCATGCTTGGTGTCTGAAATTAGATTTTTAGTGTTAACCACTTGCGGCCCGCATATCGTCAATTGACGGCAGCTTAGGGGATCTGAATATCCAAGCTGCCGTCAATTGACGGCATCGTTTTCTCCGGCCACTGGGGGGGCGCGGGCGCACCCGGCGCGTCCCCGAGATGCCGATGCGCGTGCCTGGCGGTCGCGATGTCCGCCAGGTACCCACTGATCGGCAGTTTTAGAGCAGGGACGTGAAGCTCTGTGTGTAAACACATAACAATGTTGGAATCAAATGTTTTCTAGTACTTTTCTGTGTTCAGCTCTGTTTCCATGTTAAGTAACATTAACATATCACATTTATGTTAGAGATTTACTAAACCGGTAAACTATTTTGTTGCAGACTGAGGGGTCCTAAAACAACAACTTCTACAGTTGTGTATTTCTAAATGTTGCCAGCAAAAAATCCAATTGACGGCAGCTTAGGGGATCTGAATATCCAAGCTGCCGTCAATTGACGGCATAATTTTCTCCGGCCACTGGGGGGCGCGCGCGCACCCGGCGCGTCCCCGAGATGCCGATGCGCGTGCCTGGCGGTCGCGATGTCCGCCAGGTACCTGCTGATCAGCAGTTTTAGAGCAGGGACGTGGAGCTCTGTGTGTAAACACAGAGCTCCATGTCCTGTCAGTGAGAGGAGACAGATGATGTTTCTCTTGTACATAGGGAGACAGCATCGGTCACCTCCCCCAGTCACCCCCTCCCCCCACACAGTTAGAACACACCCAGGACTCACATTTAACCCCTTCCTCACCCCCCTAGTGTTAACCCCTTCACTGCCAGTCACATTTATACAGTAATTAGTGCGTTTTTATAGCACTGATCGCTGTATAAATGTGAATGGTCCCAAAAATGTGTCAAAAGTGTCCGATGTGTCCGTCGCAATATCGCAGTCCTGACAAAATTCGCAGATCACCGTATTACTAGTAAAAAAAAAAAAAAATTGTCAGAATTCTATCTCTTATTTCCTAGCCACTATCACCTTTGCGCAAACCAATTACTATACGCTTATTGCGATTGTTTTTTTTACCAAAAATATGTAAAATACATATCGGCCTAAACTGAGAAAAAAACATATATAAACATACACTGACCCCCCCTACCTGACACATATACTGACCCCCCTTATCTGACACATACACTGACCCCCCTTACCTGACACATACACTGAGCCCCCTTACCTGACACATACACTGACCCCCCCTGACACATACACTAACCCCCCTTACCTGACACTTACACTGACCCCCCTTACCCGACACATACACTGACCCCCTTACCTGACACATACACTGACCCCCTTACCTGACACATACACTGACCCCCCTACCTGACACATACACTGACCCCCCTTACCTGACACATACACTGACCCCCCTACCTGAGACATACACTGACCCCCCATACCTTACACATACACTGACCCCCTACCTGACACATACACTGACCCACCCCTACCTGACACATACACTGACCCCCCCTACCTGACACATACACTGACCCCCCTTACCTGACACATACACTGACCCCCCTACCTGACACATACACTAACCCTTCTTACCTGACACATACACTGACCCCCCTACCTGAGACATACACTGACCCCCCATACCTTACACATACACTGACCCCCTACCTGACACATACACTGACCCACCCCTACCTGACACATACACTGACCCCCCCTACCTGACACATACACTGACCCCCCTTACCTGACACATACACTGACCCCCCTACCTGACACATAAACTGACCCCCTTACCTGGCACATACACTGAGCCCCCTTACCTTACACATACACTGACCCCCCACCTGACACATACGCTGACCCCCCCACCTGACACATACACTGAACCCCCTTACCTGACAAATACACTGACCCCCTTTACCCAACACATACACTGACCCCCCTTACCTGAGACATACACTGACCCCCCTTACCTGACACATACACTGACCCCCCTTACCTGACACATACACTGACCCCCCACCTGACACATACACTGACCCCCCTTACCTGACACATACACTGACCCCCCTACCTGAAACATACACTGACCCCCCATACCTTACACATACACTGACTCTCCTACCTGACACATACACTTACCCACCCCCACCTGACACATACACTGACCCCCCTACCTGACACATACACTGGCCCCCCTACCTGACACATACACTGACCCCCCTTACCTGACACATACACTGACCCTCCTTACCTGACACATACACTGACCCCCCTTACCTGACACATACACTGAGCCCCCTTACCTGACACATACACTGAGCCCCCTTACCTGACACATACACTGACCCCCCCTGACACATACACTAACCCCCCCTACCTGACACTTACACTGACCTACCTGTCTCTCACACACACCACCCCCACCCCACATACAGCTTAATGTAGTTTGGGGAGGATTCATTCTCCTCCTTTACCCCTGCTGTTTGTGGCTTCATCGTCCATCATCAGAGCTCTGCTCAGGGGCTAGGCTAGTACCATCCACCCGCTTCACGGTGTCCCCGCCGAGACCAGGCCAGCACCATCTACCCGCTCCACGGTGTCCCCCCTGGGGCCAGGCCAGCACCATCGACCCGCTCCATGGAGTCCTCGCTGGGCGGGAGGTCAGCTGCCCCACTCAATGCTCCCATCTCCGTTGAGACCCACCCCTCCGCTGCACACACAGACACACAGCACCGCAACAGAGGGACTGGCTGGAGCAAAGGAGTCCTGGAGCAGCTCCGCCCACCCAGCTGCATTCATTCACAGAGTTGAGGCTTTGCAGCTGTTGGCTTGTAGTTCTCAATGAACCACCACAGCACTGTTGAGCACTCTAGGTAGTTCATTGAGGCTTCCTGTCAGTATGTAACTGCCTATTCATATGAGGTATAAGCAGACAGCCTACACAGACAGTCTGCAAGAACCCTGCATTGCACCCACAATTTTCAGATTGTGGGTGAAATGTTTTACAGGTTCCTAGTAGAAAAAAAACAAATGCACCTTTTTTACCTGCAATAAGATGTACATTTATTATATTTTTTTACAAAGGAGAACCCTTTAATTATGTTTTTCCCCTGACATGTTGTTACCGGTGTTTCTAATATCTAGTAAAAATATAAATCAGGACTCAAATTACAATGGAGGATGTAATATGTTGCTGATTAGGAACTATGGATTGGATAATGAACCACCCATGTTTAGATAATGCTTTCAAACTTTTTTTTTTGATATAGTTTTTCCATGTAAGGTAGATTTAAAGATCTAAACAGACCTTTCTCTCTTTGCTAGAAGAGCTTTCTTAAAGTGGTTGTAAACCCAACCACACAACTTGCACCTACAGGTAAGCCTAGATTAAGGCCTACCTGTAGGTGCAAGAAACATCTCCTTAACCTACACGGTTAAGGAGATATTTACCCAAAAACGGGCACCGATGTCTACAGCACAAGCGCACTAGCAGGCCGGCTCCATGAATGGAATCATGCCGGGATTATGCCGGTCCCGCGCACATGCGGGAGTGATGTCATCGCCACTCTGGCCAGTCACATCGCCGAAGCGGCGATACACAGAAGGGACATTGAGGCAAGATGGTGGCGCAGCTGAGGGTAACGAGGAGCAGGTTGGGGCTTCGATCTCAGGTAAGTCAGGTATGCTATGCATACTAGGTCATTATGCCTTTCTCTTGCAGGGTTTTTATTTTAAATTTTTGCAGTGCAGTCGCCTTAGGCCGCGTACACACGATCGGTCCAAACTGATGAAAATGGACTTAAGTCCAGTTTCATCGGTCCAAACCGACCGTGTGTACGGCACATCCGTCCGTCGTCCATCGGACCAAAGTTTTAAAACTTGCTTTAAAATCGGACCGATGGACGCCTGACCATCGGTCCAAACCAATGGTTAGTACGCAAATGCATCGGTCCAAAAACCCGCGCATGCTCAGAATCAAGTCGACGCATGCTTGGAAGCATTGAACTTCATTTTTTTCAGCACGTCATTGTGTTTTACGTCACCGCGTACTGACACGATCGGTTTTTGAACTGATGGTGTGTACGCACATCAGATCATTAGACCATCAGTCTGTGAACCGATGAAAACGGTCTGTCGGACCATTTTCATCGGTTTGGACCAATCGTGTGTACACGGCCTTAGACCTGAGGGGGAGATCTGAAATTAGGGTAAGCTCTGCTGATTTTATCATCCAGTTATGTGCAAGCTAAAATGCTTTTTCTTATTTTCCTTGCATTTCCCCCTCAAATCTACAGTGACTGCACTTCCAAGTGCACTTTCAGTGCAAAGTGGATTTGCCTTTCGTAAGTAGCCCCCATTATTTCACCACATCTCAGTAGTTTGATTCCTGTTGAGAGTGTCACCTTATGGATTCACTTGTTTCTATTCCTCTAAACAATACATCATTTAAATAGAATGGACTTGGCGGGGTCGTTGAGGAAAAGTTTATGTTTCAACTCTTGCTGCTCTCAGTACTATGTCTATCTGCCTATGCTCAGTTGAAAGAACCAATAAAAAAGCCAATATTCTTTATCAATTGTGGTGTTCAGACTGTATAGGGGTCAAGCAATAAGCACCTTTAGTAGATGTCAGAAATGTTTATTGCACCAAATATTCCAACATAACAGAAAATAGATTCTTGAGTGACAGTTGATTGTTTTTTTATTGATGAATAAGGCTTTACTGTGCAAACATTTCTGCATTGCATTTATCTCTTGGCTGAATTGAGAAGAGGACAGGGTTCATCCCAGATCTGTATGAATCATTTGAGAATGTGTAAATGTCTTATTGCCTATTCGCTATTTGACATCTGCCTTCTTGTGAACCCCCTCAATGGGAATTGGGGCAGTCGATACACACTTTTTATCAATCAATTTAGCTTGTCAAATGTATCTCATTTTCTCTCTGCAAGGAGGAGAGGGAGACAGAATGCTGCAGGAGGAGAGGGATCGTTAGTAAAGGAACATTGCATTTAATCACATGATACCTTCAGAGCTGGTTATATCCTCATTCAGGGTCAGCTCTTAACTTTCTTTCAACAACCTGAGGCCACAAGCAGCAGCCCAGCGTTGGAACTGAGCAAACTTAAACAGCGCACAGCCTGCAAGCATGGTATTCTTGTTTCAAAAGTAGTCATCATGATTGGTGATAGCATGAACTACAAATAGGCTAGTATTCTCCCAGCATGGGGAAATTGCAAGAATACGTTGATCTTCAGACTTCAGGCACCAAGTAGGGTTGCCACCTGTATGATTTTCCCCCGGACAGTCCGGTTTTTGAATGATGTGTACGGGTTTTCATTTGCTCCAGACCCGGACACATCATTCACATGGACTGCGCGCACCGGGAGTAAGATCTAAAGTCTCCCTCAGAGAGCAGAGCAGACTGTTAGCTAAAGCTCCCCCCCTCCTCCTCCTTCTCTGCTCTGTATACACACGAGGAGGAGGGGGGAGCATGGACGCCGCTGATCTCAGGTCTGTAAAAAGTTTATCTATGCTGTGTAGAGGGACAGGGGAGGGGAGAGAGCGGCTGGAAAGGAGGACATGGTAGAATATATGTGTAGTGATAGAGGGATTAGGAGGATGTGTACTGGGGGCTTTGGCAGGGAGAAGACCATGCTAGAAGTGTGGATTGGACTTCAAAACTGACAACTGTTTCAAACTCTATCTCTCCCCTTCCCAATACACCCCAGCACATATCCTACCCCTTCTACCCCTCACCCTTGCACTGACCCTCTTCTCTCATAACCCCCCCCCCCCCCAGCACGTATCTGCCCCCCCCCAGCACATATGGACACATGCAGCATTGATGGACACAGGCTGTATATGATGGGCACAGGCTGCTGTATATGATGGGCACAGGCTGCTGTATATGATTGGCACAGGCTGCTGTATATGATTGGCACAGGCTGCTGTATATGATGGGCACAGCCTGCTGTATATGATGGGCACAGGCTGCTGTATATGATTGGCACAGGCTGCTGTATATGATTGGCACAGGCTGCTGTATATGATGGGCACAGGCTGCTGTATATGATGGGCACAGGCTTCTGTATATGATGGGCACAGGCTGCTGTATATGATGGGCACATGCTTCTGTATATGATGGGCACAGGCTGCTGTATATGATGGGCACAGGCTTCTGTATATGATGGGCACAGGCTTCTGTATATGATGGGCACAGGCTGCTGTATATGATGGGCACAGGCTTCTGTATATGATGGGCACAGGCTGCTGTATATGATGGACACAGGCTGCTGTATATGATTGGCACAGGCTGCTGTATATGATTGGCACAGGCTGTATATGATGGACACAGGCTGTATATGATGGACACAGGCTGTATATGATGGACACAAGCTTCTGTATATGATGGGCACAGGCTGCTGTATATGATTGGCACAGGCTGTATATGATGGACACAGGCTGTATATGATTGGCACAGGCTGCTGTATATGATTGGCACAGGCTGTATATGATGGACACAGGCTGTATATGATGGACACAAGCTTCTGTATATGATGGACACAAGCTTCTGTATATGATGGGCACAGGCTGCTGTATATGATGGGCACAGGCTGCTGTATATGATGGACACAGGCTGTATATGATGGGCACAGGCTTTTGTATATGATTGGCACAGGCTGCTGTATATGATTGGCACAGGCTGCTGTATATGATTGGCACAGGCTGCTGTATATGATTGGCACAGGCTGTATATGATGGGCACAGGCTGCTGTATATGATTGGCACAGGCTGCTGTATATGATGGACACAAGCTTCTGTATATGATGGGCACAGGCTGCTGTATATGATGGGCACAGGCTGCTGTATATGATGGGCACAGGCTGCTGTATATGATTGGCACGGGCTGCTGTAGATGATGGACACAAGCTTCTGTATATGATGGGCACAGGCTGCTGTATATGATGGGCACAGGCTGCTGTATATGATGGGCACAGGCTGCTGTATATGATGGGCACAGGCTGCTGTATATGATGGGCACAGGCTGCTGTATATGATGGACACAAGCTTCTGTATATGATGGGCACAGGCTGCTGTATATGATGGACACAAGCTTCTGTATATGATGGGCACAGGCTGCTGTATATGATGGGCACAGGCTGCTGCATATGATGGGCACAGGCTGCTGTATATGATGGGCACAGGCTGCTGTATATGATGGGCACAGGCTGCTGTATATGATGGACACAAGCTTCTGTATATGATGGGCACAGGCTGCTGTATATGATGGACACAAGCTTCTGTATATGATGGGCACAGGCTGCTGTATATGATGGACACAGGCTGTATATGATGGGCACAGGCTTCTGTATATGATGGGCACAGGCTGCTGTATATGAGTGGCACAGGCTGCTGTATATGATGGGCACAGGTTGTATATGATGGACACAGGCTTCTGTATATGATGGGCACAGGCTGTATATGATGGATACAGTGGCTACATCTTATGAAACAAAGTGGCTGCAACTGATGGCACAGTGAGGCTGCAATTTATGTTTTTTTCACACTGCCAACATTTTTGAGCCCCAGCCACCACTGCTCCCCAGCACATATCTAACTCCCCCCACCCCCTGCTAGCAATAGCTCTCTCCACAGGACATATCTGACCCATGCATTCCATCCAGAACACTCACAATTCAGCCACGCGCACTGCTTGCTGCGGGGAACTATGCGCCACATTATTACTCTTTCAGGCCACCAAAAGTGTCATACGTCTTTTACAATCTGACAGCGCATACCCCCCCCCCCCCCCCAAACAAAAAAAATTGCCGCGGCTAAAGTGTTCGGGTTTGGCTTGAAGAAAAGGTGGCAACCCTAGCACCAAGAGGCTAAAGTCCTGGGTAAAACCTTCAAAAATAGACCAATATTAATATCTATAAGGCTAAACATAAATGAATAAATATACAAAAATCCAAGGTAATACTAGTTGTTCTTATTACAGCTGTCTCCAGAGTCCACAGTGATGTGGCAAGAGTCGCTTCGGTATCTTTTTACTTTGGATATGAGTCCTGCAAGCATTGGTAGAAAAAGCAATGTCGTAAAGTAGGACAGGATCAAAGTTAGGAAAGCACTTAGGAGGTCAGTTGATTGAAAATCAAGCAAGCGGCTGTGTATAATCCTGCTTGCAGCTATATCTATTGACCTGACATAGGAGGCTTTGAGGAGTTGTAGGTGTGTGCTACACAAAAAGATGAAAATCTATTCTGCAATGTTTTATGGGTTTATTGTAGCCAGCTAGTGTGCTAGATAGAAAAAAATTGGAATCTCCTGATGACATGAGATTTCTTATGTTTTTCGAGTTAAAGAGCCAGTACGATATTTTTGTCTTCAGAAATTATGGTTTTTGAAATATAGTCAACCTGGTGCAAAAAAATATAAATATGTAGAGAAAATGAAAGACAGCAGAAACAGTTTAGGCAATCGGTGGCCAGGCTGAGTGGCGAAGAGGATCTCGGGACCGAGCACGGGACTTTCGAGGTATAACAGGCGATCGGGGGGGCGGGATCAACAGATGTTTTTTCACCTTAATGCATAGATTGCATTAAGGTGAAAATTTAAGCAACTCTCTAAAATTAAAGTTCCTTGTAAAGCCATCTTATTCTAATAACAATTCATCAAACCATCAGCTAGATTTTAGTAGACTTGCTATGAAGCAGCAAGAGCTAAGTGATACCCAGGATATGTTTTGGTATTTTTTTTTTTAAATAAATAAGATTATTGTTAAAGTTAGCGATTATCTGCTAGGTAGCACCATGCAACCACTGCATTTTGTTATCTGAGACACTATGCAGTGTATGGGATTACAGCTGCTATAGATGCTACAAGTCTGTGGTGACTAAGATGATGGTGTGAATTTTTTTTGTTGCAGAAAATACATTTGCACAAATCCCCCCATCAACACAGACAGTGCTGACAGGGGAATCCATCCTGCTGAGCAATTGTCTACTCCAGGCGAGGCGGGTGGGGAAGCTGTCCCCTTGAGAGAAGATAGTTATTATTGCTAGCAGCTATAGCAGCCGCAAGTGAATCTGGCAAGCTGGTTGTACCTAAGTTAATCGATCTATGAACTTGGTACATTCAGCCTGCCCATACACAGTTTGATTTGAACCGTCTATGGCGGCATTAACTTGTTAATTATATCTAGGAAAGGGGGGGGGGGAAATACTAAACTAACAGCAGGATCAGAGGGCGCTAACATTTCTCTTCAAATTTGTCCCTGCAGTGTACCCCTGTTCACTTCTGCAAGTGAAGAACATGTATCCTCCAACACCTTTACCACAATGCATTTCTTCAGGCCAAACAACCTATTTTGCAGGATCATTATTGTCACTTGTTGGGGGGGGGGGCAGGGGCAGACTGACAACTCATGGGGCCCCCGGGCAATAGAAGATTATGGGGCCCCCGGGCTTACTTATGGCCACCATGCCAGGAGGCAGGGCAGCTAAAATCTCAGGATTTTCACATCAAAAGCATGTCAGTTTCGGACATATCAAGGACAGATGTAAAAAAAACACAGATTTTTACATACTGTCCCTGGTTTTACTGAGCCTGGCAACCCTGATGGGGCCCCCTAGTGGCATGGGGCCCTCGGGCAGTGCCTGAGTGACTCAATGGTCAGTCCACCCCTGGGGTGGAGGGATGCATATGCTCAAAGGAAATCTAGGAAAAGTGTGAAATATTACTGTAGTTGCTAGGCCTCCAATAAATTCATCACTTTCTGAATAATTAAACTTGGACAATAATTCAACATTTAAAATCAGAACTTCTGGTATGCATGCTTGTTCCAGATTGAACTTAAAATAGAATTCCAGGCTAAACCTAACTAATCTAAAAAATGCTCCCTCCCCCTCTAAGTAACCTATGTGAGAAAGATGTATATACCTACCTAATTTCAGGCTGTTTTAGTATTCACATTATCTGGCTCTCCTGTGTCAGCCAGGGGCAGCTGCAAATGGAGTGTGGCTAGGCAATAGTAGACTTTGGGTGATATCACCAATCCAAAGCATTCCAGCCGTGTCAAGTGCTCTCCCCTGCAGCTGCCAGTGACACTGACTAACACAATAGGGATCATGTGATCGGACTGGAGTAGCTTAAAGAATGGTAACTACCGGTATATACATCTTTTTTAAACAGGTTAGTCAGCATAAGTGTTATGCCGCGTACACACGGTCGTTTTTTGCGATGAAAAAAAACGTTGTTTTTTAAAACGTCATTTAAATTGATCGTGTGTGGGCACATTTTTTGTGTCGTTTTTCAAAACGTCGTTTTTTGTTTCACAAAAAGTCACCGTGTGTAGCAAAAACGTCGTTTAAAACGAAGTTTTTCAACCCGCGCATGCCCAGAAGCTAGTTATGAAGCGAGCTTCAATGGAAAAGAGTGGTGAATGTAACCTCGCTTTTTGTGAAAAAAAAACGATGGTGTGTAGGCAACATCGTCTTTGAAAAGTGACGTTTCAAAAACTTTGTTTTTTACTGCACAGAAAACGTCGTTTTTTTTCATCACAAAAAATGATCGTGTGTACGCGGCATTAGAAGAGGAGAGGGAGCATGTATAAGATTACCTAGGTTTAGTCTGGAATTATACTTTAAAGTTATTAGATAAGCACAACATCCAAGCAATTAGGATTTTCAGGAGCAGTTAAGCAATGGCAGCCTCCACAATCGTTCTGTACAGATATCCTTTAACATCCTTTCAGTCACTTAAAGTGAAAATTTTGCAGTGTCAGCATCATACAAGGTTTAAACACTTGTTCACCAGCCTGTAATAGCTTGTTAGCAAGCCCTTTTCAGTATTTAAACCTATAACAGGTCGACTGACAATTACATCATTCTGCAACACTGTACCTAAATTAATTCTATACCTTTCTTGAGACAGATGGAGCTTACTTATGTGGTATTAACCAGTTTTTTTTATTTATTACTATAAATGAAAGACCAACAAATAAAAAAAAAAATGCTTCTCCTAAAATTAAAATGGCAAAACAGTACAAAGAACCCCAAAATTACTCCACTTGAAAAGTAGACACCCCAATGGAATCCAATTTTTTGTACAATTTTTTTTGCAGAAACATGCTGATATTGAGGAGGTGGAAATGGTGCAGTAGATACAGCACATATAGGTCATACACAGAGGAAGGAAGAGATGAAAGGGTAATATCAGTAGTAGTATCAGAGGATGTGGGTTGATGTGCAGATGTGAAGAATAAGTAAGATGAAGGGTTTAAAATACTGGTCACATAAAGAGGCAAACTGGAAATCAGATATATAGGAGAGAAGGGGGTGAAAGATTAATTCATTTAGTCAGGGCTTTTTTTCAGGGGGAACGTGGGGGAACGCAGTTCCGGCACCTCCTGCACTGAATGAATGTAATGGCAAAGAAGTGCTGGGGTGTTCTGGAGAGTCTATTGTCACTGGTAGGGATCTATTTTTGTGCTTGTGGGTGGAACCAAGGGACATGCTTGTGGGTGGAACCAAGGGACATGCTTGGGGGTGGAACCAAGGCACATGCTTGTGGGTGGAACCAAGGGACATGCTTGTGGGTGGAACCAAAGGACATGCTTGGGGTGGAACCAAGGGACATGCTTGGATGTGGGTAGGTGGTGGAGATGAAGAGTGACCCTGAAGGGCACCTGCTTTCTGAGAAAAAAAGCCCTTTATTTAGTACATATTTTCTCTATTTCTTTAATAAACTGTGGTTTTATTTCTAATCATGGTTTTTAGAAAGATGATTTTTTTTTGTGAATTTATGTGTTTAATACATTGCTTTGTGTTGTTGAGGAGAATTTTCACATTTATGTACTTTGTATATTAGTATTATTATACATGCAATATATAATTTTGGGCATAATAATTTAAACTCATGTACTTTTTATATATGGTGTATCTAGCTGATGGAAACTCTTTCAGCAGCAAGATTGCAAGTGTCATATGGGCTTTTGGAGTTAGCAAGAGCTAATCAACATTTTTGATGTTCACTGTCTGTTAATCACTACAGGTAAATTCAAATTAGTATTTATTATTATTTTTTTTATATAAAATGGCAGAGTTTTTTCCTATCTAAGCTATAAACTATATTTTCATTTATATGTGTCAGCATCTTGGAAGAAATATTGTCTGAAAACTGAATTTTTTTTTTCTGCTCTTAAAAATTATAAAATAATTATGTTTATTGTACTTATTTCTTTACACCTTTGAGCTAACATTGAGATATCTCCTGCAGGTCCTTTACGTGTTTATGATAGATCCAAAATGGAAATATATAAGTATAAATGGATAAACAGTCTGTCTAAATTGCACTTGCCATGGGCAGTCCATACACTCAACCCAGTGCTGTAAAAATACAAAACACTACAGATTATTCCTGCCACCCCATAGAAAGGAACATGCATGGTAGACCTTTCTCCCACCAACAAAAGTTTGGGACATTGCAACCCCAGTCAGCACTTTCTCTAAGATACATTAGGACACTGAAATTTATCAGGGCCACTATTCTATTAAATTAGAATAGAAAAATAATATTTTGTTCTCTAGAGAGTTAACTGTGTGGCTAGCAAGTGTTTATGTGTTTACTGTGTGGTGCTTTTACTCAAAGGGCCGGTTGTATCTGTAAGATTAGATGTCCAGCGCATCCCCTCCCCTTACATTAGTTGTTAAGAGCCAACCCACCATCAGAAGTTGAGTCCCCTATGCTCCCTTACATCACAGTGCATCCCCCTTTCCTTATGATGCTGCAGGGATGAAGCTGGATGCATTGCTTAAAAACAGAAAGTAAGGGTCTTGAGGAGGACCAGAGGAGGACCAGAGGAGGGTGAGGGCCACATGAAATGGCCTGGAGGGCCGGATTCAGCCCGTGAGCCTTGTGTTCAACACCTGTGAGGTAGAAAATAACCACCACATCCCTGCTTTCAGTAAAGAAATCTGTGTCATTTACATACATAGATCTCTCTCTTGGCTCCTGCTCGGCTGATGAGCGGGTTTTGGCCAAGAATCTTTGGCAGTAACTCAGTGATCGGCATGTTAGAGAGCCAATGACCATGCAGCCAGATGGGCGGATGTGCATGCGCCCGCCCCCTACCTAGAAAAGAAGAATTACGTATATATACGTGATTCTGTGCAGCCGGCCTGCACTGTAGCAGTTAAGCCGCAGTGCACGGTCAGCAAGCGGTCAACATCCTCATTCCTAACTCCTCTATACTTTCTATCTTTCTTTCTTGCTTTTGGGGTGATTCTATAAAATTAATCGATGTGCAGTGAATTTATGTTTGATTCAGTCATATGCAAATGTTTCTGTTTTTTTGCTATTGTCACCCACAGTACTCTTCACTAAAGCACCCCTACCTCTCATCTTTTCACACTTCCTACATTTTAGGATGGAAAAAAATAACAACACTTTCCTTGAGAATAAGGTTGTAGGTGCTAATAAAACAAAACAAAAATGATTCTTCATTTGCGCCAAGATCTTCTGCTGGAAAATACAAATTCATGATTACAAAGCAAAATCACCCCAGCCCCCTTCCCTAGCGTTGTCAATACAATCAGTAGGTGTAATACATACTGAATAGGTTAAGATAATATTTACATATGGTCATATTTTAAATTATTGGCACATCTGACTAAGATTTTTTATAATGACTTGTATTCTAATGGCCAATTTACAAAGTGGTTTAGAACTCTACCCACCAAAACCAATCATTCAATGGAGCAATGTGTCACTGCAAATATATTCAATGCTGACATGAAACACATGGATCTGGATTTTTTAAATTTCATGCATGTTCAGTTTAGGTAAAAATTAAGTTTTAACCAAATGCTGCAGTAAGTTATATTTTAACTAATACAAAGACTATTGGCTTACCTGTTAACAAAAAAAACTCTTGTCAAAATACAGAGACAATCACTAAATGGTTTACAACATCAAACACATAGTGTGGAGCACAGTATGTCAAATGATCTATTTTATTGGTGGTATGAAAGTGTAAGTGGAAAATATGATGTAATGGGGATCCATTTGGTATGTTTAAAACAGACTTAATTTTCTCACACAGTGTGACCACATTCAAACATAAAAACAAAATGGCTGATTGTTTCAGATAGAGGGCACTTTTTTAATGCTTCCATTATATGCTGCTCTAAGCACTGATGCAATAATATCTGCAAGTGAATTTAAATAATATTTCAGCTTTAGGCAGATGCAAGAGGACTGTATCACCCACTATTTTATTTATTACTCAAGGGGTCTCCAACACCAACCTGCCATACTATCCGGAAGGTCTGCAGTCTCACTGTTCATTATTAGTTAATTATTATTATATTTAACATTGCAAGGGAATGCAGCCAGAGGAGTGAAGTATCTTTATGTGGCTAAATAAGACCCACAGTGTGGGGGTAGAGGCAGATATTTGGTAAAGGTGCTATAATCCTTAGGCAAGGGTTCAAGGAGTAAGTGGGTAATTCACCCTGTAGACGTCCACCAAAAACTGATTTTTTTTTTTGGATGAACTTACCCATTAGATAAAGTGCACCTCAATCTTCCACAATCTTAAGAAACATTGAAATGGTACCTGAATGTTGGGTGAAGGACTTAGTGGTAAGATGGGCTCATCCACAACATGAGATAACCCCTACATATAATGTGATAACAGAAAATAAAGGAAATTGAGATTATTCAGATGACAGAGACAGGTTTAAAACAGAGAGAAGGCATATTTTCCAATATAATATTTCCTAGAAGCAATGACACCGAGAAGGAAGTAATGAAAGCCACTTGTCCCTGGAGACACCATATCTTATCCAAAAAATCAATTTACTGATTACCTGCATATCCCAATTATACTGAAAGATTTTCATAACAGCCAGCTTGGTAATATATGTTCAACCAGGTTGTAACGTAATTCCTGTTTACACATGTTTTATTGATTTACGTAATCTTACCTTTTCAATGCAGTGAAGATGGAAATTATTGTTTTTGCTTTGTGCACTTAGAGCAAAGTCCATTGTTCCACCAAAACAGGCTGGTGACTAACCATAGCAAATAAGTCAGTTTATTGAGAGGAAAGCCCCCGTAATATATTAGTTTCTCATATGAAAAGGTCAGACCTTACATTACAGAGATGTAGAACTCATATATCCTGATACGGTCAGCAAAGCAGGACTTCAGCTTAGTTTGCTTTACCAATACAGGCAACTGCTCTGTGGATGTATCCTTGTTAAGTGTTTACAGTTAGCAACCACCACAACTGTTAAGAACTGGGGAGGTCTGCCTTACATTAGCCATGTATGTTGCGTGAACTACTTTGAAAGGTTCTGGACAATTAAAATGTATGTTCAGCCCGTACATTTTTTTTTAGTTTTTAATAGAATGGAGAAAGATCAAGCTTTTTTTTCTGCTATCTGGAGCTATGTTAGAGAGATTTTCATGTATCACTCGGAAGACAATGGTTTCACCAGATAGGAAGAGCAGTAACACAGACACAAATTACAATTATTTCAGTGTAGTGTAATGGTAGGCTAGAACACCTGTTAGCTGTTTATTGTATCCCTGTTGCAGACTTTCCCTCATTTCCTGTCCGTTGAAAAAGTTGCTGCAGGACAATAACTAAGGTGGAAACCTCATTAACAGAGCCCTAAAGAGCAATAAAAGCCCACAGGGGTCCTAACAGATGAAAATAGAACCTATACTATTTTCTAATAGGAATAGGATTCTAATAGGAACTTTGTGCTAGTTTCCAAGAAATGCCCATCCACAACAATATGTAACCTGTAATCTGTTTCAATTATATTATGATACATGAATGTAGATTTTAAAACAATATCAACTTTTTCATAGACTAGACTGAATTTATGAATGAATTTTCATTTCTAAATCAGAAACAGATTACTAGGTCTTACCATTAGTGCATATTTCATGACAGCCTTCATGCATTAGTAGTATCTAAGAATGACTTAGATTTGAACTGTATAGACCATAAGGGTATCAAAGATGTAAGTAAGTATGCGTGTTACAATATTAAATAGTTTAGTTAAAGTATAGTTCAAAGCACATAAATTAGAGCAGTGGTCTCCAAACTGCGGCCCGAGGGCCGGATGCGGCCCTTTGCTTGCCTTTATCCGGCCCTTGGGGCACTATCCCTCCCACTGATACGAGACACTATTCTGCCATCTGACACCGACAATGGAGCACCATTTCTCCCACTGACACAACTAATAGAGCACTATTTCTCCCTATGATACCAGCAATGGTATCCCCCTAATACTAGCTGTTTACTAACAATGATGCCAGGAAAAATTCCACTCCCGCTGGCCAAAGTCCGGCCCTCCAAGAGTCTGAAGGACAATAAACCGGCCCTTTGTTTAGAATGTTTGGAGACCCCTGAATTAGAGTATTTTCAATACGGTGGATGTATTACTTGATTCCTATAATATCTGTGCCTGCAATCACGTGGTAGGATTTTGGAGGGCTATGAAAGATGGTCTTATTGACTTTATAGCCCAAATACAACCAAATTTATTTTCAGGTGGTGGTGACCTGGACTTTATAAAATTATTTTTAATGTTTGCAGTTCATGGAAATCTGTTTTTTGAAAACTCAACTTTATGTCTCTGTCCCTTATTCTCATTTCCTGTTGCACGTGTTGGATGGTGACTTTACACCATCAGTTATCAGATTATTTTCAAGTCAAGGTGGGAAAAACCATGTGATACAGGCCAGCTAATAAAAAAGGCCAATGATCCTATACAAAAGGAAAATTACATTAAGTAACTAAAAACAATTTCCACAGTTTTCTTTCTGCAGTGAAGCAACGCAAATTATTGTATTCTCACTTTGCACAATAGAAAAATGTTTAAAGTTCCCTACCGTGGTCTTCTCCAGACAATGTAGCAGGTGGTGATGTTGTGTTGCAAATGTAGACCCAGTCTTTTTTTGCTCTTCACGTGAGCCCTGTAAATTAAAATAATGCATTAACATGTTGAAATTTTCTTATTTTAACATCCTTTTAAAGAAGTATATATATATTTATATATATTCAGCATATACACAAATCCTATTGATTTACCCAGTGTGGAATAAAAAAATATTTCTCCACACTAAATGTGCACCCTTTATTCTTAATAAAATCCCTTTCTTTAATAATTTTCCCTACCTTGAATAATATATGAAAAAAATAAATGTATTTGCCTCCTGATTCTGCAGTTGTACTAAGATTTCTTGTCTGAAATATAACACCATTTAGAAACCATCTAGAGGTAGCAAATCACATTTTGTGGCCTTTTCAGACTTACACAATATTTCACATTCAGTTTCTATAAATATTTTAATATTTGGATGGAACACAATTATGCTACTATATATTCTGATTTTGCTATAAAATGTTTGATGTTTTGAGCCATTTCATTTATTGACATGCTTGCGAAAGGAGAAAGGCGCCACAGTTCTTCAGAATCTTGTACCGTAAATATTTTTTTCTTAGTAAGCCAATAAAGGTGTCACTCTGTCCGTACTTTTACATCTATGCAATATCATAGGTATACCAAATATAGGGTTTGTGCTAGTGAAGACCAAATAGGTGTCAGTGAATACCAGATATAGAGAGGTCACAGGGGATTTCAGGTAAACTCCTCCTTTGAGTTTCTTAACACAGCAAAATGTTCCTCAGACAGGAATCCATTCACCAAAGAAGTGTAGACGGGTGATAGTTATGTCCCAGACACGCCCCCTTGAGTTTCCTGCAAACTGTTATTTGGACAGTTCCATTTTCACAGAACAACACGTGAAAGGGGGGCCTTTGTTTCCCATTAAGGATCCCAACTAGGATGCAAATTTAATGTCAGTTTCCTAATCCCTAATTTCTCAATAGGCAGTGTTTTATCTCACTCAGTTTTACTCCCTTTTTCCTACAGCTTCAACATACTGACACTAGGGCTGCTCTGTGTTCTTCCTTCCTTTTACAGTGAGGAACTATGTTATCCAAAAGCCCCCTTATTGTCTAGGCTAAGCCTGTTGGCTACGATTCAAAAGCCATGCAGTGCAATATGGTGTAAAAAATGTGCCTGCCAATCTCAAATTTACAGGGTTCATTGCAAACCAAAGGTAGTGGCAAATACAAACCTTGTCCCTAATTAGGACTAAGTGACATCTCAGCAGTAATATCACCTATACTTTTTCTTATATCTCTACCACAAGACAGTTAAAAGTATGGTACATATGGACCTCAAAGGATATGCAATCAATGCCTACTAACAGAACAGAAACTTGCAAAGTCGTATTTTAATAAAAACATTTCAATCTACTTTTATTTACTCTTTTTCCATGCTTCATTTAATAATCACGTTTTTGTTCAGTCTGGATATTTCACTAATTCCCTTATTAAAGATAACATTTCTTGGTTTAGTCTCATTTTCCCTTATTAGATAAACTACATGAAATAATGTTAGAATAATGTTACACTGGAGGGTTTTTAATGATTGGCTTTGCTTAAAAAAAAAATATATATATATTTGAAAGAAAGTGATTTAGTGGCATAACCCAATTAAGTCTTAGGCCTCATACACACGATCACGGTTTCAGCAGACAGATTCGATCGTGTGTACGGGCTAACAGACGGATTTGGCCACCCGACAGATTTCAAAGCATGCTTTGAAATCTGTCGGCTGGGAACCCGTCCGCCTGACATGTCTGCTGGTTAGTATGCTAACCAGCAGACATGTCTTCTCGCACACGCGCCGAATGGTTTTGACGCATGCGCGGAAGTGTTTTACTTCCTGGTGCGGTGACGTGGCGGCGTCAACGTCACCGCCACGTCACCGACACGTCAGCGCGCTGTCTGCTGGCGGGGATTTTGGTTTGCTCGTGTGTGCACGCGAGCAAACCAAAATCCCAGCAGACAGATTTGTTCAAATCTGTCGGACAGACAGATTTGAACAAATCTGTCTGCTCATGTGTACGAGGCCTTACACATCTGCCCTGTTATTTCAGCTTAGTCTCATACCACTATATGCGCTTTACACATCTAATAACATTAAATAATATATTTTTCCCTTACTCGTTAAATCAAACCAGCTATTTACAAATCCACAGGGTAGACCAGGGGTAGGCAACCCTTTGAGCACAGTGCGCTGAAAAATGTTTTCAAAGAAATTGAGCGTGCCGATTTTATAACAAAAAAATGTAAACTTCACACTCTCCCTCACGAAAATAATTTTGCTGTAAACTACTTGAGTATTAGTAAGAAATTAACATCCTGGGCACTCAGCCCTAATTCCTGCAACTCCACACTTAACTGTAACCCCTTGAACATCTGCTCCACCACTGTAAAGCCCTGTACACACGATCAGTCCATCCGATGAGAACGGTCTAATGGACTGTTTTCATCGGTTAACCGATGAAGCTGACTGATGGTCAGTCGTGCCTACACACCAATGGTTAGAAAACCGATCGTGTCAGAACGCGATGACGTAAAACACAACGACGTGCAGAAAAAAATGAAGTTCAATGCTTCCAAGCATGCGTCGACTTAATACTGAACATGCGTGGATTTTTAATCTATTTTTTGTGCCTACAAACGACCGGTTTGTTGCTATTGGTTAGGTATCCATTGGTTAAATTTAAAACAAGTTTGCTTTTTTTTAACTGACGGATAAATAACCGATGGCGCCCACACACGATCGGTTTGGACTGATGAAAACGGTCCATCAGACCGTTCTCATCGGTTTAACCGATCGTGTGTACGCGGCCTATCTCCCTGTACATCTTCCCCACCACTGTACCACCCTGCTCTTCTGTCCCACCACAGTAACCCCCTGCTCATCTGCCCCACCACTGTTCCCCCCTGCTCATGTGTCCCACCACTGTAACCCTCTGTACATCTGCCCCACCACTGTAACCCCCTGCTCATCTTCCCCATCAATGTTCTCCCTTTTTCATCTGCCCCACCACTGTACCTCCCTGCAAAACTGCTCTGCCTTCTCATCTGTCCTAACACTAAACCCATCTGCTCATCTGCCCTACCACTGTAACCCACTTTCTCATCTGCCTCACCAATGTACCTCCGGCACATCTGTCTCACCTCTGTACCTCCCTGCTCTCCTGCCCCCACTGATCTGTCCCATCAATACACCTCTTTTCACATCTGCCCCACTGCTCTACCCCCAGCTTTTATGTGCCACCACTGAACCCCCTTCTCATCTGCCCCAACACTGAACACCCCTGCTCACCTGTCAAACTACTGTAACCCCCTTCTCATCTGGCCCAACACTGTACCCCCCTACTCATCTGCTCCACCGCTATATCCTCTTCTTATCTATGATATGCAGAGTGGTGAAAGGAAGCAGAGATGACCCATCTACCTGTCTTTTCACACTCATTCTGTTGACCCACCTCTCGCATCCTGCCCACGTGCTTGGATGTGATGTCACATACAAGCATCTGGAATGGATGCGCAATGATGAGCTCAGGTCAGGGACATTTTCTGAAAGCGGTGGGTCTGTGCGCAGGATCATAAGTTGGGACCCCGTAGCTGAGAAAAAGTGTGGTGCTTCACACCGCAGCAAAAGTGGGGTGGTACTTTTCATTGCACTGAATACTATCTGGGGCTTAAAGAGACACAGAGTGCAGGGGTTGAGTAGTAAGTGATGCAAGGGTTCCGGAATAATTTCAACAAAGGTCCCAGAAGCTCAAAAGTAATTCCACAAACTGTCACCTGATTTCAATCACAGTGATATCCCTTCTTTCTGAGATTGGTTGTGGAAACCAAGCACGTTATCTTCCTCCAGATGGAGGACAGGGCTAGCAGGACTGTCATTGGCTTTAGTAGTGGCCAATCACAGTCCTCCTCCTTCTGGTAACAGGAGAACCGCACCCAATCGTTCCCCCATAACAATAGCTGTTTATCACATCTACAGCAAAGTTAGCGAACCAAACAATGTTTCTCATCTTTTACAATGTGTGGGGACACAGTACCCCCCCCTGGGGAAATCTGAAATTGGAATGCTCAGCTAAATTTCCCTACACTGCTCTGCTGATGAGGAGGGAGTCGAGTGCCGGCAAAAGTGGCTTTGTGTGCCAAGCCGGAATTTGTCTACCCCTGGGGTAGACGGTATTGAATTGGATAATGTTTAAATAACTTAAGCCATATATAATATTTGCCAAACAAAGAGATACAGGAGGCAAAGTCAATCTGCAGTGAGACTATAATTTTCATCCTACCACAGGGGCTTTTCACTTAAGGCTAGTTTATACTTGCTTCAAAACATGGCTTCAGACACGCTTTGTTAAGGCTCTCTGAATGCCAGTCAAAAGCTCCTGTCACAAAATAAAATGGTAAGCTTACAGTCCTGTTTACACCTGTTTTTGCTTAGTGCTTTGATGAGGCTTTGATGATGCTCCGATGGGGCTTTGGTGGAGCTTCAATGGGGCTTTGGTGAGGCTTTATGAGGTTTTGTGGGGCTTCGATGAGACTTTGGTGGGGCTTAAGTGGGGCTTCAAGTGAGCTTTGTCTTAACCTTCTATGGAGGCTTTGAAGATGCTTTGAAGCACCGCTAAAGCTACATTTTTTGAAGCAAAGCCAAAGCAGGACTGTAAGCTAACCATTTTATTTAGTAACAAGAGCTTTGACTATCGTTCAGAGAGCTTTAGCAAAGCCTTGTTGAAGCCTTGTTGAAGCAAAAGCAAATATAAATGAGCCCTAAGTCTTCTTTCTTTTCTCTGCCTACAAATAACTGGGTGTCCTGGAACTCCTTATTCTTGCTCAAAATTCCACCATCACACATTTTAAATCATATTAACATTGTACATTTTGTGTGTGCACCTGAACTGCCATATTCTAAATCTACATACCCTAATCTTTTAGAAATAAATAATTTATACCCTTAATACTGTATGAAAGTCTTCATACTGTATGAAAGTCTTGCTAAACATCATAAATTGAAAAATAATTAAATACCTAAATTAGGGTAAATTTCATGGCACTGACAATTTTAGCAAATTATAAGTAATTTTCTATATAGGAAATGATGCTACTTATTTATCAATGTTGCTCAATAAGATCATGTTATGCAGATAATTCTATAGTTTTGCCATTTCCAAGTATAGATAAAATCAAGGCAGGAAAAAATGATGTATTGAAGTTAATTATTTACCTATTTACCTTTAGGTTTTTGAACTGTTTATTTTGCCATTTGAAATAAGCACATGCAGGCGAAACACATTTATTACAAAACAAATTTTAAAACATGGCACATGTTGTCACTAAAAGAATTATACTTTATTTACTGCAATATCCTACGATACTGTGGTGATGATTTATTTCCAGTGCAAACTTGTTTATTCAGGCGATAGATTACAAACACTTTTTTGAAGAACACTAGTTTCAGCAAGAATTTATAAAAATTTACAGCAATCTCTGAGCAGCTTTCTTTACACTTTTAAATCACCTATATTTCAAGTCTGGGTCTGTGAAATACAGATTTTTTTGGAGTGCTAGTTGTATCTCTTATGGGAAATGAGAGCATGTGAAGTACATATGGAATTTAGCTTGTACAAGAAGAATGTTTGTCAAGTTTTTACAAAGCACTTGCAAAGCTTTTTTTTCCAGTTTCAAGTAACTTCTTTACTTACTAAACTAACTTTACTTACTGACATTTTAAACAAGCTGCTAGCAGACTTCAGTAACGTATAGCACTACCTGAAACTTGGTAAAAGTTTACTGAATCCTGCAAGCAGCATGTTTAAAGTGACATTTTCATTGTCTGTGCTTAAAATCCCCAAACTAAAGATAAAGGTTTCTTTCCTACAAATCTGCTTGAATACTTCTAAAAGCTTGCTGTACACCCAAAACTAAAAATTGAATATATTGCAGCTTACCAATCATTAGATGTGGTGGCCGCATTTGTTTTTATTTTCCTTAAGTTTTACTTCGCCTGGTGATCTGGCCAGTAACACACCTCCAGTATTAAACTCCCTGGCGGTATTATTAATTCAGATTTTAGGTGCTAAAAGCGATACCATTATTTTACATGGAAATTTGGCATTTCATATTGTAGGCCTGTAATTCTTAGAAATAACTCACCTAAATCTGTCCAAACAAGAGTCTAGTAGACATCCTGGTTATAATAAAATTTGAAACACAAATTTGAAACCACTTTTGACATAAAGGGACACTTGTTGGTTGCTATGGACAATCTCCAGTTTCCAGGCAGAAAGAACAGTTTTTATTATATAAAAGTGCATGTAGGACACTGGACAGACCACTAGGGACAAAGGGGGGGTGTATTTTTTACATAAGATTACAAAGGGGGTGTGTATTTTTTACATAAGATTACAGTATACTGTATGTATTGTGTGTACTTACTTTTTTAAATTTGGCGCCGATCTCCGCCCCTGTGCATCGTAACGTCGCAGGGAACGGAGCTCGGTGGCACACGGGCACTGTGAATCGAGCGAGGAGACACCGCTCGCTCACACATCGGGGAGCCATCGCAGGATCCAGGGACAAGGTAAGTAAACCATGCCTGTGCACTCTGCGAGGCGATCCCGAGTTTGGCTAGGGGATACCGCTTTTGGTCCTGAAATTCCACCCAGAGCCTGACTCGGTAATACCGCCAGGGGGGTTAAAGTGTCTACACTGTGGATGAAGGGGCAACAGAGGCACCTTTGAACTGCAGCATTGTTAATCTGGGAGGAAGGAAGTGTTGGTTACACTATTAGATTTAGATACACTAACAAATTGAAACCACACTCCAGTTAACACTTTAAAATCAGTTACAGCAACAGTTTTCTTCCTTTTGGGATAAAAGGTTTTATACAAATGGACAACATTTTAATAATTGTAAGCACTTCTGTCAATGGTGAATTGTTTGAGTTGACACTCTAACTGCTTCATCTGCGAGACAGCTTATTCTGTTGAAAAATAACAGATTTTCTGGTGAATCACCAGGTAAAAATAAGAGTCTAAAAAACAAAACAAATGCAGTCATCACATCCAATGCCACGTACACACGACCGTTTTTCATGTCAAGGAAAATACAACGCTTTCCTCTACGTGATTCTTGTCAAGCCTGCTTTGCATACACACGATCGTGAAAAAAAAATGTTCGAGCAAAGCGTACATGTTAAACTTCCAGTGACCAGTATGAGAGAGTGAGAGCGATAACACCAAATTTAACACACTTGTTCCCCTTTTACAAAGGAGACCTTGGTAACACTAATGAGTCACATGACACACAGGGAGGGAAAATGTCTAATTGGGCCCAATTTGAACATATTCACTTAGGGATGTGCTCACTTTTGTTGCCAGCGGTTTAGACATTAATGGCTGTGTGTTGAGGTATTTTGAGGGGACAACAAATGTACACTATTATAATAGCTGTACACTTACTACTTTACATTGTAGCAAAGTGTAATTTGTTTAGTGTTGTCACATGAAAAGATATAATAAAATATTTTAAAAAAATGCGAGGGATGTACTCACTTTTGTAAGATACTGTATGTATTCATAGCACCCAGTCTGAAACAGAAAGATGCTTTCAGGGCAGCTTAATAAAAAGCTGCTCAGAGCTTAGTAGAAGCTTTGTAAATGCTTGCCGTTCATGATGCTCTGCAAATTAGCATTTTCAAGCTAAATCCTTTGTGAAAGTAGAGAAGCCACACAAGTAGATTATATCTGCAAAATCTTCACCTTCCTTAAAATTAAATGTTCTGTTTTTTTTTTTTTTTAAATGAGGAGCAAGCTAAAAATGTTAATAAGAAACAATACTGTGCTTGAGCTATATGCTATTATCGGTATGATTGTTATTATATGCTATTATTGTTATAATTAGTTTTGTTAGCATATATTTGTGTCTAATAAATGAGAAAACATGTATTCTAGTCATTGTTTATTGAATACTGTGTAGAATATTACACTCATGCTGCATGAAACTAGTAGGATTATATGTATTTGGCAATTCTACAACCCATCTGTAAGCTTTATATACCCGTAGGCATAATCAAACATATGAATATTTAACATACACACACACTGATACTACCACTGATAGAAAATCAGCATTAGCCAAAGCAATATTCTTGAAAGAAGTCATCCAACATCTGTTTTTTTTTTCAGGTGAACTGAAGTCCCCTGAAGATTTTTGCACAGGACTTGATGATTGCAAATTGGAGCACAGTGAGAAGTAAAAGAACAGAAATCTGTCTTTATGCTCTTACTTGTAAAGAACTGATTTATCTATTTAATGGTAAAACACAGGGGAATGCATTTTAAAATCTAGGCAAAAAACAGATACATATATTAAGAATTCAAATGTCTTGTACACAATATGCTGAGACTTGAAGAGTGATTCTTTTTTTTAAAGTCAGCAGCTACAAGCACTGTAGCTGCTGACTTTTAATAAGGACACTTACCTGTCCTAGGCGCCCCGCGATGTCTCCCCCCCCAACACCGGATGCTCGATCCAAGCAGCTCCCGACGCTGCCATCCTTACCGAGGGAAAGCAGGCAGTGAAGCCTTGAGGGTTCACTGCCCGTTTCCTACTGCGCATGCGAGAGTCTCGCGGTGCTTTTGTGAATGGGCAGCTGCTTTCTGAGATACACACAGTTCCCAGAATGCAGTGCACACCATTCCCCAGAAGACACCGTGAGGTGAGGGGGACGAGGAAGAAGACCTGCCACGGTGGATGAAGAGGCAGATTAGTAACTTCCACATAGTAACCGCGATAAGTAAAATGTTTATTTTTATTTTTTTTATATATATATATATTTTTAGATTTTCTGTAAAAAAATAAAAATTCAGGGTGGAACTCCACTTTAAATATACTGGAACTCAGAAGGGACTGGACAAATTTTCGATTCAACGTGTCAAATTTCGCTCCTGTTTAACAGAGGTAGATCTATCAACTTCTGCCAAATGGGAGCGTTGGAAAACTTTTCTCAATCAGCCAGCTGCAGCCCATTGGTTCAGTGTATTATGACAGTGGAGGAGTCAGAATACAAAGGCATAGCAGGGAAGATACTTCCATGCACGCTGTGTGGGTGAGGGAGTCTATTCACTTTTTGATTAGCTTTTGATTAGCCAAACAATCTATCTATGGCTAGCATTAAAGGTAAAAATAAAAATAATTGACTGAGGCCCCATACACACGACCGAGCTTCTCGGCAGAATCCAGCGAGAAGCTCGCTGGGAGACATATTCTGCCGAGGTTCTCGGTCGTGTGTACACTTCCGACGAGCGTCCCGTCGGGAAGCTCGTCGAGCCAAAATAGAGAGCATGCTCTCTTTTTCCTCGTTGTTCAATGAGGACTTTGGTTCGACAAGCTTTTTCGACCGATCATCGGGAATCTTGTCGGGCGGAACGATGGGTTTAGCCCGACGAGGTTCTCGGACGTGTGTACGCGGCCTAACACATAAAATGCCTCATTGTAAGGCCTCGTACACACGAGGCAATCTATCTGTTCAAATCGGTCGGACCAACCGATTTGAACAGATCTGTCTGCTTGGATTTTGGTTTGCTCGCGTGTACACACGAGCAAACCAAAATCCCCGCCAGCAGACAGCGCGCTGACATGTCGGTGACGTGGCGGTGACGTTGACGCCGCCACGTCACCGCACCAGGAAGTAAAACACTTCCGCGCATGCGTCGAAATCATTCGGCGCATGTGCGAGAAGACATGTCTGCTGGTTAGCATACTAACCAGCAGACATGTCGGGCGGATGGGTTCCCAGCCGACAGATTTCAAAGCATGCTTTGAAATCTGTCGGGTGGCCAAAACCGTCTGTTTGCCCGTACACACGATCGAATGTGTCTGCTGAAACGGTCTAGCAGACCGTTTCCAGCAGACAGATTTACTCGTATGTACGAGGCCTCAGACAAATGGTTTCTGTGCCGAAGTGAGCCTGATTTTGTACTTTCCAGCGTTAGTAAATAATCCCCATTGTGTACTTAAAAGTGGGGTATGCCTGTAATGAGTCATAACACTGACTGCTGCACCAATGTTTATTTTAGAGACAGAGTATATGCAAGATTATGGAGGTTTGAGGCACTATAGACTTTTATGGTACCTCCACAAACATAACAACAAGGTATGTCATTTAAAACTAGTGCAAGTAAAATAAAAACAACAGCATCTTGATTGCAGGATCCGACGATTGAAATTGGCACAGCTTCGCCCGAAGTTATTGGGCAAATTCTCTTGGAAAGTGCAACTTTCCCTGCAAAATGAACAGACTATTTGCGTATAGTAAACCAACCCCACAGCGTCTGAAAAAAATAAGCCATTTTTATTTTTCTCTAGAAACTCCATGGTGCTGTGGGAATCCCATGTCATTGCCTTACCCTGTATTAATTATTTCACACTAGCGGACGAACGGTCCGCTCATTACAAGTCCGTTTACGGACTTGTAATGGGTCCCTATGGGAGCGGATCCGTTAGCGGATGATGCATCCGCTAACGTCCGCTCGATCCGCATCCGTTTTTGCGGACGGAAGAATGTCCTATTTTTCTTCCGTCCGGCCAAACGGATCGGATGCAAACGGACAGACGGCCCGTTTCCATCCGACTCCCCATAGGGGAGAGCGGAGGAGAGACGGGGCGGTCCCTGCACAGTGTGCGGGGACCGCCCCGTCCGCCCGACAGCTCAGCGGAGACCCCCCGCTGAGCTGACGGACACACGGAGCGGACCGAAAAACGGACCGCTCCGTGTGTAAGGAGCCTAAACTGTATAATCTTCCTTGAAATTCATGATCATCCATGAATCCCTAATAGCCATTAATGGGATCTTATTACCTCAGTAGGTACATCACTTGGACACGCAGAACTTTAATAACTATAAGGTGAAATTAGTTTTTACTATCAGAATAGACATTTTTATATACTAGCCAAATTACTGGGACAATTATATTACTTTCATATGTAAATCTGTGCAAATCAGCCTAGGATGGAAAACAAGGGAAAAATAATTGATGAAGAGAAGATTTATATAGCAAAGGTCACCAATCAGCACATTTGAAATAATGGTGGCTAAATCAGTTGGGCATTTGATAATATTAATCATAAATATGGAGCAAAGCAATACCGATCTATCAGCTATTGATTATGACGTATGCCGTGTATACACAATCGAAATTTCAGATGGAAAAAGTCTGACTGACTTTTTCCATAGGAAATTCCGACCGTGTGTGTGCCCCATCGGAGAAATTCCATCAGAAATTCTGATGAATTCCATCAGAGTTTAAATATAGAACATGTTCTATTTTACTCCGATGAAATTCATCGGAATTCCGATGAGCTTTTGGTCGGGCAAAAGCCTGATCGTGTGTAAACGGCATTAGACAGTTGATATGGTAATTTCTTGGCAACATCTATTAAATTACTATACTAATAGTGTTGATACCAAACTTGTACGTTAGCCCAGTATAGTATCATCTGGTCTGACATTTGCTATGATCTAGTGCAGTGGTCATCAACTCTGTCCTGCAGGGCCCACTAACAGGCCAGGTTTGCAAGATAACTGAAATGCATCACAGGTGATGTCATTTGCTGCTCAGTGATTGCAGTATTCCAGTCTGCATCTCCCCAAGATAATACCTAAAACCTGGCCTGTTAGTGGGCCCTGAAAGACAGGGTTGATGACCACTGATCTAGTGCATTGACCTCCCATATAGTCTATATATAATATATTGCCAAAAGTATTGGGACACCTGCCCTTACACACACAAGGACTTTAATGGCATCCACGTCTTAGTCCGTAGGGTTTAATATAAAGTTGGCCCACCATTTACAGCTATAACAGCTTCAACTCTTCTGGGAAGGCTGTCTACAAGGTTTAGGAGTGTGTCTATGGGAATGTTTGACCATTTTTCCCGAAGCACATTTGTGAGGTCAGACACTGATATGGACAAGAAAGCCTGGCTCAGTCTCCACTCATCCCAAAGGTTTTCTTTCAGGTTGAGGTCAGGACTCTGTGCAGGCCAGTCAAGTTCCTCCACCCCAAACTCGCTCATCAGTGTCTTTATGTACCTTGTTTATGCACTGGTGCGCAGTCTTGTTGGAACAGGAAGAAGCCATCTCCAAACTGTTCCCGCAAAGTTGGGAGCACGAAATTGTCCAGAATGTCTTGGTATGCTGATGCCTTAGGAGTTCCCTTTACTGAGGGGCCAAGCCCAACCCCTGAAAACAACCCCATACTTAATCTCCCTCTACCAAATGATTTGAACCAGTGTACAAAGCAAGGTCCATAAAGACACGGATGAGCAAGTTTTGGGTGGAAGAACTAGAATGGCTTGCATAGAGTCCTGACCTCAACCTGATAGAACACCTTTTGGGTGAAATAGAGCGGAGACTGTGAGCCAGGCCTTCTTATCCAACATCAGTGACTGACCTCACAAATGCGCTTCTGGAAGAATGGTCAACATTCCCATAGACACGCTCCTAAACCTTGTGGACAGCCTTCCCAGAAAAGTTGAAGCTGTAATAGCTGCAAAGGGTGGGGCAACTCAAAATTGAACCCTACGAACCCATGAATATGCTTTGATTTAAACCATTCCATTGTAGCTCTGGCTGTATGTTTAGGGTTGTTGTTAACTGTAAGGCCCCATACACATGAGCAGACAGATTTGTTCAAATCGGTCGGGCAGACCGATTTGAACAAATCTGTCTGCTGGGGACGTATTGGTTTGATTGTGTACACACGATCAAACCAAAATCCCCGCTGGCAGACGGCGCGGTGACGTGGCGGTGACGTTGACGCCGCCACATCACCGCACCAGGAAGTAAATCACTTCCGCGCATTCGTAAAATCCATTCGACGCATGTGCGAGAAGACATGTCTGCTGGTTAGCGTACTAACCAGCAGACATGTCGGGCGGACGGGTTCCCAGCCGACAGATTTGAAAGCATGCTTTCAAATCTGTCGGCTGGCCAAATCCATCTGCTCGCCCGTACACACGATCGAATCTGTCTGCTGGGACGGTCTGGCAGACCGTTTCCAACAGACAGATTTGGTCGTGTGTACACGGCCTAAGAGTTAACCAGCGTTTATCACTCTCATTCTGCTGGTGCATAAATTGTTTTTCCACAAACAGGAAAATCTCTGCACAGTGTAGGGTTGGAGAGTGCAATTGTCAAATTCCCTGTCTAGGATTTCCATATCCCAACCAGATTGCTTGATGAAAATGATGTTAGTCCCTGTTCGATTTTGATCAGGAGTGTCTGCTGGGATAAAATCTCCTTTTGTCTTTAACAGATATAATTGCCAGTGAATCAGTTATCACATTTCTATCTATTTAGAGACCAATAAAATGAAGGGTGTCTGGTTTTCTACAGTTTACTGCAAGCTGTATCTAAGATGTTTACTGAATATTGCTTTTAACTATTTATTTTCCAAACTTTTCTTTGGCAAATATAATTTTCAAGGCCAATTTTCGTGTAAAGCTATAGACACCCTATGCCTAAGGAAAATCATTCAAGTTCACGTATTATCATTTCAAAGCTGAGGTCAACAAGCAAATCCCACTCATATGTAGGTACAGGTTTGCTTATTTCTTAAAACTGCTAGCTGTAATGGTCTCAATTATCAGAAATGCAATTTACTCATGACACACAATATATATGACAATTCTAAGCTAAAATACTGCCTTCAATAATCAATTATGGATGTTTACCACTCTTGTAGTTACTTCTGCATTCAATTATTCCATTGTATTCAGGATTTAGACTGCAGTATGCTTCAGGCAGAGAACATTTGATGTTGATGTTTCAGAAAGCCTTTTGTGCACATTCACATGGTGTAAATAGTGGAAAATAAGATAAAGCTGAACCTTACCTCATTTAGTATACCATTGCGTTTGCTTTGTAAATAAGCATTAGCACTTCCACTCTTTGCCACCCGAATCCTTGCAAGTCTTGCTTTCTGTGAAGTAAAAAACATATGGCTATCATTAATATGCACTCATTAATATTTTATATACGGTATATATATATATATATATACACATATACAAACGCAGTACCATTATTATTATTTTCTTTAAATATTAATACGAAAACTGGAGACAAGTGTATTTCTACTCCAGCAGTATTTCACTCTTACAATTCTTTTGTGCAGGGCGTAAATCAACAGCATGAAAAAACAGTTTACCCAAAGATACCAGCCTGGCACACCAGCATTTAGGCAAGATACTGTAAGATCTGACTGCAAGGTTGTGATTTCCTGCTATGATGATATCTGTATGGCTTTTGACCTTCAGCATTGGGCACATACTTCAAGAGGACTTTCCAAGATGGGTACTTCTGCAATCAAGAGATTCATATACAGCTTTATAAAAACTGTTTTTCAACCCTTTGGCTAAACCCTCTTTTTCATGGGGTTCTAATTAGTAAACAGATTGTGAAAAAAAGTGAAACCTAAATTTGGACTGATTTGACCTTGGTGGGGACAGGAAAGCCCCTATCTCCTGTCAAGGTCATACACCTCTTTTTTTTATTCTTATTAGAGTCAGAGGGAGTCGTTCCCCTACATGACCATTTCTGAATCCAATAAACTCATAGAAAAAGGACTGTGAGATTCAACAAGAGGTGCATGCTCAAGTTCCTATTCTCCGACTAGCTAATTAATTAATATATAGGAAATATATATAAATCATTATGGAAAAAAAATAAAAAAAAAATATATATATATATAAGAAAAAAATGGTAAACTTGGTAAATCTCTCACATTTAAGTCTACAATTGTACACACCTGTTGCTTGGAAAACATAGTTATGGGGTTAGGTCTTATGTATGTATATGTGTGTGTGTGTATATATATATATATATATATATATATATATATATATATATTCTTTACATAATAGACATTAGACAGATCTTGAAACTTGTAACACTAAAATCTGCATTGCTTTGAAATTAATTTAAGTCATATGAAACAAATAAAATCTATTTATTTAAAATCGTGCAAACATACAGCTTGTTATTAACAATGTATTTGCATATATACAAAACATTGATAACAAAGATTATATACATACATAAACAAAAATAAATAAGCAGATAACAGAAGATGGCTTTTTTTTCCATAAAGAACAGAACTATACACAAAAAAACATAAATGTATTATTAGTAAACTACTAAATTATGCAAAACACAACCCTACCTACCCTAACTTCTCTCTAGATTTATCTAATGCAGACCCACCCTCATAACAGGGCCCAGGCAATCCCTCAAGGCTAGTGGCTCGCTAAAGGCAGATTCAACAACCCTCCTCTCTAGGGCCTTCCTGGGAAGAGACTTAATTTCCTCTGATGTTACTCTCTGCTGCCAAAGTATTTTCAGGCACAGGGCAACATAAGCTGGGCGCTCACCATGTCCAACCCTCAGTATTTTCTCTGGCCCACCATTCTCCCAGCTCTGCAGAAAAACCCTATACCAGAACTGAAAAATCCCAACCCACCCAGGTGTTTCCACTGCCAGAATATTACCAAAATTATGTTTCAAAAACATCAGAGAAAAGAAAACTACCAGGTTGAACATGCCTAGGCCACCCATCCACCTGGGAAGGTAGGTTACACACCTCTTATCAAGGCTCTGTTCCCCCAAAACAGCTGGAAGAAACAGCTATAGATAGTCCCATAGAGAAAGACTGGCGTAACACAGACACAGCTAACATACAGAAATACTGGGATCAGGTACGTTTTAATCAGGACAATCCTTTTTCTGTAAGAGAGTTTCCAGTCCTTCCAGCTGGCAACCTTGGCATCGGCATCTTGTAGTCTGCTTACCCAATTTGTAAGACCATAATTGCTGGGACCAAAACTGATGCCTAAAACTAAAATATCTCCCGGGGGTCTTAGAAGTCATCTGCAGTAGCTCAAAGCCTTCACCCTTCTCTCCCATCCAGTAAATCTCACTATTATCCTGATTAATATTTGAGCCAGATGCCTCAGCATACTGTGTCATCACTGACACCGCCTCCTCTGCCCCAGAGATGAAAACAGGCACTTCATCAACATAGACCATAACCCTCAGAGGAGGCTCACCAGGAATGCCCAAAGGCACTCCACACAATGGCTACAAGAGACCAGAAAGAGGGGCCAATCCTCCACTACGCCAAACTAGACAGCCTGGTCTCTTGCAACAAGAAAATATCAGCATCAAACCTGCTAAACAAAAATAAGTCCATGTTACGAGCATTTACTGTTTTTTTGCTGGCAACATTAATGGTCACCACCTTCAAAGGAGAAATCACTCATCACCTAAAGAACCCTCACCCTCCATCTCAGAAAACACCTCAAATGGATTCAGGGGTCAGGAGCTCCGTTTTCCTTTTAACCTCCAACCATTCCATATCATCACTCAAGAACCCCCCCCCCCCCCACCCCCAGGACATCTTCAGCCAAAACCTTTCATTTACCCCTCTCTCCACATCATTCACCCTATCTTTCACATCATTCACCCAATCTCATTCACCCAAACCTACCCCCACCATCATCCAATTCATCACCCACTCCACCCTTCAGCATTTGCTGACCTCCAGCTGCACTTCTGCCATGCTGAGGAACAGTGGTCTGCGCAATCATATGCTCTGGTTCTGCACCCTTTACTACTCTAGGAGAAACAGCAGGTGCAGATACAGACTTGACAACCACACTTAACTGATACTGACTGGGGAACCACAGCCTGGGGGGATACTGAGGCCTCAGACGACCTCACAGACACAGATTCTGACAGGACAGAGACACTAGGATACCCTGGTACAAACTCAGCCAACCCAGACTGTTCCCTATCCAGACAGAAGAATTCCTCCACTAACTCTTGCTTATTGTGCATAGCCTTGGGGGACTGGCTTTAAGGGTGACCAATCTCATCACATAAATTAAACCTAATGATCTTAAAGTCTCTCACCAGATGCCCCAATTCATGACAAAAAGAGCACTTCTGCTTTGTACAGGAAGAGGAGAAATGTCCCTTGATTCCATATTTATGACACATCTTAGGTTGGCCAGGGTAGAAGACAGTAATCCCATCTCTACCAATTAAGGCAGAAGAGGGCAAATGCTGGATTACATTCCCACACACTCTCAACCTCATTGGCACCGACCACCCCCCATCCATATTCCTTTATCATTCACAATCTTTTTTAAGGGACACAATGTTTCACCAAACCACCTTAACCAGACCCATAAATCCTTGGGGTATAGACTCTAGACTTTTATCAAGGGCTATCATGAGATAACCTTGGAGACAAGCCCCTTCCAGTCCAGACTCCTGATAGGTGGAATACCTCCTTCTTCCCACCTGTACCATATTTTTGCATTTAATAGTAGAAGGTGCGTCTCTGTTTCAGCAGCAGCATGACTTTGTTCCGACACAACCTTATCATAGCTTTTACCCTGGATAGCTAATGGAGACACTGAATTTCTGTATTCAGGCACATTTACTGCATAGGAACCTCTGAAATCAGGTTTGCACTAGCCACCAAGTACCCTGTACCCACTACCTGATCCTCCCCCCTCCCCTCTAGCACAACAGTCCCACTCACCATACTCCCATAAGTACCACAATTACCAGCAGTCCTGTTATCAGGTAAAATCTTCTCTTAAAAAAAAAAAAACACCAGCAGTCTTAGTGGTCATGTGGCACTCCTGCTCTGCAGTTTTAGTGTCTATGCGGCGCTCCTGCTCCATAGTCTTAGTGTCCAGGTCGCACACCTGCTTTGCAGTTTTAGTGTCAATGTGGGACTCCTGCTCCTTGTTCTCACAGCCAACAGAAACTTCTTTGTCTAGATCCCCGCCATCTCCTCCTGCATTCCTTACTGATTGCAAGGATTTGTCAACAGATGCAGCCTATTTCTCTGTAGCAGCAACCATGGGAATCTCCTCCACATACTGAGATAGAGTCTCCATAGGAACTCCCACACCAGAATTTTTTTTCACTGAAACAGTTCCAGTATGTCATCCATCAGCAGAAACTGTAGCACTGCCGCCATCCTAATCAGACTTTACAAATGAAAACATTTTCTTGACTATTCTTCCTTACAGGCTGAGGGACGACATTCTCCTTCTCATCTTCATACAACCAATTCATGGAAAATCTAAACTTCCTGCACTCAAGGGAGATTCCATTTCCGCAATGGTCTGCAGCAATCCGCCATTTTTCTCAACCTCCTCCTGAGACGCTGGGGGGGGGGGTGGGCAGGTGCGACAGATCCTGAGACAGGGGTAGTACTGGGGCCACCATATTAAACTGCTTCCTTACCCTTAACCATACTGTCGATGTTGCTCTGGCATCCACTCTCTGGCTGGTACTTGCACAGACACTTTCCTTTTCTCCTCCTGATTTTGTTCCTTAAACACACTGCTGCTCTTCTCCAGAGAGGTGACCAAATTCTCTTGCTTCTTCAATGTATTCTCCAGAGATTTCAGCTTGGAGACTTGCCATGCAGAGAGGCATTTTTCCTGAAATATGCTTTCAGGACAGCAGGCTTCTGTTTCTCCTAAGTTATACACCATAGTCTATTCACCACTCTGTCTTGGAAAGCAGGTAAGGACGCCCCTTAAATAGGGACAAGTCCAGAATCCATGGCAGCTTGAGCATGTGGTGTAGGCCTCAGTCCCTCTGGAAAGTCTCCACTTTTATCCTCCATAGGCTGCTGCATCATGGCTGGGGAAGGGGCTGTAGGAAAGCCCACGGCTTGTTTCTTCTCCCATCTGAGATCAATCAGGGTGAGCCAGCAACATCTTGCAGAACAGCACCACCTGGTGGAGAGACTAATGTGACTGGCTCAGTGTTCTCTGTAATTTTTACATTAGAGTGATTAGATTTGGAAACTTGTAACACTAAAATTTGAGCTGCTTTGAAATTAATTTGAGTCATATGAAAGAATGCAGTTACTCTACATGCCATCAACTCATACCCAGGAACAATCAGGCCATAAAACAACTTTATACAATTACTTTTTTTTATATTAGCTATCAGTTTTGTTCCTATCTCATTTAACCAATTTTCTATTGGGGACTTGTCGCTTCGTAAAAAACTGAACTACTTGCCCTCACCAATTACAAAATATATTTCATATGCCACACTCAGCAACAACACACTGATAATTAAGTATTCCAGGTAATAGAGAAATCTACATTAATTAAAGACTGCATCTGAAGATATGTGGTGTATCAGTCCTCAGACTTCATTCCCATAGTGAAATAAATTGATATAGCAAAATTAATTAGAAGTATATTCTCTTGAAATGTCAGGCAATTTCTTTTTTTTCCATAGAGTTCAATTTCTTCTCTATTTCTTATATGCCTTTCACTTAAAACTGAGAATGAACTGCTAGCACTTTGACATCTGGTTTTTCTGAAAGGCAAATTGATCTGTTCATAAATTACTCCCCAGTCGCTCATATGGCTGATGTATTAGCTCAGTACTGGAGCTCCTAGTTAAAAGTGAGAAAGTAATTGTTCAATTTATTCCTGTAATACAGTGTATCTCTGCTTTACCATTGTGGTGAGATGTTCATTGACTAAAACTAAAGTCAGATAGCAGCACTGAAATGAAATCAATACCAGTGTTGCCCAACTTGTATTTAGGATAGGCTTATTTTTAAAGATCTGTATTATTGTGATCAAGAGTTTTATACTATTTCAAAAGAAAGTCTATATTCTTAAAGCAAGCATTGCATAGTATTAATTAATATAGTAATAAAATATAAACCCATATACAGTAGAAAGATAATCAATTTAGAAAGAGTTGTTATACACAGTAAATAACTACCAAGGAAACCAGATGATAACGAGGACAGTTTGGTTTTACAAAACATCAGCACTATCTTAATGTAATGTTTCTTGCCCACATGTTTGGCCAAAGCCTAGAACCCCTGTCAGGCTCATATTGTTGTTTGTGTCCTTGCTAGGGAAATCTAATTCATGATATTACACCCCTTCCACATCTACTAAAAATGTTTTTGATTTATACTTATATCTGTGTTCCTGTTGGAGAGAATTATCCTCACATTCTTTACTGGTGATACATTGGTGTTTTTTAAGTGTTAATTTGTATTTCATCTCAATACTCCAAATGCGTTTACTAATTTTTGTTATCCACATTCACTTATGTTTTAAAATAACTTAAGGTGTAATTCCACTTTTGCAGTCATATTTAAGAAACTCCACTTTATACCTATTTGCCCTTAGTAAATCTATGCCACTGGATTTCCCCTCATTAACATACAATGGAAAATCCCTTCATCTAGCTATGTAACCCCTTTTTTAGGACAGTCAGGGTTCAAGTCTAGTTTAACTGAAAATGAGCACAGTACAGGCAGTCTTAATTACGGGGAAATCTAACTCCCAAGCCTTGAACTCTAACTCCCAAGTCCTTTCTGCACAGCAGAGGAAAACTTCAGTTTTTGAGTTTTCAGAAAAGAGCAAGTATTGTTTTTTTTTATGCCAAGTGAATACCAATAAATATAAAGTAGGCGTTATCCCAATTTGTCTAAAAAGTGGAAATACACTTTTAGAAATGTAGATTAGTTCTATCTCTAGTTCAATATTTAATAAAGCATTTAAATGGTATTTTAAATACAACAACCAGAATTAATCTTATATTATACAGTATTGTTATCCACTCACTTCTGACAATCAAGTTTTGGTTTGCATTGTACAATTTGCACAATATATGTCTTGTTATGGTAATTTTATCACATTACCTTTTGCGCTCTGCGTTTATCTGCTCGTTGATTCTGATGATATATCCGACTGAAGTTGGACACTATTACAGGAACTGGTAACGCAATGACTAAAACACCACTTAAAGAGCATATGGAGCCAAAAATCTTCCCAGCTATTGTCTTTGGGACCATATCACCATACCTAAAAAAAACATATGCAGTTCATATATAGTTTTGACAGCTTTCCTTACTATATTATTATATATATGTATTACTATATACAAAAGGACATAACAAGTATTAAAAATAACAATTACCAATAGAATAATTAGCAAATGTCTAGCATAGACATTTATTCGTTTTCAGCTTGATTAGTAAGACAGAACCTAACTCAAAAGATACTCTGGCAAGTATCATAAGGTTCAGCTTTTTTAGACAAGTACAATCATAAACAAACTTCTAATAAATATAGGTCTATAATAAATGAATTGTTCACTCTAGGAGAATAGTTGTTTAACAAAAACATTAAAAAAACAAGATTTCAATAGAGACAGATTAATAAAAAAAAAGCAAGATTTAATTAACACTGAGGTATATGAACAGTATGTGGCAAAAGTAAAATAACAGCCTTCTAAAGGGGTTCAATTCCTGGGGTCCATGGCACCCTACATTAACTATACAGCCCTCATTTCATTTTTGCAATGAGTGGCCATTACTTTTTGTATGAAAAAGAGTGAGTTTTGCACTTGCGTTTAAGCGCAAGTGCAATGGTATTACATGCAAATGGTATTTAGAAGCGTTTGCACCTTACCTCATTCTATTGGCTAGAATATTCATGCATTCTAGCCAATGGAATTAATGTATTTGCATGAGCATGCATTTATGTACATTTGCATGGAAAAACAACAAAACCAATTCTCGCCCCTAAATGCTGAACATAACAACATACTAAAATGTCTGCATGTGCTAACATGCAGGTTCGTTCAGAGGGAAAAAAGAAAGAACATAAAAGCAGCGTTTTTTGTGTCCGTGTGTATGAGGCCTTAAGATTGTTGATTCAGACTGTGTATGTCATATATCTATGAGGCCATTTCAATAAAATGAAGTACATACAAACCATCTCTATGCTGATGACACCCAAATCTACATCTCTACTCCTCATCTCACTCCTTCAGTCTCCTCTCGCATTACTAACTGACATACGAGTATGGATGTCGCACCACTTCCTTTAACAAATCTCTCTAACACCAAGCTGATGAAAAGCCCCCCTCTCCTCGCTTGTGCCCCCTCTATGACTTTTCCATCAAAATTAATAATGCAACTATCAATCCCTCCCCTCACACCAGGGTACTAGGTGTAATCCGTGACTATTTTCTGTCTTTTCAGCCCCAAATCCAATTGTTGTCAAAAGTTTGTAGACTTCACCTCCGTAACATCTCTAAAATTTGCCCCCTTTTAACAAATGAAACCACCAAGCTACTTACTTGTTATCTCTCGACCTGACTAATGCAACTCCCTTCTCATAGGCTTAGCACTCCATAGGCCCTTCCCTCTTCAGTCTATCATGAATGCTGCTGCCAGACTTATCCATCTTACCACCTCTCAGTGTCTATTACCCCTCTCCACCAATCCCTACACTGGCTTCTGATCTCCCAGTAAATTAGATTCAAAATACTAACTACAACAAACAAAGCCATTCACAAATCTGCCACGAGCTATATCACCAATCTTGTCTCCAATTATCCCCCAAACTGTCCTCTCCGATCCTCTCAAGACCTCCTTCTCCTTAGCTCCCTTGTCTCATCCTCTTAGGCTTCTACTCTACTGCCTTTAGGCGATCCCTAAAAATGAATCTCTTTAGGGAAGTCTATCTCGCCTCCAACTAATCTTTTATCACTTCCATCAGCTCATCCCCCACAGTTATAACCTTTTGTACCACTTGCCCCACCATTTAGATCTTATGAGCAGGGCCTCTTAACCCTTGTGTATTTTATTTCATAGTAACTGTACTGTCTCCCTTTTATATTGTAAAGCGCTGTGTGAACTGTTGGCGCTATATAAATCCTGTATGATCATAATGTATTAATTGCATGTAAAGTTGTGTTTATGTGGATATTTCTGGGAAGGGGGTCCATAGTTTTCATCGGATTCATAAAGGGGTCAGCTATTCAAAAAAGGTTATGAACCACTGTTCTAAATAGATCAGTATTATAAATAACAATGTACTTTTAATAATATGCATCTATTTTTCAAGGGCTAAAAACGCTTGGTCATTTATGCTGTCTGAAAAAAAGAACTGTCTGTGCTGCCACATAACAATTTTGGTTCTCATTCTACCATCGCAAGGTACAAAATTAAAGCCAGAATCTGTACTGATAACATCAATGCAATATTATAGACAAATGATTTTGTCCTATGCTGTATATACATTGTCAAATACTACCTAATTGAAGAAATATAATTGGAATTAATTGAGAAATATGCTGCAGAACTGTTACGGCCAGTGACCTCATGTAGACCCTGCCTGCTGCAAAATATTTTATAGTTAAAATGTTCATCAATTTGCATTATAAATGGAAGTAGTTTGCCAGAATGTAAAAATGTCCACCAGATGGCATAATGTACCATTACAAGCACATTATATTTCTGCAGCAGAATATACGCAGATTGCTAATTATGACTACTCTAAAACTGCTTATGTTGTTACACCTTTATTTAAATGCAAGGCTTAAAAATCAAATTGTTTAAAGTATTTTCATTATAGGATTCATTACCTTATGTCATCCATATTTGTTGCAAGAAATTTGGATTGTCTACATTATATATTAGAAATGGGATCATCTTCATTTTAAAACCCTAATAAAATCTTCTGGCCTGACAAAAAATCACATTTCAGATTACTCTTTTATGTATGTAGGAAGAAAAAATACTAATACGACATTGAATCTGCACCCAGCACCTGATATACACATGTCTGTTCCATAAGACTCAACAAGTAGTCAAGAAAATAGAAAACCGCAAGCCTGGAACTCAGGAAGATCTTATATTTTACTATTTTCAGGTTGTTTTAAAAATATTTGTTTTACAATGTCAGAAAAAATACATTATTTATGGGAGAGCTAGTATCATTAAAGTGTTCATAAACTTTTTATTTTTTTATAACAAACATGGTATACATACCTGCGTTGTGCAATGGTTTTGATCTTCCTCTTCTCCTACCCCTGTCAGCGCTCCTGGCTCTTCTCAGTGTGCCACCATAGGAAGTTGCTTCCTATGGTGGCATACTAGTGGTTTTGATCTGAAGCCACACTGCCTCAGTCTTTAGACACAGACACAGACAGTGCAGCTCGCCCCCCCCCTTTACACCTTTTACAACCACCTTACAGGAAAGCAATTCATGAAAAGTGGTCATACTCTAACAAATCTGTCATCAAGGACATATGTCTCAGAACTTTCTAAATAAAGGGTCAGTATACTGTTCCTAAGGCCGCGTACACACGATCGGTCCAACCCGATAAGAATGGTCCGACGGACCATTTTCATCGGTTCACAGACTGATGGTCTCATGGTCTGATGGTGCGTACACACTATCAGTTCAAAAACCGATCATGTCAGTACGAGGTAACGTAAAACACAACAACATGCTGAAAAAACGAAGTTCAATGCTTCCAAGCATGCGTCAACTTAATTCTGAGCATGCGCGGGTTTTTGGTCCGATGCTTTTGCGTACTAACCATCGATTTGGTCCGATGGTCAGGCGTCCATCGGTCCGATTTTAAAGCAAGTTTTAAAACTTTGGTCCGACGGACGACGGTCCGATGGGCCGTACACACGCTCAATTTGGACCAATGAAACTGGCCTTAAGGCCAGTTTCATCGGACAAAACCAATCGTGTGTACACGGCCTAAGACTTTAGGAGGGCCTGACTGTGACCAGTGAGGCTAGAAAATGCCCCATCATCAGTGGGACTAGATAATGCCTCAGGCTTGGTGAGAGGTGGGAGTTAAAAAAAACAACATAATGCCTGTAGTCAGTAAGAGGGGGAATAGTAACCCATCATTGGTATTAGTTGGAGCAATAGTGCCCCATCAGTGATGTCAGTTAAAGGAACAGTGCCCAATTGTTTTTATCAGAGGGAGAAATTATGCCCCATTGTTAATGTCTGGAAAATAATAGTGGCCCATATTTGGTAGCAGTGGAAGAAAAAAAATGCCCTATTGTTGGTGTCAGTGGGAGGAAAATTTCCCAGGTGTTAGTTTCAGTGGAAAGAATGGTGCATCATTGTTGGTGTCAGTGGGAAGAAAAATGCCTCTCAACAGTGCCTCATATCCGGGGGAGGAATGTTTTCCAAGGGCTAGAAAAAGACAAGCAAAGGGCCACAGTTTGGGGACCACTGATCATCAAGAATAGCCAGTAAGGCATGTGAACAGTGGCATCCAAATTATGCTCCTCTAGAACTAGATGCTCTTTTTTGATTTACTAGAGATATGCAAGATGAAAATAATCATTATTTTTTCATTGAGGAAAATGAAAACTGGCCAGTGTTACACAGTTTTTTTGATATGTCTGAAAACAGCTTCTATTACTATTATCTTGCATGACTTTTTTTTCATTGCATCGTGCCTGAGTGCATGATAAGCACATAAAGGTCAAGCACATCTTGGGGATACATTTATGTTAGTAATAACTGGTGTAAAAAAAGATAATGAATACATGGGTAAGGTAATGAGCTCTTCATGTAAGCGCTGTACAAAACAATGAGGCCAGTACTACATGGTGACTTGGCAATCACGATATTTTATATATACATGGTCATGGCCATTTGTTGCTTCATTTCCTTGTCAAAATATCTTTATTATGTGATTCAGAAAAAAATGTACAAGTAACACATAACAAATACATTACACAGGGGAGAAATTTTGTTGCGCATATACAATAGTATACTAATCCAATGAAGATTTATCCAATACAATATTTGACAAAAAAATGTTAGTTACTATCGATAACATATAGGCAGGAAGCTATAAATCTATTCTCAGTACAATAACTTCTTGTATTAATAAATTCCTAAGTTAGAATTTCGGTTAGTACAAATAAATATCAAGCTAATAATGAGAGTTTCGAAAACATAGTAGTGAATCAAAAACAAAAAGAAGTAAAAAGAAAAACCAAGAAAAAGAGATGGGGGGTAAAATAAAAGAGTCTGCAGGACTAGGCCGAGATCCACTGCCACCTACTAATAAGTATAATAGGTATTTACAATGCTTAGGCTACCATGGAATACAATAGGTGATCCCAATATTGTTCTATCACGAGCCCATCACGCTGGTGCTCGGCGCTGCAGCTTGTACTTCTCGCGCTTGCTATGCCCGAGACCATCCGCGATGGGCTTGCGCTGTTAATCAATACGTTCTCAAACTGTTGTTGCTACATGTAACCGCGGGGTGGGGCTGGAAAAAAACATTTGTGCGCATGTCAGCTTTTGTTCAGTCCTCCTCTGAGACCCCGGTTCGATCCCAGCCATGGCCAATCTTTTTTCAAATCCAATACTTCAGCCGGCGCGGGAGACCATTCGGCAACGCTATGAATTGTGGTCTTTGTATTTCTGACATGCAGTAACCTGTTCATGGTGGAGGGGCCATTATCCTGTACAGTAAGGATTATCATGGGTGGAATTCCGTTTTAGTTATAGTGCCAGGACCTTTCATGTTTACATTTCATGTTCACACCCAGCAGTCCTCCAATGGGTATCTCTAGCCAAAAGATTTTTTTTGGGGTCATACAGTTCTAGGAAACACTTTTGTCAATTTTTTATTGCTGTACAGTATGTCCCTATTGGGAAGATTCATTCTCTCCTTATACTGGAGGTCTGAGCCAGCACATACAGTACAGTATACAGCATGCATTGAAAGAAATTGTGTTTTTTTGATCCAGAGATCTTTTAGAAGTTTAAGATCCAGGTACCCAAGCGATGTTTATATTACGGGCCCCCTGGAATGGGAAAAACCCTAGTGGGACGAGCGCTGGTCAACTAATGCAGCAAAGGTTTCTTTCTTTACTGTACAGTACAGTATGTGAAAAGGAGCAGACTGCCTCAGCAAGTGGGTGGGAGAGTTGGAGCGTCAACTGCGACTTCTGTTCGATCAAGCGTACTGTACAGTACTGTATGTGATGAGGCCATCTATAATATTTTTCCATGAAATAGATGGCCTGGCTCCATTTCGCTCTAGCAGGCATGATCAGATCCATACAGTAGCTCTATAGTCTACTGTACAGTACTGTAGGTCATGGTGACCGTTTTTTTCAATGGGGATACCTACTGTACTGTACTGTACTGTTTTCCAGTGTTAACTATTTACAGTATGATGGATTTCCCTCCACTTTGGAGAGAATTCTGTTCACTTTCTGCTGTGTAGCGAGGACAGAAGGTTTACGGAAATTTACTACAGTAGCCAGACCACAAAACAAATATTGAACAAACAATAAAATTACCAAAATGTTAAACTGTATTACAATGTATCTATTTTTTAAGGAGATTTTTATAGCTATTATTTTAGATGGAATTCCTGTTAGACTACTGTACTGTACCTGTAGATCATTAATGGAACTCTATTGTAGTGATTTTATATTAATTGAAAATGAAATGAAAATACAAAATAAATATATATATATATATATATACTAAAAATAAAAAAGATCTTTAAAAAGATCCCCTAAGTGCCCCTTGATGAAGCGATCTTTTGCGAAACTGGTTGGGCGGAACGTGCGGTACATCGGCATCACCCCCCTTTGACTGCTTGGTTTCCCTGTTGGACGGGTAGTCTGTTTGTTTCCGGCCGGGACATCAGACTTAAAGGCTCTATAAGCACTGAAAATATGTGAGTGTTTTTTTGTCTTATACAAATACAGTTTTTAATTAATGGTTTTACACTATCGAGGCCCCCTATGTTTTCTTGTTTCCATGAAATACGGTCATCTACGTTTTTAAATTGTTGGAATGAGGTAACGATCGCTATCAAACTGGGTTCATCCGGCTTGCAGCTTCGCTAATCCTTAAACCTACACGCTACCTGGGGTCCCCTATAATCAAGGGACCGCTGGGCATCTGGTAAGCAGATTCATATGCTCTGGTGGTGGAGGATTATATCTATTTGATTGTCACTCTGATCTTGTGTTTTCATCTGATTGTCCAAGTGTGGACTAATGTCACTATGTTCAAATTGTGATCTGATCATCTATCAATTTATGGACATTTTTCTTTGAGATCTTTTTGAATGTTAATTGATCACATGACACGTGATTAATTCTTAATTAGTTTTCATAACATATACTTGTATGTTTATTCACAATGTTTAGCGCAGATGCTGATCTTCTGCGTGAGGTGATTGCTGTGGCTGCTCCTTCAATTAGCTTGAGGTCTAGTAAGGCTTGTTGAAGTTGGTCAGGTGTTCTGCAAGTAATTTTTGTTCCTTGGTAGGTGAAGCGCAGGGAAAAAGGGGAATCCCCACTGATATTTAATATGGTGGTGTTGGAGTTCCAATAAGAGAGGTTTCATTGCCCGCCTCTTGGATATAGTTAGCGGGGAGATATCTGCAAATATCTGATAGTTATATCCTTGGAAAAGTAAATTGTTCTTTCCTCTGGCTGATTCCAAAATCTGCTCCTTTGTTTTATAATAATGGAACTTGGCAATGATGTCCCTAGGGGGATCCTCTGTCTTTTTGGGCATAAGTGCCCTGTGGACTCTGTCCATTTCCATCCGTTCCACTGCAATTCCTGGCAGTAATTCCTGACATAAGGCTAATATGGTGGCTTGAAGGTCCAAGGAATACCTCTGAATCTTAAATTGGATCTTCTGGCGTGATTTTCATAATCCTCCAACCTATTTTGTAGTGTTATATTTTCCTCTTTAAAGGGGTTGTAAAGACAAAAATATTTTCCTCTTAAATTGAAGTCTGACAGTAGCTGACAAAGTAAAAAGTAATGTTTTGCATTATAACTAGTTTGATACCTGTTGAAATCGAGCTGTTTTATTCACCTCCGTCACTCCTGAATCGGTATTCTCACTGACTTCCTGGTTTGCGGTGCACATTCATTCTTGCTACATCACAGCCTAATGGGAACTACAGTTCCCATTAGGCTTAGCCTCCATGCCTGTGAGGGATAAGAGAGCATCTTCACGCAGGGATGTAGTCATAGAGAGGGGGTGAGCACATTCTGCTTTCCACCATGCAAAGCGGCTCAGATGCTGGTGGAAAGCAAGAAGAGGAGAGACAGGAAATGGCATTACTGTATTTTGGAAGTCAAAAGGAAAAACAAGGTAAGTCATATTTAAATGCTCTAGCTTACAGCAATCAATTGATCTAATAAAAAACAAACCTTTAGTGTTCCTTTAAGTGAGTCCAGTTCAGTCAGACATTCTTGGGTGAAAACTTCAATTTCTTCTACTTTCATTTCCAGTGTTTCTGTGCGGTGCCCCAATTCTCTAATGTCCTTTGTTAGGTTAGCGGTGATCTGTTCTGAGGTGTGTTTTAAAGCTTTATGTAGCATTTTCTCAAATTGCTTTAATAAACCTGAGGGGACAGCTGTGTCTTGAAGTGCTGCTTGAGAAATGTCATTATCATTTTCACTGTCAGAGTCTGAATCTCCCAGCGAGATGGTGGGTTTCATCTGCTTTGCCATACTCTTTTTCTCTTTCCCTTAAGAGAATACAGCTGAGGGGGCTTGCGCCTTTTTTGCTGTACTTTTAGTCTGCTGACTGCTGCTATTGGGGTTTGTTTTTGTCTTGTTTCGGGCACCCCCCAGCACCATTTTTCTCATAAAAGGTCCTCCTCACCTCTCAGGCAAATGAGTCCACAAATTTTATCGCTTTTGTGTTGACGGGCATCCTGAGATATGCGGCTTTTCTCCCTCACAGAGCAGAGATCTAGCCCGACATGTCTGTCATGCTAGCCTCCGCGCATTGACTGTTGTTGCTTGATTTCAAGTGCCTTTTCCTATTACATTGGTAAATAGCTTCCTTGCTTTAAACAGGCAAATAAGGTGCATTGATTTTCCTGGACATGACTGACTTTGAGCATTGTCCTACTGTCTGTTCCAAAGATAAAGGTCACTAGCACAGCTTCTCTTTCTCTATTAGAGATTTTAATGAAAAAGTCATCAGACAACAGAGAGGGAAAGAAAATGTGCTTGTGACACATGTCATGTACATGTCACAGAGATGGGCCCTCCATGATGTCAATTTAGTACGCATTACATCAATAAGGTCATTTTACTGTAAAATGCACCCTCAGGATATATCATTGCTTTCTGTAGTCACTATACTTACATTTCCTCACATACATTCTAGTTTTTCTAAATATTATGTAAATACAGCAAATGAATGCAGCCCTAGTTATGTGAACACTATGAAATATTACATTCTACAAGTTCACAAATGCATGTTTTAATTTTTTGTAGAATTTCTGCAAAACCTGGTGTATTGGCTGCTTGGCATCTGACTAACATAGGTCTGGTGAGCAGTTTTATTGAGTATGGCCTCGTACACACGACCGAGGAACTCGTCGGAAAAGACACATCGCTTTCCACGACGAGTTCCTTGTTAGGCTTGTCGAGAAACTTGACAAGCTGTCTTTGCGTACACACGGTCAAGACCAAATCTCCTTGTTCTCAAACGCGGTGACTTCAACACATACAACAGCAGGGGAAGTTCGATTCCACTGGCACAACCCTTGGGGCTGCTTTTGCTAATCTCATGTTACTGCGTGTTAGGTAAAAGTTTGGTAAGAGACATTTGCACTTTTCAGTCTGTTACAGCGTGACAAATGTGCTATTTCCATTACAAACACTACTTTTACCGAAGGTGCGCGGGTTTCTAAGCCTACACACCAACGTGTTTCTTTTCGAATACCAGCCTGACGAGGAACACGATGAGGAAATTGAGACTCCCGTGGAGGAAAAAGAGAACTTGCTCTCTTTTTTCCTCGTCGAGTTCCTCAACAGTTTTCTCGATGAAAAGCATACACACTACTGTTTTCCTCGACAACAAAGCTCTCCCACCAAGTTTCTTGATGGATTCTGTCTAGTTTCTCAGTCGTGTGTATGAGGCCTGACTCCCTAGGTGTTCAAACCCTGAATAATCAGTGTTAGGGTATCAGCATACACTTTAGGGTGACCACAGAGTAATACTAAAATAATGTACGGAAATTTTCGGGAACCAGTGAAGGCATGGAGAGCATACAACATTACTTATAGCTGAGTAGATTGTAGCAAAATGGATAAACTGTCATAATATTTATATATAAATATATATATATATATATATATATATATATATATATACATATATATATATATACTTTGTGTAGATCCATAGACAATATGGTTGATTTACTAAAGGAAAATCGTCTGTTCACTTTGTAAGGAGACTGCACTTTGGAAGATAATTTTCTCCAGAGCTTAGTGATTGTGGAAAAATTTCACTTTGCAAAAAATACCCCATCACGTGCAAGGAAAAAAATGCATTTTTGCTAGCACATGACTGCATGGTGGAAGTAAGCAGAGCTTCATCTCATTCACTAAGATCTGGAGATAATTCTGTTGCAGAGTGCGAATTCTCTTGCAAAATGAACAGTCTATTTGTCTTTGCTGAATCAATCCCAATGCATGTTGCAGATTGGCTGATATTTGAGCACATGATTGCACATGAGGTGTGTGAAAGTGATCTACAGGTAAGTGGATGCAGAGTATGAGAAGGACAGATTTTAAATGAGAATGTTAAAATGTTACAAATTGAAAATTGAAACCAGGACCAGAGTGACAGCTGTTGAAATAATGGATACTGAAAGGTACATTTGGTTTTTACATTAGTAAGTTGTTCAGTACAGTTACAACAGATCTTTGTAAATTAATAAAGTAATAAATCCCCACATGTAGCAAATTATAATTCGTACATCATTGTTTGCAACATTTTCAACCAAAGAAACAAAACACTGCTTCACTGTTCTGGGAAACAGACTATGTTCTGCTGAGCTGAGTTGACATGAAGAGAAAAGAAACACAAATAAAAGCCTCAATAAGTACATCAAGCTGAGAAACATAAAAAAAGTCTGTGTAGTTACAGTTGTTTTGACCCTTTTTGCACAGTGGATGTATACATTAAAGTGGAGCAATGCATGCCCCACTGACTTTGGCTGCTTCGTATGTACTGCAATTAAAAGCACATCATTGGGGAGGTGTAACAAAAAAAACGATGGTGGCCTGTATCCGCTGACAAACAGATTTTCACTTTTTATGTTGAACAAGTACTGTATACTTTGCAGTATAAGAAATAACTGTTTGTCATTTGTTTACAACATGTAATCCAAGTGTCCAGAGTCTGTGAAAGATAAAACATGTTTTAGGCTCTTTAACTTTAGAACATATTCCGAAATTAAAATTTCAGCACAAGGTGACGTGACCTTTTAACTATGAATGCAACTGATTTCACCTCTGCAGCAATAAAGTAAACCTAGTCTTGGCCCATTAAACTGGCATACTTTAATCCCTCTGTCCTTAGCAGGACCTTTCCTTTACTCCCCCACTTCTCGGATCAGCTGCTGGGAGCAGTATACGCAGTATAAACTACTAATTCACTGTAAGCTATGCTCAGGGTATAGCTGACACACATCTATGGATTCTCTCCATTCTGCATGTGCTGGCACTTGGTGACTGGTCCAGCATTGTTGCATGGTATGAGTAATATTTTCTTCCATATCCAGAAGTTCTCAATTTCCCCACTCCCTGTACCTAAACTGCAGGGAGTGATGGAAAGTTGACGATCTGTGTCAGGAAGTCACTAGCACTAGTACAGCTGAAGCCTCTAGCTGTCCACAGGTGCACAAGCGCAGATGCCAATTTGCCTGTGCATACCCACGCACACCTGCCGCAAATGTTGGCACCAATAACACTATTTAAACTGCAGCACCGCTATCAGCCAGTGTTGTGTGATCTCTAGCTATTACCTGTGTCCCTGCATCCGTTCCTGTGTTGACTCCTGTTATTGACGTGGCTTGCCTTGGCCTTGCTTGAACTGCACTGACCTTAACCATTTTATTGGCCAAAGACCAGAGCACTTTTTGAGATTCGGGACTGTGTCGCTCTAACTGACAATTGCGCGGCAATGCGACGTGGCTCCCAAACAAAATCACCTCTGCAGTTTTTATTTTTTGCGCTATAAACAAAAATAGAGCTAACATTTTGAAAAATATGCAATATTTTTTACTATAATAAATACCCCCGAAAAAAATCTATAAAAAAACAAGATTTTTCCACAGTTTAGGCCGATATGTATGCTTCAACATATTTTTGTTAAAAAAAAAATCACAATACGCATATATTGATTGGTTTGCACAATAGTTATAGCATCTACAAAATAGGGGTGGTTTTATGACATTTTTATTATAATTTTTTTTACTAGTTATGGCAGCGATCTGTGATTTTTATCATGACTGCGACTTTATGGCAGACAGATTGGACACTTTTGACACATTGTCATTTTTACAGCGATCAGTGCTATAAAATGCACTGATTAATGTGGTAATGACACTGGTAGTGAAGGTGTTAACCACTAGGTGGTGCTGAAGGGGTTAAGTGTGTCCTAGGGAGTGATTCTAACTGTTAGGTGGCATGGCTACGAGTGACACGTCACTGATCATTGCTCCTGATGAGAGGAGACAGAACGGGGAGATGCTTGTTTCCATTTGCCTCTCCCCATTCTACAGCTCTGTGATCCGATCGCGGGACACCGGCGGACATTGAGTCCGCCGGTCCCACGATGCACTGTCACGGAGCACGGTCATGGAGCTATATGTTACTTTTCCCAGCCTTGCCATTCTGCAAACGTAAATGTACAGGAGCCGGTCCTTAACCAGTTAACCTGCCCCTGGATTTGCTCTGTCTCCTGGTTACCTGCCTAATTCTACTTTGCCGACCCCTGCTTGTACCCTGGCCATTCTCTGCCCACCATCTATGCCTGTATCTGACTGTTGCTGACCTGACTTGTATGACCTTGCATCCAGTTTTTCTCCAGCTCTACTCTACATACTACCTGGTCCCTGCTGGTTCTTCACCTGCTTGGTGTTACCAATCCTGCCGCACCAGCCATCTGCTAGCTACCCATCAAACATTTGCTGGCTGCTGTCTGCCCAGGCCTGGGTGGATATGGATCACCATAACTTATCACACAATTTAATAATACAGGACCTTTAATTTAAATTTCTGGTATAGAATTAATTGCAAAGTTGAATTGGTTCAGCTTGGACCAATGTAAGTATGCATATTCCATACCCGTGAAATCCCTGGGGAAGTTGGAAATCAATGGAAAAGTCACTGGTAATACAATAATTACCACTGTCTTTCTGATTCTGTGCTGAGTGGTTGACTTGCTGCATAGTAGAGCTGCACGATTAATCGTCAAGAATCGTTATCTCGATCTTTTTCCCGTTGCGATTCTTGACACAGGGTTTCACAATCTTTGACATAAAAATAATTTTCTCTCTGCACTTTGGTATGCAAAGAATTTCCTGTCTGCTCTCAGCCAAAAGTCAGTCTGGGCAATCTGCCAGGTCTGGGCAGCCTGCCAAGTTTTGAAAACATTGTATCTCTTCAAAGGAATAAACTTCTGTATGTAAATTAGGAATTTTTAACCACTTAAACACCAAACCTTTTTCTTTTCAAGTTAAAATCATTATTTTTTTTTGCTAGAAAATTACTTAGAACCCCCAAAGATTATATAACTTTTTAATAAAGACCCTAGGGAATAAAATGGCGGTTGTTGTAATATTTTATGTTGCACTATATTTGCGCAGCAGTCTCTTTAAATGCATTTTTTTTTTTTTTAAATTACTTTAATGAATAATAATAAAAAATAAAAAAAATAGCCAGTAAAGTTAGCCCATTTTTTTTTTTTTTTGTATAAATGTAAAAGATTTTACGCCGCGAGAATCGTGAGAGAATCGTGATCTTCATTCTAAGCAAAATAATCGTGATTCTCATTTTGGCCAGAATCGTGCAGCTCTACTGCATAGTAACCATAGGAGGTCACCCACTCAGCATAGGTGCCATTCACAAAACATCTTGCATTTTCTTAATGAATGCAAGGTGTTCTTAAACTGGACAATGCAGAGATTATGACAATATCTGCCCCACCAGATCAAACAGGGCTAAGATGGAAGCTTTCTTGGCTGTAAAGGCTAGGATGGTTTAGTTCCACTTTAAAGTGGAACTAAACCCTCCTATCATTCACAACCAAGTTGACTGCATTCTTAGCATCTGTTTGATCTGCAGTTGCCATGTTGCTGCACATGTGATCAGTTATGACACCAGCCATTTGATGCCTTGACAGTTTGGATTAGAGCCAACATAAGCACAATAGTAGCTATAACAGATATCATTCATGGCATGCCATGGTATTAACTGTCTTGGGAGACAGGTAAATCACTGGATTTATTTCCACTTTAAAAGTGACTTGAGTACTATGACAAAAGGCTGCAACAGGTGCTGATTCTGTTCACAAAGGTGTGGCTGCTGCACCTACACAATTGACGCCAAGGCAGATAATAATGCCAGGTTCTGGTATGTGCCTAGTCCACTTGCTGCTTGAGTTTCTCAATAGTAGGTCGTTTTGACATATTTTTATTGTTTGAAATAAGCTGAAATACATAACTTTGCAAAAAAGTAAAGGGGTTCAATACCACAATGCTGTAAAAGATATGTCTTCTGTCATGGGCTAATTATGGTTAGCTTATGTGCCTGGAACAAAAGGTCCGCACATTCGATATTATTAAGACAGCCTGAATGAGCACAAATGTTTTTGTCTTGCAGCCAGTAGAATGAAAGAAGTAGCTTTCACTTTCAATTTAGATCTCAGCCAAACCTCTGTTACTGCATGCGCAATCACCCCTTGATAACATCGCTATTACTACTATTAATTCAGCTGTAGAGAATGCACAAAGGTTTATGTTACCTTTGAATATTTTTCTATAATATTGTTAACAAATTAACAATGCTAAGCATAAGTCTAATCACAGTGGAGGAGAAAATGTATAGTAATTACTATAATTTACTAAGTGCTAAAAGAAACATGTAATATGCTAGACATGTCCTGCAAAGTATAATGCTATGCTATAAAAAGTATACACACTGTATGGTATTAAAATGGAGTGTAAGAAGCTTCCATATCTATCTACCTACAACTTAAAAAAAAAATAACTTTGAACATTTGTTCCTCTATTTTAATTAATGTTTATTTTTTTTCTTTATTTAATTCTGAAGTCAGACATCTGACCTTTAGATTGTGCTAGCTCACAACACCCATTATCATCATCAATAGAACTTTCACACAATACAGTGTTAATTAGCATCACACAATGAACTTTGGTGATGAGACTTTGGTCTTAAGAAGCCAAACTAAGGTTAATTTACATGACAGTAGCAGACTTAATTACCTATGTTCCACATTGAATGAATCAATGTCCTATTGACCTGTTGGGTTCAGAATTAACCACCTGTAATATTTCAAGATATCCTGCAATACATTGTGAATTATCATTACTGTCCCATCTCATGTAATTCAAGATATAATTTCTCAGTCATCCTATGCCCCTAGTGGACATAGGATGACCCTAGACACAGGAGTCATTGGTGAAGCTGAAACAGGAGTACCCCACATCCTTCAAGAGCATCTGGGTCCCACGGGCCATACCGTTACAATATATATAACATAATATTTGTTGTAGCAAAAAGACTGTAAAAGGGTATGGATGTAGTGAGCATAACCAACAAAACAGCAATATATCACATAACATTCCAAATTCATTATACAAAAGTAAAAAAATACATAGTAGTAACCACATCCATGCATTATACCCAGGTACAGTTCTCATCTATATTACAGAGAAATGTTCCTGTTTTTTTTCAGTACCCAGCCACATAGGTAGCTAGATGCATTTCAAAAGTGCTCTTTCTTCTTCAGGAGTGTATGTGAACACATATAATGTCCAGAACTGGGTCAATATATAAAACCAATTTTAAAAGACCTTATCTTGTACAATAGAGCTCCAGTGAGTCAGCAACATGATAGACCAGCAGAGAACATGTTGTGGATCATGGGTGTACACATGTGGAACCAGAAGTTACCAACAACTATCACCCCACATCTATAGAATATGCGTATGGAAAAAATCAACTGGCATCTACAGAATCTTCATGAACAGCCTTGATGATGGACATTTTACACACGTAAAAAACACTACTGTAAACCCATGACCAGTGTGCTTCACCATTGTTGGATGATTAATATTACAGCGGTAAGGTAAGGGGACACCTATACCCTAAGTTGCACGGAGAACCAGCAAACACCTATCAGTAGCACTCCATACCAGAGATTGACTACTAGCACCAGCACCTTCATCCTGATCACTGTGCACACACAGCCATCCATCCAGCTTGCACCTTATGGACATTATCTGCACTGCGTTTTTTTTTCTTTGAAATTCATTTTTATTTTTCATTTTTATGGAATTTAAGTGTGAATTTATCTATTTATGGTAGCATATGCCATTTTAAAGTGGTTGTAAACCCAAATGTTTTTTTTTTTTTTTTTTTTTTTTATGTCAAAATGTAGAGTATAAGATTTCCTATCATCTGTGCCCAGTCTTGCCACACAGAGTTAATCCAGCGCTGAGTAATCCTCTTTTAAAGTTCAGTGCAAATTAACACAATTTCAGATAAAAACCTGCCAAATTAGGTTAAAGTGGAAGGTTCACCCCAAAAAAATATTAAAAGCCATCAGCAACAAATACTGCAGCTGCTGACTTTTAATATTAGGACACTTACCTGTCCTGGAGTCCAGCGGCGTCCGTAGCAGAGGACGAGCGATCGCTCGTCACCCTGCTGCTCCCCCCTCCATCCACGGTGAGGGAACCAGGAAGTGAAGCGCTGCGGCTTCACTGCCCGGTTCCCTACGGCGCATGCGCGAGTCGCGCTGCGCCTGGCGATTGGCTCCCGCTGTGTGCTGGGAGCCGAGAGTTCCCAGCACACAACGGGAAAAGCCCGTCTTTTGCCCGAGACTGCGGGCCGGAAGTGGGTGCAGATACCTGTCTTTAGACAGGTATCTGCACCCCCCTCCCCCTGAAAGGTGTCAAATGTGACACCGGAGGGGGGAGGGTTCCGATCAGCGGATCTTCACTTTAGGGTGGAGATCCGCTTTAAGTCCGTTTCTTTATTATTGCTTTCAGTAACAGGTTATTTACAAATATAGCGTGGACATGTTTATCATAACAAGAGGTGATCCAAAGTTCATTGTATATTACTAGGGTGTGTTATGATGTTATATCACCTCATGTTATTGTAAACAAAACATAACATACGATAAACATGTCCTAGCTATATTTGTAAATAACCTCTCACTCAAAGCAAGAAGAGAGAAAACGGACTTTTGATTTAGGCAGGGTTTTATCTGGAAGGCTGTTCATTTTCACTGAGCATTAAAAGAGGATTTCTCAGATCTGGATTAACTCTGTGTGGCAAGACTGGGCACAGATGATAGGAAATCTTATACTCTACATTGTGACATAAAAAAAATATATATATTTTTTGGGTTTACAACCACTTTAAGGATTTTATGAGTTTTATTCTCACATCTATTTTGTGGTCAACTTTTCACAGTATTTGGACATTTTATTAGTCCATCGTTTATATCGTCGCAGCTGAATATTTATATTTTATTGTTGCTATTTTGACCATTCACTTATTGCCTTTCAAGTGTACCTGTCACGTGAGAGCATTTGCACTTTATCACTTATTTATGCACAGCACAGCACTACTTCTATATTTATATTGTCTGTAAATGCCAGTTGATATAATTACATATACATATGGGACAGCAGGCAGCATAATTTAAACAAGAAAGGAAAACACCACACATCTTTATTGTTGGATAAAGTTGGCCGCTGCCTTTACTATTATTGGCTTTAACAATAAATTTATAAATAAATAGCTGTAAAATTTCTTTTAAACACCTGCGATCAGCTCAGACACAACGACTCAAGCTGGAATACATAAAATTGGGGGTGAAATTACCCATAACATAAAAACATTGTTCAACCAGAAATCACTCAGATAATATCAACTTTGAGAGACCTAGTCAGTAAAAAACCTAGTCTCAAAAACTGTCCCCCTTAACAAAGGTGGCACTGCCACATAATAATTAGCCACGACAGATAGGAAGAGAGGGAGGGAACATCACAGCTTGTGCTTACTGGGGCTACTAATCCCCAGGGGCTCAAAACCCCCTTTTTATTTAAAATTCTTCCCGCTCTTTTTCCAAACTGCCTGGATACTAGATCATCTGACCTACCTAGGAAAAAGTTAAATTGCAGTGGGTAACAGCGTTTAGGATGTCTGCATAGAAAATAATGGGTAAAATATATATAGGCACAAATAAAAAGGAGAGAGCTACAAACACAACATTATGTGCATAGTAAAAAACAATCCAAAAGACAATTAGTCCAAAGACAAGTATTCTAGTCCGTGAAACAAACGGGGAACCACAACTTGTTTCAGAGCATGCGCAGGTCGAGAACAGAACCTCTCATAGATCAAGCCCACATCACCGTGAGCGCTGCAAGAGGATCTCCTAGGAAAAAGTGACCAATAGAGCACCTTCCCGCTCTTTTCTCAAACTCCCTGGATACTAGGTGACCTGACCTATATACAGTGCCGATCCTGACCTCCCTGGGGCCCTAAGCAAAATGACATGGCACATTAAAAATGAGAAGCGGGGGGGGGGGGGGGCGCCGACGGCAGTGACATGTCTCATTAAAGAAAGTTGAGAGGGAAAGGGGTGTTCTGTTGTCGGAAATTACATCTTACATTAAATTGAGAAGCGGGGGGGGGGGGTGCTGACTTCTTACCTCTTCTCTCATGCAGCCAGCGAGTTCAGAAGCGGGGTGAGGGGACGAAAATGACTTCTCACCAGACGGGGCCTCTAGTAATTTGGGGGGCCCTTCGCAGCTTTGCTGGGCCTTAAGCGGCTTGCATAGTGAGCCTATAGGGTGGATTGGCCCTGCCTATATAGGGGAAGGTGACCAATAGCACACCTTCTAGCACTTTTTAAGTTAATGGGATACTCTGTTGCCACAATCCCATGAGAGAAGGGGGGGGGGGGTTAGAAACAGTTTTCCTCCCTTTTCCCTTCATGGGATAGCAGACAGCAGAATTTAAACAAGAAAGGAAAAGACCAGACACCTTTATTGCGGCATTTATTATTATTATTATTGGCTTTAACAATAAATTAATAAATAAATAGCTGTAAAATGTATTTTAACCACTTAAGGACCTCCGCACGCACATATACGGCCACAGAATGGCACGGATGGGCACAAGGGCGTAAATTTACGTCCTCGCCCAGTAGCGGGTCGGGGGTCCGATCGGGACCCCCTCCGCGGCGTGCGGAGGTCCCCGTGTCTCCGGGAGCGATCCGGGACGAGCGGGCGGATGTCGGTGTTTGCCCGCCCCCCCGCGATCGCTCCCAGCCAATAGCAGCGCTCCCCCCTTTACACAGGAAGGGGGAAGTGATGTAATCTCTCATCGCAGCGGTATTTCCAACCGCTGCGATGAGAGGAACACCTCACAGTAAGTGTGCACCAACATTACACTGACACACACACACATAGGCATACTTAACCCCTTGCGATCTGCCCCCCCCTAATAAAGTTTTAACCCCCTGATCCCCGCCCTAGTTAACCCTTTCACTCCCTATTGCCAGCGTCACTAAGCGATCATTTTTCTGATCGCTGTATTAGTGTCGCTGTTCCCGCTAGGTAGCTATTTTTTTTTATTGCGATTTTTTTTTTTACTAAAGACATGTGGCTAAATAAATTTTGGCCTAAATGTTTGACTAAAATTTAGTTTATTTGATTTTTTTTTTAACAAAAAGTAAAAAATAGTGTTTTTTTTTCAAAAATGTCGCTCTATTTTTGTATATAGCGCAAAAAATAAAAATCGCAGAGGTGATCAAATACCACCAAAAGAAAGCTCTATTTGTGGGAAGAAAAGGACGCAAATTTTGTTTGGGAGCCACGTCGCACGACCGCGCAATTGTCTGTTAAAGCGATGCAGTGCCGAATCGCAAAAACACCTTGGGTCATTTACCAGCGTATTGGTCCGGGTCTTAAGTGGTTAAACTCCTACTCCTTAGCCACTATGGCTCGAGCTGTAATACATACAATTGGGGGTAAAATTACTTCAAAACATTCTTCAACCAGAAATCACTCAGATAATATAAACTTAAAGAGACCTAGTCAGTAAAAAAACCTAGCTCAAAAACTGTGCAGCTTAACAAAGGTGACACTGCCACATAATAATTAGCCATGACAGATAGGGAGGGAGGGAAGACCTCAGCTTGTGCTTACTGGGGCCACTGAACCTCAGGGGCTCGGAACCCCCTTTTTATTTCAAATTCTTCCCGTTCCTTTTTCTAGCTGTAGATCTGAGGGGGACATGCAAGGAAAATAAAAAACAGCATTTTAGCTTGCACATGATTGGATGATAAAGTCAGCAGAGCTTCCCCTCATTTCAGATCTACCCCTCAGATTTACAGCAACTTTCAGTGCAATTTCAAGTGCACTCTGCACTTGTAGTTTGCACTTGCAGTGCAAAGTGGATTTGCCCTTTGTAAATAACCCCCTAGATGTACTGACAACCTATCTATTTATTGAGGCCCTGAATTGTCAGAACAGTACAAATACCTCCCAAATTACCATTTTTTTTTAAGTAGACAGTCCAAGGTATTTAGTAAGAGGCATGGTGAGTTGTTTGAAGTTGTAAACTTTTCCCACAATTCTTGGGAAAATTACCATTTTTTATTTTTTAAATTGTCATAATAACAAGTTATTTCTCACACACAGCATAAGCACACTTCTACTTCTTCTACTCCTCCTGCGTATAGTGACACCACATGTGTGAGACTTTTTCACAGCCAGGCCACAAAGAGAGGCCCAACATACAGGGAGAGCTATCAGGCATTCTAGGAGCATACATGACATATGTAATTCCATTCCTACCTATCACTCTCTTGAAGGTCCTGGAGCATCAGGACAGTGGAATTAATCGCGAAATTACCCCATTTTGGAAAGAAAACTATATGAGGCATAGTCTGCAGATAGGTACTCGGGTACTCCGATGGGCTGCAGATAGGTACTTGGGAAACAGATACTCGGGGTACTCTGATGGGCTGCAGGAGTGAGGGAGAGTTCCTGCTGGTGTCATTTTACAATGCATCGATAGGGAAGTGGTTAAAATACATACCAGACCCAAAGGGTCCCCCCCGTGCCATTTTTTCCCCATTTTCTTGTAACTTACATTTTTTTTTTTTTTTACAAGAATTTTTTTCAATTCAGCTCTCAGAGGGGAAGCCTTAACAACCTATTGACTATGCGCTCAGCAGGCGAACATCCAGCTAAGTGCCCAACAAGTTTGGGGGGGTTAGGGTGTACCTGAATGGGCGATGTTCAGGCCAAACTTATGTTCATCTCGAACCATTCGGCCATCCCTAGTGGTGCCTAAACACTGTAACCCCTCACAGTTACTCTTGCTCAGCGCAGAAATGGGTCCTGCTGTTAAAAATTTGAAACAAAAAATTAAATGACATGTACCTGATAAACAGGTGCAGAAAAATGTGGCCTTAGGTGTGGGTGGTGCCTAAACACTGTAACCCCTCACAGTTACACTTACTGAGCGCAGGAACATGCCCTGCTGTTAAAAATTTTAAAAAAATGTAATTAATAGTGACACAGAAGTGTTGTACACACCAACACTTCAGTATCACCACAACACTGTGTTATTAACAATACACTGGGGTTTATTTACTAAAGACAAATCCACTTTGCACTAAATGCATGTCGCTGTAGATCTAAAGGGGGACATGGAAGGAAAATAAAAATAAAACATTTTTGCTTGTACATGATGGGATGATGGGATGATAAAATCAGCAGAGCTTCCCCTAATTTCAGATCTTCCCCTCAGATCTACAGTGACTGCACTTCCTAGTGCAAAGTGGATTTGCCTTTAGTAAATAAACCCACTGTGTAATACACACTGCACAACACTGCAATATTCACACCGCACTACACTATATTATACACACTGCACTAAACTGTATTATAGACACTGCTCTACACTGTGTTATCACACTGTACTGACTGCACTAAACTGATTGAACTCACAATACACTAACTAACATGCCTAATCTCCACTAATACACACTACACACAGCTGCTGTGTAGGCAGCCTTATACAGTGTGGGGCATGGACCTCTGAGCCATGATTGGCTAAAGGCACCCTGCCTTTGGCCAATCTTGGCTCTCACAGTACATTGCGTAATGATTGACCAAAGCATACAAATCAGGTGCATGCTTTGGCCAATCAGCAGCAATCAATGCACTGCGAGATTGAATGGGATTATAGGACGCTTGGCGGTGTGCAAACTCCCTGCCAAGCCCTCCATTTGTTTCACTGAACACAGCGGATGTTTGAGTCAAACTTACGTTTGAGTTGAATTTCCAACACATTACTAGTGCAGTGTGTTAAAAGGATGAGATTTCAGATGAGAGGTAGACATTGCGTAAGCCAAGGATCCCCGTTTCTATAGAATTTGGGATTTTGAAGGTGGGCCTTGGTGTGAAAAAATTCTATAAGACAATGGGTATTAAGGATATAGAACACTTCTGCAATAGCAGCCAGATTAGGAGATTTCCTATTGCTAGGCGTATGGCAATAATGACATGGGATAGGATAGTGTAAGTGGTCAGAGGCCATTCAATATTTAGGCCAGTCAACATCTAAACCCAAATGAAGCATCTGTTGAGAGAGAGAAACAGGAACTGAGAAAATGGAGGATAGAAACATGGAAAGGAGAGGCCAGACAGAGATAATTGCAGAGCAAGTCCACTAGATATATAAGGAGGTTCCAGGGTGTCCACGGGTACCTTGCATGAAGTAACTCTTGGTCTTGGGTAGATTCCTAATAGAGTATACATCTGGATATTTTTAGAGGCAATGTTGAGGTGAGTAGATGCAGTTCAGGAGTTGTTCCCAATGCAGCATTGCGGAGGTCTATGATTTGAGCTGAGGGTCAGTAAGAAGTTTGTAGATATAGGAAATACCTTTATGTTTAGGGGTTTCTGAGTCATAGAATTTGATAAGGTGCCAGAAAAAAGCATTAGGCCCCTTTCACACTAGGCACCTCCATCTCTGCGGAGTCTGCCTGCTCCCGCCAGCTTAGTGGGAGATCTCTCCACAGATCTCGGCTGAGCCGGCGGGTGACAAGTCCCTCTCTGCTCACTGAGCGGGGAGAGGCTTGTGCAGCGCCGCTGTCTCCTATGGAGAGATCTAATGAAAACGTACAGCATGTCCATTTTCATCAGATCTTACCCGACCCGATCGCCATCCGTCTGATTTTAGCGGATCGGATCGGGTTGGATGTCAGCGGACATGTATGGAGTGGCCGTTTAGGTCCGCCGACAAATTTGACAGGGGGACCTGAATGGTCCGACTGTGTGAAAGGGGCCATATTCGACCAGTGTATACAAGTGAGGGCAGAACAGAGTCTGAGGTATTTGAAAAAGTTTTTGGAGTTAATATTTTAATTGGCCTGCAGTTGCTGAAAGGAAAGAAATAGGGAGTTGTGGTATAAGTCTCCAATCATTTGAGGACCAGCGGTGATCAATTCAGTAGGAAGTCAGGGATAAAGGTTGTCATATGGATAAGGGATAATAATCGGTGAGGTATACCTGTAGTATGCTGGTAAATTGCTCTCCACATTTTGATGGATGTGTTGATGGTGCTAAGGTAGGAATGCGTTCCATGGTGGAAGCAAGGTGCAGAGTGTCATCTTGGAGCAGGTCGACAAAACCTGTTCTTTCTGTAGACAGGTGCGTTGATCCAGGATGGTTGCTTTGAAGTATGCTTGTATTTCCTGTGCTCCCATTCCACCAGATACATTTGGAATTGTATGTGATATATTTCTGTTTTGTTGGTTTTTCTCACTACATGTATGCCCTTTTACAGTCCCTTTGTTACAACACACATTATGATTTATTTTTTTACAGGTAAATCTGAAATATATGAAGCAGATATTTAACATTTACCAATTGCAGCTAGGAAGTGGTGAACTCTAAACAACAGCATGGGAAAAAATATACCTAGCTAACTGCTGTAAAACATATCAAATTACAAGACAACCTTAATTAGGTTGTGCTTGAAGAAGGACCCGTTTGTGTTGTCTCTTTAGCTAACCCATAGTACTCTGGGAATCCCTTTTCATGTGTTAAATGTTTATTTGTAAAACAAAGAATATTAAAACATACTAAGAAGCTAATATAGTATAAAACATGAGTTTAAAGATGTTTAAAAAAAACTAAATAAAATCTCTACAAAACTATAGTTTTAAACAGGCTTCTATAAAAATAATATAACATGTGAATCAGGCGCGATTGACCCCTGCTGAGATTCACAAACTTGACCACATAAATGAAGGTTAATCCAAATATTGAAGGTATATATTATTGCAAGTTTGCAAATAAAATTGTAAGTGCATTTCTGCAGAATCCATAGATACTAGTTATGTATTTTACACAAAAAAGACCAGAAAATGTCACATATCACATGTCAAATGGGCAGACTTGATGTACCACTTCTTGGTCTTATTGCTGCCGTCACTTTTTTATTTTTCTATGCCACATGTCAGCCAATCAAATGTGTTGATTTTTTTGGTCTTAATATAGCCAATATAAAACTTATTTAATTTTAGAAAAAAGGTAAAAGTGCATACTATAGGCAGTAATATTTTCAATTAGCAAAGCAATTACTATTGTTACAGAACAATAGACACTATATTACTGAAATATGTTTTTCTCTTCTCTTCGCAATGTTCCTAAATCAAACTGAACAACCTTGTGTATCTGTGTGATCTTTTACTTTATGCATCAATCGTTGCTGATTATTTTCTCAGTTTGTTGCACAGAGATTAAACCTTTTTTACATGTATTTAAATTCCTTCTAATAAAAAATGTTTTGAAAAGTTTCATAGCACAACTTTTTATATTTTTCAAATGTTATATTGGTATAAACATTGTTTGGATGATAACTAAGTGTGATTAATCATAGTCCATATGTGTATATATCTGTCCTAGGTCCTTTAACCCCTTGCCGACCGCTGCACGACTATTTACATCAGCAGAATGGCACGGCTGCGCATATGGACGCGTTTCGCACTGGATTAGTGCTTATTCATTCATTCATTAATTAGCCATGAATAAGCACTAATCGGCTGTTCCCTTGTTTCTATTGCTGTAACCCCGTCATGTATTTCGTTCGTTTAATAAAGACAACCTTAACGGTTCTTGGAGTGCGGCTATCCATCCTTCATTCATTTCTCATGCTTGCCTAGTGCACTACCAGCACCCTCGGTATCCTGAGCCAGCCTGACCTGTCACAAGCCTCCGAGAGTGTGACCGTGGGTCCCGTGGACTCGATGTCCACCGGGTCCCCGCGATTGTGTCACAGAGCTGCAGAACAGGGGAATGCCTGTGTAAACAAGGCATTTCCCTATTCTGCCTTGTTACAGGACACTGATCTACTGCTCCCTGGCATCGGGAGCAGTGACTAGTATAAAAGAAATCACCGCTCCAGGTGGGTCTGCTATGCGATCAAAGGCTGTCTCAGGATACCGAGGGTGCTGGCAGTGCACTAGGCAAGCATGAGAAATGAATGAAGGATGGATAGCCGCACTCCAAGAACCATTAAGGTTGTCTTTATTAAACGAACAGCAAATACATCACAGGGTTACAGCAATAGAAACAAGGGAACAACCAATGCGTTTCGCACTGGATTAGTGCTTATTCATGGCTAATTAATGAATGAATGAATAAGCACTAATCCAGTGCAAAACGCGTCGGATGTTCCCTTGTTTCTATTGCTTTAACCCTGTGATGTATTTGCTGTTCGTTTAATAAAGACAACGGTTCTTGGAGTGCGGCTATCCATCCTTCATTCATTCAGTAGTGACTAGTGTTGTGTCACATGCAGCCCAGCCCCCCACAGTTAGAATCACTCCCTAGGACACACTTAACCCCTTCCTCACCCCCAATTGGTTAACCCCCTTCCCTGCCAGTGTCATTTACACAGTGATCAGTGAATTTTTATAGCACTGATCGCTGTATAAATGACAATGGTCCAAAATAGCGTCAAACGTGTCTGATGTGTCCGCCATAATGTTGTAGTCACGATACAAATCGCAGATCGCCACCATTACTAGTAAAAATAATTATAAAAAATATGCTATAATTTTACCCTGATTAGGGTTTTCTTTTCACTAGGGTAGAAAACAAATCAACATCTTCACAACAGCGTCATAGACAGTAGTAAGAACCTAAGGGGATGCCTCACCATTTCCACACTTTCCAAAGCTGAAAAAAATGTGGCTGGAGTTTTACTTTAATCGTGGAATCAAGAAAGTGTGTGCATCTTCCTTTTATGGCTTTATCAATGTAATAGAGGTGCACCACACCCTTGTGCAAGTTCAAGAACATATTGGAGTTGATTTACGAAAGAAAAAAAGACACTCTGCAAGTGAAGTTGCTCCAGAGCTTAGTAAATGAGGTAACGTTGTACTTTGCAAAAAACATCCAATCACATGCAAAGAAAATAATTTTTTTTTTTAAAAAAACAGCATTTTTGCTTGCCCATGATTGGATGATAGAAGTCAGCAGGGCTTCTGCACATTGACTAAGCTCTGAAGCAACTGCACTTTGCAAAGTGCACAGTCTATTTAAATTTCAAATTAAAATATGTAAATGCATGTGCAGACAAGTATAATTAATTATGAGCATCCCTGTGCAAACTTTTAGGCACCTGTAAAAATATGAATCTAAATTGAGGACGATTTAAAAATAATACAATAGATAGTTTTTTTTGATAAAAATGAATAACCTACAAAGTGCATAAATAAGAAAAAAATTAATCAAATCAATGTTTGGTGTGCCCATGCTTTGACTTTAAAACAGCATAAATTTGTCTAGGTACACTTACACACAGTTTTTTTTAAGAAGCTAGGCAGATGGGTTGTTTCAAACATCTGCGAGAAATAACTACCATTTATTTTGTGGATTTAGGCTGCTTCACTTTCTCCTGTCTCTTCATGAAGTCACAGACAGACTCAATGAGATCAGGGTTCATAGAGGCCATACCATATTTTCCAGGACTTGGTGTTTATGACTTTGCCTGTATGCTCTGGGTCATTTTCCTGTTGCTGAATACATTTGGGACCAATCATACTCCTCCCTAATGGTATTGCATACTAGATAAGTATTTGCCTAAAATTTTCAAAATTCAATAATTCTGAATGAATCCCCAACTCTGTGCCAACCCAACTATGTGCAAAATAGAACCCCAAACCTGCAAGGAACTTAACAGTTAAAAGGTATCTCCAGGACGTTAGCAAACAAACCTTAGTGCCTTTGTTGCACTAAATGTTTCAAAATTTGACTCATTACCCCAGAGCACCTGCTTACATTTTGTTTTGCATTCCAGTTCTTTTGTTTTTATGCATAGGTGAGTCCTGTTTCCACATTGGAGTCTTGAATTTTAGCCACAAGTTTTCCATAAAGTTGTTAGTAGAACATGGCTTTTCCTCAACCAGTTTCTTTCATCCAAAACGGTTGCCCCTTCCTGAATTAATGATAGTATTTCACCTACAGCACATATCATCTTATTGATCATTGTTGGTTTGGTTTATTTGTTCAATCATAAACAAGGCTATATGCCTGAAAAATCTTTACCTGTTTACCTGGAAGAATTGATGCTGTTTTAGAGACAAAGAGTGGACACATAATCGATTAGATTTAGGTTTGTTTCTGCACATGGTAGGTTGTTAATGTATTAAGTAAAAAAGATTTAATTTAATCATTTTTAAAGAATCGCCACAGCAAAAAAAAAATTCACAAATGCCTAAAACTTTTGCAAGGTGCTGTAACATTGTACTGGTTTTCTTGGAGTAGTTTTCAGGGTTTGCAAAGATATGCAGCATATATCCTGAAATACCTGGCTGATATTCCTGGTTCTGCCCTCCCCCTGTAAACTGACCACGGTTTATCATGGCTACTGAGCCCTGACACCATGGTCAGTTTACATGACTCGGTCATCCGCTCTCTCCTCTGTCCTCTTCTGTTCACTCCTCCATCCTCTCTCCCTCCCTCCCTGCCTGTCCATTCCCCCGATCCTCTCCTCCTGCTGTAAAAATAACTGTGTTTACTTTCTATTATATTATATTATAATAATATATATTATAATATATTATATTTTCTTCCCTCTGTTTGATAACATGATGCTCCCCAGTGTATGCGGTTATATAAAAATATGCAGCTTAATTTGTATTTCTGAGCGTTCACGTGGCTGCCGGTTGGTATCCTCCTCTCCTCGCCTCATTCTGGCTGACGTCTGTGGGGGATACTCAGCCCCTCCCCCGTGCAGCTGTCAGATCGACAGAGGAGACAACCGGGCAGTCACGTGAGCACCGAGTGGCGCTCGGAAATAGGGTATTAGGCCGCATATTTATATAAATCAAATACACTGGGGAGCATCATGTTATCTAACAGAGAGAACTATTAAAAGAAAAAAGTGGCTTTACAAACACTTTAAGAGACTGCCATTAGAATGACTGCTCTGAAACAGCCTGTTATGTGGAAAAACACTCCTGAAAAGACTGGCCCTGAATGCATGTTATGTGGAGTTTCAATGGTCTGGAAAGTGTATCATGTGAAGAGACACAGCCCTGGATAGATCAGCCAAGAAAGTCTATTATGTGGAGTAAAACTGTTGTGGATAGCCTATCTTATGGCGAGACACTGCCCTTGATAGACAAGTTTAGAAAGACTATCATGTGAAGAGACATTGCCCAGAAAAGCCTATCATCTGGTGAGACATTTCTCTTGAAAGGCTATCATGTAGAACAGTGTTTCTGAACTCCAGTCCTCAAGGCTCCCCACAATCATGTTTTTAGGCTCTCCATTATTTTTCACAGGTGATTTGATCAGTTTCACTGCCTTAGTACCGTATTTATCGGCATATCCCGTGCACTTTTTTCCCCTTAAAATCAGGGGAAAATAGTGGTGCGCGATATACGCCGATCCCCGCTTTCCACGCTGTGTTTGACTCGGGTACACTCGACCAGGCTCGGCTCTTCTCGCGGTCACGCCCTGTGCCGCCTCCTAGCCTTTATGCGAGAGACGCCGAGCGTGCCCAAGCGCGCCCGAGTGTACTGCCCTCGGTATATGTCGGCGGCAGCGTTCAAACAGCGCGGGAAGCGGGGATCGCAGCGCGGGAGAAGCAGGGAGGACACCACGAAGGCCGCAGACGGACGCCGGACCGGACGAGGCCGCCAATGGATGCCGGGCAACTGTAAGTAACTAACTGTAAACTGCCAGTATTTCTTTTTTTTCCCTTAGGTTTCCCTTCTAGGTGGGGGTGTGCACTATATGCCGGTGCGCGCTATAGGGCGATAAATACGGTAATTACCACAGTCGTTTCATCTGAGGGAAATCCTGAAAACATGACCTATTTGGGCGCCTTAACGAGTTAAAAAACACTGATATAGAAAGATACCGCCCTGGATAGACCAGCCTAGAAAGCCTAGAATGTAGGGAGACACTGTCCTGGATAGACCAGCCTAGAAAGCCTATCTTGTGGAAAGACACTGCCCTGGATAGACAAGCCTAGAAAAAAGTATTTTGTTGAGAGACACTGCTTTGGAAAACCTATCATATGGTGAGACATTAGCCTCGAAAGTCTATCATATGGTGAGACATTGCTCTGTAAAGAGTTTCATGTAGAGACGCGCTGCCCTGCAAAGACTGGCCTGGAAATTCTATCATGGAAAAACTCTGCCCTGGATGTACCTTTCTGGAAAGCCTATCATGTGTCCTGAAATGCTTATCATGTAGAGAGACACTACCCTGGAGAGTCTGCCTGAAAAGTAACCTGTGAAAGAGATTGTCCGCAAGATCTTATGACAAGTAGAGACATGCTTAAGGTTAAATAAGTTAAAGCGGAGGTCCCTCATTTTCTTTTTTAAGTCAGTAGCTACAAATACTGCAGCTGCTGACTTTTAAAATAAGGACACTTACCTGTCCTGGGCACCCGCTATGTCGGCACCCAAAGCCGATCGATCCCTCGGCTCTCGGATGCTGCCACCGCTATCTTCATCAAGGGAATCAGAAAGTGAAGCCTTGCGGCTTCACTTCCTGGTTCCCTACTGCGCATGTGCTACTCACGCTGCGCAATGCCACTGGTCCCTGCTGTCTTCTATGACCTGTGTGTCTCCCAGAAGACAGCGGAGGGGGGGACTGAAAGTGGCTTAGATATCTGCGGGTGGCTCGGGTATCTATGCGCGGGAATTGAGAGCAAAATACCTGTATTACACAGGTATCTGCTCCCCCCTAAAAGGTGTCAAATGTGACACCGGAGGGGGGGAGGGTTTCCGAAATGCAGAAGTTTAATTTTTGGGTGGAACTCCGCTTTAATAAGGTTTCAGTTATTAAAATACAGTATAATGGTGTCAAGATCAGTATAACATATCTAGCAGCAAACATTTTATTAAAGTACAAATTAAACTTGCATAAAAATAATATGCCATTTAAAATCTTATTCAGTTTTAACTTTTCCTGCCCACTCATGTTTCCAACAGTGAAAAATACAGCAGTGCTGTTTTAACAGATATGACACAATTAGCTACTTAGAAAGATTTGGCTGATAGAGGGCTGAAGTTGTATAAGCTATGCTTTAAACGTTTCTTGCAGTGATACACAAAATACATTGAAATATCACGATGTCTGCTATGTAAGAGCACTCTTTTTACCAAAGGCTAGACTGATCTACAAATAAGGAAAATTTAAATGTTAGGCTGTTTTCACACATTTGCATTTTGCTGTGCATTTCTAATGCATTTACATGTGTTTTACATGTGGTACAATTAAGTAATATGGAAAATGCTATTGCTGGAGTTCACAACAATAAAGAAGCAAGCAGAGCACACCACACTAAAACATACATGTAACCTGTTCCTAATGGTTTTACCACCATGTGCTCCCAAGCATACTGTATATATTGTATGAACACTGTTTGCGCTGGCCAGTAAATAGGCATATTATATGATTGGGTACTAGGGGGTCTGTTTATAAATGATTTAATGGTTGGGGCATAATTTACTGCGTTTATAAATCACAACTGCCATCAAATTTCACCTGAACATTGAGCCCCTCAAAAAAAATTTTTTTTATACAAATGTGAATCTGGCCCATTTTGCCAAAGATATAAAAAGGCAAAGCAATCTATTTCTAAAGGAACATTCTGCATTTCAACATTTTGTAATCACCTGGGAATACGTGAGAGAGAAGAAATGTGGAAGATTTGGCTGGGTGAAGAATTATATTATCAGTTTCTATTAGTATCCAGAACAATTAAAGCAGCATATCAAGTTTAAATAGTTGGCTTGCATTTTCTCTACATAGAAAATCAAAATGCTGTAGAACTGATTTTTTAATCCCCTTTTCTCAGCAGCATCAGCTATAACACCATAATAAAGCTTTATGTGTATACAGATGCACCAGTGCACACACTGATATCCTTAGATGAATAAAATGCTGAAGGAAAAGATTGGAGGTAGCATGTGAATTTGCATAAAGTGTTGTTATATTTACTCAACTGAGAAATGGATCACAATGCCAAATTATCCCCCAAGAACAATGTTTTATTGCCATTCTATGCTGTGCCAGCCTGCCGTAACACTGAGAAAGTTGTATGTCAGAAGGCCTCAGGCTCCAAAATAGTACATTGCACAATGTCTAGATTACTAAATACTGTGTACACAGAGCTGGATATTGAGTTCAGCGAGCTATTAAAATCATATCACTAAAATTACTTGACTGTTACAGACCTATTTGAAATGAATAACCAGTGGGTAAGACAGCTATTGCTTTGTAACAGATTCATTTCAGCACATACAATTGTTTGTCTGTTAGATCTATGTTACATTTTTAAGAATTTCAACTGTGTATTAAGCTGTTGGACTGGAGTTAACATTAAATCTTGGAACTTTAAATATTTTAACAGTAACTGAGGCATAGATGAGCATAACAATTTACTTTTCATACTCATGGATTTCACAGATTTTACTGCAAAAATGTAATACTAACTAATACCAGGTTGACAATTGAATAGATATGTTTTTTTTTTTAATTTCATTCATTTTTATTGAAAATTTAAAACCATTTTACAAAACAGCCAGCAAATATGCACTCTCTTTACATACAGAGTATAAATCATAAGAGACAAAATTGCACACATCAGGATTATTGTCCTCTAAGGCATACTAAGAAGGAAGAAAACTTTTGCTCTTGTTTATATGTCTTGTTGGCTGTATACCGCCCCCCACCCTCCTCGCCCTCCCACCCTTCCACCCTTACCCCGCCCCTATGAGAGCATACAGGCTCGATATCTGGTGACATAGGTTTATCAAGAGTCGTATCGTTTTAGTGTCGCAAAGTCCAGCCAGGAGAATCTGCTTAGTAAGGTATTGCTGCCTCGGCCTGGAGAGGGGGTGTCCTTTTTTGCTCAAGGGCTCAAAGAGTCCTGGAAAGCCTGCCACAGGCCCCATATTTTAACGAATTTGGGATATTTCCCCAACTTAATAAAGTGGATTTTTTCCTTTGAAATTGTTTGTTTCATTACCTCTAGCCAGTTATCTATGGATGGAGGTGCCTGCGCCTGCCATTTTTGGGCAATTAACTTACGGGCCTGAAATAGGCTTCTCAATATAGCATCGAGGGTACCTTGCGGTATTCTGTTGTCATCCATGCAGCCCAATAGGCATATCCTGGCTATTGGGTCTAATCGAGATCCGAAGGTTTTATTAATATATTCTATGACTCCCACCCAATAGTTGTATAATTTCGAACACTTCCAGACCATGTGTATCAGGTCTCCTTTGTTTTTACATCTTGGGCATTCATTGTCTTGTCTCCACCCTAACTTAAACATTTTATGGGGTGTATGGTATACCCTATATAGAAGGAAAAGGTGGGACATTCTTTGGGCCGGGGCTATAGATACCAGGGTACCCTGTTGAAGGATCCTGTCCCATTGTTGTGGAGCTATTTTTCCCAAGTCTTTCTCCCACGCCACTCTACTCTTGCACGGTCCTGCTTTACTCAATGCCCTCACACCCAAGCTGCTGTATATCCCCGAGATTAAACCCTTAGCCTCTGTTCCCCTCATTAAGGTGATCAAGGCAGGAATCGGTGCCCATGTGATTATCTGGGTTCGGAATTGCGTTTGTAAGGCGTGACGGAGCTGTAGATATTTAAAAAACGTTCTATTTGATATTCCGAACTCTTTTACTAGCTCTTGAAATGGTTTCAGATTGTTCCTTTCGAACAGATGTTTTAGGCGGCATATGCCTTTACTCGTCCATTCAGTTGACACCTCAACGCTTTTTATCTCCTGGAGATTATTGTTGTTCCAGAGGGGGGAGAATTCTGTCGGGCCAGCATATCCCAATATTGCTTTTACTGTGTGCCATGTTTTAGTCACAAGTTTTGTAATCGAGTGGTTATGGCAGAAAAAATTTGCCTCTAGGGCTTCCACTAATAGTTTATGAGGGTTATCTGTCAGCAAGAGTCGGTTGTTTGAGCCATCTCCTTTGGTGGTTCCACATCCTACTAGATGTTGCATTTGTGCTGCTAAAAAATATAGCCGTGGATGTGGAACCGCCATTCCCCCCTCTTTAACAGGAAGTTGTAGGGTTTGTAGGCTTATTCTAGGTTGACCTCCTCTCCATATAAGTTCTCTAAATAGTGAGTCAATTTTTTTGTACCACTTGTTTTCTACCCATACCGGAGAGTTGTGTAACATATATAGTAGCTGCGGCTGCCAGATCATTTTGATTAAATTACATCGACCTGCGACAGACAGTGGGAATTTTTTCCAAATTTCACTTTTATTTTTCCACTTCGATAATAGTGGGACAAGGTTTAGGTTAATGTATTGGGTGGGGTCCTTTGAGATCCAGATCCCTAGATACTTAAATTTAGTACTTACACTTATTTGAGAGGTGGCTAGCGTCTGTTGGAGGTCTATTTGGTCTAGCAGCAGCAGAGCTGACTTTGTCCAGTTGATGGTGAGGCCTGAAAACCGGCCAAATTCTTCCACCAACTGGATCACTTTGTCCAGTGTGCCTTCAACCTCTCCCAGAAAAAACAGGACATCGTCTGCGAAGAGGGCTATTTTGTCCTCTCCATGGTGTCTTCTAAACCCTATTATGTCCGACCTCGCCCTGGCCATTATTGCCAGTGGCTCCATGGCGAGGGCGAACAGAAGAGGGGATAGAGGACACCCTTGTCTCGTCCCTCTCTCCAGCTGAAAGGTCTCCGAGGTCTCATTATTGATTCTGACCTTGGCTCTTGGTTCTACGTATAGGAGCTTAATCCAACTAGTATACAGAGGGCCAAAGCCAAAACTATCTAGTACCCTCCAGAGGTATGCCCATTCTAGGCTGTCAAAGGCCTTAGCGGCATCTAGCGACAGCACTGCTCTGGACCCTTCATTGTCTGTCGGAGTATAGATATTTAGAAAAGTTCTCCTAATGTTGTTACTTGTGGCCCTACCAGGTATAAAGCCTGACTGATCCGGATTGATAAGATGGCTAATACATTTATTTAGGCGGGTCGCAAGAATTTTGGCTAAGATTTTTACATCTGAGGTTAGGAGGGAAATTGGACGGTAGGATGAAGGTTCCAATTGATCCTTCCCCTCCTTGTGTATTGCTATAATAGTTGCTTTCGCCATAGAATGGGGTAATGTCCCCACACTTGCAGCCCACTTCAGAGTCTTTAATAACTCTGGGAGCAAAATCTGGTCAAATTTCTTATACACCTCAATAGGGAGTCCGTCCGGCCCCAGGGATTTCTGGTTTGGCATATCTAGTACTGCTTGCTGGATTTCTTTTAGAGTAATTGGTGCTTTTAGCTCCTGTCTATCCTTATCTAGCAACGTGAGGACTGTTATCTTCTGAAAGAATGTTTCCATTTCTCCGTTCTTCATCTCCCCCTTGGACTTATAGAGATCTTTATAGTACATATAAAATGTTTTAAGTATAGTCTGGCTATCTGTCGAAATAACATCCTTCTTACTCCGTATTGCTGGAATGTTTGATGGGGGAGAGTGGGTTCGGGTGAGAAGAGCTAGCATGCGCCCTACCCTCTCACCTTCACCATACTGAAGCTGTTTTTGTAGTATTCTTTTATTTTCTGCAATTTTTAGAGTGGCCCTTCTATACTCTTCCTGTTTAGCAAGCCATGCAGTCCGCAAGGGCATAGTGGGCTTCTCGATATAGCACAACTCCGCTTGAGCAGTCTCTCCAGCCAGCCTACTCTCTTCCGCTCTCCCTGTTGTTTTTATCCTAGCAGCCTGTTGAATTAAGAGGCCCCTCACAAAGGCTTTCAGGGCATCCCAGACCACCCCCCTTGGTGCCGTACCCTCGTTGATAAGCATAAACTCCGTCAGCTGTAGCGCCACCGTTCTTGGTTGCTCGATCAGCTCCAGCCAACCTGGGTTTAGCCGCCAGTCAGCACGAGAGGCCCTAGTACCCGTCCTAATTGTTAGCATCAGCGGGGAGTGGTCTGATACCCCTCTTGGGCCGTAATGTGTTTTTTCCACCAAAGGCAGTAATCCCTCGCTGCTCAGGGCCATGTCTATTCTAGATAGTGTATGATAGGAACTAGAGTAGCATGAGTATTGACGGATCTCAGGATAAAAGGTCCTCCAAATATCCCTCATTCCAGTTTCTTTTAGGAATTGGGCTAACCGCCCCCCCCCCATCGTACTACTCCGCGGGGGAAATCTGTCCAAAGTTACATCCAGAACCTTGTTGTAGTCACCGACAGCTATAACCGGTATGTCTGGTTTATCAAGAGTGAACTCGACGAGTTTATATAGAATATCAAGCTTAAAGGGTGGGGGAATATATAAATTAGCCAAAACATAAGATCTATTTTCAATAAGGCATTGCAGGAATATAAATCGACCTTGGTCGTCTACCCAAGGTTTAGAGCAAGAGAAAGTCATTCCTCTTCCAATCATTGTACTCACACCTCTTGAGTAAGAGGAGTGTGTCGAATGAAATTGGGCTTGGAATTTGCGACTTCTCAGAAGCGAGACTGAATCTTTAGTCAAGTGTGTCTCTTGGAGGCATATTATTCCCGGCATTCCTTCTTCAAGAAATGACATGACTGCAGTTCTTTTAACTGGGTCTCCCATGCCCCGTACATTCCAGGAAGTGATAGCCATTAGATTATCCTGCATCTATGGGAGTTGACATGATAATTGAATATTCGATATTGGTCAGGTAGCTATAATATAGACTAGTTGCTCGTGTCCTTTGTTCAGATCGACTGGTAGCTATCCAGACTAATCTCATATGCCCTTTCTTACCCCCTGTTGACGATACGACTCTTGTTAACCAGACTGTATGCACTCTTGTCCCTCCCCTAAGAACCACCCTCCAACCCTCTCCCTTCCCACCCCTACCCTTCCCTCCCTGCCCTATGGGCTTCCCCTTGGGGGTTGGTCTGCTGACCACTCTATTTCTATCACTCATACCCCATTTGAATAGATATGTGGATGTATTTCGTAGTTTAATAATACAATGTTGATGCCTAGACCTTGGCAATTGGCATTCTATTTTTTTAAGGCCAAAACCCCAATTGTGGGCATCGATTTGGGATAGCACACTACTACTTATCCTATTTTATCAGGTCTAAAAAAATAAAAAAATAACTGTAGTTATAAAGGGCATGACTCTATAGGTGCAACAACCTAAAAAATGGCTGTTTTGACAGGCAAAGCCCTGGCACTATATGACAAAGTTTACTAGACATGTGCATTAGTTTTCGTTAGAATGCATTTTCGTCCAAAAATCTGTTTTTTTTGTTATCGTTTTAACAAACGATAACGAAAGGGCAAGTAACTAAAACCGAAAGATCCGACATAAAAAATGCTTTATTTTCGTTTTCGTTGCGGTAAAAATTCGATATAGAGAGATTCGACATTATAGGGAAAAGATTCGACATTATAGGAAAAAGATTCAACATTATAGGGAAAAGATTTGACATTGTAGAGCAGGGGTGCCCAACCTTTTGTAGAGCGAGGGCCACTTAAGCGAATTGGTAACCGGTTGCGGGCCACAATGAGCAGAGCGGGAGGATGACAGGTCTGTCTCCACGGACACAGCCCACTCTACTCTATGGACCCTCAGATCCGATCTGCCCAGCCAGAAGGGGGCAGATCCCTTTCTAATTTTTTCTTAGGTAGGCGGGTGTAAACAGACACAAGCCTGTTTACATCTGCTGCTCCATAGAGGTAAATAGTGAGTCCGATTGGGTCAGACCGAGCATGTGAAAGGGGCCTAAGGCTGCTTTCCTACTGATGCTCTGTAGCAACTTGCTTCCTCTACCAGCGGATTTATTCACAAAACTGCTGCTCTAGGATGGCAGGTCGGCAACCCGGGATCTGGGCTTGCCAATCTGCCATCCTAGAGCAGAAGGTCGAGGGCCATATCAGAGGGCTCCGTGGGCCGCATGTGGCCCCCGGGCCACTGGTTGGGCACCCCTGTTGTAGAGAAAAGATTTGACGTTCCGTCGAATATTCTTATGACCATTCGACAGAAACCAAGTATTATTGGATTTTCGGACGAAAGCTATTCCCCAACGAAAAACAAAATAAATTAAAACGATTTTCGAAGTAACTAAATAAATGAATTTTCCTAACGAAAACCAAAAAACGAAACAAAATATTCCAGTCTGCACATGTCTAAAGGTTACCCCCAGCCTACTTCATATTCCTATTGGCCAGAAAAACTGCCCAGCATAGAGACATTAGTGGCAAGTTCAGACACAACTCAAAAGTGTTGAATCTTTGCCTATCACAATGTAGTTGACTTACTAACAGTAAATAGGTGGTTCATGTTGTTACACTTTGCATAGGAGTTTTCCCCTGAGCTTAGCAAATGTGGTAGCATTTTACTTTGCAAAGAATACCCATTAATGTGTAAGGCCTCTTTGACATGGGATGGATCAGTGATGATCCACCCCGTGAACCACCGCTTGCTCAGCGGGGATCGCTCCGCTGATCCCCGCTGAGCCGGCGCATGACAGGGCGGTCTCCGCACACTGTGCAGGGACCACCCTGTCTTTTCTCCACTCTCCTCTATGGGGGGATCAGATGAACATAGACCGTCTGTCCATGTTCACTCGATCTGATCTGCAGACGGATGGAAAAATAGGATTTTCCTCCGTCTGCAGAATCGGAGGATTGCAGAACCGGGTGAGATCAGGTGTGAGAGGATGTTCATCCGCTGACATCCGCAATCTCATAGGGACCAATGTATGTCCCTTTTTCATCCATACACGGATGGATGAAAAAGCGGACATATGGTCTGCCCGTGTGAAAGAGCCCTATGGAAGAAAAAATAAATGTATGCTTCAACATGATTGGATGTTAAAAAACAGCTGAACTTCATTTCAATCCCTAAGGTCAGGGGAAAATTCCCTTGCAAAGTGAACAGCCTTTTTGCCTTTAGTAAGGCTGATTTCACACTTTCGATGGAGGTGTGAACCCAGCACGCAGCAAGGGTCCGGTTCTTCGTTGTTCCCTATTTTAGGGATGAATCAGGGCCAAATTTTTGCCTGAATTCAGCCCTGAAAGTTAGCCAAAGCCACTCCGCAGCCCCAATGGAGATATGTGAACCGTCTCCATAGAGAGGCGGTTACAATCTCCTGTTATGTAAATTGGACGCGGGAAAAATCCGCATCCAATTTGCATAGGTGTGAACCCAGCCTAAATCAACCATTGAGTCCCTTTAAAATGCAATGTGCAGTGCTTAATAAAAGCTGATGCACTTATAATTAAATTTTCTTCTGTCTCCTTCAGGAATATCAATTCTGTGAAAAAGATGTATTGTATTTAGATCACAGTGCCAAGCAAGGAGACATTAAAACTTGCATTAGATTTTTAAGTCCTGGAGTGATGCATTGCTAAGCAATACAATTAGAATGAGATTGTTATCATAGCAACAGTTTCCATAAATTTGCCAGGATTTAGATTTATATTGCATTTAATCAACACTTCAGAATTAGGTTGCTTTTTTATTATTAAGAACTAATATTAAAACCACTATTATCAGTACAAATCCAAATGAATATTAGCATATAATAAAAGGTTAATATTAGAACAGCATAAATAATTGTTTTAAAATTACCTTTAACTTTTCCATTTCAACTGCCACTAAAAATAAACTAGCACTGATGCATGGTATTTTAACCAGCTGTGGACATTAACCACACTACTAGACCAAAAAAATGATACTGGTGTACACAGGGCATGTGCAGTATGCCCTTTCCTTCTTACCCACTGCCATTTTCTGCCTTGCATTTGCGGCAGGCTTGTATCAACAACAGCAGCTTCTTAACCACTTAAGGACCCCTTCATGCCAATATATGTTGGCAGAATGGCATGGCTGGGCACAATCATGTACCTGTACGTGACTCTATAAGCCCAGCTGTGGGCGAGCGCGATCAGTCACTGGAGCTGAAGAATGAGGAGAGCTGTGTGTAAACACACCTTCCCTGTTCTTCACTGTGGCAGTGTCATTGATCGTCTGTTCTCTGATATAGGGAAAGACGATCAATGACGTCACAGTTCCAGCCCCACCCCCCTACAGTTAGAAACACATATGAGGTCACACTCAACCCCTACAGTGCCCCTTAGTGGTTAACTCCTAAACTGCAATTGCCATTTTCACAGTAAACAGTGCATTTTTTAAGCACTTTTTGCTGTGAAAATGACAATGGTCCTTAAAATGTGTCAAAATTGTCCGATATGTCCACCATAATGTCGCAGTCACGAAAAAAAATCGCTGATCGCCGCCATTAGTAGTAAAAATAAATTATTAATAAAAATGCAATAAAACTGTCCCCTATTTTGTAAACACTATACATTTTGCGCAAGCCAATCGGTAAGCGCTTATTGCATTTTTTTTACCAAAAATATGTAGAAGAATACTAATCGACCTAAACTGAGGGGAAAAAATCGTTTTTTTATATATTTTTTGGGATATTTATTATAGCAAAAAGTAAAAAATATTGAATTTTTTTCAAAATTGTCGCTCTATTTTTGTTTATAGCGCAAAAAATAAAAACCGCAGAGGTGATCAAATACCACCAAAAGAAAGCTCTATTTGTGGGAAAAAAAGGACGCCAATTTTGTTTGGGAGCCACGTCACATGACCACGCAATTGTCAGTTAAAGCGATGCAGTGTCGAATTGCAAACCTGCATTATGGTCCGGGTCTTAAGTGGTTAAAAAAATACCTTATTATGCAATGTTTATAAAAACCATTCAGATGAAATTTGTTGAACAAAGTATCATTGTTACAGTATGTACTCATTTATCAGCAGATCAAAGTAATGAGTTTTTTTATCTTCTCATCTTAGCTCTTCTTTTACTTATAATTTTGTTTGTTTATTGCTATGTTCTAACTGTTTTAACTTTTTCATTTTTGTATTTTAGTTACCCCCCCAAAAAATGCAAAATGTAAAAATATACCAGAATCAGATGGATATTCAACCCCTTTTTATAGGGCATACTGGGGTGGGGGTTACTAAAACTGGAGCGTGCAAAATCTGGTGCAGCTCTGCATAGAAACCAAGCTGAAGTTAGAAGCTGATTGGCTACCATGCACAAATGCACCAGATTCTGAGTTCTCCGGTTTTAGTAAATCTCCCCATAGCCCACCCTTTTTTTAAAACCAATTATAGCCTCATGTGCTTAAAAAAAAGAAGGAAATTAAAATCCATGTTTCCGGCGCCCTGCATGGAGATTAGGCTGCAGGCGCATGGATTAGAGGGGCAGTGATCAGTGCTGCCAATTAGTGTCCATCAGTGCTGTCAACTAGTGCCCATTGGTGCCTCCTCTTTAGTGCCACCTATCAGTGCTGCCTATCAGTACTCATCAGTGCCACATGTCAGTGTCCACCAGTGCTGCCTATTAGTGCTGCATGTCAGTCCCACTTATTAGTGCCATTCAGTGCCACCTAGCAGTGCCCATCAGTGCCCTTCAGTGCCACCTATCAGTGTCCTTCAGTGTCACCTACCAGTACCCATCAGTGACACCTATGTGCAGTCTCATCAGTGCCCACCAGTGCGGCCTCATCAATGCCACTTTAGTGCCACCTATCAGTGCTCATGAGTGCCCATCTGTGCCACCTCATCAGCGCACATCAGTGAAGGAGGAAAATCACCTGTTTGCAAAATGAGATTTTTTTTTTTTCAAAATGTTCAGTGTTTTTTTTTTATGAAAAAAGCAAAAAATAAAAAAAAAAACCCAGTGGCTAAATACCACCAAAGAAAGCTCTCCTTGTGTGAACAAAAAATTATAAAAATGTTATAAGGGTACAGTGTTACATGTCCGCACAATTGTCATTCAAAATGTGACAGTGCTGAAAGATGAAAATTGGCTTGGTCAGGAAGGGGGTAAAAGTCCCCAGTAGGCAAGTGGTTAATGCAAATTCCCCAAAACATACACCCAATATGAGTATCTGAACATGTGTCAATAGTTTGGTGTATTCCCCTGCATAGCTGCATGCACATGTGCTGATGGAGAACATCCTGATTGAAGAATGAAAAGCAGAATAATGACTCATTAATAGAGTTGAGCGGACACCTGGATGTTCGAACCTGAACTCCGAACCCCATTGAAGTCAATGGGACACGGACTTTTAGTAAAAAAAAAAAAAAAAATGCATGGGGGTCCCCCCCAAATTCAATAACCAGACCCTTTAGGTCTGGTATGGATATTAAGGGGAACCCCACCGTCAATTTCTAAAAAATTGGCATGGAGTTCCCTCTAAAATCCACACCAGACCCCTTATCAGAGCATGTTGACCTGGCCGGCCGCAGAAAAGAGGGGGGACAGAGTGCGGCCCCCCCTCTCCTGAACCGCACCAGGCCACATGCCCTCAACATTGGGAGGGTGCTTTGGGGTGCCCCCCAAAGCACCTTGTCCCCATGTTGATGGGGACAAGGGTCTCACCCCCACAACCCTTGCCTGGTGGTTGTGGGAGTATGCGGGCAGGGGGCTTATCAGAATCTGGAAGACCCCTTTAATAAAGGGGACCCCCAGATCCTGCCCCCCCTGTGTGAAATGTTAATGGGGTACACTGTACCCCTACCATTTCACAAAGGAGGTGTAAATAGTAGTTTTCAGAAAAAAAAACACACACCGTAGAACAAATTCCTTTATTAATTAAACCAAACAAAAATCCAGTGGTGAAAATAGACGATTGATGCTGCTCCCTGCTCCAACGTTGTCTGGTATTCAGCGCCGGGTGATCTCTCCAGCGACGGGTGATCTCTCCAGCGATGGACGGTCGGTCCAGCGATGAAAAGATCCATCCATTCAGAGCACAGCTCCGCGAATGACGCGCCGGAGCTTGACGTTTCTTTCATAGGGGAGGCGGGCCACGCGTCACGTGACCCCGTCCCCCTCTGACACAAGGGGCATGTCTAGGCTGTCCCAGTGACGTAGCACAGTGTGCGTCAGAGGGGGACGGGGTCACGTGACGAGTGGCCCACCTCCCCTATAAAAGAAACATCAAGCTCCGGCGCGTCATTCATGGAGCTGTGCTCTGAATGGATGGATCTTCTCATCGCTGGACCAATCGGCCGTCGCTGGAGAGATCACCCGTCGCTGGAGAGATCACCCGACGCTGGATACAAGACAACGTTGGAGCAGGGAGCAGCATCGATTGTCTATTTTCACCGCTGGATTTTTATGTGGTTTAATTAATAAAGTAATTTGTTCTACGGTGTGTGTGTTTTTTTTTCTGAAAACTACTATTTACACTTCCTTTGTGAAATGGTAGGGGTACGGTGTACCCCATTACCATTCCACACAGGTGGGGGCCAGGATCTGGGGGTCCCCTTTGTTAAAGGGGTCTTCCAGATTCTGATAGGCACCCTGCCCGCATACCCCCACAACCACCGGGCAAGGGTTGTGGGGATGAGACTCTTGTCCCCATCAACATGGGGACAAGGTGCTTTGGGGGGCACCCCAAAGCACCCTCCCAATGTTGAGGTCATGTGGCCTGGTGCGGTTCAGGAGAGGGGGGGCCGCACTCTGTCCCCCCTCTTTTCTGCGGCCGGTCAGGTCAACATGCTCGGATAAGGGGACTGGTGTGGATTTTAGGGGAAACTCCACACCATTTTTTTTTTAAATTTGGGGTGGATTTCCCCTTAAAGTCCACACCAGACCTGAAGGGTCTGGTTTTGGATATTTGGGGGGAACCCCACGTCATATTTTTTTTTAAATTGACGGCGGGGTTCCCCTTAATATCCATACCAGACCTAAAGGGTCTGGTTATTGAATTTAGGGGGACCCCCGCGCATTTTTTTTCCCGAACTCCGAACCCGGACCCGCACTTTCTCCAATTACAGTTCGGGTTTGCTCAACCCTACCCTTTAACTTTCTGCTGTTACCTCATTGTTCAATCATCTGTCTAGCAGAGTTTTTTGGATGTCAAAGTTGCCTAAAAAAATCGAAATCTTTGGCAGTTCCCATATATCAATTTAAATGATGTATTTAGCAGCTTGCCTGGAGTTTGGCTTTAAGTTGCTGCTCAGAGATGTTTCCCTATAGCCAGCTGAATAGGAGTACATGACTATAGCATAATATAGCTTGGTATATTGAGTTTGTGTGAATTTGTGCAATGTATCTTTTCCTGGAGCTGTTTTTAGGATCTTTTTCTATTGAAAAATGTTGAAAAATATAACACAGGATCTAATATATACATATAATTTGCCTCCACCCCCTCCAACTCAAATCTTCAAATATTTTTAGATTTACACAAAATTACAAGTGAAAAGTGACAATTTTTCATGCACAGTTGACAATTTAAATTACATTATTCTTGCTTTAGTATCCGTAATCTAGTCTATTTTATTGGAGCAGATCTGTGCTTTGTGACAAACAGAAGATTGATGGACAAGACAAATATGTGATTGATAAAATTGTGTTTTAAAAATTGTGGTAGTATTTTCAGTTTAACATTGAATAGAGTTAATTCCTGAACAAAATGTTATCATTCTGAAAAAATATTACCCATTACTCATTATATAACGTTAATGAAATAAGTACATGGAAGACAAAGATAATAGCTTTTAGAAACTAAAGCCTGAAATGTGTGCTTAGGTACAATTATGCTATTATGTTTGCAAAGATGGCCCTTTTTTCATCTTTGATAATGTCCAACTCTCAAGTGCTTGTTGCTGTATACACAATTTGGCCTATAAAATGTGATGACAGCATTAGGAAGACATGATTAGAAGATGCATACCATTGGAATTTATAATTTTCTTTTAATGTGAAAAATGTTTACACTTACCGTAAATAGTGGAAACTGAATATTAGGTCTTGCTGAAAAATATAACTCTAAGCAAAGGGGTGACAATGTAGCAAATTTTGTCCATGATAAAAGCCATGTGCTTCAGTTATTTTGCACATAATAGAAACATAAGGCTGCATATTATGCGTGCTGTGTCCATATATGTCACATGGGCACAAAACAATCTGCTTCTCTATTTTATTAGATAGTTATGAACTTAAATTACAATTTATATTTTATTTCTCAATTAATCTAAATTGAAACTGCAGTGATTTGACTAGGGGGTTGGGTGAGTCATGCCTCTGACACATTAACTTGTCTATAAATCTCAGCTTCAGCTACTGAGCTCTGTAAATCACAGGCTTTTCCAGCAAAGTAGATAGGAATAGAGAGGTAATCACCCAAAGGAACTGAAGTATAAATATAGCAGTGTATACCCCTCTAGCACCACATGCAATATACATGAATGTGTGTATATACATTAGACTTGTGCACATTGAAATATTTTGTTTCGGAATTTCGGTTTCGTCCGAAAAATACATTTATTGAGTAACTACAGAAATTTGTTTTTATTTATTTTGCTTTGTTAAAAAAATGCATTTGTGCGAAAATCTGAATTAGTTTGGTTGAATCTGTCAATTGAAGGCTTATGGTGTCTGTCAGACTTTCTAAGAAGATTAGACAAAGCAGCTAAACTGTACGACGCTGTGATCGTACATTTCTGGTTGAATGCTTCGCCCACAAGCTATAGTAGAATTCTAATGTTGTTTGAATAGTAATAATTATGATTATTAATTAGTATTACTAGTCAAACAACATTCAAATTCTTCTATAGCCCATTGACTGTATATGTCCACTCGCCACGATCGTATGTTTTTAGCTGCTTTGTCGAATCTTCATGTCTCTATAGTGTTGAATAATCTTGGATGAGTTAGGTTAGGCACATTCAACCGCAGGTTTGATAGACACAAATCGCTATTGTGTCAGTCATTTCGAATCTTATATCTATCTATATCGAACTGTTGTCGCCACAATACGAAAATATAATGGATAAGAAAATAAAGCGTTTTTTTTTATTTTGGATCTTTCCGATTTTGGATTCTGTGCATTCTTTGTCGTTTGTTAAAATGAACAGGAAAACCCCTGAAATTCGGACGAAAATGCATTTGGACGAAAACGAACGCACATATACATTATATAGTATATAAATATATATATATATATAGTATCTAATATACATTATATAGTATATAAAATATATACTCTAAATAATGCAGGTCAATGCCTATTACCCTTTACTGACCCTCTGGGCCAGATCCACAGAGCCAGTACGCCGGTGTATCTCCTGATACGCCGGCGTACTTTCAAATTACACGCGTTGTATCATTAGTTTGAATCCTCAAACCATGATACGACGGCTTCGATCCGACAGGCTTACATCTTCGTACGCCTTTCGGATCTACGCTGCAATATTTTTGCGTCCGCTGGGTGGAGTTTGCGTCGTTTTCCGTGTCGGGTATGCAAATTAGCTTTTTACGGCGATCCACAAAGTTACGGTCGGCCGCCGCATTCTCTTATGTCGTCGCTAGTCGGCTTTTTCCGGCGTATAGTTAAAGCTGCTATTATCCGGTCTATAGTTAGACTGGCCATGTTAAGTATGGCCGTCGTTCCCGCGTCAAATTTTCAATTTTTTTTTTTGCGTAAGTCGTCCTGAATAGGAATGTACGTAATTTACGCTACAAAAAAACCCCCGGCGTATCGACGTAATTTCGCGCAATGCACGCAGGGAAATTTCTGAATGGAGCATGCGCAGTTTGATCGCCGCTGGGACGTGCCTGATTTAAATGATTCACGCCCTCTTATCGCGTAATTTGATTCAGCCGCGAGAAATACACTACGTCGCCGTACCTTACGGGCCGAAATCTTCCTGGATTCGACTTAGAGCCAGGTAAAATACGGCGGCGTAGTGTATTTCTGATACACTGCGCCAGGGCAATTCTCTGTGGATCTGGCCCTATGTGTCTATTAAAATATGCTATGAAAAAAATGTATGTATTTAGTACTTTGCAAAGTAGAGTAGGTTTATAACCTCAGGGGCATCACTTTAATGCTGGCCAGCTTGAACATGTATTGCAAAATATATGATGTACAGGATGCCATGAAGAGATCATGAATGGTATGTATTTGTCACCATTCTTTGGGTAGTGGTCCCATTAAGGTGGACAGCAAAAATACAGATTAGAGTATTTAGGAATTCTCACCGTGCAGAATAAGAGGTTTTGGGGTATATTATTAAAAAGGGAACACTGATTTGCAGTTTTCCCAAGATTAGTAAGTACTTATATTGGTCCTGGAATCCAGAGACTCAAGAAGATTTTGGGTGGGAGAGAGCCTCCAACCCTGACTATGGGTACCTTGGACCTGAAATGGTTTACCCACCTATAGAAGATGTCTGGGAAAAGTATAATTAGCCTGCACATGTCCTCAAGAAGTGTGTTAAACAAGACATAATGTAGTGTGAAGGAGCTGTGGGCTGTTGAGAAATGGCTGAGCTATTATAATTATTTCTGGACCCCTGGTGCAGGCAGGGACTTTAAACCCTTGTGGGACAAGTTTTCACTGGCAGTGAGCCAGAGTTAACAAACTGTTTTGTTTGTTCAGTACTGAAGATGCTTTTGTTTGTGTAGTTGGGGAAATAAAAATGTTATGTTTTACAAAGACATGGCTGTTTAGTGATCCAAACTCCCTTAATATCACAATGTGAACCAAAAATCCCTGTTTTTTGTGCAAACGTTTGCTAAACTTATGTAAGGGTGCATAGCAATGTGTGTGTGTGTCTGTATGTGTTTGTGTGTGTTTGGGAGGGGGGTTTAATTGATAATTTTGAGCATGAAGATCTGAACAGGAACCTAAAGTTTCAGCTGTTGGCTAGATATAGGGGGACAAAATATTCATATGCAATGTTTCATATTTCCCTGAAAATATGTTTAACATTATTTTTCAGTCCTGGCCCTAAAAGCAAAACAAATATACTATATATAAAATCCCTATACATTTCTTTTTGCATTACCTGCTCTACCAGCCATTTACAAGTCTAGATTGATTCCAAACATCTGACTGTCCTATAATAGCAAGAGCCATCTATACAAGACTAGATATTTGTAGTCAGGCCATGTAGAGTTTAACTGCTAAGTTATAATAGATTGAGGGTATTAAATGCACTTGTTCTTATGACCTTCCAACTTGTTAGAAAATCTTTTTGATCACTTTGACCTTGCTTCCCTTTCTCCAAAGAAAATGGGACATCCTCATCATTGCCCATTCTCAGCATAAATCCTATTGGCTGAGTCATATAAAATATTGTGTCAAGTCATTGAACTGGATTCAAGAAAACATAGGGAGATCTTTTGTCAGAGAATTGCTAGTGCTTGGAAGTCTACAGAAACTGTGCAATTGTAAAATGTAAGGTTGATGTTCTGCTAAATAGAAAGCTAGGGGATACTTGACAATAAAACCTTATGTTTTTCTATAAAAAAAAGTGATCAAAAATGGCCTCCAGCAAACTGAAATCTCTGGCTTGGATTTATCTTTAGGTGAGAAGAGAAAATGAAATAGAGGCCGAAAAGAAGATTTAAATGTGCTCTGCCTAACAAAAGGGAATATATTTTAAATCATAAACTGCTTCATTCATTGAATTCATTCCAATCCCGTGTTGCCATAGAAACATTATGAGCCTTTTTATAAAACAGACAACATAAAACAAGCTTTTAATGTAATTCTTCTTGAAAATGATTAATTGTTCATCAGGCAGATACATCTTTATTATAGATCTACTGTATATAATGTGAAGAAAGTTATTTAAATAAATATCTGGAGATCCCTGTATAACCTAAAGAGCAAACAGTAATGATCATGGGTTATGTCCCACAAATATGTTTTAACTTGTATAATGTTGTTAGTGGAGTCTGTCATTAAAAATCTATTTATAGGTCAGACCCTACTTATATCACATACTAAGCTGCAAAAGTTTAGCTTATTTCTTATGGAAGAATCCAGCGCTCTATTTAAACTTTGCCTTCGGAGATTTTATGGATTCTTACTCTGCAACTTTGGTTTGCTGTGTATGACATTTAACGTTAAAATAAACTATAGTGTTTTTTTTAGGAACGTTAATAGCACTAAAAATGCAGCTTTACCACTTATGGGTCTATTAATCCCAACATTTTAAAGTTTGGGGAGGATTGGGACTTTAAATGAAGGACATCATAAGCTGTGTATGTCTGCCATACACGTGTAGACGATGGAGCTTTGTGAAGCACTTGCTTCCTAGTACATCCTAACAGACATTCACTTGCCAACCACTTGGTCACACCATGGAGATGGCAACCTGTGTTCTGGGGATGACACTTATGCGGTCTGCTCTGCGCTGGACTGCAAACCACCTCAGGTTCCAGACGGACAGCCTTTCTGGTCCACCCCCTATGCATACCATTGTTTGCTTAATTTTATACCCTATAGCAGGGGTGGCCAACCAGTGGCCCGGGGGCCACATGTGGCCCGCGGAGCCCTCTGATGTGGCCCGCGACCTCCTGCTCTGGAATGGTGGGTTGGCTGCGGAGAAGAGCCCCATAAGCCAATGTTTCCTCTACAGCGCCGGCTTTTGCCACAGGCAGAGAGTCTATGGCAAAGTTCAGCTAACGCGTGGGATAGACACAGCTGGGTAAACCGCAGCACATCAGTGTGAAAGCAGTCTTAGGCCCTTTTCACACGATCAGCCCAACCAAATGGGACCCTTAATTCACCTCTACAGAGCGGGACATGTCCATTTACGCCATCCTACCTCCAATCCGAAAAACATTTGTTCCCTTCCATCTGGGCGGATCGAAAGGCCTATAGAGTAGCCGTGACCTGTCATCCGTCCACTCCGCTCTTTTTGGCCCGCGACTGGTTACCAAGGTGCTTAAGTGGCCCTCGTTCTTAGAAAGGTTGGGCACCCCTGCCCTATAGCATCCGCCCCTGAGGAAGTGTTTTCACACGAAACGTGTTGGGAATCAAGGATAGCATCAAGGTAGCTATATGCCTCAATAGGATTCTATTCAGATATATTATCTCATTACTCATATAATTTTACATCTATTCACCTATATGTTTGTTTTGTGCTGCCCAGTCGAAATGAGTGTATTTATACCGTTCTGACTATTTTATTCTATTACTATGTGCTAATAACTTGATATTATGTACATGTTTTAAGGTTGGTTTCTCCATGTGTGGATGAATGAATGAAAACTTATATAGCACGGCACATGCAAACTGAATCGCCTCTGGGTGCTTGTTGTTCCTGTCTCCTTTGGTATCAAAAGAGATGAGTCTTGATCTTCCTCCTGAATGCTAGGTGGTTCTCCTCCAAAAGAATGCTGGTTGGTAAAGCGTTCCATAGTCTGGGACCTTGGACCGCAAATCTTCTATCTCCTTTGGACCTGTAGTTGGCTTTCGGTATCTGGAGTAGATTTTGATTGGTGGATCGCAAAACGCGATTGGGATTATGAGCTTTTATTTTTTCGCATAAATAATGGGGAGCATTCCCATGGATACATCTATGCGTTAGACAGAGTGCTTTAAAAGTGATTCTGTCTTTTACTGGTAACCAGTGAAGGGTTCTCAGTGAAGGTGAGATTGATTCCCAAGGTTTTTTCCCAGTCACAAGTCTAGCGGCCGTGTTTTGAACGACTTGTAGACGAACGATTTGGTACTTGGGGAGTCCGAGGTAAAGGGCATTGGCATAGTCCAGTCTGGAGTTTACAATTGTTCCCACCACGACCGCTATGTCATCTTTGGGAATAAAAGGAGTAAGTCTGCGTAGTAGGCGCAGCAGATGGTGAGATCCGCTGACTACTGACCCTATTTGTGCGTCCATTGTCATGTAGGAGTCGAAAATGACCCCAAGACTTTTGACTTTGGCGCTAGGGGTGATGATTTTGCCCAGAATGGGCGGGGGGTCCATGTTGTTGCAGGTTGATTCCTACGCTTGGCGTGAAACAGGAGAAGTTCTGTTTTCGCTCCGTTGAGTTTAAGATAACTCTTTGTCATGGATGTACATGCTACCTATATACCTGTAATATACTATTATTATGCACCAATGCAAATACAATTTGTTTACCTTTTACCTTACCCCAATCAGTCAGCTGCTTCCATTAAAGTCCAAAATTTCCCATTCTTTATTGATCCCAACATGGCCTTCTTTATAGGTTTTATTTGCAGTAGTTTCATGAGAGCTGGTGTCTGAGCAAATTGAGAGATCCTGTGCTGATATAAATATGTGAACTGCTATGTTGATTTGGAGCTATCATGTTTTTACTTACCTTAGTAAGGCTCGGTTCATACTAGCCCGACTCCAAAGTCCCATGACTTTCAGTGAAACTTCTGAGTCTGACTTTGATGTGACATTTTACACTCTGTTGTTACATTTTACACTCTGTGGCATTGAAGTCATATCAAATTTGGACCAAAGTAGTGCAGAAACCTTTTCTAAAGTCGGACAGATTTGTGTAGTTAAGACGGCTCTCATAGGGAAACATTGAATTTCACATCATCCGACTTGAGGTCTCACAAGACAGATCCTATGTCGCATCAGTGTGAACCAAGCTTTACTTGTCATTCAATGACTTTGGACATGCTTATGTATGAGGTGCCTCCCACATTATTCCACATCAGTGACTCCCTACATAGCAAACCAAAATCGACAATTGCTTCAACAACTACATATGTAAAACTAAGACAAAAGGAACCTATATAAATAAAAATAAAAATATAGATTGATCTCTTTATCTGCTGGAACCAGAGAAAACATTACTGCAGCAAAATAGCAAGTGGTTGTAAACTCAAATGCCCAAAACCGATTTATCCTCCATGCTTTTGCTTGTTTAACAGTGCAAGTTGTGTGTTTTTTTTTCTAATTGTAAATACCCTTTTTCTGTGTTCTGATTTGCGATCACATGTCCTCCCTCTGCTTTTCATCCCGATCAAAGGGCACCACGTTGGAGGGGCTAAGATTCCCTTCTCTCCTACGATAAAATTCTTTGAGGCATTGCAGCTTCAGGGAGAGGAGCAGCTTCAGAGAAACAGTACAGTCAACGAAGGCTGGAGGAGAGGGGAGGGGCAGAGAGAAAAGGAGAGGAGAGGGGAGGGGTGGGGAGGAGAAGAGAGGGGAGGGGTGGGGAGGAGAAGAGAGGGGAGGGGTGGGGAGGAGAAGAGATGGGAGGGGTGGGAAGGAGAAGAGAGGGAAGGGGTAGGGAGGAGAGGAGAGGGAATGGATGGGGAGGATAGGAGAGGGAACGGGTGGGGAGGAGAGGAGATTGTATTCTCAGTAAACACTATGGAGTTGACAAAGAGAGGGGGAGATGCAGAATGCACAGGGGAGAGATGCAATGATGGAGGCACATGAGCTGTCCATGATCTCAGTTCTGCTAGTATTTTCAGCCTTTTCTGGTCTGCCTATATCATCATGCTGGACTTGTTTACATGTAGTGATAAAAGTGGACTCTGGCTGCACAATTTGTGTCAGCGACTTTAAGTCTCCACAGTGGGTGCATTTGACAGGTTGACAATGCAGGAGCACAACTAATAGACAGTTGTCAGTACGTTCCTAAACTATGATCTTCTAGGCAGGATAACCATGTAGTCTTCTAATAAAAGCTGCATATTTAAATGAGACTGAAAACATGACCGACAAGGCACTGTCAAGCAACTAAGATAGCACAGTGAGAAGATTTATTGCCAGGCACAGCTGAGGTCCAAGGTTAGAGTCCAGGTCCTGACATACTACTATGTTTTGATTTAGATCTGGCCATTGTTGATAGCTCCTATAAACATCTCTACTGTCACTATTGAAAGACTTTTGAAATCCCTGTCTTCTTTTGGTGCGTATTGTGCATATGTTTGGAGCTGTTTGAGCTTTATATTAATGAAATGCCTTTTTAGACAGGACTGAATATGTCCCTCTTTTTAGTGCTCCGATACCCGCCAGGGAGACGTGAGCCTGCAGCGCTCCCCTAGTTGTGTACCCTATAGGTTTGTGGTAAGCATTATGTCTCCTCAGACTGGGTCCTGATGTTATCTGTTTTTCTAAATATATGCTATATTATTACAATCTTTATTGATTTTCTATAGATACATGTGCTCTCTAAAGCATTACTCCTGAAGATGTGGAAATAAAAACGTGAAACATGTTGAGAAGAAATGGAAAAGGTTCATGTGATAGACTGTACCATTTAGTTTCTGATACCACTTTGCATTTATCCAATTAAGCAAAAACATTTTCAGCGGACATATCCTTTCGTGTGTACGGCCTAGCGGACAGGTTTCCAGCAGACAAAAGTTTTAAAATATGCTTTAAAACTTGTCCGCTGGAAACCTGTCCGTCGGACATGTCCGCTGGTTAGTACGCCTAACCAGCGGACCGAAATCCCCTGCATGCGTCAAATGGATTCGACGCATGCGTGGAAGCATTTTACATCCTGGTTTGGTAACGTGGCGGCGTCAACGTCACCGCCATGTCACCGCGTTCTCTGTCCGAGTGGATTTTCGTCCGATGGTGTGTACATCTGCAGGACCGTTTTCATCAGACATGTCTCCACGTGTTTAAGCGGCCTTAGACGGCATTATTCTATATTTGAAGGTTTAAATTTTTTGTAATAAAATCATGTTTTTAGGAAATTTGTGTTGTTAACCATGGAAGTACATTTAAAGTCCACACAGCCTTTAATATAATATTTGCATATAGACTTTAGGTACTTGGAATGCTTCCATATCTGTGGGCATGATAAATATCTAAAACCACAAAAAAAGCGGTTTCGAGAGGTGGAAACTGTCTTTTATGACCTTATGGAATGACAAACAGAAAATATGTCACTTAAGGAAGCAGTGACGGAAAGATAAACTCTGATGGCCTTCATCATTTTCAGGCAATAGAGCTATATCACCATTGGGAGAACGCCTGCTGGACACGGAGAAAGTAACACAGTATAATCATTAAAGTGAAAGGCTTTAACAACTAACAATACTAAAAGTAAAAACCATGATTGGAATAGAGGACTAACAAGGGGATAATTGGGTATAACCCTTTGTAAAAGACTAAATCAAGAAATTATTAACAAGAAGTAAGGCTAATTACGTTCTATCCCCAACAGGAAAAAGGCTCACTAAAATGGGCATGGAGGGAAACCCCCTACTCACAGCTATGAATATATATATATTATATATATAAATATTTTGCCTGGTAAACCCTGTAGGAAGTACAAGTATAAGCTTTAACCACTTCAATACCGGGCTTTTATACCACCTCCATACCGGGCCAATTCCGGGCCTATTCTGACACTTCTCTCCTACATGTAATAATCATCATTCTTTTGCTAGAAAATTACGCAGTACCCCCAAACATTATATATTATATTTTTTAGCAGACACCCTAGGGAATAAAACGACGGTCATTGCAACGTTTTATCTCGCACGGTATTTACGCAATCAATTTTCAAACGCCTTTTTTTGTAAAAAAAATTGTTTCATGAATTAAAAAAATAACAAAACAGTAAAGTTAGCCCAATTTTTTTGGATTATGTGAAAGATTATGTTACACCGAGTAAATAGATACCCAACATGTCACGCTTTATGTATGCACACACTCATGGAATGGTGCCAAACTTCGGTACTTAAAAATCTCCATAGGCAACGCTTTATTTATTTTTTACAGGTTACCAGTTTAGATTTACAGAGGAGATCTAGTGCTAGATTAGTTGCTGGCACTCTAACACACGCGGCGATACCTCACTTATGTGGTTTAAATGGCGTTTACATATGTCGGCGTGACTTACGTGTGCGTTAGCTTCTGAACGCGAGTTATCGGGGACAGGGGCGTTTTAATTTTTTTTTATCTTTTACTTATTTTTTTTAATTATTTTTTATTTATTTTTACACTTTTTTTCAATTTTTTTCCACTTTTATTCCTATTACAAGGAATGTAAACATACCTTGTAATAGGAAATGTGTGTGACAGGTCCTCTTTAAGGAGAGATGCGGGGTCAATAAGACCTCACATCTCTCCTCCAGGCTGAAAACCATGAGATCGGTGAAAAAAAATTCACCGATCTCATGAATGGTTGCTTACAGCCGCAATCGCGGCTTTGTTTACTTACGGGGACCCGGGCGTGATGTCATCACATCGCGCCCGGGTCCTCTGACGGTCATAGAGATGACTGGTGACCATCTGGTCACCAGTCATCTCTATGCTTCCTGCCGACGCCGGACGATTTGTTCTCCGGGCCCCCGAAGGCACGGGAGAGCCCGGAGAAGCACCGGATGGCGGCGGGAGGGGGGATGTCCCCTCCCGCGGCCTGTAAGAAAGATCAAGCGGCGCCGCAATGATCATTCTTATGTCGTGCAGAATCGCGGGCTGAAGAAGAGGATATCTGGATGATGCCTCTGGCTGCAGGCATCATTCAGATATCCACCTGCAAAGCCCAGGCCGTCAATTGACGGCCACTTAGGATGAGAGATCCCATCTCTAGCCGTCAATTGTCAATGGGCCAGTATTGAAGTGGTTAAGCACAGTCATGAATACTGAATGTGAAAATCCCATGTCTATCAGAACCTGACTATCAACAATCAGGCCATCAAAACCAGGGAATGGAAAGTTTGGAAGTTTTGCTAACTGGATAGGCTTTTATAATTTTCAAGGAGGCTGGGCGTTAGTTTCCATGTACCTACTGTCCACTTCCCTTGTAGGTGGCAGTAAAAATCTAGGTTGCTTTATCATCATCATTATGTGTTCTTTAACGGATGAGAGAGAAACAATTTTTTTAATTATATTAGCACGATAAGCTTGCTGACTGGGTTTCAATCTATTTTAGCTGTATTTTTTTACTTGACTAGAATAATTCAGCTGTCATCAAAGCTATGTCAAGCTCTTTAAAATAAAAGGCTCAAAAGTCCAAGGGAGAAAGAAGATTTGCGGTCCAAGGTCCAGGCTATGGAACGCTTTACCAACCAGTATTCGGTTGGAGGAGAATCACTTAGCGTTCAGGAGAAAGATCAAGACTCATCTTTTTTGATACCAAAGGAGACAGGAACAACAAGCGCCCAGAGGCGATTAAGTTTGCATGAGCTGCGCTATATAAGTTTTCATTCATTCATTCATTCATTCAACCAGTCTTTCTAATGCATAAGGGCTTTAGAGGTATTTCCTTCTGAAAAAATGTTTTTTAAAACATAGCAGCAGTAACAATGTTAACGTACTGTAAATGCACTAAAAGCTTGGGTTCATGCACCGGCTGCTCAGTGAGAGATCCCCATCAGGGAAAATTCAAGAGCAATAATAAACAAATGTATCACAATAATAAAAAAATAAAAAAACATTATTAAGGTCTCTTTTATGCTGCTTGAGACAAAACTACTTGTGGTAAGACTGCAAAGTGCACAGGATAGCACTGGATTTCTTGCAGGATCAATGGGTATTTTTTGTACTTAACAAAACACTTTCAATAGTAAATTTAACAGACCAAAAATGGGCAAAGAAGATCATTGTTGGGGGTACATACACTTTAATAGATGCACCTAAAAGTAGTCTTTAATGTTTTACAAAATATGAAAAATTACTTGTTGGCAGCAATATGTGTTTCTGGTATAATCTTTCCTAGTTTTCCATAATCTAAAATGACTTAAAAAGCTTGTCACATTGATAGTAGTGTGTAGATTTAAATAGATATCAGCTATAGCATGGAAATTCTGACAAAGCATTAACTGCTCATGTTTCACATTTTGATGCACTTGATAAACAAGCCCAAATGACTTCACTGTCAGTGAAAACTGCTGACAAAAAGAATGACAATTTACAAGCAATTAAGCAGTAAGTATTCATTTCTCTGCTTAACTTAGAATAAACAAATTCTTTGTCAACTTAAATGCTGATGTCAACACTACATTGGGAAGAGTTATATATCTGTTTACATATTGCACTGTGCTCTAGGGAAAATGGCTGCGTGGTCTATTGCGCATTTAAAGAACTCCAGTCTAAACTAAAAAACTTTCCTTTAGTTTACAGTGGCAGAGCTGGTAAATCTCTAGCTTAGTATTTGTTACAGTTTATTTTCTCTTTACAGATGTAGCTGAAAGTGGACTACAGCTACCTTGTTCCGGTGACCCCTGTTACTTTCCATCTATTTCTGTGTCCCTCTAGTGCTGGCCTCCGGTAACTGACATCATATCTTTAAGCCAAACAAGGGGGTTTGTGGGACTAGTAGTCTCTCGAACACACCTCTGTAGAGGAATTAATAAAGGTAGCAGCAGATACGGTCCACACTCGTTTCTTCCTGGGCCTCACAGAGGGAAAAACTCTCTGCTGCTAAGTGAGAGGGCTTCGGCCTACCACATAGCAATCCAGTGACTTCAGCCTGGACCATAGAGGGCCCAACTATGCTTGCCGTTTGTGAGACATCACCACAGCACCACTTCATCATATGGACCCAACAATCGCCATGTCCATCAGCCGATCGGCTATCACCGCTTGCTTACCAGAAGGACAGCTCATCCGGGATCGCTGTTTAAGAGGTTTTTAGCCAGTCCTGCAGTTAGTGAGAGGGCAGTCGCCTATTGTTCATGTACAGATATGCGCTCGTCACATTCGCTGCCATCTTGCTTCACCCTACCTCTGCCTTGCAAGCTACCGCGCATGTGTCAAAGTAATTTTGAGCATGCACGGGTTTCCATTGAGAGGTAAGTATACACACGCTCGGATTTCTCAGCAGGAAAACACTGCCAAGAATCTTACGACGAGAAAATAGAGAACAGGTTCTCTATTTTTCTCGTCTAGATTCTGGGCAGTTTTCTTGATGAGAAACCTCAAAGCCTCATACACAAGCACGGTTTACTCTGCCAGCAGTTTTCTTGCTGTTTCTTGCCGAGAAAACCGCGCGTGTACACAGGGCTTAAGGATTATCATTAGCCAGACTAAGTTGCTTTATCATCACTGCGCCATATCTTAGATATAATCGAATAAGCTCCAATTGCCGGTAAAGATCACTGCAGGCCTGCACCCTGGACACTGCTGTTACTGTTGCTTAAAGGGCCCCTATCTTATTCCTATTCTATCTGGTCCCTCATTAGGATGTAAAGGTTTAATAGGCCGGCCTGGAATTCCTATTTAGCGTGGTACCATATTGCAGTAACTAGTGAAATCTTTACAAACACCTGTTTATTCTCTAGCTGGTATTCACTGTATACTGTATATGTAAATCCTGCATTTGTGCTATTGAACTGTTAAGCTGGTTCATTGGGGTTCCTCATCTGAGTTTGGCTGTTATTCAGAACTCAGTTGATCCATGAACCCTCCCCTTGTACACATATCTTTACTTCAGTAAAACTTAAAAGAATATCTATTTGACTTGTGTTGGAGTGTCATTTAAAGGTGCTTGCAAGAAGATGTCTGAACTCAGAGTGTCAGGTGGGTTGGAGTGTTCACAGGGTCAGGGTGGTGCAGATGAACAGGTAAATCAAAGCAGCCCTCGAGGAGGCAGTGCTACACAGAGGAAAGGGGATGAAATGGTCTTCAGGTTTACAGAATACCATTAGCCATAAAGCACTACCCCCATGTAAGCCATCATTTACCATATATATCATATATATATAAAGGGTCCTAATCTGCAGAAAGGTTAAAAATAAGTTGACATGCAGCTAAATGGAGATTTTGTCAAAGAAAAATGTGATAACCTTCACTCAATGATGTTTTGTCTTGGATACATAATTATTTTTTTCATTCTGATCAATCCTAGATAATTAGATTGATCATTAAGGTTTGGTTTATATCATGTGTCTCAGCCACACTGAAGAGTCAGGGATTTCTTTGCCTGCGTTTCTTGCAAGAAGGGCAGCCCACTGAAATGAATGGGCTGCCCTACATGTGATGCACATGTTGCAGCAATTTGAACCAAGTCTAAAGCATATTGTATGTAAACAAGAACAAGAAAGTAATATTCCCAACAATAAATGAAAGCTTACCAGTTCTTAGATGTTGTGGTTCTATAAATTTGATTTGTTAAGCTTTATTTTTTCATCTGGTGACATTGCCAGTAATACAATGTTTGTCTTGGGTTGACACTTGACACTACTAACTTACTGTATTGTATCTATGTAGCAGTGTTATCACCATAAAACAGGAATAGCATTGTTCCCAATGTAGAGATGGAGAGCACAGAAAGTAACAAGCTCATTATTATTATTATTATTATTATAATACAGGTTTTATATAGCGCCAACAGTTTGCGAAGTGCTTAATTATATTTCCAACAGGATCAACAGGTATTTTCTAACCTATCTAACAGATATAGCAAGCACTTGATCAATGACATGTATTTTCAGATGAGTAGCTAAACCAAGTTGACTCTCCTTGTAAAAAGCTTTACATAGAAAAATCCAAACACTTGTACATATGCACAAGCATGTTAGGAATAGGAGGTACACAGAAAATAGGATACACAGTTCACCACTCACTACGGAGATCATTTGATTTGGTCGCATTCCTCTTATGCCCTGTACACACGATCGGTCAAACCAATGAGAACGGTCTGATGGATTTTTCCATCGGTTAACCGATGAAGCTGACTGCTGGTCAGTCGTGCCTACACACCATCGGTTAAAGAAACGATCGTGTCAGAACACGGTGACGTAAAAAACAACGACATGCTGAAAAAAATGAAGTTCAATGCTTCCAGGCATGCGTCGACTTCATTCTGAGAATGCGTGGATTTTTGACCGATAGTCGTGCCTACAAACGATAATTTTTTAGTTAGGTATCCATCGGTTAAATTTAATACAAGTTTGATTTTTTTAACCGGTGGATAAATAACCGAAGGCGCCCACACACGATCGGTTTGGTCTGATGAAAACGGTCCATTAGACTGCTGTCATCGGTTTGACCGATCGTGTGTATTCTTCACTTACATCGAAGTGAAGATAACATCGCATGTAAACAATAACAGCCGGCCGGCATACAAAGAACCTTTGTATGCCGGTTCGTTGTATGCCGGCCGGCTGTTATTGTTTACATGCGATGTTATCTTCACTTCGATGTAAGTGTAAGTCTATTTTTTAACACATTAAATGAGGATTTTATGCTATGTGAGGCATTTGTTTTTTATGTACCTGCTGATGATTCATCGGGAGATATTCATATATCTGAGAACCAGGCTATATCCAAATATCTGAAAACCAGGCTGTCTCTATTGGACCTTCCCATACCGAGTATTACAGACCACATCATGCTATATTTGATCTCCTATCACTAAGAGATCATTGTTTTTTGGTAAGAGGCTACTTGTGATTTCGGTGGAGGTTTCATCTATACCATCACTTTTCCTTATTTATTTGGCACCTGTGGGATTACTTGATCATGAACTTTGTCACCACGTTGATGGACTCATTCATTTATTGTTTATGAACTTTATTTCACTATAGCACATGTTGAACCAGCACTTTAGTTCACATTTATATTATATAGCGCGATCTCCTTTTTTTGATACATTGTTTTTTGTGTAGTATAACACTTTATGATCGCAGCTTTTCCTTTGTTTCACTAACGAGCGCAATATTGCATTTTTCCACATATGGGATATTGTCTTTATGTGTATCCATATGGTTTTCAAAGGGTTTTGAGATTTTCAAGTATATATTAGTGAAAAATTCTACAAATTAGAGATATGGTACAATAAGTGTGACCTGGGCTCTTGTGTGTCTATTCTAAAAAATGGGGACTTAAATAAAAACAGCAGAGTGTGTGATCTAGTAAGATGTTGTAAATTTATAATGGAAAATGAATATGGGCAACTCACATGACAATAGTTAAAGCGTAACTCCACTTTTGTTGAGATCCCGGCTCGAGTGCCCGGCGGCAACGATCGCCGCCGGGCACACGCGATTGCCCAGTAACTGAGCGGGAACGTGGAGCTCTGTATGTAAACACAGAGCTGAACGTCCCTGTCAGGGAGAGAGGAGAGCGGTTGTGTCCCTTGTACATAGGGACACAATCGGTCACCTCCCCCAGTCACCCCCCCTCCCCCCACAGTTAGAACACTCATAGGACATACATTTAACCCCTTCCCCGCCCCCTAGTGGTTAACCCTTTCACTGCCAGTCACATTTATACAGTAATCAATGCATATTTATAGCATTGTTCACTGTATAAATGTAAATGGTCCCAAAAATGTCAGAAAAGTGTCCGAAGTGTCCGCCATAACGTCGCAGTCCCAATAAAAAAATCGCAGATCGCCTCCATTAATAGTAAAAAATAAAAATAAAAAAATGCCATAAACTATCCCCTATTTTGTAAACACTATAAATTTTGCGCAAACCAATCGATAAACGCTTATTGCATTTTTTTTTTACCAAAAATATGTAGAAGAATACGTATCGGCCTAAACTGAGGAAAACAATTTTTTTTTATATATTTTTGGGGTTATTTATTATAGCAAAAAGTAAAAAATATTGCATTTTTTTCAAAATTGACGCTCTATTTTTTTTTATAGCGCAAAAAAATAAAAACCGCAGAGGTGATCAAATACCACCAAAAGAAAGCTCTATTTGTGGGAAAAAAAGGACACCAATTTTGTTTGGGAGCCACGTCGCACGACTGCGCAATTGTCAGTTAAAGCGACGCAGTGCCGGAAGCTTAAATTTTGTCTGGGCAGGAAGGGGGTGTAGGTGCACAGTAGGCAAGTGGTTAATAACATTCAATTACAATATGACTTGTATTCCAATTGTGCACACTATATTATTTTTTCTTTACTTGCTATTGTTTTCTCCATGAAAGTGGAGTTATCCTTTAAAATATGCCTATCATCAATGTGGATGGAAACTCACCAAGACAAAGCACCAGCTGTCCAGCTGTGGATGACGGAGAGCTCCCTCAAACTTAATGGATCCAAAACAGAACTTCTCTTTCTCCACGCAAACCGAACGTAAAAATTCTAGGACAACAGGCACACCACCCACCATTCTTAGACAAACCATCACCACAAGCACAAAAATCAAAAGCCTCTGAGTCATCGTTGACTCAGACATGACTATGGACGCACAAATAGGATCAGTAGTCAGCGGATCTCACCATCTTCTCCCCCTGCTATGTAGACTCATACTGGAAAAGAGGACACAGCAGTAATAGTAGGAACAAACATTAATTCCCGACTCGACTACGCAAACTCCCTCTACCTGGGACTACCCCCCAAATACCAGATTTCGCGTCTACAAGTTGTCCAGAGCACAGCAGCCAGACTGGTAACGGGAAAAAAACCTTGGGAATCTATCACCCCTTCCCTGAGGTCCCTACATTGGCTAGCTGTAAAGGATCATTTTACATTCAAGACCCTCTGCCTCACTCACAAATGCACAGAAGGAAACGCTCCTCAATACCTATGCGAGAAAAATAAACTACTACAACCCGAGTCGCACCCTCTGGTCAACTAACCAAAACCTCCTCCACATCCCCAAGACCCGCTACAAATCTAAAGGAGAACGAAGATTTGCATTCCAAGGACCACGGCTATGGAACACTCTACCCACGGACATCCGCATGGAAGAAAACCACCAGGCCTTCTAGAAAAAACTTAAGACCCACCTCTTCTGAAGGATCAGGACGACACTGGATGCAAGCGCCTTGAGGCGATTTAGTTTGCATTTGTAGCGCTATATAAGTTACTCACTCACTCACTCACTCACTCACTCACTCTGTCCAAGTCTGGAACAAACTAAACAGCCTGGAAGCACAACCTAAGTGCAGAATTATATGTAATATGAAAAATATGAAAAGCAAATGAAAACAATTACATCTCACTCAATAAAAAAGGTAAGTGCATGTCATAGGTGATAGCAGGTCCGCTGTGAAGTAGCATCTGGATGAGGAGATCAAAATCACTGCAGCGGGCCAGGCTGTGTGTAGTATCCAGGCAACAGGCCAAAGATTAGGAAGAAAAAAGTGGGTGCTACTATAAAGCAGACATGCTATCACCCGTGACATGCGTGATGAGCATATTTTGACTGTTGTCATGTGAATCGCCATTTTCCATAATAAATGTACTTTCTCCACTACACTTAAATGATGCAATCTGCTGTTTTTATTAGAAAAAATGTAACTTAAAGCGGAGGTCCACCCTAAAAAAAATTACATAAAAAGGCTCATAAAAATATGAATACAAATTATTATAATTGTTTTTTAAACTTACCAGAAATGGCTAGGCAATTCGTCCTCATCTGCCAGTTCCTATTCCGTAGCAGTCTTTGTTTTTCTCCTCCTTGCATTGTCTTTTGGGGAATCTTTTGGGACCTGTGTGTTTCCCAGAAGACAGCCGGCCACTCACAAAGTGCGCAGTAGGAAAAGGGCAGTGAAGCCACAAGGTTCTACTGTTTTCTGAATGGCGGTTCCGGCACCTGATCCGATGGATCAGCCTCGGGGGGGCTGACATCGCGGGCACCCTGGACAGGTAAGTGTGCTTATTAAAAGTCAGCAGCTACAGTATTTGTAGCTGCCGACATAAAAAAAAAATCAGCTGAATCCCCCTTTCTTTTCAGATTCTCTATTCATCATATGCACGTATGCAGCCAAGGCACATCTACAATTGAGATTTACAATGTACATATCTGTTTCTACACAGACACAGGTTCTGCTATTGGGACCATCTCTGTTCACTGGAATTACTGCTTAGATAGTTCATCATTACATAGCTGCATTGGCTCCAACATTCTTTTTGCCTTGTAGGATGTCCAGATAAGACTTAATATAGTCCTCAATGTTTTAGTACCATCATTCCTCACACAATGTATTTGTAGACATCCTGGTTTTTTTTTCACAGACATGCTGGGATATATCATCTTTATTAAGAGCTCTATAAATGGGAAGGACTTACAATGGAACGCAATTTGTGAATTAAATATTTACTGTCAGACGGGGTGCTGATTTCAATCATATTATTAGATTGTTTTCAGTCAGCTTGTAAAACGTTTTTTATATGTATAAATAAAGCTGGATATATTTTAAAATACATTCTTATTTATTTTAGGAATTCAGTATCTATATACGTGCTCTCTCTAAACATAAATATCTGGCTTTAGTATGTTAGAATGAGCTAAGACTAAGGTAAACTGAGTGGAATATCTGTTTAAAGTGTATCTAAAACCAAGAACAAAACTTTAACCACTTGAGCTGTTAAATGGCCTCTTCATGAAGGGGGTAAAACTACTTCAACTACAAAAAATGGCCTTGTCATGAAGGGGGTACCCCTTCACGATGAGGCCATTTTTTGCGATACTGCACTGCGTTGCTTTAACTAAATATTGTGCAACACTGAACACAAATAACATTTATGTCCTTTTTCCCCACAAATAGAGATTATATTTCAGACAGGAGGCTCATATCTTGCATTAATCTTTCTTTAATAATGCCCATAGCAGAATCTTAAATAACTTTTTTAAAAGAAGAATAAACATAAGAACAACTGTGTGGGACTACAAATCCCAGCAGCCCTCAGTGTAACGGCCCCTCCTCCCTACGGACCCTATAAGAAGGCTGAGTACTTCCTTGCACTTCCTCTTTCTTTCTGCTCATAGTCAGATAAGTACCAATTTAACTCTCACTGTTATTATATATATTATTATTATATTATTGTTATATTATATTATTATCTTATTCCTACGTTCTATCGCTGTGTGCCCCGGTTTCTAGTGCCACACTGCATATTACTCTATTTTATTTTGTACTGCGCCGGCTTCTGTGAGCGCCATCTCCTCACAGGTTCAGCGCGCTGTTCATAGGAGGGGCGCGCCTATGCACGGCGCGTCCCCGCCTTCTCTCGCTCTTCCTCTCGCTCTCCCTCTCACTCTCCTCCTGGCTAACCAACCTATCGGATCGCCGTGACGTCACACGGCAGCGCCGTTCTCCCTGCAAGCCCGCGCTGGAAATCATTCGGCGGCTGCAGCGGAGCGGAGCGGTAGGGCGGAACCTCATTCCGGGTGCTGTACTGTCCTCCCCTATACTTGCCTTACTGGGTATTCTACCCAGTTACAGTTACCCTATATATAGACCGTACTGAGCGCATCCCCTATCCCTACAGTACTACAGAGTTACAATATTGACATCATGTCACATAATAAGATACAAGATGACATGGAGCCTGAAACCAATGTGGAAACCCCACAGATGCTCACCGCAGCACAAATTCAAGTGTTAATAACACAATCCATACAGGCTGCTTTAGCTCCTGCTGCCCCTCGTACCTCTACCCAGCCCACGCTACCTGTAAAGGAAAAATCGGGCAAGGCCTCTTGTAAGCGCAAACATACTGCGACTTATCTCGACTCCCCGGCAGGGGAAGTAGAATTGATGCGTGAGGCAGGACCTTCCTCGGCCTGCCGACCCAGCCATCCTACAATTATGCGACCCTTGATAACCAAGGAGTACCCATCTAAGAAGCTAATGTCATCCCTCCGGGAAAAACCCGACTCATTTATTGAGGATTCGGATGACGACTCGGGCGAGTCCTTACACACTTCAGCAAGAGATTCTGATTCAGACACAGAGGAGGCTGGGCAAATGGCTACAAACATGGAAGCCAATCCGGATGCCCCATCAGAGGCGATATTAGACTCTCTAGGAGAGCCCTTCTTTAATCCGGAGTTGATTATTCACCCCCGCTCTGGGGATTGGGCCCCTCTTCCCCAGGTATCCCAATACGTGGAGCACTGGGTAAGGCGGATTCTGGATAAATCCAATAGAAACAAATTGCGTGCAGAATGCCCCAGGCCGTCCATCCCCAACAAAGTGGCAGCCACACCCGAGATCGATCCGGTCTTATTAAAGTACCTGACCAAGGCAGGAAAATTTTCAAAAAAGGGGATTGAACGTTCGTTCAAAACGATCCAGGACCACGTCCTGGACCTCTTGGGCCCACTAACGAAAATTCTCAACCTGTCCGAACAGGCAGTCACCTCAGAGGAACCTATTGACTTGGTCCAATTACGTGGCTGGGCACAACGGGCCATATGCCTGCTAGGATCAGCTAACACAACCTGCGCCATTGAACGGCGCAGGTCTATATTGATGAGGCTTGACCCCCAGTTGTCGCACTTAGCTGAATCAGAACCGGGTCCCTCAGCCGAGGGTCTGCTATTCGGAGACGATTTGGTAAAAAATATAAATCGCTTCGTTGGACTTTTTAACAGTCTGGACAAGGCTCAATTTTCCCTCAAAAAGTCAAACTCTGGAGCTAGAGTTTTTAATAGGGCTGGCAGAGGTAGAGGCCGATCTGCCGGCCGAGGAAATTATTACAGGGCCTCCCCCAGAACACCGGCTCAATTTTACGCTCCCGCGCAGCAACTATACTCCACCCCAACGGTTCAACCAGCTCCATTCTTCCCTCCCAGAGGACGTCCATGGAGAGGACGCGGCGGCAGAGGTTTCCCACGATCCCGTCCATCCGGTGAGTTTACTGGGAAAATGCCATTCTGTCATACCGGTGGGGGGCAGGTTGAGACATTTTATCCACGCCTGGTCCATGATTACGGCAGACCCATGGGTTCTGGCCGTAGTCAACGGTTATTGCATAGAACTAACATCACAACCAAACAGGTTGGTGCCCCTAAATCCCATAAATTTTTCAGAAGACAATGTGTATCTCATAGACAGAGAACTCCAGGACCTCATCACAAAACGTGCGGTGATAGAGGTGGACCCCAGGTCTCCCGGGTTCGTGAGCAATCTCTTTCTAGTACGAAAAAAGGATGGGGGATACAGACCTGTGATAAATCTCAGGGATTTGAACCAATTTGTGTCGTATCGTCACTTCAAAATGGAAGGGATTCACATGTTGAGGGACCTTTTAATTCAAGGGGACTGGCTAGTAAAAATAGACCTCAAAGATGCGTATCTGACGATACCTATGCACCGGTCATCCCAACAATTCCTGAGATTTCAATGGAGAGACCACATGTGGCAGTTTACTTGTCTGCCCTTCGGACTGTCTTCAGCCCCTTGGTGCTTCACCAAGGTGATGAAACCGGTGATAGCCACCCTCCGCCGCAGGGGCGTTCGGCTTATCATCTATCTCGACGACATTCTTATCATGGCTCATTCAAAGGCGCAAGCCGAATTACACAAACACTGGACAGTATCACTTTTGGAAAAATTGGGTTTCCTCATCAACCTCGACAAATCAGTTCTCCAACCGTCCCAGGTGGTGGAATTTTTAGGGTTCTCGGTGGACACCACACACGCGGTATTGCGTTTGCCCAGTGCCAAGCTGGCCCTGATCCGGAAAGAAATCAATACGATTCTCCGGAAACGCCTCATTTCTCTGAGGACTCTTGCTCGCATGGTCGGCCTTTTATCCGCTTCCATTCAAGCAATTTTCCCGGCTCCTCTACACTATCGGGCTCTCCAACGGCTGAAAACTCTTCACCTGAGACAGGGCCTCCGCTACTCGGACAAAATCTCCCTTTGTCCGGATTCGGAAGCGGAATTACGTTGGTGGCTCCGATACGCGGTAGAATGGAACGGCAAGACCATTTTCACGCCCCGACCAGACATCATTCTGGAATCAGACGCGAGCCGTCTAGGATGGGGAGCTCGCTGTGGCCCTGTCTCCACTGGGGGGACATGGTCAGCGGAGGAAGCTACCCTTCATATCAACGCGTTAGAACTCCTGGCAGCATTTTTCGCCGTCAAGAGTTTTCTGTCACAGAGATCCAGATGTTGCGTCCTTATACGCATGGACAATGTGGCGGCAGTCCAGTATGTCAATCGCCTGGGGGGATCGAGATCCAAAGTTCTGGCCAATTTGGCATCAGAATTCTGGAATTTCTGCCTTTCACGCGACATCACCCCTCTAGCGGAATATATTCCGGGAACTTCCAACGACGTGGCAGACTGGAACTCCCGTTACCTGACCGATACGAGCGACTGGATGCTGGACAGATCGGTGTTTCTAGCAATCCACACCTTGTGGGGTCCCTTTCACACGGACCTGTTCGCATCGAGGCTCAATCGCCAACTACCCCGCTTTTACAGCTGGAGGCCGGATCCAGAAGCAATTGCGGCGGACGCACTCCTTCAGACATGGCCCGCAGGGTTACACTATGCGTTCCCTCCTTTCACCATGATAACCAGAATGCTCCTTCACGTAGCCAATCAGGCGGCCACGGTAGCCCTTATCACTCCGTGGTGGCCAGCTCAACCATGGTTTCCCATGATTCTGGGTATGTCGATCGATTATCCCAGACTCCTCCCTCACTCGACCCACCTGTTGACCAATCCTGTCGGGGATGCTCACCCGCTATTACTGGAAGGCAGATTGCCTCTGCTGGCATGGTTGGTCTCGGGACGTCAGACTCCAGTGATGGACTTTCATCTTCAGCTAGAGACCTTCTCGCCCTGGCCTGGGCCCCTGGGACTAGATCGGCATACCGATCTGCCTGGGGATTATGGGTTCGTTGGTGTGATCAACGACAAGTTGATCCCACTCGAGCTCCTGTGAACACGATTGTCAACTACCTGGCTGAAGCTTTTCACTCGGGAAAGGCATACAATTCACTTAATGTGTACAGATCCGCTATATCGGCATACCACCTTCCCGTAGAGTCCCTCCCTGTCGGGAGACACCCCTTGGTGTGTCGTCTCCTCCGCGGGGCTAGGCTTACCCGTCCTCCTAAACCTCGCTACCAATCCACTTGGGATGTGACCAAAGTACTTCAGCTTTTCTCTACCTGGGAAGACAATCACCTGCTTTCCCTGCGAGATCTTTCCCTCAAGCTCACCATGTTACTTTGCCTAGTGTCTATAAAAAGAGTTTCGGACGTCAGAGCCCTAGACGTTTCGCGCCGTCAGTTTTCGCCGGAAGGGGTTAGATTCTCGGTAGTGCGCAGAACCAAGACTCAACTTCATTCGGTTTTTTACCCGTTCTTTCCTTCTCACCCGCAACTTTGCGTGGTACGTTGCCTTCAAGCCTACGAATCGCGTACGGCGACTCTTCGCTCTCCTACCCTATCACAATTGTTGGTCTCTTATGTGCGACCTCACCTCCCGGTGACTTCGGCCACTCTGGCCAGGTGGGTTCGTCTAGTAATGGAATTATCAGGCATAGATTTAACTTTGTTTGGCGCTCACTCGACCAGGGGGGCGATGGCCACTAAGGTGATTTCCACGGGGGGTTCCTTATCGGACCTCTTATTGGCGGCCGACTGGTCGTCGGAATCTACCTTTCGGGAATTTTACTTCAGGCCTGAATCCCATGTATCCTTGTCAGTTCTTACGCCCTAGAGTGGGTACCTAGTTATCATACAAGCTGTTGTAATTTACTTACACTCGGTATATGTATACATACTCTGATATTTTGCCCTGGTGTATAGAATAAGTACGCTTAGCTTTAAACATGCAAGATATGAGCCTCCTGTCTGAAATATAATTCGAGATTTTCCTAGCTTGTGACGGAAAATATTGGTTATATGAAGACAGGAGGCGAGTATCTTCCCACCCTACCCTCCCTGTTATGGTCATCTTGCTCTTGTTTTAGGTTACTGAAACGATCCGAGAGTATACCATTCGGACTTCCCAGATTCGTGTTGACTCCACGTTGGAATGTTGTTTTGGTTGGATCCTGGCTGAAGCTTCCCCAGTAAGAGATGACGTCCCGTACCTATGGATCCATTGAGAGAACTCATCGGTCTACTACGGGAATACCGACTTCTGATATTGGACTGTTGTCTGGTTTGTTCACACTGGCATCGCAGTCAGAAAGAGGAAGTGCAAGGAAGTACTCAGCCTTCTTATAGGGTCCGTAGGGAGGAGGGGCCGTTACACTGAGGGCTGCTGGGATTTGTAGTCCCACACAGTTGTTCTTATGTTTATTCTTCTTTTAAAAAAGTTATTTAAGATTCTGCTATGGGCATTATTAAAGAAAGATTAATGCAAGATACTCGCCTCCTGTCTTCATATAACCAATATTTTCCGTCACAAGCTAGGAAAATCTCGAATTTCTTTTGGTGGTATTTAATCAACTCTGTGGTTTTTATTTTTTGTGCTATAAACAAAAAAAAACAGAGAATTTTGAAAATAAAACTATATTTTTTACTTTCTGCTATAAAACACTTTTTAGGGGCCAGTGACACCAATACAGTGATCAGTGCTAAAAAAAATGCACTGTCACTGTATACATGAAACTGTCAGGGAAGGGGTTAACATCAGGGTTAACTGTGTACTATGAACGTTTTTTCTAATTGTGTAGGGGTGGCTTAACTGAAGAAAGACAGAGATCTATGTTTCTGCTTAGCTAGCTTTCTCACTAGCAGAACAGCGATCTTCCTTGTTTACATAGGCAGACCACCGTTCTGCCTCTCTACGAACAATTGTGGGGGATGGACTCCTGCTGTATCCAATCACAGCGGGAGCGGGTCTCCAGCAGAGTGCATGTGACCCGGATCCGGAAGAAGGGATCATGTACATGCAATGTCTCTCTGAAGTAACAGCATTGTCACCATAGGCTGCTTATCTGATTTGGACTACAAACACTTCCTCTTTTCATCTCCATTTCATAGAGAGACATTGCTTTGTAATCCAGAGACAGTAGCTGAGAAAGTTGATGACTCCAGTTTTGTGCCAAGGAAGTTACAGAGACATTTGATTTCTGACAGAATTAACTGGTATTTTTCTGTACTTAGCCTGAAAAAAATGAAGGTTGCCACATCTAAGAATTCATAAGCTGAAATATTAACCGCTTTAGGACCAGCCGCCGCAGTTGTAATGCGGCAGGTTGGCTCTCCTGGGCGAATTGCTGTCATTGTACGTTGGCGGATTTAAGAGCTCCAGGGGGCCAATGTCCATCAGCCACTCATGATCTCTCCACAGAGAGCCAGAACGGGGATCTGTCAATGTAAACAGACAGATCCCCTTTCTGACAGGGGAGGAGAGACAGAGCTTCTGTTCCTAGTGATTAGGAACAGTGATCTTTCTCCTCTTCCAGTCAGTCCCATCCCCCCACAGTTAGAAACACCTCCCAAGGAACACATTTAACCCCTTGGTCGCTCCCTAGTGTTAAACCCTTCCCTGCCAGTGAAATTTACACAGTAATCAGTGCATTTTTATAACACAGATCTCTGTATAAATGTTAAAGTGTGTGTTAACCCCCCAAAAAACAGATCCTGTTCTTTCGCATGTTATACAGCACATTGCTTGTGCTGTATAATTTGGGCCCTTGTAACACCTGTAATACCTGTCTGATCCTGCCAGTTTATACCCTCCCCCTTTATGCTGACTCCCATATATCAGGGCTGCTGAGCTCTGAAACCAGAGTCAGTACGTGCCACTGTCATACGCAGCCCTGCTCTCTGTCTCCTGCATCCTCTCCCCACTCCTCTCCCCCTTCCCTCTCTGAGTGTCTACTCGTGTCAGCGCTCCCCCCGGCTTCTGCTGCTCTCATAGTTAACATTAAAAGCCCCCATGCCCTCTGTATTAGAGTCTGTGGGAAAAATAAAATAAATATGCTTATCTGTACTGATAACACACTGTCTTCCTGCGATAATGTGACTCCTCGGCTCTCTCCTTCCTCTCCTCCCTGGCATCAGCTGCAGTGCTTGGCTCCGCCCACTTGAACTGTCAGCCGGGCAGAGAAGAGGAGAGAGGAGGCACCTGATCACAGGAGGACGCTGTGTTATCAGTACAGATGAGCATATTTTTGATATAACATAGACACAGGGAACTTATTGATATAATACAGATGGGATGGTAGCATTTTATAGAAGTGGCTTAACAACAACTTTAAAAAATGTTGCTCTTGGGTTAAAAAATAAATCGAGACACAGTAACAATGTTTTCTGAATAACATTATCAGTTCACTAATTGTTTTTATTAATTGCCTGAAATTGCTCTTGAGATTACTAATTTAGCACTCTAAACACAAAGGCCCAGATTCAGAAACGATTTACGTCGGCGTATCTCCAGATACGCAGACGTAAGTCCAAATGTGCGCCGTCGTATCTTTACGCCGATTCACAAATCGATATACGTTGAAAAATAGGCTTCCTCCGCCCGACATAACTTGCCTACGCCGGCGGATCATGGGCGGATAGTTACGCTGGATGCATTCAGCGTTCCCATTATAAATATGCAAATGAGTAAGATACGCCGATTCACGGACGTAGATGCGCCAGGCCGCTTCATATACGCGATTTGCGTAAGGCTTACGTCCGGCGTAAAGTTACCCCTCATATAGCAGGCGCAGCTAATGCTAAGGTATGGGCCAGGGAACGACACCGTTGACTTTTATGTTGCGTACGCCGTTTACGTAGTACTAAGTGAATAGGGCAGTGTGTAGGTTACGTTCACGTCGTAGGCATTGCGCCGACGTATCTTAGTGAGTATATGCGACGTGATTCTGAGCATGCGCGCGCATACCCAGTACGACCGGCCATTCATTTGCATGGGGTCACGCTTAATTTAAATAGATGACGCCCACCTCCTTCCTACTTAGAATTAGGCGGGCTTACGTTGGCCAATTTACGCTACGCCACCGCAACTTACGGAGCAAGTACTTTGTGAATACTGCACTTGTCTCTCTAAGTTGCGGCGGCGTAGCGTAAAGAAGATACGCTACACCCGCACAAAGATATGCCAATGTATCTGAATCGCGGCCACACTTTAATGGAACACAAACTCAGAGCCAGACCTCTTATGGCTAGTAAACCTATATCAACCTATATAAATCTGTAGCTTTACACATATACCCCCCAATGTGAAACTCTTAGGCCTTGTACACACGAGGGAATAGATCCGATGGGAACGGTCCGACGGACCATTCCCATCGGATCTGTCCGCCGGATTGCTTTGATCCGATGGCTGTACACACCATCGGATCAAATTCCCCGCCGGCGGACAGCGCGGTGACGCGGCGGTGACGTTGACGCCGCCACGTGACCGCCACGTCACTGCACCAGGAAGTAAACACTTCCGCGCGCATGCGTTGGATCCATTCACAGGATACGACGCATGTGCGGGCAGATATGTCCGCTGGTTTGCCGTACTAACCAGCGGACATATCTGACGGACAGCTCTCCGGCGGAAAAATTCCAAAGCATGCTTTGGAAATTTTCCGCCGGAGGAATCCGGCCAGAACGGTCCGTTTGCCCCTACACACGAGCGTATTTTTAGGCTGAAATGGTCCGTCGGACCATGTTCAGCGGATTTATTCACTCGTGTGTACAAGGCCTTATTGTATGCGCTACTTATGTTTTACTTATGTTTTTAGAGGACCTTTTGTCAGCCTGTAGATTTGTTCACAAGAAGTTTGCAATGTACAAATAAAGATGTTGAGCAAAGAATCCTCTATCAGTAACCTGTTTTTCAGCCCCTGCTATTTCTCGAGCTTGTCTTATGACAGAACTAATGTTTTGTGCCTGTGTATTTCATTTCTGTCCCCTGCAGGCAATTTTGTTATAAGCAAAAGGCAAACAGTGATTCAGAGTTCTCCACGGAACAACAGAATGCTGGTACTTCAGCCTTAACAAAAAAAATACATTATGTGACTTAGGAACCAAAAGATATCAAGAAAGCTGCAACCTCTTTCAACTAGAAGTGAAATTCAATCCATGGTATTTATGTTTGTGACACTGCTCCCAAATGTTGCCCTATACACCTACATTGTTTGGGAACACATTTGAATTTCTAAAAGATGTATTGAAATAGCATCACCCGCTGAAGAAATTTCCTGAAAGAGAAGAATTTTGCTGAACAAACATTTATATGCCCAACATTATGCAAAGAGCTATATGCTCCCATGAGAACACAAAAGTACCAGTTTTTCTTTTTTCATATACCTATAACCATAAAATCCAGTTGCACTTATTTCAGTAACATTGCTAAGGAAATTGACGACAAGGAATAATCCTCACATTTACACCCAACAGGGTGGCCTGTTAAACTGCATGTTTATACCATGCATAATCACCTAAACCACAATGATCAGCAGTAGGATGTTCAGAAAAGACCAATGTTCCCGATATAAAGTATGCTTCCAGACACACTTAGCATAAGCATTGCAAAAATAATTCTGTTTAAGGACAAAACAGGTACTTGATATTTGCCAGGAGAGAGATCCATGTAATTCATCATAACTGTATTAATCTTATTACTTAGCAATACATTTAAATTAAGTTCAACACATGGCACTTTCCCCCCTTCCTTCTCAAGACAATTTTCAGGTCTCATAGTTTGAATGACAATTGCACGGTCATGCAACAGTGTACTCAAACTACATTTTTATAATTTTCTTCCCACAAACAGCGCTTTCTTTTGGTGGTATTTGATCACCACTGTGGTTTTTATGTTTACAAAATGTTTAATTTTTGTTAAAATGTTGTTTTCTCCTTTACTGATGGGCACTGATGATGCTGCACTGATGGGCACTGATAGGAGGGCACTGATAGGAAGGCACTGATGGGCACTGATAAGGTTGTACTGATGGACACTGATGAGGAGGCATTAATATGCAACACTGATGGGCAACAATAGGCAGCACTGATAGGTGTCACTGATGGTCACTGATAGGCAGTACTGATGGGCACTAATAGGCAGCACTAATGGGCACTGACAGGTGGCACTGATGGGCACTTACAGACGGCACTAATGAGCACTAATAGATGGCACTGATAATGAGGTACTGACAGTCATTACTGATGGGCATTGATTGGCATCTGTGAAGGACACTGACATGGCATTATTGATGGGTACTGATTGGCACTTTGATGGGCACTGACTTGCACTTGGTGGGTACTGGCTGGCAGCTGATTGGCAGTGATTGGCAGATGTGGTGGGCACCTCTGATGGGGGCTGAGCCATTAATCAATGTGCTGATTATCAGTGCAGACTACCCCTGACAGTAGAGCTGCCAATAGTGTCAGCGCGAACCGAGGCAAAAACATTTACCGGCTTTACATGCTGTGATCAGCTGTGATTGGTCACAGCTGATCATGTGGTAAATAGCCTACGTCACGAGAAAGAAGGGGGAAAAGTAATTGGGACTTTAAATGAGACGCAAGGGCCGTTTGTGCCTCCATCCCTGTGCTGAAAGCAACATATAAAAGAGGGGAGGTTTTGGGACTTTCAAAGAGATGCAAGTATGGTGAGACCAAACATATCATGGAGGTAAAAACATGTATATGTTTATTACTGAACCAAAAACTGGTATAATATAATACAACATGACATGCATATTACAGTTGTCCAATTGAAATGCATATTACAGTACGTCATAGGCTCTTTACCATGATCAGAGTTCTAGTGTGTTAGAGTGACATACAGCACCACCGATCGCTGTGCTGCGTGCCTCCTCGGGCACAAGATCACGGCTTTTCCTGCTGGATGTCATATGATGTGCAGTTAGGATAACTTAACCACTTTGGGCACATAATCTTTTATATGGCGGGTGGGAAGTGGTTAATAAATGTTGCTAATCATGGTTGCAATTCACTTTTAATGAATGCTAGAAATCAGCAAATGTGTAATTGTGTACATAAATAATTATAGAATATGAGAACATTATCTGTCAGGCCGCGTACACACGATCGGACCGGTCCGATGAGAATGGTCCGACGGACCATTTTCATCGGGTCACTGCTGAAGTGGCCTGATGGTCTGATGTGCGTACACACAATCAGTCCAAAGTCCGATCGGGTCAGAACGCGGTGACCTAGAACACAACGACGTGCTGAAAAAACGAAGTTCAATGCTTCCAAGCATGCGTCAACTTGATTCTGAGCATGCGCGGGTTTTTGGCCCAATGTATTTTGAAAATCTACTCTAGTGCCTCCCCAGAGTGTTGGAGGCTTTGTGGTTGCACTGGTACACTAATTCACATTCTGTGGTCTTGCCCATCCCTACGCTTACTATGGTCTCAGGTCAAAAAATGTCAGTCTACATCGAGAGGTAGAAAACAGTCATTATCCCCAGGTATGGCAATATTGTCCCTTGAGCTAAATTCTATCCCTGTGCCATATAGCACTGTAGTAGCCCATATATTAATAGCTACTCGCCTAACCAATCTCAGGCATTGGAGAGAAGCACCAGCCCCAAAGATAGCTGAAGTAAAATGCACAACCCACAGCACTTATGAGGTTCTACATTCCTCTACCACAGGGAACTATGAAAAGGTGTCACAACATTGGACTCCTTGGATTAATTGGTATTCGGAGGGAGCCATTTTATGAAATTTTGATGTTACAGCGACGAGAATTAGCAAACCCAGTAATACACTAAGGAGAACAAGCATCACTCTGACTGAACTGTTTAGATTAAATTATGTTTACATTATGATAGAACTATGGTCCTTATGCTTCAAATGATGACTACACTATTGAAACACTACTAGAAGGGAGAAAAATTAAGGTTCATTCACTGTGACGCACAAACAGAGATCGCATGCGGATGATCCGAAAGCTAAATTCCTCTAGCAAGATGCTCATTTACTATTCCTGCCAATATTAGGCTACATACCTAAGTCCACAAGACAATGTTATAGAGTGACCGCAAAATACGTTAAAATGCATTATATTGTGTTTTTTCTTGTGTGTAAACCTTTAAATTCAATAAAAAAAAATTGAAACTAAAAGAAAAACTTTCTTGTCCTGCAGCAACATGCTGCTCAACCACACTGTGTTAAAGATCCAACCTTGCTGAAAAACATTCAGCATTTTGACACATCGGGACAGTCAGATGCTGGCATCTGCCGCAGCATACTGTGGATTTCCTTGTTGGACCATTAAATAACTGCAGGATATAGTATTGATGTAAAACTGGTTTGTAAAAAACACAGAATGCATTGGAGGACTAAACATTCAATACACCCAGAAGTAAGACAAACGCTAAAGACCTTTCTGTAAGTTTGGCTCATCAGTACAGAAATGTTTAATGGTACAGACACTTTCTTTGCAGGGATGCCTTCTTTTTGCTATTATGCCACACAGAATGAAAAATGTCATTATTTGTTCTCCGACAATTTGTAACTATATCATTTCCAATTTATCGCAACATAGATGTTGTTTGTGCTTAGATCATTTCTATGTGCAGGTAAATTAGTGTTGATACACTTCTCTTCCATTTTAGAAAAACTGGTGGTTTGATGTATTCCAGTAAACACTGTTGCCAGGAATTTTATGGGTCCCTTCCTCTTACATTAATTAGTACATGCTTAGATCAGTTCTCATCATCTAATTTCCTGCATATAATTAGAATTTCTCCTGAGAATTTACAAACAAGCCTCTCTAAAGCAGTGGTTCTCACCTCCTGTCCTCGGGACCCACTAACAGGCCAGATTTTAAGTATTACCTTTGGGTGATGCAGACTAGAATAATGTAATCACTGACCCGCAAATTAGTGTTAGTAGGTCTTGAGCACAGGCATTAAGAACCACTGTTCTAAATTTTTCAAAGATCTAAAATCATTAGAAAGTGTGCGTTGGATCAGAGGGAGCAGGAATTGACATTGTTGGCTGCTAGGAAATTGTATAGTATTCTTATATTCAAATTATGTGCAAGTAGGAGGCCATTTTTTCTTTATTTTACCCATTCTCCTTGCGCTTTAAAGTGTAGATAGATAATGTATCCATGTTGCATCAAATTTCTTAGTAGAATTGTGAAGGACACAGGTAAGTCTGTTGTTAACCATGATCCAGTAAAGTTTATTCTTCACATAATTAAGGGGAACCATCGACTGTTTCCAGTATTTAGCAATAGTTATTCTAGCTGCCAAAAACATATATGTGATTCGTTTTGTCGATATTTTGGAGACCTCATCAGATAACTTTTGAAAAAGAGCTGGTTTCTGGGGATCTACGTATATTTACCCTGTCACAGAATATACTAGGTTAAATATACAAATCCAAAATATAGTGACCACAGGGCACTACCACCAAACATGAAACATTGTACCCATCTGACCACAGCGTCTGAAGCAGGTGGGTGACGCATCTTTGCGACTCTGGTCGGGATCAGATACCAACGTAGAAAGTGTTTTATAATTTTCTTAAATTATTGTTGTATTGATAGATATTTTGGATAAAGCATAGGCAATATCTTGCCAATCTGATAATTCCAACGTGGTATTCAAGTCCCGTTCCAATTGATTAATGTAAGGGAGCTTAGCATTCGGGTCAGTAAGGATAGTGTATATTGTACATATACTTCCCCATAAAAGGCCCTTAGTTTGGCAAGATAATTCAAAATGTGTAAGTACAAGGGGTCCATTCAACCGATTAAGTGTAGATCGTACAAAATAAATAATCTGATTATATCTTAATAGTTCGCCGGAGGGCATCTGAAATGTGTCTTTAAGATGTTGCAAAAAGTGCGGTTGATCCCCATTAAGGTAGTCTCCTGTCCTAAAAAGCCCTTTGTTTATCCACCACAGGAATAGCATTCCAGGAGAGAATTCAGGGGCTAGTGGAGCATGTGGGGAGGACAGAGGCTTACAATGTCGTAATCTGTCCCAGACCACTAGTGAATGAGACTAGGTAGGACACAAGATAGTAGGGTGAAGACGGCTAGGGAGCCACATTAGAGAACCTATGGTGAAAGGGTGGCACGAGAGGGCCTCAATAGAGACCCAGAGGGGTGTAGATCCTTTGGCTGTTGTGTAAGAAAGCTGGGTTATTTGAGCCGCTTGATAATAAGCTTGTAGATTAGGGAGGTCAAGCCCACCAGACTGTTTAGAGATGTACAGTGTCAATTTATTCATTCAAGATTTCTTATTGTTCCAAATAAATCAGAGGATGTCCGATTGTAGTCGCTGTATAGCTCCCCTCAGAACCGCAATCTGTAAAGTCCTAAAATAATAAAGTTACAGAAAATGTGGTAGATGGCTCACAAATTATCAGAGCATATAATAATATAAATGGTAACACTTATAAATGATCCATGGGATAAGGAAAAGTGTCCAAAAAAAGTCCAAATGGTAATCAAAAAATTCTATGAGTCCTATTATGGCACCAGCGGCAGCAACCTAGAAGCAGAAGCAAACTCTGAAAGACACATATAAAGAAGAGAGAGGTGCGCCCATAAGTGTCGCAACAAAGGTGGGCATATAAGGAATGGTGGCTGACCCGTTGTCACTTGGGTGGTTACAGCAGTCCCGTGGTCCCTGATCCCCTAGTACTTTAGCTTGGTAGCACCACCAAGCTCCAGTACTAGCAGATCAGGGACCACGGGACTGCTGTAAACACCCAAGTGACAACGGGTCAGCCACCATTCCTTATATGCCCACCTTAAGGGCTGTCGTCTTTTGAGTATTTAAAGAGAGCCCTGAGATCTGGGAAAATTGGTGGAACAGGGTCAAAAGATTAGGTAAGGTAAATTGAGGATTTGTGACATACATGAGGATGTCGTCGAAACTGGAGACTTTTAAATTAATTCTTATTTGAAATCATCACTATAATTCCAAACTCTAATGCCAAAGCTCTACCCATACATTGCCTGCCTTAAATTTAAACCCAACCCTCTGTTCTAAGCCTCTGCTATCCACAGCTATGCCACTTATGGGCATTAGAAAAACTGCAGTGAAATGGCATGTGATCTGCTCAGATCCCAATTACATTAGAAGTCACCTCGTAAATTCAAAACCATGACTGCAAATGTGGTCATGCAGCCATACTTTTATTATTATCCATAAGATGTTCATACTGTAATCTGTACAGAACTAGCTGTAAAACCTTTATCATTAAAAGAAACATTAATGCTTGAAATGAAAGCCTTCAGTAAATTACATCTAAAATCAAAGCAGCATGCACATAAAAGGAGATTTTTTATTTAAAACTAATGATGATAGACCCTTCAAAATGTTCCTATATAAACATACTACTCGCTAACACTTGCAAATGTCTTCACGTGAGATGACAGGAACGGGTCAAGGCTGTGAGTATTACAGAATGAAAAGAAAGCAGGCGATCCACGACATCATCTGTTACTAGCAAACATGCAGAATAGAGCTACAGTATGTCTTACTGTATGAAGTGTGCACACAAGAGTTTTCTCTAGTTATGATTCATTGCCTTAGGCACTATGAAGAAAAACAGCAATGCCAGGTCCCTGGATACCCAACCTCCAAAGTAGAAAGACTTTATATTTTGATGTATGCAGTTTTAATTAATAATGTAATCAAAATGTATCTTCAGATCTCAGTGGACTTTATGATCCAAAATACTGATCTAGTTTAAAGTAAAATATTACGTGAGATTAGGAAAGCTAAATCATATTGACTTTATAACCTAAAGGGAATTAGCATGTACGGCCTGGAATTATAAAAATAATAATATAGACGAAATACAAGTATATTTTCTTTCTGGAATTGTAGAATGAGGCTATGAAATATTCTTGAGTGCTTTTACTGTGTCAAGGTCTTAGGAAGAGTGTAAGAAAATTGCATAATTGCATAATAACATTTTAAACAAGAAGGATCTAGGTTTTCCCAAGTGGCACAATGTTACATAAAGGTAATGGGCAGTTTTATATAAAAAAAAAAAACAGTGGAGCTCTGTGATAATATATAAGTGGAAATTAAGGTTATTTTAAATTTTTCAGTTGTATTGAAATGTAGTTGTACATTGTTTTAATTTGCTTTTCAATCTACTCCTTGTTGGACAACTTCCCCATGTGTAATAAGTCACGGCTGTGAAGCAGAAGTTTATGACAGACATAATAGGTTTGTAAAGGCTCATTATGTTACAAACTAGATTGCAAACTGTGACTGGACACCACTTTCTCCCCACTTGACCTTGATATCTGGACAGGTTAACACACATTCCATGCAGGGCTCCACATGTGATCTCCCTCCATCTTGGATGGGTAAAGGTGGGTTTACTGGTGGTCTCCTCTTTGTAGGGTGTGGTAGAACAGCACACATCAATGTGAGAATGCAATCCTATGTCTTTGATTTGTTCTTTAATGCACTTATATTTTGTCTTTATATCTCTATGTCAGAGCTGATTTGTGGATCGGTGGTCCTAGTTTAATCCACTGAGGAAGCTTTAATGGCGAAACATGTAGGTTGTTACAATCTTCTGTGACCACTACCTCATAAAATTTGGGAATACCAGCGACCCATAAACTCAAATATCTGCTTCAATACTTGGTTTTATTGAATCCCTTGTCTGTACAATCTATATGTGTAAGTTATCTTAATAAAAATGTATATAATAACTATTTACTGTTCAATATATTGTCTTAGCACCGCTACAATCCCACTCTTCTTCTCTACTTTTACTTAATCAAGACCTCTGGACTAATGAAAAAGCAGTACATTGTTTTAAAATGAAGTAAAAAATTGGCTAAATTCTTGGACCAAGTACTAAAAACAGTATCTGCCAATTCCTTTCACTATATCATAATGCATTAAGATAAAAAAAAACTTCTGTGTATAGCAGCCCCCCTCAGTCCCCATAATACTTACTTGAGCCCCCTCTCGATCCAGCGATGTCCAAAAAGGCCTCAGTCCTTTTGGGACTCTCCCTCTTGATTGGCTAAGACACAGCAGTGGCACCATTGGCTCGTGCTGCTGTCAATAAAACTCAGTAAGGGTCCTTTCACACGTGAGAACCGTTTTTTAGATCCGTTTTTTTATCATCAGTTGATCCGTTTTTCATCGGTTTTTCATCAGTTTTTCATCAGTTTTTCATCCGTTTTTTCATCCGTTTTTTCCATCCGTTTTTTCATCCGTTTTTTTTTTGGTTGGAACTTTTTTTTTATTACATATTTTGATGAAAAACGGACGTTAGCGGATCGGATGTTAAACGGATCGTCCGCTAACGTCCGTTTTTCGTCCGTTCCGTTTTTTTGACGGAAGAAAAATAGGGTTTTCTTCCGTTCAAAAAACGGAGCTTGGGGGGCGTGGCTACCGGCCTCTAAGATGGCCGCTTAACCTGGGAGCTCCGTGACACACCGGGGATTTTCAGCCCACAACAGCGTACACCGAGGGCATTTCGATCGTTAACACGTCCCGTTCGATCGTGAATCTCCACTGAACGACGTGATGATGGGACGAAACCGCAAAAAACCGCTACAGCCCCAAAAGTTGGAAAATGTCGTTCCCCTCACGGCGCGCGGGACGCCTCAAAATGGCGCAGCTTATATGAGAGGAAACATGCAGGCCGCACCACACTGCTCTAATCAAGGTATGCGACATGTTGACTCACTCCAGAGTGGCACACTGAGTGATACTCCCTCAGGAACCCCAAGTCCCACTACCAGAAGCCCAGCTAAGTCTAAGCTGAGGAGAGACTCCCCACATAGGCCAGAATGCGCCATGGAAATGGCCACCCACCCACAGGCCTCTCTTAACCCTGAGGAAAGAGAAGAGGATCCCATAGCAAATTTTCCTACAGCTGATAGACCAATTTCTGACACAATGCTCAAGGAAATGCTACTCTCTCTTCGCTCTTCTCTACAAGCAGATCTTTACAAAGGTTTAAATGAATGTCAGAGAGAAGTACACATTCTGGGTACCAGAGTGGACAAAATTGAACACAGAATGGAGAATTTTGCCTCATCACACAATGTTATGGTGGATGCACATTCCAGTCACGAAGATGAAATTGCATGGATCAAAGACAAAATGGCGGACCTCGAGGACAGATCTAGGAGGAATAACATCAAACTGAGGGGTGTGCCTGAGACGGTGCCTCCTAATCAGCTCCTCCAATATGCACAAACTTTATTCTCCTCAATATTACCAGAAGCAATGGCCCAAGATCTCCTAATCGACCGCATACATAGGATCCCTAAACCGTCATTTCTCCCTGACGAAATCCCTAGAGATGTTTTACTCAGGATCCATTTTTTCCATGTGAAGGATATAATTTTACAAACATCACGCAGACCAGGGAGCCTTCCCCAACAATACGGAAATCTCAGAGTCCTGCCTGACCTTTCCAGACACACTTTGCAGCGCCGTAGAAATCTATTATCAATCACCAAAGCGTTGAGAAACCATGCAGTGCCACACAAATGGAAATATCCTGCTACCTTGGTGATTACCCATGACGGTTCTGATGTTTCAGTATCCAACCTGGAAGATGGTTTGACACTACTTCGCCGTTGGGGAATAGTTCCAGACCAAACCACAGATCCACGCACCATGAATGTCCCCCAAGGAATTCAACAAGATTGGCAAGTAGTCACCCGCAAGAAGAATAAGAAATCTACAAACGGCAACAAAACCCATGTTTGACTCAAGCCCTACCTAAAATATCTCCGGTGTGGAGTTGCTACACGGCAGTTCCTTTTTTCCCCTGTTCACTTAATAGCAGCTACGTCTGCGATAGGATCAATTAATGGATCAATTTCTTAAGATTGTTTGGTTCACTGTTTATGTTTTTTTTTTCTTTTTGGTTCCTAACCTGTTTGTTTGTTTTCATACTATGCACAGGTTCTCCCAGGACATCTCCTCCTTTGCAAGGTCCAGTACCAAACCTCTTCTTGTCACGGCTGTCTTTGTAAGTGCCAACGACAATGATCCCTACCTGATATGTGAGTACCAAACCACAATTGTTGACCACATTTATGTGCCAACCTCACTATGGTGATAAAAATTTTGTCTATTAATGCTAGGGGACTAAACCACCCAGCAAAAAGATTTTCACTATGGAAAGAGGTTCACAAATCCAACGCAGATATACTATGTGTGCAAGAAACACATTTCCAAGTGAATAAAACTTCACAATTCACTCATAGGGACTTTCCTACTATCTATACTGCTTCCAACCCGAAGGCCAAACGAGGAGGTGTCCTGATAGCGTTCAAAAATTCTATAGCTTTCAAACCTAAAGATGTTATCACTGATGTTAAAGGCAGATACGTGATAATTACTGGTGACATAAATGCTAAACCATATACCATAGTCTCACTTTATGCTCCAAACGCCCACCAGTTGAGATTCATACGCAGAGTGCTTAAGAGAGCTCATTCTTTACAATATGGCAGACTATAGGTATGCGGTGATTTAAACATTATTTCAGATCCGATGATTGACTCTTCACCTAGAAGGACAAGAGGAGTCCCAACAATCCTACCGCTTCTACATTCAGAAGAACTATTTGATGCATGGAGATGCCTTCATTCGAATGAACGCGACTATACTTTTTTGTCAGGGAGACATGGTTCCTATTCAAGAATAGACATGTTCTTAACAGACAAGTGGCTACTACAGGACATAGATAAGACATCAATTCATGATATTACGTGGTCTGACCACGCTGCCATCTCCTTGTCGATTGTTGAAAGAGGGGTCTCTCCCTCCTCATCCATCTGGCGCTGTAACAATAGAACTATACTGAATCCACACCACCAACAATCTATTACCGAACATCTCAATAACTATTTCCAACTCAATTCAAACTCTGTAACTGATCCCAATACCTTGTGGAATGCTCACAAGGCAGTTATACGGGGTATTATCATACAAATAGGGGCAATAGAAAAAAGAAAGAGATCCAAAGAAATCCAAGATGTCCTCAGTGACCTTAAAGATACTGAGAACAGTAATAAACAATCACCATCCCCCCCCTTGACCGCCAAATTAAAAGACCTTAGAGAAAAACTTCGGGAACTATTATCGCAACAATATGACAAACACTTGAGAAGGCTTAAACTCAATCATTATAACAATGCTAATAAGGCAGGTAAATACTTAGCAAATAGATTGAAAGTCATGCGCAATAAATCTAGAATAGCTTTTCTCACTGACCCACTCTCCCAACACAAAGTCACAAACCCCCAAAAAATTGCTGATTTATTTGCAAAATACTACGGCTCTCTATATAACCTCAAAAAAGATGCTAATGCTCCCCAACCTAGCATACATGAGATTCAATCCTTCCTTCATACACTGAAACTTCCCTCTCTAACATCCCAACAATTGAAGGATCTTAACTTACCTATCACTCCGCAGGAGATACTAAAAGTCATACACTCCCTTCCCATGGGGAAATCACCAGGTCCCGATGGTTTTTCCAACGAATATTTCAAAACATTCCATGCAGTTTTAACACCATATATGTCAACTGTCTTCAACAATTTTATATCCACCACTTCACTTCCCCAAGAAATGTTACGAGCCCACATAGTGACAATTCCAAAACCTGGCAAATCCCCAGACATTCCCGAAAATTTTAGGCCTATCTCCCTCCTTAACACTGACACCAAGATCTATGCAAAACTCTTAGCCACTAGATTAAAACATATCATCCCTACACTTGTTCGAAGCGACCAGATGGGCTTTGTGAGGGGGAGACAGGCCTCTGACGCCACCAGGCGTATTATTGATATTGTGCACCACGCTGGAAAAACTCGAACACCTTCTCTGTTGTTGTCCATTGATGCAGAGAAGGCGTTCGATCGAGTACACTGGAAGTACATGGAAATGGTTCTACAGAAATTTGGTTTCCAGGGCTCTATCTTATCTGCGATATTGGCCTTACACTCATGTCCCTCTGCTCGAGTGTACTCTTCTGGGTTTCTTTCAGAGTCTTTCCCTATAACAAATGGCACAAGACAAGGTTGCCCTCTATCCCCGTCAATTTTCAATCTCATAATAGAACCTCTAGCCGAAGCCATCAGGTCTAATCTAAAGATTTCCGGTTTCCAATTTGGCCATGAAAATCACACCATCAGTCTTTTTGCTGATGATGTGATATTACTATTGACCAACCCTGTTGAATCTTTACTTGAAGTGCACAATGTTCTGATGTCATTTGGAAAGGTTTCATATTACAAAGTCAATTTAACAAAATCTCTTATCCTTGACTTAGGGGTACCACCTCATGTCAAGAGTTACCTACTATCCCGATTACCCTACACTTGGAGCTCGGGCTCTATCAAATACCTTGGTATCACCCTTACGAGTAGTGTCTCTAAGCTTATCAAAGCTAATTTCCCCCCACTGATTGAAAAAATTGAAACCCAACTCAAAAGGATCTCTGAGAAGGAAGTGTCCTGGATGGGTAGAATATCTGCTTTCAAAATGCTGATTATGCCTCAAATCCTATACTTTTTTCGTGTAATTCCATTGTGTATACCGTACCATTACCTTAATCGCCTCACAACATTAGGATGGAAGTATATTTGGCAGGGTAAAAGGGCACGGTGTTCACGTAACAATCTTGTGTCTCACAAAAAAGTAGGAGGAGCAGGCCTACCCGACATACATGACTATATGTGGGCAGCTCGACTTGACCAACTTAAACACTGGTTCCATGACCTAGATGCTCCACCCTGGGTGAACATAGAAAATACACTGTCACCGACGGCTAATGTGAAAATAATGTTGCTCAGTGACAAATGGTCTCCTTGGAAATTAACCTCTTTACCCCCTACCATTCAGACTTTGTTGAAAGCGTGGAGACATATACTGAACCAAGACCATCAAGACTTTCATGATATTGACCTCCAATTACCATTACGACTACTTGAAGCCAAGATACCCAGATTGACTGTCTCTGAACTTGATTCACATGGGGTGACTGTTATTTCGGAACTGTACGCAAATGATACGCCCCTACTTCCTGCCACGGTTGTATCCCAATTCCATTTACCTGCCAGATCTTTCCATACCTGTGACAGAATTGTGCGCTTCCTCCAATCGTTACCTTCCCCGACCATATCCCTTCCTAAGAGAATGTGGACATTTTATTCCACAGCTCACCCTACCTCAAAGGGCATATCACTGTTCTACAATTTATTTCAAGATAAGATGAAATTTTCTAAGACGACTGCAATGAAAAACTGGGAAGTAGACCTTAGTACTAGATTCACGAAAGAGGATTGGTCGTGTGCTTTTCAGACGATTCATAAAGCTTCTCACTGTGTAAAACACTGGGAATTGTCCATTAAATTAACCAACAGGTGGTACTACACTCCTCTGAGATTGGCCACATTCTATCCTGGCACACCAGCCAACTGCTGGAGAGAATGTGGTCAAGTAGGCAATCTCATGCATGTATTCTGGTATTGTCCACATATAAGAAGCCTGTGGAATCAGATTTTTAAACTCATTTCTTCCACCACAGGGATATTGACTCAACCTGATCCAGCGCTAGCTCTTCTCAACATACACATTGATAGATTCCCTTTCCACATGAGGACAGTAGTTACACACATTTTATTGGAAACACGTACGTCCATTCTACGAAATTGGAAATCTAAAAACACTGTGAATATTTCTGATGTAATAACAGAGGTCCACAGGAATTTCACTTTTGAAAAACTTATAGCAATTAACTCCTTGACAACAAGACAGTTTGACCAGTGTTGGTCCATATGGCCCCAAAACTGATAAGGTTCTCATATATTTGTTCCATTGACTTTTCTGTTTTCAATGCATTTATTCATATTTTGTCCTGTACTAGACTATGTTTCACGTACTATTTGTATACTGTGCATTCCCCCATTACCCTGTGCTTTTACATTTCCCCTTTTTCTTTTCTGTTCCCCTTGAAAACTTCTATAATAAAAACTATTGATTGAAAAAAAAACGGAGCTTAACAGAGACGGACGTTAGCGGATGTGTGTGAAAGGACCCATAGGAAAGCATGGCGGTCAAAAAACGGACGTCTAAAAACAGACGAAGGGTCCGCACGTGTGAAAGGACCCTTAGTCAAGGAGGAGAGATAGGGGGCAGGTCCTAGGCATGGCTCTGTGTCTGAATAGATACATGGACCCACGGCTCGGCTTGTGTGTCCCCATAGCAAGCTGCTTGCTGTGGGGGCACTAAACAGGAGGGAGGGGCCAGGAGTTCCAGCCAGGGACCCGAGAAGAGGAGGATCCAGCCTGCCCTGTGCAAAACCACTGCACAGATGAGGTAAGTATAACATGCTTGTTATTATAATAGAAAAAAAAATTGACTTTATAATCACTTTAAATATGGTAAGAATGTGATATAGCACAGTGCTTTCATTCCTTCCCAGAAGCAACTTGCCAACCAGTGTAGCAACATATTATCCTTTCTCACACATCTATACTTTCCCCTGGTATGTAATCACTTGCAGTGGCCCCATGTCAGTTGTAAATCACCAAAAGGTTGGATCAGAGTTGGTCTTAGCTTGCTTGGGCTTTCTTTTATCACTGGCCTTTTGATGCTTAAGTTTTAGGCCCACTGGAATTGGTTGGAGAGAACCCTCAAGAAATTTGAAGTGCCCAGCACAAGGAAGTATCAGAATGAAGGTAAGCATTTTTTCATTTATTTATGATTTTTTTTAACCACTTAATGACCCCTTCACGCCGATATACGTTGGCGTGAAGGGGTGGGGTCGCGCGCCGGCGCCGCGTGCACACGACCCGGTCCGAAGCTCCGCCACCACGGGACCTGCGGACCCGATCACTGCTGGAGTCCCGCGATTGGCCCCTGGAGCTGAAAAACGAGGAGAGCTGTGTGTAAACACAGCTTCCCCGTTCTTCACTGTGGCGCCGTCATTGATCGTGTGTTCCTTTATATAGGGAAACACAATCAATGACGTCACACCTACAGCCACACACCTCTACAGTTAGAAACCCAGATGAGGTCACACTTAACCCCTTAAGCGCCCCTTGTGGTTAACTCCCAAACTGCAATTTCTATTTTCACAGTAAACAATGCATTTTTAATGCATTTTTTGCTGTGAAAATGACAATGGTCCCAAAAATGGGTCAAAATTGTCCTAAGTGTCTGCCATAATGTCGCAGTCACGAAAAAAAACGCTGATCGCCGCCATTAGTGGTAAAAAAAAAAATTATAAAAATGCAATAAAACTATCCCCTATTTTGTAAACGCTTTAAATTTTGTGCAAACCAATCGATAAACGCCTATTGAGATTTTTTTTTACTAAAAATAGGTAGAAGAATACGTATCGGCCTGAACTGAGGAAAATGATTTTTTAAATATATATTTTTGGGGGATATTTATTATAGCAAAAAGTATAGCTCTATTTTTGTTTATAGCGCAAAAAATAAAAACCGCAGAGGTGATTAAATACCACCAAAAGAAAACGATATTTGTGGGAAAAAAAGGACGCCAATTTTGTTTGGGAGCCACGTCGCATGTCGTGCAATTGTCAGTTAAAGCGACGCAGTGTCGAATCGCAAAAACTGTCCAGGTCCTTTATCTGCCTAAAGGTCCAGGTTTTAAGTGGTTAATAAGCTTTATTTTTTTCAATGGCTTTTTAAGACTACTTGCTCTTGGGAGGTGGGGGCTGTGAGAAAAGGGGACCTTTCATTTTCATGGAAGGTCAAATTCAAAGCACATTGTGATTGACTGTAAAGGGTTCTGAGACAACACAGCCTTTAAGGTTACCTTGAAATAGTAAGCTGTATTCTGAGACTGGCTGTGAGTCATTTTTAAGCAAAATAAATGCACTTCTTTTCTAAGCATGTTATTTATACAGTAGACATTGACTAGATAAGTCGTTTTTACTGACTATAAAAAATCATTCAAAAGAATAAAAAGAGATCAACTGCGCTAAAAACAAAAACTGAATGGTGATTAATAAAATAGGGAGCAACTAAATGCTCTAAAATGATGAAAATAGGGAGCAACTAAATGCTCTATTGAAGCTGCACCTGACTGTACTAGCTATAACAGTGTAAAACAAATGATAAAAAACAGGATGCGCTACAAAAGTTAAAATCGAACTTAAATATAAACAAATTACTGTCCAAAATAAATGTCCATGGAAAAGACGAGTACATCCGCGTCACGTGATCGAAAGCGTCATACCTCGACGTAGGGCCACCGTAACGCCGAATGGACCACCTGACTGCACACGCCAATCAGTCAATGGCTGTGGCGGGGCAAGGTGGAGAAACGCCACGTGACCAAAACATCGACCAAGTTCCTCCCTTTAGGCTGATTGGCCAATATGGTCAGCCTGGGGGTTGGACATCGCTGCGGCCCTGCGCCGCGATTTTGCGACGACGCGTGACGTCAATGTTTTGGTCACGTGGCGTCTCTCCACCTTGCCCCGCCACAGCCATTGACTGATTGGCGTGTGCAGTCAGGTGGTCCATTCGGCGTTACGGTGGCCCTACGTTGAGGTATGACGCTTTCGATCACGTGAAGCGGATATACTCGTCTTTTCCATCTCGTCTCGTGACACCTTTTATTCCTTTTAATCGTTTCGTTTTTTATGTCCCATCAGACAACAGTGTGCCACTGGTATTTATTTTGGGAATTAATGGCCAGTGTCTGCGCTGTTTGGTGCCTCAAGGCGCAGTGCGCATGCGCATTGCAGGGCTCGCCAGATCGAGTCTTGGCTCGACGGCATCTGCGCATGCGCGTGCCCGTACTGACGTCTTTGTTATGTCAACAGATCACTTTATAAAGGGGGATGATCTGGTGTGTCACCCGTGCCCCATGAGGAAGCGATTTATTGTGAAACTGGTCGGGCGGGACTTTGTGTTGCACCAGATCATCCCCCGCTGAATACACTTTCCCTTACCAAAGTCGGACGGGTTAGGTTTCTTTTGGATTACTTCCGGCCGGAGTTTCATCTCAAACTGACATGCCTGTTTTCTATGTTATCATGTAAGTGAGTTTTTGTCTCTTTTAATAAATTTCAACCTATGGTATTACACTATTGTGGCCTTTTTGTGTCTCTCCATGGCAACTTCCTTTGAGTTCCTTGTTCAACTGGCGTAAATGGGGATTGACACCTGACCTGGTCCAATTTTCAACCTTCCAGCAACCAACCACATGCTTTTTGGGGTCTTCTTTTAAGTAAGAGACCACCAGAAATCTGGTAAGCAGATTTTATACCTTCACGGTGGAGGATCTTCTATCAGTGTCACCTTAACATGTGTTTTCACACTTATTTCACTGGTGCACTGAATCCATGTTGCTTAATATAAGACTGATTTACCTTTTCTCGTTTTGAAACTCATATGGACATTTATTTTGGACAGTAATTTGTTTATATTTAAGTTCGATTTTCACTTTTGTAGCGCATCCTGTAATTTTATCGCATAAAAAATCATTTGCTTAAAAATTTGACCTAAACGCAAGCTTTTTTAAATCTGTCCAGGTGATGATTCTTATTGCAGAAATCTTAAAAGTTTATGCACAAAGTAGTTGACACATGGTCCCTAATTAGTACTTAGTGAGCTTTTTCTAACAGATAAGTGTGTACAATCAAGTATCAATACCACACAAACAAATCCTATACTTAGAGAGTTTATTATTTTTTCACTTTCACTATCACCATCATGCATGAATATGCAAGGAGTGCAGTGTATATTTACAATATTTATCAAAAAAGTTGTTGTGCAATGGGATGTACACTTCCGCATCTAAATGTGCACCTGCAAAGTTGCGTTGTTCCTACAATAAAACTTTTTTTCTCTACTATTTTTGGGTCTACAAATTTTTTTGAGTAAAATGTGTGAGAATGGGGACTTGTTATTTTTGCATTCATGAATCTTTGTGTGCATGAAAAAGTGATGTGGACATTCACGATACACGTGAGGACAGAGAGCCGTGGTGACATCTCCTCCGGGTGAGGCCGAACCCGGAAGTCTTCCTGCACACAGTACTGTCAGTATATGCTTAATTGACCATAAATAAAAGTTATTTTTTTTGTGTTAAATACTACACTATGGAGTATCCTCTCATTTCTGTGTGTGTCTGTCTGAGCATTTAACCAGGAGGTGTGACCATAAAGAGAAAGTGAGCAGGGATAGTTTTTTATGAGGAATACAACAGACAGGCTTATTATTTAGCCTCTTAATGTGAGAGGCTGGGGGAAACGTTTGGCACGTAGCACTGGATGAAAGCACTTGCACTTTCATCCAGTGCTATCACTGTAATTAAGAGACAATTGTTTTGCATCTGCACTTTTTGGATTTATTTGCACATTGCTGTGGAGTGTGGCTTAGGCCTCATGCACACTGGATGTTAAAATAACGTTATAAAAACGTCAGTAGCTTTGCAGTGAGTTTTTCAACTTTTTTCAGCTTTTTTCAACAATTTTTTCAATAGCGTTTTTTAGCGTTTATTAGCATTTTTAGCGTTTTTCCACGTTAGCGTTTTTTTTGTTAAAGAAATCTTTTATTTAAAACATGCTGGTGAGTGACGTTGTTGAGCGTTTATCTACGTTTATCAGCATTAGATCATTTTTACAGCTGAAAAACGTCTCTCAGAACCCACTAGTTTTGTTTTTTACTGCTCAAAAACGCCACAGCCCAAAACTGCTGACAACAGCCTATGGGGTCAATTCACAAAGCTTTATTTTCAGATTGCGGGTGTTATTTTAACGATTTTGCACGTTATTGAAGCTAGTTCAATTCACTAAACGATTTAACGCTTTGAAAAATCATCAAATAACATTTCACTACACAGAACCGATATTTTAAGGTGTGGATCCTTATTTAAAGATTCGATCATTATTTTAAAGAGTCAAATCGTTATTTTAAAGAGTCAAATCGTTAAATATGTACAGAAGTGCAATTCACAAAGATTTTTTTGACAGTTATCGATCGTTAATTTAACACCTCCCTCAGGGTGTCGTTATGACATTTCCCAGGCGATATTTTGTTGTTAGAGGAAGCTTTTGGTAGCGATTTTTGTAGTGTAGTGAAGTTTTTAGTAGTGTTGGGCAAGATAGAACCGAGCTCTATTTGAACTTAAAATTATCCAGAGGCGAAGAAGAACACGTTAGAATGTTGTTCAGATTTATAAACGTGTATTCCGTTCACATACTATTTTGGATGACTTTTCTGAAACCCAGGTGATAGCTAAATTCCGATTATCATCTCCCTTGATTTATTCTCTGTATTGAGGAAATACACATGGCTTTAGAAAAACACACACTAGAAGTTTTGCACATCACATGCTCAATCTGTATTGCTTGTGTCTCTCTCTCTCTCTCTGCATCTGCTCTTTTTCACATGCAGCTGTTCTCCTCCTTCTGCTCCCAGAATGCATCTCTCCAGCATTATTTAACGATCTTAGACGTTATTATTACGATTTGGGACGTTAAAATAACTCTTGAGTAGTTAGCATAACGATTGGATAAAGAGTCAGTTGAAAACCATAACGACTATGTTGAATAACGATTATAGCTTTCGTGAATACCATGTTTGCAAGCGTTAAATAAGGAGTGCTAATTTAACAACTGAAGAAAACCAATAACGTTTCTCTTTGTGAATTGACCCCTATGTGTGCATGGACACATAAGATAACATGAAGGAGAGTTTATTGACTGTAGAAAAAAAATGTCTACTGCCAAAAACAGCTGCTGTAAAAACGTCCAAAAACGTCCAGTGTGCATGAGGCCTTAAGAGATTTTTCAGCACAAGGACTTGCATTATTTTTCATGTTTTTTGGAATAGTTTTTTTCTGCACTAAAGACTGTTTATTGCACAATTTTATATAAAAAAAAAATCTAGGGCCAGATTCACAGAGCCCTTACGCCTGTCTAACTGGTGTTAGACTGGAGTAATTTCAAATTACGCGCGTTTTCTAGCTAGTCGGAAACCTCAAGCCATGAATAGATGGCTGCGGGCTTCAATTCGACTGGATTACGTGTTCGTACGCCTTCGGATCTACGCTGCAATAAAATTGCGGCCACTGGATGGACTTCCCGTCGTTTTCCGCGTCGGGGTATGCTAATGAGCTTTTGCCGGCGATCCCAGAAATTACGATCTTCATTCGCAATCTCTTACGGCACCTTTAGTCATCTTTTCGCTGCGTAAAACTATACCAGCTTTTTGCTTGTCTAATATTAGACAGCCCATGTTAAGTATGGCCGTCGTTCCCGCGTCGAATTTCTACGTTTTTCGACGTCTTTTATTATTTTTTACGTAAGTCGTCCGGGAATAGGAATGTTTGTAAACGACGCTACTCAAACAACGAATGACGTAACGTTGTGATTTCGTGCAATGCACGGCGGGAAATTTCTGAACGGAGCATGCGCAGTTCGATCGCCGCGGGGACGCGCTTAATTTAAATGCTTCACGCCCCCCAATAGCGTATTTCGATTACGCGGCGAGAAATAGACTATGCCGCCGTAGCGTATGGGCAAAAATCTACCAGGATTCGGTGTAGAGCCTGGTAAAATACGGCAGCGTAGAGTATTTCAATTACGCAGCGCAATATTAAGTGTATCTGAATCTGGCCCCTAGTGTATGTATTTTGCATACTTCTGCACTTTTTGGATTTATTTGCATATTGCTGTGGAGTGTGGCTTAGAGATTTTCCAGCACAAGGACTTGCATTATTTTGCATGTTTTTTTGGAACAGTTTTTTCTGCACTAAAGACTGTTTATTGCACAATTTTATACAGTTTTTTTCTAGTGTATGTATTTTGCATACACAGATTTTATATATAATTTTTCACAGTGTTATTCTATTATTTTCACCTTTATGAAGAGTCATTTATTTATGTCATTTATGGATATGTTTTCCAATTATCACTCTTGAATTATTTGGTGTTTCATGCACGCTATTTCATATAGTTTAAAAAAAAATTATAGCGCCCCCTCACCCCCCTTTTATTGTTATACCTTTCAGTGTGTGAACACTTTTTAGGTGGCTGCTACTTTTATAGTTTTTAGTATATTTTATCCCTTGTTGATTAGCGCATTAGTTTCCCCATTTTTCATTAGATGCATTGAGTATTTTTATATCCCTCTTAGCTTAATGCACTTTTGATTGCTTAGTGAATTGGTCATTTTTTTAATTCCAGGTCATTTTTCTAAACAGATTGCAGGAGGCATAAAAGCAACATGATATTAGGACTACATTGTATGTAAACCAGATAACAAGCGATTGTGCTGTAAGTTTAAAAATGACTTTGTTAGCTATTGCTAGACTTGCCAGGCTTTACAAGTTTGTTGCACAATTGAAGTCCGCATTGCATGACTCCAGGTGAACTTTTTTTGCAAACATTCTGCAAGTCTGCTGCAAGTTTTGGTTCAGATATATTGTGCAAAAGTCATCCCACCACAGGGGTCACTGTGACTGAATTGTCATGCTTTAGACTTGCAGAGCTCTTGCTGTAGACTCGCCACTGCAACTTTGCTCTTGCTAGAGACTTGCCATGCAAATTTGCTACAAATTGTAAAAGTGTCAACTAGAACTTGTGTTTCAAGTGTTCTGCAAGTGTACAACTTGCCAGTTAAAATGTGCAGTAAGTTAACAGACTTACAATTCCAGCAGACCAGGTTTTTCATTATTTGCTAATCTCTAGCTATGAGTTAGTGCACTTTTCTACTAAATAGGGTTGTTTGTGATCATTTTCTTTTTGTTAATTTACACATCCAACTTGTTGGGTAGTATAGACGAACACAGAGCACATATAGAGTTAAGACTCTGTAATATAGATTAATTATTATGGGGTTTTTTTTAGCATTAAAAGACTAAAAATCTCCCACAATTAAAGGAAAAATAGGAAAATGTATACCAGCTATGCTGTACAGACAGGATTTCATTGCAAAGCTGTATTTAGCATCTTACATCCTGTTATTAGCTTTCTTTAAAAAGCCAAAATGTGCTAGGAAACTGTAAGCCTTACAATAAAACTATTATGCCCGGGATAACAGCTTTCAGAATACTTTGAATTTAACTTTTAATAAGTCTGCATATTTTACAAGGCAGATTATTATTTCAAGGCAAAGTTTAGTCATCTGTGCAAGCCACTGTCATCTCACTTTTCATGTAGGTAACCCGCATTTCAAGGATGCACAATCCACTGGTGTACATTAGACCTTTACGCTTCTCAGAAAGTCTAGGGAACTGTCAGATTAATAATTAGAAATGTGATGTTTTAATTTTTGTTGCATGATTCCTTGATTGAATTGCCCATCTGGCACATCATTTCAAGATTATCAGTCAAAGCAAAAGCCACCTAGAGGAAGTCTACTGTAATGGCTAATGGTTCTAGTAAAGGACAGATTTTAATGCACAAAACAATTGTCTTGTAATGGTGGTGACTGAACCCATTTGAGGGAAACCTATTTCAGTTTGCTAATAGACGGTATACTATATTTAATATGCAGATCTGGTAATCTTTTAGTAACATTTGGATTGTTTGGGGTAATGGCATCACAGCACTGAGAATATTTGGTGCTGGAGTGATATCTTCTAATGCCAATCCTTCAAGCGCTTAAAGAGTAAATAAACCCTCCTATCATTTTCAGCCAAGGAAGCGCCATCTTTGTCTCTGTTTAAACTACAACTGCCATGATGCTGCAAATGTGATCAGTTATGACACAAGCCATTGGATGGTTTGACAGTTTGGTTGAGAGCACAACCAATGGGAGTGTTACATTTCTGGTATGTGCCGTAAATGAAACTGGTTTCATGGATGGGTTTACTTCCGCTTTAAAGCAGGTATGGTTATTTAGGGGTTAATTTAATGTGATTTATTCGAATAATGGTTATTATAAAAGCCCATACAGATGATAAAAAAAATCGGAAGTACAATTTTGTGCGACAATTAGCCGATTTTCAGATCGTTAGTATAGTGCTTTCGACAGCTGATTCCGTTTTTTCGGCAGACAAAAGCTGGATGCGCAGATTATAAAATGTTTGTTGTATGTGAACTCAACGTCCGATTTTCATTTAATTAGACTACGCATGCTCAGAAAAGAAAGGATACATACAAAACTAGCCAACACATGATGTCACTTCTGAAGTTGTATTCTATCATACAAGAATTTTCATGTGGTGAGTAACTTCTTTACTTTCGACATGAGACTAGCATGCAACAAAAAACGGGTGTTTGGTGGTCCGAAAATCTGATCGTGTGTACGAGGCTTTAGGATGTAGAATACATTTTAATGTTAGAAAATAGGCAATTAATAAGTGAAGAATACGTTTTAGGGTCCAGGTCAAGTAAACCTGGGAGGACAGAATTATGGTACAGGCTCTAGGGTTAGCATCCTGTTCCTGGCTAGTGTGGTATAACGTCAAATAGTTTTTTTTTTTTCTTTTGGATTCCGACCGTGTGTATGCCCTATTGGAGAAATTCCATCGGAAATTCCGATGAATTCCAGCAGAGATTACATAGAGAACATGTTCTCTTTTCCTCCGTCGGAATTCCGATGTGAGCTAAAGCCTGATCGTGTGTACTGGGCATACCAAGTCAAAACTTGCACACAGATTCAGGGGCGCAGAATGGGGAAACTTCAAGCTAACAGAGGTATATGCAGGGACCTGCTGGCTCCTTTATTTAACAAAAGGGGCCTACTTGTTGGATTATTTGACAAGTGTATGTTATTATTCCAAAAGTCTTACAGTACACAAAACAAAGATCATTTCATAACATAGCTCTTCTAAAAGATACATTAGGCAATACAAAGCTGAAACCATGAATACATTCATCTATCCTTAGAAAAACAGTTGACAGCAGCAGATTATATTGTGAAGACATATAACCAATGCTCTCCTTTCACTATCCTTCGCCATATACAAGAAAAGATGCACTTATACCTAAACAAAATTAAGACAGATAAGGCACTCAGCCCAGATGGCATCCTTCCCTGTGTGCTGAAGCAATTAAAGTAAATCTGTCTCATGGAAAACTGTTCAAGCTGACTAAAAGCAAGCAATGAGAGATGTCTCTACATAACTTTCTTATTTGTCTGAGCATCCCAGGAGCTTCAGAATGGCATACACTTTACTTCATAAGCAGCTATGGGGAGATTAATGAAAATTTTCTAAAAACTAAATGTGCATGTTATTTAAGGGGAGGATCATCTCTCCACATCTGTAATATCAGATTCCTCCATCTCCATCTATCTATGATGTTATAGGCTTTCTCTTCATCTTCTTAGGGCCCGTTCACACCAATATGTTTTAGGGTGTTACATTACCACTTAAACGTTCATTTACACCTCATTATTTATGAATGGGCTGCCAAACAGTGGAAAAGAAAAGGTATCTGAAGTGTTCTTTTTTTTCTGATGCAGATTACCACAACGTATGCTATTGCATTATCACATGTTGTGTGCCTAACTGGATGTGTTTTTATATGAATGAATGTTTTGATATGAACCAATGTACATAATGTGCATGTTAGAGCCTGGGTCAATGGGTTTGGGCTTGTAATAATGACATCAATTTGAGACCCTTTTGAGATCATTCACCATCACCACCTAGTGTTAACTCCTTCCCTGCCGGTGACATTTAAACAGTATCAGTGCATTTTTATAGCACTGATCACTGTATAAATGTCAATTGGCCCAAAACTGTGTCAAACGCATCAGTCTGTCTCCTACTATATCGCAGTTTTGCTAAAAATCACAAAATTCAGCCATTAATAGTAAAAAAAATATATAACAATAAAAATTATTTAAATCAATCCCCTATTTTGTAGACGCTATAAGTTTTGTGCAAACCAATCAATATATTCTGATTATGATTTTTTTACCAACAATTTGTAGAAGAATACATATTGGCCTAAACTGATTTTTTGGGATATTTGTTATCGCAAAAAGTAAAAAAAAATGTTTTCATAATCGTCAGTCTTTTTTTGTTTATAACGCAAAAAAAAAAAAAATGCAGAGGTGATAAAATACCACCAAAAGAAAGCTCCATTTGTGGGAAAAAAAAGACATACATTGTGTTTGGGTACAACATCCCACGATCGCACAATTGTCAGTTAAAGTGTCTGCTTCGCAAACAATTGCCTGGTCAGGAAGTGGGTAAATCCTTCCGGTAGTTAAGTGGTTAAAGACAGCCTTGATTCCTTCATTGTTCCACTGATTTTTTCCAAAATTGAGTAACTGGTTGTCAGAAGAATAATAATAAAGCTAACAAAAAGTTGCTAACAAGTTGCTTAGTAAAGAAAATACAATAAACAGTAATTTTCAAGTGCAAGTGTTATCATTTATGTACAATGAAGCAAACAATGAATTCTGAATAGTATGTCATTTTTGTATAGCATTTTCTGTGTTTTTAGAATGCTCATTCAAGCATGAAAAGGAGAGAACCCTGGGAACAGTGACAAATTTCAGCTAAATGGATTCAGCTGCCTACTAACAAGTAAAGTACCATAGAATCCTATTACTAGATGCTGCACATTTTGTCAATGCAATGCCCTAGGGTGTTAAGGCAGGCCAGGTCTTAAGTGCATCTCTGTGAGACACCAATTTGCATACACTCAAATCTAATTATGTTTAAAGTAAAGTAATTTGATTTGGTCATCCTAAAAAAAACTGGCCTGTAGGGAGGCCTTGAGGATAAGAGTTTAAAGATGCTTCTCTAAATTAAAAGAGAAGCTAACAATTACAGAAACTTGATTTAAAAGATCATTTACGAAGTTTAAAGTGTTGACCTCTAACTACGGCATTAAAGGATTAGTCAGGTATCTTGGTAAAACAAGATATCTGTATTTTTTTTATACTTGCTATCTGCATAGAACAATTGTATAAACATCAGTAATATTATCATCACAGAGAAATTTCAGGCAAGTAGTAATGGGTTCAGTGAGCTACTGATGAGACCCAGCAAACATTATACTAAAATCAGAACGTTCACTCAATTTGTCTTATTCTGAGATTTATTTCACAGCAGGTAGGTCTAATGCAGCACATCAAAGCATCACTGATCATGTACCTCTCAAAGTCTGTACTGTATAACTTTCTCTATTTCTTTCTTTTTCTGTATCACCAGTCAAATTCAGACTTTAAAAAGAAAGGTTTGGCACTATGAAAAATTAGGGTTTGTTCAATAAAACAACACCTGAAAGAAAAACAATAGAATAGGATATGCTCCCTGTATGTACGTTAACCACTTCAATACTGGGCACTTTCACCCCCTTCCTGCCCAGTCCAATTTTAAACTTTTAGCGCAGCCACACTTGAATGACAATTGCAGGGTCATGCAACACTGTACCCATATACATTTCTTATCAAAAAAAGAGAGAAAACAATAATTTATGTTATACGTTTTGCAAAAAAAAAGTTCTTCAAAAATTTAGGCCAAAATGTCTTCTGCCAGATTTAGGACAGGTCGGCTGGTGCACTTACCCCATTCATAGCGGGCAATCATGGGGGCCTTCCCCGCCACTCCTCTGCAGGCATCACAAGCAGCTTCTCCTTCCCCTGCTCTTCTCTTCCCTCCTCCTCAGGGACCAATCAGAATGCTTCTCCTTTCAGCCAATTGGGAACCACACTTTCTGATTGGTGGAGAGGGGATTCAGTGTAAGAATAGGGAATACTCATTTGCTATTCTCACACACCTGGGTGGGCTCCAAAGCACTTTCTCAGCGCCCCCAAGCCCACCCTATTTTGAAGTCTATTAGAGCCTATTCTTTCCAGAAGGTCATCAAATCTTTACTCAGGCATTTGCAGAGGCAATATGTGAACCCTAAACACCCTAAACGCCAATATCACAGTATGTAAATCCTGTTGTCTGTGCAGTAGCAATTATGTTAGCAGTGTAGACATATGTCTAATACAGGGGAGCCCACTATACAGAAGAAAAAAAGAGGCTTCCAAGTACATCACATAGATGGAAGACTATGGTTCATTTAAGCAGCTTTATTTTAAAAACACACAAAGTACAAAAATGAATAGGCAATGTGGAACCAACACCAAATATAAAATGGTTAAAAAGAGACAATGTTGTCTAAACGAGGATCAAGCAGCTGCACATACAGCCATGTACACCATCATACACTTCCCAATCTCAGAATTAGCCCTGGTTCACACTGGGCTGCGGGAGTGAAGCCGTGCGAGTTCAGCTGAACTCACACGATTTCACTCCCGCTGGCAGTCCCGATTTCGGACGTGATTTAAGAGACATCTGTGCAGGTTTCTGCACAGATATCAATGTAAATCGCGGCCTGAAATCGCAAAAAGTAGTACAGGAACTACTTTTTAAAATCGTGCAGCGCCGTAGATGCGGCGTCGCACTGATTAGGACGGTATCATTGCTGACAATTGCCGGCAAATGCTGCCGATTTGAGATGCGATTTGACATGTGAAATCGCATCTCAAATTGTACCAAATCGTACCCAGTGTGAACCTTGGCTCAGACTCCATAGATATTGGTGAAAATAGCTTCAGCAATTAATACAGCCATATTAGATCCACCTGTGCTTGATGTGTCCAACTGACAAGGATTGGGTCAGTAAAGTGTATCGGTGAAAGCAGGTAATAGAAAACAGTGTAGAATAGAAAACAGTGTAGATCACCTAAGGTGCCTAGTGTCCAATTAGGTATTGGTGTAATACCATATGATGCATTATAGCAGTCTCTATCGTAGGGACAAAGAATTGGCACCCGTGTCAGATAAGGTCAGGGCTGGTAGCCAAGCAATTGGGCTCTATGAGCACTGCTGCTGTCTCACCCTTTGTGATTTGCTACAAAGTTATAATCTCACAGTCTAATTTGTCACTGGAAGTAAGATATGTTCCTCCTGCCTGCAGGAGATGGACGACATCATTCTCCCAGACTGCAGTTGACAGAAATGTGCAATGCAAAAGACACTGCCTTACAGTATGAAGTAGTAACCATTCTTTTTTTTTTTTTTTTTTAATTCTTTATTTTATCATTTTTTTCCATAATTCATATACAAACACGGCAATAAGTCCAACTTTGAAATATACAGATAACATTTTCTTTTGCCATTACATCTTATTGTTAATTTACTGTATATTCAACAACTGCTATGATTACAATTGCCCCCTCCCCCGCCCCCCCACCAGGTCTGCTTCCTGGTTAGTACCCATAGTCGCCACCAGTAACGACACAAATAGCAAAAAGCAAAAAAAAAAAAAAAAAACTATACACACCTAAATGTATCTCTCTCTCTCTCTCTCTCTCTCTCTCCCCCTCTCCCCCTCCCCGCCCTCAAGGGTTCTGCTCCCTATAGTTGATATACGGCTCCCACACTTGTCTATATTTCTCCTCCTGTTCTCTCATTCCCATTGTCAAGTATTCCATCAATTGGATTTCCGTTACTCTACTAAGCCAATGTTGTCGCATCGGGGATGTCGTGCTTTTCCATAAAGATGGGATACAGGCCTTATCTGCTATAAGCAAATGCCTAAGCAGTGAATTTTTATATTTTGCCGTTGACATTGGGAAATCGTTCAATAGCAATGCAGCTGGGTTGTCTCTCAAGTTCACCTTAGTAATTACATTTACTGTTTCGGCTACCATTTCCCAATATTCCTTTAATTTCGGGCATTCCCAGAATAGGTGTATCATGGTACCTCTTGCTTGCCCACATCGCCAACACTGATCTGACACCTGGGGGAACATCCGTTTTAATACCTCCGGGGTCCTATACCATCTAGTTAAAATTATGTATCCCCCCTCTTGATATCTGGTCGCCAGCGAGGCCTTGTGAGTAAACCTAAAGATTTTTTCTTTCTGGGTCTCCGAGAATCTGGTCCCCAAATCTCTTTCCCATGATTGGATAAATAATAAGTCTTGCGGGGGCTTCTGATTCTACTAAGAGGCTATACATGTACGATAGACTGTGCCTCACTGGTTCACCTTTATTACAAACTTTTTCAAAAACAGATAGTTCTCGAGTTATCTCCCCCTGTGGTCTAATTGCTTGTATAGCCGCTTTCAGTTGTAGTTGTCTCATTATATCTAACATCCTCCCTAATCTCTCCTCCCTCTCCACTGCGTCTCCTCCCTGGCTATGGTTCATGAAATGGATAAGTCTACTCAGTCCTCCCCGTCTTAAATTGTTGAAATGGATATCTGTCAGACCTAGTTCAAATCTCGGGTTCCCAAGTACCGGTATCAGTGGGCTTGGATATTTAGAGATCTTTGTTTTCCCAAATATCCTCTTTATGGCCCGTATCGTGGCACCCACTGTGGGATGTTTCTTCACCTCTTGTGGGATGTCTGACTCTATAATCCATGCCATTCCCTCTAGCGGGATTTTCGTTATTTTCTGTTCTATATGGATCCATGGTTTATCCTTCTGATGGATACACCACTCTACCACTCTTGCCATGTGGCAGGCATCATAATAGCTCATTGGATCTGGAAATCCCACTCCTCCCCTCTCTTTCGGTAGAGTCAGGACTCCCCTCCTTATTCTCGCTGGTTTTCCTGCCCAGATGAATTTAATAAATCTAGATCTTAAGTCTCTCAGGAACCCAAGAGGGATTTTTACTGGTAGGGTCTGAATTAAATAGAGCAATCTCAGCATTACGTTCATTTTAATAATATTTATTCTCCCAAACCAAGTGAAGATCTCTTTGTCCCATCTCTGTAAATCGGTTTTGATCACTTTTGTTAGTGGGGTAAAGTTTAATTCAAAAATCCTATTTAGATTTTTTGGCATCTTGGTTCCCAAGTATACTATATGGGAATCTGTCCAGCTAAAGGGAAACTGTGTTGCCAATAACTGCTGTGTTTGTTCGTTAACATCCACACCCATTGCCTCCGATGTATTGTAGTTTACCTTAAAGTTGGACAGATCTCCATATTCCCTTATCTCTTTTAATAGAACTGGTAAGGATAGGCCTGGGCTTGTTAACGAGAACAGTAGGTCATCTGCAAATGCTGCAACCTTGTACTCATCTCCCCTCACTCTGATACCTCTAATGTCTTTATTTGCCCGTATTGTTCTCAGGAAGGGCTCGAGGGCTAGAATGAAGATAAACGGCGAAAGTGGACATCCTTGTCTTGTTCCATTCCTTATTGGGAAGGGGTCAGACATTATTTCGTTTATCTTCACTCTAGCTGTCGGACACGAATACAAGCCTGTGATCCAATTCCGCATCCCCTCTCCCAGGCCTATGTGTAGTAAAATAGCTTTCAGGAATCCCCAATCCACTCTATCAAAAGCTTTCTCTGCATCGGTTGCTACCAGTACCGATGGATTTTTATAAAGCTGTGATAGGTAGATAGTGCTTAATACTCTTTGTGTGTTTTCCCTCCCCTCTCTTCCCGGTGTAAACCCTACCTGATCGGGGTGTATTAGAAGGGGGCCTGAAATCGCAGAAAGTAGTACAGGAACTACTTTTTAAAATCGATGCAGCGCCGTAGATTGCCGCGTCGCACTGATTAGGACGGTATCATTGCTGACAATTGCTGGCAAATGCTGCCGATTTGAGATGCGATTTGACATGTGAAATCGCATCTCAAATTGTACCAAATCGTACCCAGTGTGAACCTTGGCTCAGACTCCATAGATATTGGTCAAAATAGCTTCAGCAATTAATACAGCCATATTAGATCCACCTGTGCTTGATGTGTCCAACTGACAAGGATTGGGTAAGTAAAGTGTATCGGTGAAGGCAGGTAATAGAAAAGTGTAGATCACCTAAGGTGCCTAGTGTCCAATTAGGTATTGGTGTAATACCATATGATGCATTATAGCAGTCTCTATCGTAGGGACAAAGAATTGGCACCCGTATCAGATAAGGTCAGGGCTGGTAGCCAAGCAATTGGGCTCTATGAGCACTGCTGCTGTCTCACCTTTTGTGATTTGCTACAAAGTTATAATCTCACAGTCTAATTTGTCACTGGAATTAAGATATGTTCCTCCTGCCTGCAGGAGATGGACGACATCATTCTCCCAGACTGCAGTTGACAGAAATGTGCAATGCAAAAGACACTGCCTTACAGTATGAAGTAGTAACCATTCTAAAAGACATGGTGGCACAAACAACGGAAAAGGGCCTTGAAGTGGAAGATACATGACATGTGACCAGAGCAGATTAAAAATAGGTAAGTACATAGATTTTTATGAATATTTCGATTTAGCCTGTATTACCACTTTAAATACAGTTTTTCCAAAATATACTAAAACCTTCATCATTGCAAGATCTGTTTATCGTTGTAGTAAACTCTACCAAATATTTTATTTACTTTTTTTATTTATGTGTGCTTTAAAATGTAAAACTTTACACATTCCTAAGGTTCCTTGTATTTGAATTACATTTCTGCTCCTGTTGATCTTGTCATAGAGAATATATTAAGGATTTTCTAAAGCATTTTTTAGCTCTCATTCATTCAAAGTTTCCTTGGTGAAAATAACCTTCCAAAATAACATCATACAGATTTTGAAACTATTCAAGAAAAAAAAAAAACACTTTTTAGTGTCTCATATAAGAACTGTCTGTATTAACCTTCAAATCTGGACAGGAAAATGACAGTTTGATTCTGGCCCGTGACTAGGAAAAATAAAGAGATAAACAAAACCAACAATTCTCCCAACACTTTTTTTTTTGGAATTGTCTTTTTTGAATACACAATGGTATTTTTAAAGGGTAATTTAATGTTATTTAAAACAAAAAATAAAGCTGTAAAATCCAATTGTTACTAAGTTGAAATGGTCCACTCTGTCTTGGCTATAAACTCACCTAAAAGTCACTCAAATGATTAGTAAAAAGTTTAGGCACTGCAGGGGATTTCAATTTTGTGAAGAAAAACTATTGAAATCAAACTAATTATCAAACCATTTAGAATATTGTATATCTAGTAGAAATCAGCTTTACTGCAGCTGTAATAATAATAATGTATCTTCTGTGACGTGGCAAATGTGGTTTATTGTTGATAAATGTAAACTTATGCAATTGGGTGCTAAGAATATGCACACGTCATACATACTAGGGGGAGTACAGCTGGGGGAATCAATGGTGGAGAAGGATCTGGGGGTTTTGGTAGATCAAATGCTTAATAATGGCATCCAATGTCAAGCTGCTGTCTCCAAAGTGAGCAAAATAATTTCTTGTATTAAAAAAGAGGTATGGACTCCAGAGATAGAGATATAATTTTGCCCCTTTACAAATCATTATTAAGACCTCATCTGGAATATACAGCTCAGTTTTGGGTACCAGTTCACAAAAAAATATATTGGTATATTGGGGAACTGAAGAAAGTGTAGAGAAAGGTAACCAAACTGATAAGAGCCATGGAGGAGCCCAGCTATGAGAAAAGATCATCAAAACTAAATTGATTCTCTCTTGAGAGGAGGAGATTAAAGGGGTTGTGAACCCTCATGGTTTTTCACCTTAATGCATTCTATGTGTTCCGCCAGCCCCCCAGCCCCCCCCCCCTTTAGTTACCTGAATGCTGTCTTTCTTTGGGCAGGAATAAGCATACCAGCTCTAGGTGTCTCATGTCCTGATTATATAGATTATAGCAGCACAGCCATTGGCTCCCGCTGCTGTCAATCAAATCTAATGAAATGGCACCAGGAGGTGGGGCCGAGTCCTGCATTCTGTGTGAATGGACACAGATGTGGGACTCGGGAGCGTGCCCGCACGGGTGTTCACCAAGGAGAGTGCTTCTCCAACATGGACACTTGATGTGGGGAGGAGCCAGGAGCGCCACTGGGGGACCCTAGAAGAGGTAGATTGGGGCTACTCTGTGCAAAACGAACTGCACAGTGGAAGTAATTATGACATGTTTGTTATTTATTTTTTAGGGCTGTGCAAATTAACTTTTAATTAATCAATTAATCTTTAATTTTTTTGATCGATCACATTTTTTTTGATCGATCAAATTTCTTTTGATCGATCAATTTTTTTTGATCGATCCAAATTTTTTGGATCGATTAAAATTCTTTTGATTGGTACTCACCTCCCTTCCAGCTTCCGGGCCTTCAGGGAGTTCCGTCGGAGATCCGGTAACGTCATGGACACCGGCGAGGCTTGCTGTGTCCATCTGAAGGGCTCCTTTGCTGTGCCTTCATATCTGCATGCCGGCGGGACATTATTATCTGCCACACGCAAGGGCTGTTACACTTCCCTCTATCAACCTGGGATTCTACAACCATCCACTGGGAGTAGTGATAGTTCCCTTCATGGGACATCTACATGCCGACGGACTGATGCTAACCTCTCCTCATCTGGATTCAGCAGTGGCATCGTTGTACCAATTTGTATACCAGCATCATACTTAGCTACATGTTTTTATGACTGCTTTTGGTACCGTTTGGTATTACTCGCACCATTTGTACAGTTTATGTAGCTACATCGATTTTATCTCCAGTGCAATATTTATTTGGTTACCTACTTGAAGACTATAAAAGTTTTAATGCTATTATCATCAAGCGCTGCCTTTGTGTGTTTTTTGTATCCTGCTCTCTATTTTTCCAGTGGTTGGTAGCTGCACTGGGAATCAGCCTGCAAGGAGATCAGCTAAAAGTAGTTGGATCTGTATGTGCGTTATAATTAAGCTGTGTAAATGTGGAATAGACTCCCTCAAGAGCTGGTTCTGGCCAGCTCAGTAAATTGTTTAAAAAAAGTCCTGGATTCTTTCCTAAATGCACAAAATATAACTGCATACTAATATTTATTGGTAAAGTTGATCCAGGGAATATCTGATTGGCTCTTGGGGATCAGACAGACATATTTTCCCCTGTGGAGCAAATTGGATCATGCTTTATTGTTTTTTTTTTGTTTTCCTATGGATCAACTTTGGGTATAGGATTGTGTATATGGAGGTTTTAAATTTGTGTGCGTTTTTTCTCTGTGAGTTGAACTGTATGAACTGGATGGACATGTGTCATTTTTTCAGCCAGATTAATTATGTAACTATCTAAAAATACATAAAAAAATACAACATTTCCCTTTTTATAGAATGGCCAAGTCAAAGTCCAGACCTAAATCCAATCGAGAATCTGTGGAAAGAACTGAAAACTGCTGTTCACAAATGCTCTCCATCCAACCTCACTGAGCTCGAGGTGTTTTGCAAGGAGGAATGTGCAAAAATTTCAGTCTCTCGATGTGCAAAACTGATAGAGACATACCCCAAGTGACTTACAGCTGTAATCACAGCAAAAGGTGGCTCTACAAAGTATTAACTTAGGGGGGCTGAGTGATTTTGCACGCCCAATTTTTCATTTTTTTTATTTAAAAAAAGTTTGAAATATCCAATAAATTTCGTTCCACTTCATGATCGTGTCCCACTTGTTGTTGATTCTTCACAAAAACTTACAGTTTTATATCTTTATGTTTGAAGCCTGAAATGTGGCAAAAGGTCGCAAAGTTCAAGGGGGCCGAATACTTTCGCAAGGCACTGTATACTCAGTACTTGGTTTGGGCCCCTTTTGCAGCAATTACTGCCTCAATGCGGCATGGCATGAACGCTATCAGCCTATGGCACTGCTAAGGTGTTATGGAGCTGTGTATCAGCTTTGTAAGGACAGGGATACCAGCATCTTGCAGTGTGTGCCTCTCTATTCCTCCTCCATACTCTGGGTCCTTGGTTTCCAAATGAGATGCAAAATTTGTTCTCATCAGAAAAGAGGACTTTGGACCACTGAGCAACAGACCAAGTCTGTTTTTCTTTAGCCCAGGTAAGACGCTACTGACGTTGTTTGTTGTTCAGGTGTGGCTTGACAAGAGGAATATGACATTTGATGTCCATGTCCAGGATCCATCTTAGTGTGGTGGCTCCTGATTAGGGATGAGCCGAACACCCCCGCGTTCGCACCAGAACCGCCGAACAGACCGACCGTTCGCGCGAACATTTAGAACCCCATTGAAGTCTATGGCACTCGAACGTTCAAATTCAAAAACGATAATTTTAAAGACCAATATTCAAGTTATTGTTGGAAAATGTCTTTGAGAACCCGGGTCTTACCCCAGGGAACATGTATCAATGGAAAAAAGTCTAAAAAACTTTAGTTTTTTCAGGAGCAGGACTCCTGAAAAAAATGACCGTTATTAAAACTTTTTTTCCCATTGATACATGTTCCCTCGGGCAAGACCTGGGTTCTCAAAGACGTTTTCACAGGCAAACTATAGACACCCAGCAGGTACAATATTTAAAGGATTTTTTTTTTTTTTTTTTTTAATTAAGCATCATTAAAATTACTGCTCCAGGAGCATTGATTTTATTGATGCTTAAATAAAAAAAAGAAAAATTCCTTTAAATATTGTACCTGCTGGGTGTCTATACCTGTGATAACGTCTTTAAATAGCACAATCACCTGCCAGTAAATTAGGAAGAACTGATCTATCTAAGCTATAGAGTGTATAAATATATGTACAACTCCTAGGGATGTATATATATCCTCTACACACTGTAAATTAAGCTGAACTGACTAGCCTGCCTGCTCTATCTCGCTATCTAAAAAGACAATCTCTCTGTCTCTCTGACTGCTTTTATTAACAAGCCGGAACACACTACATGAGGCCACCCAGCAGGCGGCCTTAAATAGTGTGGGGAGTGTGCTAAAGCCCTGAGCCATAATTGGCCAAAGCCACCCAGGCTTTGGCCAATTGTGGCTCTTTTCGTTTTTTGCGCGCTGTGATTGGCCAAGCATGCGGGACATACAGCATGCTTGGCGAATACAGCATGCTTGGCGAATCACTCGAATTTGACGCGAACGACCGCTTTTGTTCGAATTTCGTCGAACGTACGAACAGACAATGTTCGAGTCGAACATACGTTCGTATCGAACACGAAGCTCATTCCTACTCTTGATGTACTGACTCCAGCCTCCGTCCACTCCTTATGAAAGTCCCCAACACTTTTGAATGGCCTTTTTCTGACAATCCTCTCCAGGCTGCGGTCATCCTTGCTGCTTATTCACCTTTTTCTTCCACACTTTTCCCTTCCACATTACTTTCTATTAATGTGCTTTGATACAGCACTTTGGGAACATTCAACTTCTTTTGAAATTACCCTTTGAGGCTTTCCCTCCTTATTGAGGGTGTCAATGATGGTTTCTGCACAACTGTCAGGTCAGCAGTCTTTCCCATGATTGTGATTCCTACTGAGCCAGACTGAGAGACCATTGAAAGGCTCAGGAAACTTTTGCAGGTGTCATGGCTTAATTAGAGTTGGATGCTTTGAGCCTAGAATATTGCACCTTTTCGCAATATTCTAATTTTCTGATATTGTGGATTTGGGGTTTTCATGAGCTGTAAGCCAAATTCATCACAATTATGACAAATCATGGCTTGAACTATCTTGCTTTGCATGTAATGAGTCAATCTCATATATTAGTTTCACCTTTTAAGTTGCGTTAGTAAAATAAATGAACTTTTGCACAATATTCTAATTTTTCATGTTTTACCTGTACTGGTCACCATTGCAACTTGAATAAGAGCTAGGTGATTGGTCTGATACCTGCCACAGTTCAGGGCTTTCTACAGGGAGCACTGATGTCAGTACACCAGCACTGTCTTGTGTAGAAGTTCCCTGCACTAAAGCACAATAGTTTTTCCCCTTTAATGGTTACAGGTATCTGTGTTTAGGAAGAATTGCCCTTCTTATCACTAAAACTATTCTCAGGTATACTAAAATGCAGTAAAGATCCAAAGGGCTTCTATTGGCATCGGAGCATTTATAGGTAAATTAAATAAAACAAAAAAGGACTCCATTCTAATAGTATTTTTAAAATTGCATTCCTATGCATACTCATTAAGGGGCATCAGGCAGTATATTTATTTTATTGCCAGAGTACATCTTTAATGTATTGTTAAAAATAAAAGCTTTTACAATGATATTATAGATGCATTTCTGCCCTATCACTATCAGCAGGAAAATATTGCTTTGATAAGATTATAGTGCTAAATTGTCTTCCACTGACAGGGAAAAGGTAAAAATGTTATGGCTCTTTTATTATGTTACCTCTTGTACAATTTATGACCATTTGTATGCTTCTGTAATTAAATAAGTGTATGCCATTTGCTCCCAGCTGAGGAACAATTTATAATGAAACTTTCTGATTCAACAGAGATAAACATTTAAAATGGAAAAGTTCAACATGTATAAGTACTTAAATATCCACCAGTATTTTACTTGTTGATTTTACTGTTGCACACTATTGCAGTGATTTGCTATTGTGGAAAGAATTCTGTTTAATGCCATAAAATGAAATGATGTGGTTTAATGGCACAAATGTACAAGTAATGATGCTCCCTGTCCTTACTTTAGGGCAGTACAAAGCTGATACACAGCTCCATCTTTCTACAGTGTAAAATGATTTTTTGCAATGGTATTTTTTACTTGTTTTGGCTCTGACTGCTGCAAATGCCTTTATATCTATATTGCAATTAATAGAACTTAATATTACACATTGCAGCAAAATGCAAATCTAATAATGGAATTATGCAAATTTAAACAGTTAATGTAATAAGAAATCAGGTTACTTTGGGATTATGTGTCTGCTAAAAAAAGTTATATTGGAAATATATAAAGTGTTTTTTATAGTATTAAGACAGGATTTTACAGACTTACATTCAATTTGTTTTAAAAAGATTACAATGAAATTCTGAAATTCGCAATGTAGTCAGACAAACGTTGCAGAAATATGGATTAATCAGAGGCAAAGTTTGTGACGCTCCATCATCTCTCATATTCTTTCACTCGGCAAAGAGATTTTCTGCTCTCTGCAGCAACCAGTCAGCATGGGGCAGTGCATAGATACCCTGCTCATATAAACATTCTAATCACATTAGTCACTGGAGTTATACTTTTCAGTTTGACAAGGAACTGTCACCGGGGGAAAATTTGCTAAAACTGGAGCATGCAAAATGTGGTGCAGCTCTGCATAGAAACCAATTAGCTTTCAGGTTTTAATGTCTAGGCTTATTTGAACAAGCTGAAGTTAGAAGCTGATTGGCTACCATGCACAACTGCACCAGATTCTGAGTGCTTCAGTTTTAGTAAATCTCCCCCACTGTGTCAAAAGGGATTGCTGTGTTGCAAGCACACAGTTGATTGATGCATTTATTAAAGAACAGCAAGTAACAAACTTATGTGTTGCAAAAAACAAACAAAAAAACTGTATGCTATCTTTGTATTTACAATTACAACTAGTCTAAGTAACTTATTATGTCTTGATAGTGATCCCTTGCATACCAATACTTAGACTAGGCAATGAGAAACACTTCCCATACTGTACATGCATTTCAAATAGTCTTGAGCTGCTCACATGAGGAATAGTTTCAAATGTTTTTTTTTTTAGAACTTACTATATACCTTACGCATACACATCCCATTTCAAGCTCCTTAAACACCAAACCCCTATGTAGAAGAAATAAACGTTCTCTTTTAAAAAGTATAATCCTTTGGTGTATAATACATATACTGTATGCTGAACATACAAATAGATTACTTCCAATCTCCTTTATCTAAAAAACAAACAATATATATATATACACAGTACAGACCAAAAGTTTGGACACACCTTCTCATTCCAAGAGTTTTCTTTATTTTCATGACTATGAAAATTGTAGAGTCACACTGAAGGCATCAAAACTATGAATTAACACATGTGGAATTATATACATAACAAAAAAGTGTGAAACAACTGAAAATATGTCATATTCTAGGTTCTTCAAAGTAGCCACCTTTTGCAGCAGACACATCTCTAGAACAACTGTTAAGAGGAGACTGTGTGAATCAGGCCTCGTGGTAGAATATCTGCTAGGAAACCACTGCTAAAGAAAGGCAACAAGCAGAAGACACTTGTTTGGGCTAAAAAACACAAGGAATGGACATTAGACCAGTGGAAATCTGTGCTTTGGTCTGATGAGTCCAAATTTGAGATCTTTGGTTCCAACCACCGTGTCTTTGTGCGACGCAGAAAAGGTGAACAGATGGACTCTACATGCCTGGTTCCCACCGTGAAGCATGGAGGAGGAGGTGTGATGGTGTGGGGCGTTGCTGGTGACACTGTTGGGGATTTATTCAAAATTGAAGGCATGCTGAACCAGCATGGCTACCACAGCATCTTGCAGCGGCATGCTATTCCATCCGGTTTGCGTTTAGTTGGACCATCATTTATTTTTCAACAGGACAATGACCCCAAACACACCTCCAGGCTGTGTAAGGGCTATTTGACCAAGAAGGAGAGTGATGGGGTGCTGCGCCAGATGACCTGGCCTCCACAGTCACCGGACCTGAACCAAATCGAGATGGTTTGGGGTGAGCTGGACCGCAGAGTGAAGGCAAAAGGGCCAACAAGTGCTAAGCATCTCTGGGAACTCCTTCAAGACTGTTGGAAGACCATTTTAGGTGACTACCTCTTGAAGCTCATCAAGAGAATGCCAAAAGTGTGCAATGCAGTAATCAAAGCAAAAGGTGGCTACTTTGAAGAACCTAGAATTTGACATATTTTCAGTTGTTTCACACTTTTTTGTTATGTATATAATTTCACATGTGTTAATTCATAGTTTTGATGCCTTCAGTGTGAATCTACAATTGTCATAGTCATGAAAATAAAGAAAACTCTTGGAATGAGAAGGTGTGTCCAAACTTTTGGTCTGTACTGTATATACACAGTATCTCACAAAAGTGAATACACCCCTCACATTTTTGAAAATATTTTATTATATCTTTTCATCTGACAACGCTGAAGAAATTACAGTTTGCTTCAATGTGAAGTAGTGAGTGTACAGCTTGTATAACAGTGTAAATTTGCTGTCCACTCAACATAACTCAACACACAGCCATTCATGTCTAAATTACTGGCAACAAAAGTGTACACAATACTAATAAAGTCTTTCAAATCAAGTCCTTTGTGATCATAAAATATGTCCACTGTGCATTAGTTTGCATGCAATATTTTCCCGGTAAGTGGTACCACGAGTCACACAATGCGCGACCCTCAATAAACTGACCTATCATATAAACTAGGTCACTGTGTGCATTCCTATTTAAGCATCTAATTCAGCTCTTTAGGTTGCCACTTCAGATCCTTTTCCAGAAAAATAACAAAAAGAAAATATTCTTGCAGAAATATATCCAGCCATATATAATAATACATAGTTGTATTCTTGACTTTTTGCTGTGGCTTTGAGGTGATGATAGGCCTGATGTATTCTACTTGAGTAGAATGGGATTGATAAACTAAAAGCAAATAGCCTGTTCACTTTGCAGGGGAAGTTGGCTTCTCAAGGATATTTTCTTAAAAGCTTAGTGAACGTGAAGCTTCACTTAGCAGAATATACTGAATTACATATAATAACATTTTAAAAAAATTGCATTTTTGCATTTTGCATTTTTTTTGCCTGCACATGAATATTGGATGATGGAAGTTGGGTAATTTCACCTCATTAACTGAGCCTTGGGAAAATTTCCCTTACAAAGTGCAACATCCCTTGCAAAGTGAATTTGATTTTAGTAAACCAATAACAATGTTTCAAGACACCATACCTGCAGTATTTAACATGTGATTGCTTTGTCTTTTAATCCAATAAAAAACGATTTAACCAAGGAACAAAAATCAATATTTTTCTTTTTTTTTTAACCCTACTCTGTGCCAAATTTAATACACAGCATTTTTAATAGTGTGATTTTTTTTTTGCAAGTCCTAATATGGGTTGATTTTTTCACACTAGATAAAATCTAAGTTTTGTTGGGAACACTGATTTTTTTCCCCAAGGTAAATAATGCATTTCAAACACTTCTGTAATTCAAAAGATCACTGAAAAGAAGGACAGACCACCATGGATACAGTAGAGGTAATGCCAGTGTCACTTCCATGCAAAACAAAAGTCTGTTGAGCTATATTGTAAGCTAATGAGTGAACAATAATTGCATTCTCCAGCAATATCACCTCATTATAGTGCTTGAAAATCAGATATAAGTGATGATGACATTGAAGATGAAGTGTCAAACAAGGTCTGGGGAATTCCTCCGGTTAAGGAGGAGATGGTGGTGGAAGGAAAATAACTACAGCAACAAATGAAAAAAAGAATGAGAATAGATAGAACAACTCTCAGTATTTATGTACATGTTGATGTCTGTGGACCTCTTATAGTCTGTGCAGATCCACATTGCTTACATGTAGAGCAGGGACCATATTTGAGGGCAAAATACATGGAGCAAATTAATTAACTACTAGCAGATATGTGATGAGAGGACAGGGTTTGGGCCTTAAAACATCCAATCTCTTAGTCAGATGACCTTAGAAGATAAACATATATCCCTTTCTTAATTCTTTATCCCCAGTAGCAAGATCACTAAATGTGGACCATTCCCAGAAATAGATTTTAGAGTCACAATGTCACCGGCATCACCACCTATAGTGGCTCTGTTACTTAACAATTTCCACACTATCATCTCTCTGCAAGACATAACACTCAATCAACTGTGAAGTAAAAGATCCATATTCATTCGATAACAGCAATACTCATACTGGGTCTATCAACCATCTGTTTGTACTTCAGTCCTCCTATTTATATTAAACACACCTTAAATTCAATGAGATTCTATATTTCAATTTCCACTATGAGAAGATTGCTAACGCAACAAAACAGAAAAAGAAATCCGTTGGTAATATTAAACTTTAACTTTTTACTTTTTACAAGGCAGCCTTGTTAACTCCATCAACACCCTGAACACTCTACCCCTCAGTTCAGAGCCCTCAAAAACTTTAAATTGGCCAAAAATATGAAAATGAAAAGAATTCAGAAGAAAAAAAGGCGCCAAAGTAATTTCATTTTGTAAGAGGGGTTAAAAAACCAAGAAGAATGATATGCAAAGGTTCACAAAACTAATGAAGGTTACAAATTCCAATTATGTGTCGTAATAGTAGACGTATAACCTTTCCTGTCGTATGCTATAATGACATGCAAATTCTATGGAAATCAATACAGATGCCTTTTAATGAAATGTTCTCCTATTAGGCTATAACAGGACCACACTGCCAAATGTTTCTATATTGATCTATTTGTTGTTTCACCTTGTTATTTTTTATGTTTGTAATTATTATACCACAAATCAACCAATGTATTTCTGCCACCTGTAGCTCTTCATGGCATCTGTATTTTATTAATTAATGTCACTCCTGAAATGTTGCTTAATAAACACATCTCTGCAATGGATAACTCTTGCATAATAGTCATTCTTGTTAAATTAACCTATTAGAAGCAGATACATTGTGCGAAGCAGAAGCCCTATTAGAAGGAGGTACAAAGTGCATACATGCTTGTAATATACCTGGAACTAGCAGCCCAGTCAGTAATTATGTCAGACAGTTCTTTCTCTGATCTTTAGCCTCTCCCTACCCAGAAATGTGTGAAGTGTGATCTTCAACTGACAGTACCTCTCTTGAAAAATAAAAATATTTCTATAGCACTTTTCACTCTGGGGACTCAAAGCGCCTATCAAATCAGTGTCGGGATCTTTGAAGAGAAGGGTTTGTCAGGTGTTACCATGAATAAAAGAATAAACCTACTGCTCCTGTTACAAACAATCTCCCAGCTGCAATTCATATACAGTATACCCTCACCCAAAACTGATAATACAAAGAAATAAGTGGTGTAAAGATCTTGTAAAGATCACCTTAAATATTTACATGGCTTTGTGCTTTATTGAAAGTTATCCCAGACTTCTTTAGTTCTATATATTATTTTTCAGTTAATATTAGACAATATTGGAAAGAGGAAGTGTAGGCTTTGACAACTACAATGTTGATGATGTGCCTGTAACATGATTATGCAATATGTTCTTTACTGAAAATTATGTTATGTACCAGCATGCGATAAATACATGTTGGAAGGTATATGTCCATAATTGGAGTATGTGTTTAGGGGTACATAGACCACACCCCATGTAAGCAAGCCTGCCCTTCTATAGTGATATGCCATGGCTGGACAGTCCAGGTCATATCTTTTTGTATACTGTATTTAATAACATGCCTTACCTGGAAATAAACAAGTGGTGTATCAGTCTATGTCTATGTGTGACTTACCATACGTTGCTCCCGCAGGCCTGTGTGTCTGGGTGGGGTGAACAGAGATATTCCGGCATAAAAGGTTAGTATTGTATAAATTAGTAAAAGTGTTTACTAGTGTTTAGCCTTGTACACACGATCGGATTTATGATGGAATAAAATCCAATGGATTTTTTCGTTGGATATCCGATGAAGCTGACTTGCATACACACTATCAGACTAAATTCCGACCGTGCCAAAACGCGGTGACGTAAAACACTACGACGAGTCAAAAAAAATGAAGTTCAATGCTTCCAAGCATGTGTCAACTTGATTCTGAGCATGCATGGTTTTTTTCTCCGATGGAGTTCCACACAGACGATCAGAATTTCCTATCGTTTTTTTATCCATAGGAAAATTTTAAAACATGTTCTATTTTTTTTACACAGATTGAAAAAAGACCGATGGGGTCTACACACGATTGGTTTGTCCGATGATCATGTGTACACGGCATTAGAGGTACAATAAGATAGTGGTATTATTATTTGATTTAAAAAAAAGATAGTGGTATTACAAGTGGCACTGGTTAAGCAAACTCACACAACAGCACAGATAATTAATTCAGCGATCCAAAAAGTATTATAATATACCTATCACCTACAACTTATAATGCAATAAAGTAGTGCTTGTTGAACTCACATAAAAGCACAGTTAACTAAAGTGGTTAACATGAAACATTAATAAAGCATATCCTTTTATAGAGTGAATTTGCCTCAATCTAAAGCAACAAATGCCATATCTCTGCTTTCTCTTCCCTGTTCTATCTGCATGACTTGCTCCTAATAGGCTAAGCCAACTCCACAGCATTCTGGGTGACAACCTGTCCTCTTGCAGCACACAGCATGAGTCTTACAGCCTAAGCTAAGTCTGGTTACAGGGGGAATGTGTCCCTTTCCCCCACACAGCTCTCACATTACATGAAGCTCTGTGCTCTAGCTGTGCAGTGTGTGCCATATCCAATCCCTGCCCTCTGCCTTCTGCTGCTGAGAAAAAATCCTTTGATCTGTGTACTATACTCATGTACTGATGTTGAGGAGAGATGGCTGCATACAAATGGGTACAACATAATTGGGAGGATTTGCCATAATTTGCCATAATTGCTAGTCAGTTTATGTGTAAGGTTCTACAGACACTTTAATTCAGAATATTACTACATTACGCTAGCCCCCGAAGACAACTGTTTGGCTAAAATGCATTGGACAGAATCAGAATGATGTCAGAAGTTGCTGTATTCTGGTGGAGCTATACCTGAGCTAGAGGATTACATTTTAAAAGGTGATGTTTTACTGTATTGTTACTAATAAAAGTTGTAATAATCTTCAGAACTAGAGTGTAGATTTTTGTGTTCTCTCTTGGATGTGATAAACTGAGTGTGGCTTTGCCTTGAGACTGGAGCTGGTGAAAAGTAGGCTGGATCATAGTGGGTGACTGCAGGGGAGATACTACTGAGTTTCCCTGCTGATTGGACATCCTTGGACAGCTCTTTGCTCTTGGCCATGATGGAGAGCTTGAAATCTGATTGGTTGATTGCTTCTGTGGACAGATGTCTTTTATACAGGTAACAGGCTGAGATTGTGAGCACTCCGTTTAAGAGAGTGCTCCTACTCTCAGCTCATTACCTGTATAGAAGACACCTGGGAGCCAGAAATCTTGTTGATTGATAGGGGATCTAATACTCATTTCACTCAATAAAATGCAAATTAAGTTATAACTTTTTTTAAATGCCTTTTTTTGGATATTTTTGTTGTTATTCTGTCTTTCACTGGTAAAACACAAAAAACAAAAAAAAACTACCATTAAAATTATAGACTGATCGGCCCGTATTAACAAAGCACTTACGCCGACGTATCTCGAGATACGCCGCATAAGTGTTAATATGCGCCGTCGTATCTGTGTGCCGTGCCCACAGAACTAAGATACGCCTAAAAACGTACTTCATCCGACTGACGTAACTTGCCTACGCCGGCGTATAGTGGCCACATAGTTATGCTGGACGCAGTTGGCACTCCCATTGATTTTCGATGCAAATATGCAAATGAGGGAGATACGCCGATTCACAAACTTACTTGTGCCCGGCGCATGTTTTAAGCGATTTGCATAAGGGTTACATCTGGTGTAAAGTTATTCCCCATATTGGAGGCGTAACGTGAATAGGGCTGGGCGTAGGTTACGTTCACGTCGTAGGCAGTGATTCGACGTATCTTAGCCAGTTGTTTTGACGTGATTGTGAGCATGAGCACTGGGATATGTCCAAGGTACGACACATGTGCAGTTCATTTTAAGTACTTGTCTGAAGCTCAGCCCATCATTTGCATGGGGTCACGCTTCATTAAAATGTATCACGCCCACTTCCAGCCCACTTCCACTTACGCTGCCTTACGCCTACGACTATACACTACGGCAGTGCAACGTTGGGAGCATTTGCTTTGTGAATTCCATGCTTCCCTCTCTGCGTTGCGCCGGCGTAGCGTAAAGAAGATACGCTACGACGGCATATATATGCGCCGATGTATGCAACTCCGGCCCATCATTTTTGTCAGTGGGCAAACATACAAAATCAGCCGAGGATTGAATACTTTTTTCCCTCACTGTATGTTGTTTACTAGGAGTTTTCCTGTATGTGACAGGGTCGCTTTAAGAAAAAGTAACTCTTTTCCGAGAGAGTTTTACATTGCAGTAGGAATTTGTTAAAGAGACAGTTTAGAAATAAATTATGCATCTTTTAGCTTTTATTTAATCTAGGAAATGATTTTGGCCTTGCATGCAGGGTTTACTTCATGAAATATTCATATATTCTGAGATTTAGTCCTTAGCATGGGAACAGCTGTAACTTCTGTAGTTTGAGAAAAAAAGGGAATAAACCTAGAATAAATTATATTAAGAAGATATTTTATATAAGTATATTTTTTAAAGTGTATGTCCAGCTATAAAGTTTTTTATTTCTTTTGTAGCTTTGGAGTAGCATAGGGATAGAACATGTTTCAGGTTTTTTCCTCTTATCTGGGGCATTTTACAAAACAGAAAAATTATGGAAACTCTTCAAAAGCAAATGAGACAGGAAAAAAAGTGTGTTTCTTTAAAGTACAGCAAGGTTACAACCCTCGTCTTGTTTTTATTTTTGTATGTATTGCAGTTGAAGATTTCCCCTGCTTCTCCTGTGAAACTATTATCAGAGGGAAAAAGAGGTTACAGTAAAGTCTCTAATGGAACCCTGCTTGGATAGCATAAAAACCCCAAATAAATGTTCTTGGATGTTCTTGGCTTGACATACACTTTAAACAAAACAAAATCTCAAACCCATTTATTATGTTGTTTTAGATATCATTACTTTCATAGGTTAACCATGCTGTTAAGCTCATTATCACTTGCCTATACTGTAATATAAGTATATACAATCACACTATAAAAAAGTATTTTCTTAGGTTTAAACACTGCAATGGTTAGAATTCATTGGCTTTTACTGTCTTGCAACTATAAATGTATAGAAAAAGCAGACCAGTGTTAAAGAGGTTAGCATGCTCGTCTTACCACATTTGGTAAATATGGGGTAACCTCTTACCAAAGACACTTTCTGTGAATGTATTTATTTATTAATTTTTACTATGGTTTTCTCCAGTTTTCCTCCAGGGGCTCCAGTTTCCAACCAAAAGCATATTAGTAGGTTAATTGGTATGTTTTCAAACGACCCTAAAATGTGTTTGTATAACCATGGTAGATACATTGGATAGTAGGTTCCTTAACTGCAGGGACTGGTAGGTATGATTGTAAAAGTCCTGTTAATCAATGAGCGATATGTTAGTGCTACAGAATTTAACATAAATATAGAATTTGATTGGTTAACACTCACAGAGCGAGTCTCTTGGAAGACTTCACTGGTGGCAAATAGGATCTGTTAAGTCTAAAGTGGCATTCCAGTTGTTAAGAAAGTTGAATCAGGGTTAGGACTAAAACGTGGCGTCAGGCCTTCCGAAAATACCCGAAGTGACACTCGGGTGTTTACGGCGCCTGTGCAGTCAGCTCTACGCGGCAAGCGCAGGCGCCGTAAACACCCGAGTGTCACTTTGGGTATTTTCGGATGGCGTGACGTGCCTTAGTAGCCCGTCAATCAACTCCTCTTGGCTTAGGAACGCCCATTCCCCGCAGGATTCCCCTCTCAGAGCCGGATAACAACGGCTCATAAAACGATAAGTACAACAAAAAAAAACAGCATACTGCAGATGTTAGCAGTATGCTGGATCTAATGTAAAAAAGTTAATTTTTGGGTGAACCTCCGCTTTAAAGAAGATGACTCTCTGATGTTCTTTGGAAGTGAATTCCGAGTGAAGTGAAGTGAGTTCTGGAGCAAAGCAAGAGAAGGCTATGTCACCCATCGAGTGTAGGTGAGTAGAGGGGACACACCGAAGACCAGAGGAGGAGCAGAGGTTATGAAAGGGGGAGCAAGTTGATAAAAGTTCAGAGAGATAATGAAGTGCCAAGCCATTAAGAGCCTTATAGGTGGGTAAGAGGATCTTAAAGTCTATACGAAACCTGAAGGGTAGCTAGTGCAAGGACTCTAGATAGGGTTAATATGCAGGGGGGGCTCGGCTGGGAGGCAGAGGGGAAATTGCCTCCCAGGCCACCCTAACTTATGTTCAAAATGGCCAGCAGCCGCTGCCCACTAGCATTTTCTTTCTTTTTTTTCATAAACAATTTTATTGAGCAATAATAAAACAGTACAATACACAAAACTGGAAAGTACATGGAAGTAGATTGATACATGTTTACATTGCATATATATATAGCAACAGGGTGTCAAGGTTAGCGTGTCTGAACAGAGCACAATCCCATCTTCTGGGATTGTTAAGCCTTGGCAAAATGGCCTATAATCAAACCATAACAAAGTATTTTCTGTGGAAAAAGTGGAGAGAAAGAGGAGAGAAGGGAGTGAGAGAGATAGAAGAAGAGAGGATAGAGGAGAAGAAAGAAAAGGGGAAAAAAAAAGGAAAAAAAAAAGGGAGGGGAAGGGGGAAGAGGAGAAGGGTCGGTGGTGGGAGGTCATCGGTGTTGGCGGCCCTCCGCCAGGGAGGCCACAAGCCCAGGGGCACAACACTATTAGCTCAGTGGGGACAGGCCCCTAATGGCGGCGGAAACACTGAGTTGTTTTAAAGTGGGTCCAACATGCCCAGGTGTTTGTAAATTTTTCGATGCGTTCTTGGGATATATGAACTAGCTCTTCCATTTCTTCGGTCTTAGAGATCCTGTTAAACCATTCCCTAATCGTCGGAGTGTGTGTGGAGCGCCAATGTACCGGAATGCAGAGCCTCGCCGCATTCACCATATGCATTGCCAGGGATTTAAAATACTCAGATCTGGTCAGATACGTGTGATGTAGGAGATATTGTGCTGGAGAGTAGTCGAGAGTATAGGCAGTAACGTGTGCAATAAGCTCATGCACTTCTTTCCAGAATGGCTGGAGGGAATCGCAGCTCCACCATATGTGGAGCATGGTCCCCAGCATTTTCTTTTTTATTCTGGTCTGAGAAGTCAGGCTAGGGGCATGGCCACATCGTCTGACCACTATCTGTTGCATTCCGGAAGTTATAGTCCACGCTCAAGCTCCTGGTGGGTGGAAAACAGAGCAGCGCAGAGGAAACTACAACTCCCTGGGACAGGATTCTTGGACTCAGGCAGAGGCAGGGCGTGCCAGGGAGTCAGAACGCAGGGCTGCAGGGCTGGGTGCTCACTGAAATTTGACCCCAGGACCAGGAGCATTACCCCCCAGGAGGCCGTGGCATGCAATGACCTGCTGAGTTGAGATCACTCAGGTGAGATACCCTGACACCCCTAGCTGACCACCATCCCCCCCATACACCCCATGTAACCTGCCCCAGCTGCACTGATGGGCACTGGTGAGGCTGCATTGAAAAAACCGGTAGGCCATGGATGGTGAGCTGATTTGGCAGTTCAATGGGCCCCTTGACTAGACTTGCCCCTCAGGCCTAAGGCTGCCAGCCCTCCCCTGGTAATATGATCACTTGTACTGGACCTAGTCAGGATTCTGGTTGCAGAATTTTGAACATAATGATGTTAATTAATAGTGCATTTAGGTACACAAGCGAGTACAACATTGTAGTAGTCAATTTAGGAGAACACAAATGTATAGATCAGCTTTTCATCTATAGTGTATGATACCATAGGACAAATATAATAGAACTTAAGTCATATAAATTATCATAGATGGATCTATTAAATAATTGAAGGATTTGTGAGCTTGTCCAAAATTCATGCTGATTTACTAATCACTTCAGATAATAAAGACCACATTTTCTTATATCATCCAGTCACAAAAACAGTGTCTTCTATCAGAACATGTACCTAAACATGAGAAGTTTTTGTAACAGTGATTCATAAAGTGCTGCTAAGGTCGCTGCCTCTAATATATGATACTTCACTTTGCTACTGAACCAAAAACATTCTTTGGCTTCTTAGCTTTCTTAGGATGTTCAATTTTGTGGTTTTCTGAGCCAGGCTGATGTGGCGGATAGGGCTTGAGAAATAACTGAAGTGTTTACTTGTCCATCATGTTCTCTGTCATGGAGCTTTGTAGCAGCTTGCCATTAGCTGGGCGATTTTTCTCTATCTTGCAAAGTTAGAGTGACAGGTTTATCTTATTCTGCAGAACTGTCTTTTTTTTCCAATCTATAGCATTTTTGCAAATGTACATGTCTAACAGAGTTTTAAAACGAGGTAAAAAAAAAGTTATTTGTAAGTTCAGAAAAGATGGAAAATAAAGAGGCAGATTCAGGAAACCAATTTTAAATTGTCAAGCCTATTTTCACTTCCAATGAAGGCTAACAGTCTTATAGAATTCAACAGCAACACTGATTCTGCAGATTAAAAAGGTAAGTCTGCTTCATATAGATTAGTCATCTTACCCTTTAACCCCCTTGGGTCCTGGTGTAATCAAAACCTTCATGATCAGAGCAAGTATTGCTGTATGTGCTAGTTTACTCAACAGTAACATTTTACCCACTTTGTTTACCAAAATAATTTCACATTGTTTTTTCTTTATCACATACAGTATGAGTTATATTAAAATAACCTTAAATGCATTGTCATAATTTTTTATTTAGTAAGTAGTAAATTATTAAATATCGTTTTCGTTAATGAGTAACATATCTTACATAACTATCACTAAGGCTATTTTCACACTGGGGCATTGCGGGCGTTGGTGGTAAAGCGCCACTGTGTCGAGCACCGCAGCGGGGGCTTCGATCCTAGGTGAGCATTACACAATGCATAGCATACTAGCTCATTATGCCTTTGTCCTGCAGATGTTAGTTTTTTGTTTGTTTTTTCAAAGTGGGTTTACAACCACTTTAACTTGTGACACTTTCAGGAGTTTTAGGGTCCTTACACACGGAGCGGTCCGTTTTACACACGTTTTTCGGTCCGCTCCGTGTGTCCGTCAGCTCAGCTGGAGGCTGCAGAACTTGAAGACTATGAAGCAAGGAGTCACAAAACAGGCAAACATTCAAAGGTTTCTTTTGAAGGCACTTTTTGTTGGAGCATGCAGCTGCATATAAAAAAAAATACCTAATTAACATCCCCCTGCCAGGGGAACTTGAAGTAGAACTAAAGGCATTTTGAATGGTGTATGTGAGGGTTGTAACTTTTTCAGGATTTTTTGCAATCTGTGTATCATTGGGGTGATTTCCCTTCCTGTCCCATAGCCTCAATCAGAAGTGAGAGTAAATCCCTCCAAAATGAGGAAATCCCTGATTGTCACCAGGGTCAACAGAACTATTTGGAAAATTTTCCCTCTATTCTCAGTGAATTCACCTAATGGTACAGACCACAATAAAAAATAAAAAAAAAACCTGGCAGGTGTTCTACTTGCTCTCCACCCTATATATATATATACAAAAAAGGGTTATCTTCAGTTATACTTTAATATACAATTGGGTCATCATGAATGTTTAGTTCCCAGTGCCTGTGGTGCCTTTTCATTATTTGATATACCATGTTATAACACCATGATTTATTTCTGCAGCTCTGTACAAATAATAAAACATACAAAAAAACATATACATAATTATTGAAGGGATCAAAAGAACTACAAGCAGTCTAGAAGCCTAAAAGCAAAAAAGTTAATGAGTTTTGTCAGTTGTGTTTCTATCATGTAAATTAATATAGTGATGAGAGAAATAATATTAGGAGATGTTAAAAATTTGTATTAAAATTAGTATTATTTTCTTAAATAATGGTGTCTGACACAATTTTTAAAGACTTAGGCCGCGTACACATGATCGAATATATCTGCTGAAACTGGTCCGCAGGCCAGTTTCAGCGGACAGATTCGATCGTGTGTACGGCCTAGCAGACAGGTTTCCAGCAGACAAAAGTTTTAAAGCATGGTTTAAAACTTGTCTGCTGGAAAGCCGTCTGTCTGACATGTCCGCTGGTTAGTACGCCTAACCAGCGGACCGAAATCTCCCGCATGCTTCAAATGGATTCGAAGCATGCGTGGAAGTATTTTACTTCCTGGTTTGGTGACGTGGCGGCGTCAACGTCACCGCCACGTCACCGCGCTGTCTGTCCGCGGGGATTTTGGTTTGATCGTGTGTACACACATCAAACCAAAATCTCCCAGGAGACATGTCCGATGTGTATGGGGCCTTGGAGGTTTGATGAAAGCCTAATAGCATATAGATACGAGTTCTAGTAACCCAATAGAAATCTTATAGTATGGGTAAAACTCCTGAGTTGAAATAAAAACAGAGAAGTAAAAAAGGCCTCAGAGATAATCATGGTCTTTTCCTCTGAAACAGAATTTTGGATTGTGGACAAAAAAGAGGCACATTTTTAAGTACAACCCAACTCCAGGAATGACAAAAACTTGCCCCCCCCCCCTCATTGCATGGGTTAAATGCTTTCTATTTATGTGGGATGCACCTATAGTTAGTGTAAAAGCAGGGGGTTTGGGGCACTGCAAGGGCAGTTTTTTTCCCCCAGAGTTGAGTTTTAATAGGTTGGAATAAAATAAAAAAATGTTTTTTGTTACTGATCTTTCCCTTTTTGTTGAATCCCCCATGACTTAAGGCAACAACTGTCACCTAGACAATGCTTGCTTATTGCTTTACCTCTTGTTACTGACGCTTACCCCTCTAGATTATAAGCTTATACAATGGGGCAAAAAAGTATTTAGTCAGCCACCAATTGTGCAAGTTCTCCCACTTAAAAAGATGAGAGAGAGGCCTGTATTGTCGTTATAGGTATACCTCAACTATGAGAGACAAAATGTGGAAACAAATCCAGACAATCACATTGATCAAAAATTCATCTCAATACTTTGTTATATATCCTTTGTTGGCAGTGACAGAGGTCAATGTTTTCTGTAAGGCCCCGTACACACGAGGAAATATATCCGATGAAAACGTTTTTTATCGGACATGTCTCCTGGGATGTTTTGGTTTGATGTGTGTACACACGATCAAACCAAAATCCCGCGGACAGACATCGCGGTGACGTGGTGGTGACGTTGACGCCGCCACGTCACCGAACCAGGGAGTAAAATACTTCCACGCATGTGTCGAATCCATTCGACGCATGCGGGAGATTTCGGTCCGCTGGTTAGGCTAACTAACCAGCGGACATATCCGACAGATGGCTTTCCAGCAGACAAGTTTTAAAGCATGCTTTAAAACTTTTGTCTGCTGGAAACCTGTCTGCTAGCCCTTACACACGATCGAATCTGTCCGCTGAAACTGGTCTGCGGACCAGTTTCAGCAGATATATTCGATCGTGTGTACGTGGCCTAAGTCTTCACAAGGTTGTCACACACTGTTGCTGGTATGTTGGCCCTTTCCTCCATGCAGATCTCCTCTAGAGCAGTGATGTTTTGGGGCTGTCGCTGGGCAACACAGACTTTTAACTCCCTCCAAAGTTTTTCTATGGGGTTGAGATCTGGCGACTGGCTAGGCCAATCCAGGACCTTAAAATGCTTCTTACGAAGCCACTCCTTCGTTGCCCGGACAGTGTATTTGGGATCATTGTCATGCTGAAAGACCCAGCCATGTTCCATCTTTAATGCCCTTGCTAATGGGAGGAGGTTTGCACTCAAAATCTCACAATACATGTCCCAATTCATTATTTCATGTACATGGATTATTCGTCATGTTCCCTTTGCAGAGAAACAGCCCTAAAGCATGATTTTGCCACCCCCATGCTTCACAGTAAGTATGGTGTTCTTTGGTTGCAACTCAGCATTCTCTCTCCTCCAAACACGACGAGTTGTGTTTCTACCGAACAGTTCTACTTTGTTTTCATCTGACCATATGACATTCTCCCAATCTTCTTCTGAATCATCCAAATGCTCTCTAGCAAACCTCAGATGGGCCCGGACATATACTGGCTTAAGCAGGGGGACATGTCTTGCACTGCAGGATCTGAGTCCCTGGCGGCGTAGTGTGTTACTGATGGTAGTCTTTGTTACGTTGGTCCCAGCTCTCTGCAGGTCATTCACTAGGTCCCCCCGTGTGGTTCTGGGATTTTTGCTCATCGCTCTCGTGATCATTTTGACCCCACGGTGTGAGATCTTGCATGAAACCCCAGATAGAGGGAGATTATCAGTGGTCTTGTATGTCTTCCATTTTCTAATTATTGCTCCCACAGTTGATTTCTTCACACCAAGCTGCTTGCCTATTGCAGATTCAGTCTTCCCAGCCTGGTGCAGGTCTACAATTTTGTTTTTGGTGTCCTTCGACAGCTCTTTGGTCTTCACCATAGTGAAGTTTGGAGTGTGACTGTTTGAGGTTGTGGACAGGTGTCTTTTATACTGATAACAAGTTCAAACAGATGCCATTAATACAGGTAATGAGTGGAGGACAGAGGAGTCTCTTAACCACTTCCATACCAGGCACTTACGCACCCCCCTTCCCACCCAAGCCAATTTTCAGCTTTCAGCACTGTCGCAATTTGAATGACAATTGCGTGGTCATGCTACTTTGTACCCAAATTAAATTGTTATCATTTTGTTCCCACAAATAGAGATTTCTTTTGGTGGTATTTGATCACATCTGCGATTGAAATTTTTTGCGCAACAACTAAAAAAAGACCGAAAAAAAAAAAAAAAACATTTTTTATTTTTTTTCTGTTATTTTTTTGTAAATAAGTACGTTTTCTTCTTCAATTATGGACACTGATATGGCGGCACTGATGGGCACAGATAAGGTGGCACTGATGGGCACCGATGAAGTGGCACTGATGGGCACCGATAGGCGGCACTGATGGGCACTCATAGGCGGCACTTATGCGTGGCACAGATGGGCACTGATAGGTGGGCACTGGGCATAGATGGGCACTAAGAGGTGGCACTGATGGACACTGGGTGGCACTGATGGACACTGGGTGACACTGAGGGGTGGCACTGATGGCATTGCTGGGCATAATTACAGTCAGTGCCCATGTTGCCAGTCAGTGCCCATTTGTGGGCACTGATTGGCATCAATTGTATTCCAATTTTTTTAATTGTTTTTTTTTTTTCATCTATTTGTGCACTGCCTGGTGGTCCAGTGTGGGGATCCGAGGGGGGCTGCACTGATAAACAATCAGCGCGAACCCCCCCTGTCATGAGAGCCGCCGATCTGCTCTCCTCTACTCGCGTCTGTCAGATGCGAGTGAGGAAGAGCCGGTCAACAGCTCTTCCTGTTTACATCGTGATCAGCCATGATTGGACATGGCTGATCACGTGGTAAAGAGTCTCTGCCGGAGGCTCTTTACCGAGATCGGAGATGCAGGGTGTCAGACTGACACCCCGCATCACCGATCGCCACGCTGTTCGCCTCCACGGGCGCGCGACGGCATGAAATCCTGCAGGACGTCAATATACTTCACAACCACTTCCCGGACATCAATTGACCATTGACCGGGTGGGAAGTGGTTAAAGAAGAAGATACAGGTCTGTGAGAGCCAGAAGTTTTGCTTGTTTGTAGGTGACCAAATACTTAACTTCCACCATAATTTCAAATAAATTCTTTCCAAATCAGACAATGTGATTGTCTGGATTTGTTTCCACATTTTGGCTTTCATAGTTGAGGTATACCTATGATGACAATTTCAGGCCTCTCTCATCTTTTTAAGTGGGAGAACTTGCACAATTAGTAGCTGACTAAATACTTTTTTTTCCCCATTGTACAGTATATGCCAAATATTTAATGTTGTGTATATATATATATATATATATATATATATAAATATATATTGTGACAGGAAGTCAGGTAAACCTGTGGGTGTTGTCACAGACAGGAGATACATTTCTGCCTTGTTCAGACAATACACCAATTACTACCAGGTGTCGGCTGCAGAAATAGCCAGAAAGGTTTAGGGCGTTGGAAAACTTCAGCTGTTCAGAATGAGGCAATTAAGGCCTCTTTAACCTCCCTGGCGGTATGATTCTTTCAGATTTTAGGTGCTGAAAGCGGTACCATTATTTGCAAGGGAATTTGGCGTTTTATACTGGAGGGTTGTAAATTCTTAGGAATAACTCACTTAAATCTATCCAAACAAATTATAATATAATAAATAATTATAAAAAATTATAACAAATAATAATATAATTATAGTAAAAATTATTCAATAATGTAATCAAATCAAAATCACTGAAATTTGCTCAGTTGCAGAATTTTTGCTGTCATTTTTTTTTTTATGACTAATTTCCCCACAAATCGCTATCGCTAAATTCTGCAAGTGATTCTGTTTTATTATCACTGTTTTTTAGTTGCTCTAAAACAATTTTTGCCATAAAGGGACACTTTTGGTTGCTATGGGCAATCTACAGTTTGCAGGGAGAAAGAACAGTTTTTATTATATAAAAGGACATGTAGTGCACAGGGCAGACCACTAGGGACATGGGGGTGTGTATTTTTTACATACAGTACTGTAATCTATAAGATTACAGTATACTGTATGTATAGTGTTTGTTTACATCTTTGAATTTGGCACCGATCTCTGCCCCTGTGCGTCGTAACGTCGCAGGGAACGGAGATCGGCGGCGCGCGGGGACGCTGTGTGAATCGAGCGAGCACCCGCTCTCTCACACAGCGCGGATGCATCGCTGGATCCACGGAGAAGGTAAGTGAACAGTCTCTGTGGATGCTGCGAGGCGAGCCCGAGTCTGACTCAGGGTTACCGATCGTAACACAGAAATCTAACCCCGAGTCAGACTCGGGAACACCGCCAGGGAGGTTAAGTCATCCAAAGGATGACTACTGATTGCTGCATCCTGAGGCTTTTTGAGTTAAGGAGAGCAGTGAGAAAAACTTCTGAAGAGGTGAGGTAGTTGTTGATTTTTCTGTGTGATAAAAATCAAGAAGACTATTGTTTCTCTGCTGTATGACCAGCAGTGTCTGCCCAGCAGTACGCTGTGCCAGACTCCATAGATAGGTTCCTGTGTGGTGAAGGTAGATGCCCCAAGTGGCCAGGGTTTAATTTATGTTTTGTTTTGTTTATGCTGTTTAAATGCTTGCACTTGTTTCCAGCAATATGGAAGAATAAACCATATCCTTTGTTTTCAACCATCCTTGGCTGCCTCTCTGTGTAGTTCAGTGTGTAGTGAACGCATCCAGGGGGTTCACTACACACGTTTTAATTGTAAAATACATATACAAACAGCTACAGGGTATGTAATATTGAAACATATATTTAGGTATACTAAACAATTAAATATTTGTCTTGTCTCCTTACTGGTATATGCTTTGGTATGTATTTGCAAAATCTGCTATAGCCCTTGTTTGTAACAATTACATTGTACAATGCCATAGGGAATGATGGTGCAATAAAAAATGATGAACAGTCTCACTTCAACTTCCGCTTTCCTATATCTTTTTAACAGTCTCTTTATTTAATGACAATTTTCTTCTGATTACTGGAAGTCATGTTTCAAATTATAATTGCACTATGTACCCACTGGTTGAACGAAAATATTTTACTCATCTATGGGCTGCTTAAGGCACTCAAAATGCTGTACGCAGAATGTTTATCAATGCATTGCTTCAGGTGTGAACAGACTCAATTAAAAATAATGAAAAATTGTTCATAAATTTTGTCTGTGCTTAAAAATGCAGCAAAATGGCCCATGTTTTCTATTAGCAGTCTTTTTCCAGAAAAACAACAACTTGTTTTACTGTTTTGTCTTTCTAGGTGGTTTTGCAAAAAAAAGAGGAGAATGCAAACCCTTCAAGAAGATTTAAGTACAATTTCCTGGTTAACACAATGCTGACTTGATACCCTTTCCATTTCACCATAAAGGATCAATCCTCACTGTCAACTTGATATATTATTGAAGTACTGCTTGAAGCAAAAATTACACCAGATTGCATGACACCAATGTACATGAAATAAATAAAGTATAAAGCATTTGTACGTACAGAATTGATCGGGATATGTGCTTTGTGGGTTTTAAAAGTAGTAAGAAAGTGTAATGGAGAACCAAGCTTTATATCTTGCTTTTGATAAAAGATAAAGTTGGCTTTAGCAATAAAACATGGATGTTGTATAGGATTTAAATCACCATGAACAAAGCAATAAAGGTGATTGAAGTATACACACACCAAATGGTAGACACAAAACAAAGGCAACCAAAGGCATCAATAATGTACAAAGCCAAACAAAAATATCTAGGGCACCGATCAAATCTTGTGGGAAGATGTCCACAGGTTGTTCTTTAACTATTCTGTTTTACCAGTATATATGTTTTTGCACATTATAATCACAAAGGACTCAAGGAACAGCTCCCTGCATCTACATTGTACAATTACTTTATCCACATTGCAATTTCAGAGGAATAAAATATACTGTCGGTGAGAAAATGTGTATCTTTTTCTGCATAGCTACCGTATTTATCGGCGTATAACACGCACAGGCGTATAACACGCACCCTAACGTTAAGGCCGCGTACACACAGAGGGACATGTCCGATGGAAACGGTCCGCAAACCGTTTTCATCGGACATGTCTCCTCGGGTTTTCGTCCGGCAGACAGTGCAGTGGTGGTGACGTTGACGCCACCACGTCACCGCACCAGGAAGTAAAAAACGTCCACGCATGCATCGCATCCATTCGACGCTTGTGCGGGTAGATATGTCCGCTGGTTAGTGTACTAACCAGCGGACATATCCGACGGACATGTCTCCGGCGGACACATTTTAAAGCATGCTTTAAAATTTGTCCGCCGGTCAGACATGTCCGCTAGCCCATACACACGTCGGACCAGTTTCAGCGGACAAAATCGATCATGTGTACACGGCCTTAGAGGGAAGTTTCAGGGAAAAAATAATCCACAGCCCTCTGCGTATAACACTCAGGCATGGTTTACCCTCTATTTTCAGGGTAAAAAAGTGAGTGTTATATGCCAATAAATACAGTAATTCTGAGTGTTGTAGTGTATTAAAGTCTAAATGTCATTAGTTATATGGCTTACATAGCATTTTAGAACACTTCAGTGTAAAGGTTTCTAGTAGGAAATAGAAGAATTGTATATATCACGCTAATGCCACGTACACACGACCGTTATTCATGTCATTGAAAAAAAACAAAGTTTTTCTCAACATGATTCCTCTCAAGCCTGCCTTGCATACACAAGATCGTGATAAAAAATGCTCGAGCAAAGCGCGGTGATGTACAGCGCATATGACACCACTATAAAGGGCTTCTGCGCATTCGCCTTTTTTCCCATCGCTAAAGCCTTCACACGTCCGCTTTTCACGATGAGAAAAATGAGGACATGAAAAACCACGAGAAAAAATAGAGCAGGTTCTAAATTTTAAATGCCCATTTTTCTTGTCGAGAAAAATGCTCTGGAGCCTACACACGACCGTTTTTCACGAATTTAATTTTTTTCGTCATGAAAAACAGGCGTATGTACACACGCAGCATTACACACAACGATCTATCTGGTAGCAGCCAGCACCACACTAAACAAGTGCAAACCTAAGATAAAGAAAAAATTATGTTCAGTGCTTAAACATTTGTACTGCTACACATTTGTGTGTGAAAAAAACATGTATGATGTGAATGACCACAAAAAATAAATGTCAAAACAGTGAAAAGTGATGTGAATATCACAAAGCTCAAATACTCTATAAGTCCATATACTGTCTTAGGCCGCGTACACACGATCAGACCAAATCGATCGTGTGTACGGCCCATCGGACCGTTGTCCATCAGACCAAAGTTTTAAAACTTGCTTTAAAATCTGTCCGATGGACGCCTGACCGTCGGACCAAAACGATGGTTAGTACACAAAAGCATCGGACCAGAAACCTGCACATGCTCAGAATCAAGTCGACGCATGCTTGGAAGCATTGAACTTTGTTTTTTCAGCACATCGTTGTGTTCTACATCACAGTGTTCTGACCCGATTGGATTTTGGACTGATGGTGTGTACGCACATCAGACCATCAGACCACTTCAGCGGTGGACCGTCGGACCGTTCTCATCGGACCGGTCTGATCGTGTGTACGCGGCCTTATAGAAGTTGGTAAAATGTGAATTGAAAAGTCCATGAAGGAATATTGAGGAAAAATAAACTTCTAAGACAAGAAAAGGTATTACACGTGCCGTCAGTGTTGAATGTAAAAACAACAATAAAACCACCACTGGTTGTGTAAAGGCTTACCGGAGTGAAGGGACTGAAATGGGCATATGCTCAATGAGTCAACAAGGCTTGTTGTGTAAACACCAATGGATGGGACCACTATGTCCAAAAAATAACTCAGAACAACAATCCACAGAAATGGCCAGCATAAAGGACTGGGTCTTCTGATGCAGTCAAACAGTGTAACCAGAAAATAAAATACCCCACATAGTGTAAAACCGTAAAAAAATATTGTAAGTTTAATAAAATTGGGAAAACTCATATTTAGCCCCCTTTCACACTGGATGGTGGGGGCGTCGACAGTAGGACGCGGCTAATTTTAGTGGCACGTTATCGTAATTTTTGCGGCGCTATTTGGTTGCTAGTGGGGCACTTTTAAACCTTAGAAAGGATTATAATCGCCAGCAAAGGGCCGCTGCAGAGGCAATTTGCCGACGGTGCTGTTCATTGATTTCAATGGGCAGGGGCGCTTTAGAAGCGGTGTATTCACCACTCTTACAGTGCCTTCAAAATGCTGCTAGCAGGACTTTTTTTACCGTCCTGCTAACGCTCCAGTGTGAAAGCCCTCTGGCTTTCACACTGGAGTGAATGGAGCCGCTCTTTCAGGGCGCTTTGCAGGCGCTATTTTTTAGTGTTATAGCACCTGGAAAGCACCCTAGTGTGAAAGGGGGTCTAAGTGTTTGGGTAATCTGACAGCTGCAGGCTGGCAGAATACAATTGCTGACAGGGGAAATCCCTCCATCCATGCTGTTTAGCATTGAAGGAGGGATCTATTACATTTCTTTTGTTCTACTTATGTGCTGAATGAAAGAAATCTAGATGTGTAGGGCCAGTGCCAGAGTCACGTATTCATCTTTGAATATGGCAGGGCCTCGCAGCATCATCTGTCAAACCTCTTGTGGCATGAAAATCGGTCACCTAGATATTGCAGTCGTTGATAGTGCCCAAAAATATAAGAAGCTCCGCATTGCATAAAATCCTTATAAAACTTTTATTATTAGACCATAAATTGCACTTGCATGAAAGGAATCCAGAACTTGCAGTTTAAAAACATTGAATGATGCTATTATTTGTAGATGAAATGGTTGAAAAAGATAAACACTGAATGTATCTAATTATTCTCAAATGTATGTCCCACTGTAATATTTACTATGTTATTTATCGCATAGTGATATCTTCTTTTATTTGAAAATAAACTTAAACTTGAATGAAAAAAATAAAAACATATTCCGGCTGGCAAATAGAGTAAATAATCATCCGCCCAGGACTTACGATCGCTGTGATATCAGCACACAGTATACACTTCAAGGTGGAAGGAGGTGTTTTGGACTAAGAATATGTATCACTATATTATCTGTGAACTTTATTGGATCACTTTACATTTGGTATATTTATTCAAACTGTGTTAGCGCAACACTCTTAAGCCCTGTACATACGACCGGTTTTCCTGCCAGGAAAACTGTCAAGAGAGCTTTTGGCTGGAAAAACTGGACATGTGTATGCTTCCTCTGAGTTTTCCCAACAGGAAAACAGCTGGGAATCGCGTTGAGAAAATAGAGAACCTGCTCTCTATTTTCGCGTCGGGATTCCCACCGTTTTTTTCCCCTATAGATCCACTATGGGAAACACTGCGAGGCAGTGCCGATGAAGCATACACACGGCCGGGATTCCCGGCCAAAGCTCCATGGTAGTTTTCCTGACGGGTTCTTGGTTTCCCCTCGGTTTTCTCGGCTGACATTATACCACCGAGAAAACCGAGCGTGTGTACAGGGCTTTAAAGTTTATTATTTCTGTACTGTGTTTATATCTCACAGGAGAGTTGCTGCTCATACTATGTACTTTGATTTTAGACATTAACACCGTTTTTTCTCTATTTTAGTTACCCACATATGTTGCTGGGTCTGTGTATTAAAAGCTATTGTATGTATTAGAACTACTTGGCTGCCACTGTACCTGCCAGGGCCATCGAGATGGGTCTGTATTGCTGCTGTCCCTACAAAGTTTCAAGATTTTTATTGGTGAAAAAAGATAAGTATGTTTTAATATTTCCATTGCTTGTAGGCCTGTACACCAAGCACTGAACTGCTACCAAAATGGGATAACAGTTTACCCTACTCTGAGGTAGAGTAGACACACTATCGCTTGTATTCTTTCCACCTCCATTCTCCCTTGTTTCTGTGTTGTGTGTCTCTTGTCCCTATGTCATGTGTCTCGTGCATCCCCTCTTCTCCCCATCTCCAATGTATGTCACTTGCATTCCTGCTCCTCTTAGTTTCAATGCTGCATGGCTATGACTTTTGATCTGAGATGTGGTGCAAGTAGTATAAATCTGGCCTCAAAGTGTTACTAAACACAGGACCCTGCATTCACTATATCTGGTCTCCAACAATACACAGAACATGGAAATGCAATTATTTTAGTAAATAAAAACTGCTAAATACCTTTTCTCATCAGCAGTATATAGAAGTCTTGTGACTTCTATCAGCGTCCAGCCGAGCACTGGTTAAAGCTTGTAAGAGTTTTCATTCTCCTATGAGACTGCATGACCCCTGACCCTCTGTCTGGACAGTGCTGATTGGCCCTGTGCTGATCACATGCACCCTCCCAAAAAAATCTCTCTAGCAATACATACCAAACTGAGCATGTGCAAAGTGCCCCCCAAGGCTCTGTACTATCAGCAGATGCTTTTCAGACATTAAAAGAAGGGGAGGATCACAGAAGACAGGATCAGTTTTTTTTACACAATACAGATGATTAATCCTGTAGGTTCCACAGTGAGTATAACAAGCATGCCAGCACTGTTTCCATTGTTAGGCGTTGTTATATATTTGGAGCATTGCAGGACTAATATTTACTTTCATTTATGGTTTATGTCAGAACATATGGAAGGGGTCAGCAGCAGCTCATTTGGGGGTGTGATTGAGTATTTTCCGAAACACTTACATTTGTTTAAATTGGTGGCAGCGAAGCAGTAGTTATTTATTAATAAACCTAGCCATGTTTCTGACAAGGTGACCACAGGACAGCAACTAGATAAGCAAGAGTAGTGTCAATAGGCCAATACTCACTGTCAGAGATCTGCCAGCCTTGCAAAGGTTAGTTTGTGTAATGAGTGGTTTGATTCTAGGTGTAGTGACTCTTCCCCATACATCTGCTGTAAGTCATGTTTATACCAAAAGATATTTTTACAGAATTATTTGTCTGCCGAGTGCTATTCAGGTACACACGATTTTCCCATCATATGTAGCCCTGGCAAAAATGTAAGTAAAGCTCCACTAACATTGAACAACACATTATATAGTAGTCAGGACAGGCCCCAAACCAAATCATAGCAATGCTGTACTACATTTCAACCTATGGTATGATCTGTTTAAAATGACATCAATAAAACACATTTCATATAATAATAAAATATGCAGTGCTGTCTCTTCAAAGGTCTTAAGCCCTGTACACACGATCGGTTTGTCTGATGAAAACAATGAAAAAACTGTGAAAAAAATAGAACCTGTTTTACATTTTTCCTATGGTTAAAAAACCAAGAGAAAAAAATGATCGTCTGTGGGAAATTCCATCGGTCAAAAATCCACGCATGCTCAAAAGTAGACGCATGCTCGGAAGCATTGAACTTAATTTTTCTCAGCACGTCGTAGTGCTTTACGTCACCGTGTTGGACACGATCGTATTTTAAACCAATGGTGTGTAGGCAAGTCTGATGAAAGTCAGCTTCATCAGATATCCGATGAAAAAGTACATCGGATTAGATTCCATCAGATATCCGACCGAGTGTACAGGGCTTAAGAGATATAACCAAGTGCACACTACCACCTAGAAGGTGTAGACAGAGTGTTTATGTAACATCAGGACACAAAAATCAGTTTGTGAGCTAAAGTCCAATTATAAACAATATACTGTATTTATTGGCGTATAACAGTCACTTTTTTACCCAAAATATAGAGGGTAAACTGTGCCTGCATGTTATACACAGGGGGCTGTGAAAAGTTTTTTCCTTAAACTTCCCTCTTAAAGTTAGGGAGCATGCTATACGCCTGTGCGTGTTATACGCCGAAAAATAAGGTAATATAAAATATAAACTGTGAGATATAAACTGTGAATGTCACTGTGAGATGGAACCATAAGGAAAAGAACCTTCAACCATCACCAACACTCCAAGGATGCAGCCTCTTACCGGAGAAATTTGGCCACCAAAATTTGTGGCCAAATAGCGCAGTTAGTCAATCCCAGGTAAGGGTAATCAAATGATCTCCAATGTATGCAATACTCCAGGATCCAGCAATAAGGTAGCAAGAAAATTCTTTTACCAAATAAATGTATCAAAGTGAGAGAAAGGAAAAGGCCTCCTCATAGTGTAGTATGATCCAAATAAAATGTAGTTTAACCACTAGCCGACCAGCCGTCGTCATTATAATGCGGCAGGTTGGCCCTTTACCACAAATCGCTGTAGCTGCAAGTTGGCCCTTTAAACAGCTATAGCAGGCGTGCGCACTACCGCTGCATGGCAGGGGACCTGATGCGCGTGCCCTGCAGTCATGATGACCGACGGCCACTCACGATCTTGAGCATCAGAGAGGGAGGAGAAACATATTGTTTGCTCCTACTAAATAGGAACAGCGATATGTCTCCTCCTCTAGTCAGTCACATCCCCCCACACTTAGAAACACACAAAGGAAAACATGTAACCCCTTAAGTGCCCCCTACTGTTAACCCCTTCCCTACCAGTGACATTTACACAGTAATGAGTGCATTTTTATGGTTCCAAAAATGTGTCAAAATTGTCCCATCTGTCCACCGAATGTCGCAGATCGCCGCCATTACTAGTAAAAAAATAATAATATAAATTCCATAAAAATGCCATAAATCTATTCCCTATTCTGTAGATGCTATTACTTTTGCACAAACCAATCAATACATGCTTTTTGTGTAGTTTTTTTTTTTTTTTTACCAAAAATATGTAGAAGAATATATATTGGCCTTAACTGATGAAAAAATAATAATAATAAAAAAAAATTGGGGGTATATTTATTTGAGCAAAAAGTATAAAATATTGTGTTTTTTTTTTTTCAAAATTGTCGGTCTTTTTTGTTTATAGCGCAAAAAATAAAAACCGCACAGGTGATCAAATACCACCAAAAGAAAGCTCTAATTGTGGGAAAAATAGGACATCGATTTTGATTGGGTGCAGCGCTGGCGGACCGCGCAATTGTCAGTTAAAGCGACGCATCGCCGATTCACAAAAAATGGCTTGGTCATTTAGTGGGCAAATCCTTCCAGGGCTGAAGTCGTTTATAAAATATCACACTTACATGATAGAAACATATCAATGGCATATACAGATGAGAGCAAACATCCAGTCATCAAGATGGCCATGGTCTGTGCCGATACGTGATGACATCACACTCCATGACTCCACCTCCAGGTATGCTCCTGCACATGCCCATCTTGTTGGTGGACAATACTGTGGGTATTTTAATATACAGTAATTTTTGGTTTAAAAATTCTAGCTTCAGGGTTTCTTGAGATAGAATCATGGGGTCTTTTTTTACATTTAAACAGCGTGGCAAATTAGATTTTTGCTTATTTTACTTTTGTAGAAAATGTGACCACTAAGTGAGGTACAGGGGGTAAATCATGAATGATAGCCTCAAGGCTGAGCCACCATAACAAACTATTTAATGTGGCGTGCTCTATTTTAACTGAAAAAAATATATATATTTCAGGCTTATAATATAATGGCATTTGTACGCAGCCTCTGTCAATATAAAAAAGGTTGCTCTATATTTAATTTGTTTTTCTAGCATTTCTTTGTGACTTATGTGAACAAAATGTCACTTTTAAGTAGCAGATAGAGGTTATAATTTTCTAAAACATTAATGCAGCCATAAAAACTCTAACTTCATATTCCGTCATATATTATGAGGACTAGGCTTATGGCAAGAACATTTTGCATGTTAGCATACCACAAGATTAAAATATCATTTAAAAGCTGCGATGTTGAATTTCAATTGAGTTAAGTTTTTTTTTATCATCTCAAGTTGTTCTGAAGTCATCATAACTCCCGCTGAATGGTTTTTAGCTTTAATGAAACAATTTTCAACCAGACGCGGAAAAAAATGCCATTTTATACTGAGACAGGGAATAGTCCCTGCATGAGCCATTAAAATGAAATGATTCACAATAGTAATGTTCCTACCCTACTCTTGTTCTCAGTAATAAATTTATCAATCAGTCTTCATATCAACATTTAAGCGATCACACCCCTGCTTTAACATCACTGCTGTGAGCCCCATCTTATTAAAATATATATAAACCTTAACACTGAACTCTTACTTTATTCCTTTTGGTCTGTTAACTATACAGTACTATTAAAAGCATCTCAGTATTTCTGTTTAAAAATGCAGAAACTACCTGTTAATTTTGCCAGAAATCCAAAACTGTCCTATGCACTATGCAGTCTTATTTAAAAAAAAAAAAACAAGGTTATCAGGGAGTTTGTTAGGACTGCAAAACACTGTCCCACTGTGTTATAAAGGAAAGGATAGGGGAAGGATTACTGTAGTCCCAACAAATGTCCTGCCCTACAATGCTGCTCCTGCATAAATACAGTACAGTGAATGAATCTTGTCACTGTAAGGCCGCGTACACACGATGAGACATGTCCGCTCAAACATGTCCGACGGACCGTTTGCAGCGGACATGTACACACCATTGGACGAAAATCTCCTCGGGCTGAGGACGCGGTGACGTGGCGGTGACGTTGACGCCGCCGAGTCACCACTCCAGGAAGTAAAATACTTCCACGCATGCGTCGAATCCATGTGACGCATGCGCAGAGATTTCTGTCCGCTGGTTAGTGTACTAACCAGCGGACATATCCGACGGACATGTCTCCGGCGGACAAATTTCAAAGCATGCTTTGAAATTTGTCCACTGGGAAAACATGTCCGCTAGGTCGTACACACGATCGGAGATGTCTGCTGAAACGGTCCGTCGGACCAATTTCAGCAGATAAATTAGATCGTGTGTACGCAGCCTAAGACAGGAAGTGTGTTAATGGGTGGACCATAAGATGATAAAGGCAAAAAACACATGAAAAAAGAAAACAAATGTATGCTGCAGTGTTTAAAAAATATATGTAACGGACATGTAAAACATTGTACCCGCGATCGACAGATCATGGGTGTAATGCCACGGTCCTGCACACTGTATGTGTATCTGTCTGGCTGTACTTCCAATACGTCTAGGCAGTCACAGGAAGACTTAATGAACTACCACAGTGCTCAACAGCACCATGATAGTTAATTGAGAACTACAAGCCGACAGCCGCAAAGGCTGTTGGATCTTGTGGTTTTCCCATTCACAGAACACTGTGCATGGATGACGTAGCCGAGCCTCTGAAGCCCCCCACGGCTACGTCTTTTGTAGATTGTTACAAATAGCAGGAGGGAGAAGATCCCTAGCTAGCTGTCAAACCGGGGTTTGGGAGGAGCCAGTGCATCTGTAACATGTTATATGCTACACCCTGTTACCCATGGTTTATGTATACACATATTTACATTGTATCATATACTGCTTCACATTTATGCTGTTATGGCAGTATTAGTTGTAACACATGCATTTATGTTTCAGTTGATATTCTCTATGGACATTGGGAGATCCTGGGGAACACACACTCACATCCCAGCCATGCCTGCCCCCCGGTTGCACTCTATTGGGACTGGGTTTTTCTTGCCTCCTCAGCTCCCGATCTGGACGCTTACTGCTGCGGCCTCTGGGAATACAGTATCTGAGAGTCTGACCTAGCCATTGGTAAGTATGGGGCCTTGTGCTCCAGATCCCTTGGACCATTTTCCATAACACAATCATTGTGTAGATACCTATTTTGTCTCTCATTTTTTTACAGATGTAATACACGCGCATCTATTCCTGATGAAGCAAGAATGGTCTTGCGAAACGCATATGGTCACTTTCTGTGCCTGTGTATATTGCGATGTACATTTTATACTGCTACATGTATAATGATACTGTTCTACATTGTATGTACCAGCTGATCTGCTTGGCAAATTTTCATGCTGTTCATGTATACATGACAATTTTAATAAACATTGCTACTGCATCTACTTGTGTCATGTGACTGGCTAACCGCATTCACCTCATTAAAAGTCCCGGGCGACTTTTTGTGTTTTGTTGTACATATCGGGATGGAGGCTTTTTTGGGTGACACTGTTACCCATGCTACACCCTGAATATGTAACAAAAGGTGAACTTACCCTTTAACCACTTACAGACTGATAGATTTCCCCCCTTAACGACCAGGCCTTTTTTTGCGATAAGGCACTGTGTCGCTTTAACTGACAGTTCCGTGGTCATGCGACACTGTACCCAAACAAAATTGACGTTATTTTTTTTTCCCTCAAATAGAGCTCTCTTTTGGTGGTATTTGATCACCTCTGCTATTTTTTACTTCTTGCTAAAATAAATAATCCCAAATCTAAAAATGAATAAAAATGTCTTCATCAGTTTAGGCTGATATGTATTCTTCTACATATTTTTAGTAATAAAAAAATAAATAAGCGTATATTGATTGGTTTGCGCAAAAGTTATAGCGTCTACATAATAGGGATGGATTTACGGCATTTTTATTATTATTATGTTTTTTTACTAGTAATGGCTGCTACATTGTGGTGGACAGATCAAACACTTTTGACACTATTTTGGGACCACTGACATTTATACAGCGATCAGTGCTATAAAAATGCACTGATTAATGTGTAAATGTCACTGGCAAGAGAGGGAGTTAACACGATGGATAACATGATGGAGAGTTTAATGACTTTAATGAAAAAAAAGTCTGAAGCCAAAAACAGCTGCTGTAAAAACATCAAAAAACGTAGTGTGCATGAGGCCTAATGCCTTGTACACACGACCAGTTTTCCCGTCGGGAAAACTGTCATGACAGATTTTGCCTGGGAAAACTGATCGTGTGTATACTCCATGGTGGTTTTCCCGATGGGAAAAATGAGAACAAGTTCTCTTTTTTCCTGCCGCGATTCCCGGAGGTCTTTTCCCCCGGAAGTTTTCCTATGGGAAACATTGCGGTGGAGCATACACATGTCCAGGTTTTCTGGCCAAAGCTCTCATGGCAGTTTTCCTGACAGAAAAACCGGCCGGGTTTCTTGACGGACTTTTTACTGCCGGGGAAGCCAATCGTGTGTACAAGGCATAACAATGATAAACATCCATAAACGCACAAAAACTTTGCTCACCAGCGCTTCTTAACGTGTCTGATCCATTGGAAAAAAAAAAAAAAAAAATTCTTAAGAATTAAAACGCTACTAAACTTTAAGAAACGCTTTTGCAAAAACGTTAAAAAAAAGTGGAAAAACTCACTGCAAAGCTACTGGCGTTTTTATAACATTATTTTAACGTCCAGTGTGCATGAGGCCTTATTATGAATCTGCATATGAGATTACAATACTGAAAGCATTTTGCAAATTTATTTTTACTTCACTAAATATAAGAGCAGACGTTTAGATTTCAGACCTATTTTACAAAAAAAGATAAAAATATACTCTGAAGTCAATCAACTAGACATTTACTGAATGACAGGGGTCTATAAACATAACGTGCATCCAACTTTAGTTCTTTGGTTATAATATAGTCAGGTATATGGGGCACTAAAAGAACACATTAAGCTATGGCCACCTGCAGAAAATACTTCTCTGTAGGAGCATGGATATATGTTTGGCTACTATGGCGCTACTGACAAGTGTATCAAGCAGCTGAATTGATCATTATTGCTTGTGAAACCTGTTCTCTTTGCATCACTCTGTGTTCCTTCAATACAATTACACTGTTGCCACATATTTGGCAGTCTAATTTTATACTTTTTGCATGGTTCATTGTTTCTATTTATTTACCACTGTAAATTAATTGCATCAAAAATAAAAAATGAAAGCAACAAAAGGAAAATTGTACTTGGCAGCCCATCTGTTCCACAGACGAAGCAAACACTCAAATTAGATAAAATGTTCACATTAAACTTGTTAAAAAGTGAAAATAGATTTACATGTTCTGTGACTTTTTTTGTATGATGTTTCAACCAGATCTGGAGCCCTTTGCTATAATTTTGGATGAAGTAGTCATTTTTTTTGGCCTGTGGGTCTCACTGGTAAACATTCATCTTTACTTCCTGTCCTGTAGTTACAAAAGCAATTGTGACAACAGCTCTCCAAAGTGAGGGAAATGCTCTCCTCAACAGTTTTTTTTTTTTTTGTCAAAAGAATATGTAAAGATAAGGTTCAAGTTCACCACTACCATTGCCTTGTGGCAAATCTTCAAGCGTTTTCTAGCTTCATGTATTGCTTAAGCACATAGGGGCAGATTCACAGAGAAATGGATTATCGTAGCGTATCAGAAATACACTACGCCGCCGTTTTTTACCTTGCTCTACGTGGAATTCAGGTAGATTTTCTACGGTAAACGACGGCGGCGTAGTGTATTTCTCCCGTCGCAATCCATCCGCGCGAGTAGGGGGCGTGAAACATTTAAATTAGGCGCGTTCCCGCGGTGATCGATCTGCGCATGCTCCGTTCGCAAATTTCCCGCCGTGCATTGCGCGAAATCACGTCGTGACGTCATTCGTTGTTTATGTAGCGTACTTTACGGGCGATCCACGTCCCGACGAGTTACGTAAACAAAAAAAAAAATTAAATAAATTCGAAGCGGGAACGACGGCCATACTTAACATGGGCTACGTAAAGTTAGAGCAGCAAAAAGCTGCTCTAACATTACGTATAAAAAAATAGACGAAAACGATTGCGACGCTCACTCGTTTGTTCGTGAATCCCCGTAAAAACACATTTGCATATCCCGACGCATTAAAACGACGCGAACTCCTCCCAGTGGCCGCAAATAGATGGCAGCGTAGATCCGAAGGCTTACGAAGACGTAAGCCTCTCGGATCGAAGCCCGAAGCCGCCGTATCATGGTTTGAGAATTCAAACTAGTGATACGCCGCGGGAAATTTGAAATTACTCCTGTCTAACCCCAGTTAGACAGGCGTAATTGTTTTGTGAATCTGCCCCATAGAGTTTATCAGCGGTTGTTGTTGGGGAAAGTTGACAGTTCTGTATAGAGAGAGCTACTCTGATGTACTGTGCTTTCAATTTTGGAATTGGTAGGCCCTGTACACGATCAGACATGTCTGATGAAACTTGTCCGACGGACCGTTTTCATCAGACAACTCTGAACTTGTCTGATGGTCTTGTGTGAGTACACACCATCGGACCAAAATCCGACCAGTTTCAGCGGACATGTTCGATCGGGTGTACGCGGCCTTACACATCTCCCTATATCCAGATTGTTTTTTTGTTTGACAGTACAGGCGGTCCCCTACTTACAAACATCCGACTTACAAGCGACTCCTACTTAGAAACGGAGGGAGACAACAGGAAGTGACAGGAAATCTACCCCTAAGAAGGGAAATTCTCTCCTGTAAGAGTTATTATGGGGAAAAGGTGTCTCCACTGATGCTTTATCACCAGCCCAGGTTTCCCTAATACCCCCAAATTTTCAAAATCCATTTTTCATTGGGACAGGAAGTGAGGTGAAATCTTCTGAACAGGGGTACAGACAGCAAAACAAACACTACAGTGTGCTAACCCTTCCTTATGCTATCCAAAAAGCTTAGGATTAGTGTGTTAGAAGATAGTAGTGAGATGTTGTGTTATTAACATATATACTCTTTTTTTGTCCTAATGATGATGTTATTATGTATCATTTGGGTATTTTGGTAAATTTCATTTTTATATGATGTTATGACTTCATGGCCAGAGGAATGGCCTTCCCCTTGTACGTTACTTTATATGTTTGAAAACAATAAAAGAAAATTGAGAAGAAAAAAAAAAAAAGAAAGGAAAAAAAAATAGATTTTTTTGGCTGGAGCTACACTTAAAAAATGTACAAGTTCTGACTTACAAACAGATTCAACGTAAGAACAAACCTACAGTCCCTATCTTGTTTGTAACCCGGGGACTGCCTGTAGCTTTCTTATTAACCCTAAAAATGACCACAATTGATTAACCACATTTTTTCCATAGAGTTTAAAAAGGTTTGCCGTAAAGTTTACAAACTTTCAAACTCGCAAACCTATTCACAAATCAAACCCAACCAGATTCTCTTATCCCTAATAAAATATACACATGTAACTACGGTATTAGCATTTTACTATTATTTGACTAATAGCAATAGCAGCTCTCGGGTGACTGAGGGTTAGAGATCTATAACTTTAAGTGGTTCTAAAGGCTCTAAAGTTTTTTTAACTTCATGTATTGTATGCATGAAGGTAAAACACCCCCCCCACCAATACTTACCTGAGACCCATCTCGATCCAGTAATGTGCACAAGAGCCTTGGCTGCTGTCAATTACAGACAGTGAGCCAATGAGAAGAGATAGGGGGTGAGGCTAAGCCATGACTGTGTGTGAATGGACACGCAGGGCCATGACTCAGGAATGAGCCTGCTTGGGGGGCCCCATTGCAAGCTGCTTGCTCTGGGGGAACTCGGCAGGAAGGAGTTGCCAAGTGCGCTGATGAGGGACTCGAGAAGAAGAGAATTGGGGCTGCTTTGTGCAAAACCACTGCACAGAACAGGTCAGTATGACATGTTTGTTATTTAACAAAAAAAAAAGTAAGCCTTTAATATCACTTTAATAAAACTTAAAAATAATTATATATATGTACAATATTGTCCATCTCCAATTGATTTTTTCTATATCTGTTATATTGTTCCCCCCCATGACAGTACACAGTCTTCCATGTGCCAAGTAACTGTCATTTATCTATTTGAGTAGTCAAAATACAAGGATTTGGAGTTTGGATTGTTGTTCTATACAAGTGTCAGCACCTTATTTAGGAGATTTTATAGTAGAATGTCTTCCTGAATTTTATTCTGACTTTAGGTTTGATCTTTTTTTTTGCTAATGAGGCCTACTCTTTAGTAAACAAAAAACTGAAATTTTAAAAGCCTGCATGAATAAACTTCAAAGGTGCCAAAATATAGTAAAAGAGCATAACAGAAAAACGTTTCATTTTCTTTAATTAAAAACTGCAGCTACTGTAGGTAAGGAAATCACCTACTTTGTATTTGTTTGTTATGTTCCAATTCATAAAACAGAACTTTAAAGAAATATTTAAAATGTGCTACCTACTTTTTAATTTGATGAAAATCCTATACAAATTATTTAGCTAAACCTTTCTATGTAAAGTTAAGGAGGGGGCTTGGAAGGTATATTTACTATAATAAACGCTGTTTTTACTGTACTGGCAGATATTCACTATCAGTTGTAAACCAGCTGTGCACAGTGTCTGTCCTAACAATTGATTAACTATATCAAGGCCAGGGTGGTACCGTGTATCTTAAAGCGAAGGGCCACCAAAAAAAAAAAAAATTAAAAGCCAGCAGCTACACATATTGCAGCTGTTGGCTTTTAATAATAGGACACTTTTAATAATAGGACACTTACCTGTCCTGGAGTCCAGTGATGTCGGCACCACAGCTGATGTTTCCATCAGCTAGACATGTGCATTCGTTTTCGTTAGAAAGCACAAGAAACGAAAACCGAAAGATCCGACATAAAAAATGCTTTATTTTATTTTCGTTTTCGTTCAGATCCGATGATTTTCGATGCTCTGTCGAATTTTCGTCGTTCAATTCCTCCTATTCACTGTATTCAGAACGACGATTTTCGATGCTTTGTCGAATTGAACAACGAAAATTCGACAAAGCATCGAAAATCGAAGTTTTTGGACGAAAACTTTACTGACGAAAACAAAATAAATCAAAACGATTTTCGGGAGTAACGAAATAAATTTATTTTCTGGACGAAAACGAAATTACGAAACAAAATATTTCAGTCTGCACATGTCTACCATCAGCTGTCGGGTGCTGCCACCACCATTGCAGGTGAGGGAATCCGTCAGTGTAGCCTCACGGCTTGACGTTGTGAACTCTACACGCAGTGATGTCATGGGCCGCGGCCCAGACTCCCGTAAGTGGGAACAGGATACCTGTAAAAGACACGTACCCTGTCCCGCCTGCCCTCAAAAGGTGCAAATTGTGGCACCGGAGGGGGAGAGGAGACAAATGAATGGAAGTACCACTTTTGGGTGGGACTCCGCTTTTTTTAAATCCCTAAAGTGTCCCAATCGTGCATTTTTCATCAAGTTATTCTGAACACTGAAGATTTCTATAGCATTCCCTGCATAATCCTGCTTCAAAAAGCCAACTAGAAAGGTAAGAAAATTCTATATTTTTTATTATTTTCTAGGTATGTTTTGTATATGGGAACACATAACAAGCATATTATAAGAATTTCCTAAATTTGGCTGCAAAGGTGGCAATGCATTTTAAGGCCTAATCAATTGACTGTGCCTTGACATGGGAGGCGCATCTTACAAGAATGAAGTCATCAGTTCGCTTGGGCAGTCCAAATCATTTCTACAATCTTCCGTATTCTCAATGATTGCTCATTAAGAGGTAGCAGGGAGCTTATCTGTGATGGATCTGGGAAGTAACAGGGTAAGAGATAGCAGAAGGGTGGTGGGTTTTGTGAGATTTATAGACACAGCTAGAAAATAAATGCAAAGTCTTCAGAATTTAAATGATCAAATCATCTCTGGGCCAGCATCTCAGGAATGGATGTTGATCCCAGATTAGCCTGAAGATGGCACCCTTCTGAGAGAAAGATAAAGGCATTTGTCAGGGAAGTATTGTGATCTCTGTGATAAGTAATACTGTAAATACCTGAAAGTATTACATTTACACATTGCTTGACATACATAAATTTAGAAAACGGCCCCTGGTGTGTGATTCATCTTGCATCCCCTTACATATTTATATGGTCAACAACATATTAATTTGAATTCAAATAAAATTATTGTTTTCAAAAATAAGAAGAACTAATTTAAATATAACTACAGTATTACTAAGCATATCTGTAACTTGCTTGTATACTATACGTACAAGCGGCAGGGTTGCCAACCTCCCGCAGTATCTTTTACTGACAATACATGGCAAATTTACTGGCGGAACACATTTTTTACTGGCAACCTGAGAAATTAAAGAACTTCTATTGAAAACTTAGGCCTCGTACACACGATAGGTTAAACAGAGGACAACGGTCTGATGGACCGTTTTCATCGGTCAAAACCGATCGTGTGTGGGCCCCATAGGTTATTTAACCATCGGTTAAAAAAAAGCCAACTTGCTTTAAATTTAACTGATGGATTCCTAACCGATAGGTCAAAACCGATCGTTAGTAGGCACGACCATCGGTTAAAAATCCATGCATGCTCAGAATAAAGTCGATGCATGCTTGAAAGCACTGAACTCCAATCGTCTGTAGCAATTGCGATGCGCAAAATTCCGACGCATGCTCGGAAACAATTTGACGCATGCTCGGATGCATTGAACTTAATTTTCTTGGCTCGTCGTTGTGTTGTACGTCACCGCGTTCTTGGTGGTCGAAAGTTCAGAGAACTTTTGTGTGACCGTGTGTATGCAAGCCAAGCTTAAGCGGAATTCCGTTGGAAAAACCATCCAAGGTTTTTCCGATAGAAAATCCGATCATGTGTACGCGGCATTAGAGGGCTTCTACCTTTCATATTCCAAGATGAAAAAAAAAACTTTTTTGAATTTCAAACTTCAATCAATTCAAACAATAGGTTCATAGTAACTACATAATTCACTTGACTCATTCAGTAAGGTATGGTGCTGCATTGCTCTTCCTGATTTCTTCCAAACGGGTTACTTGGATTGGCCTGATTTGTTGTTTGGGACTTTTGGACTCTCTGCAAATCTGTATGTTTGGGTCTATGGACTTGTATAATACATTGTTCTAACAACACACACACATTTACTATTCTTGCCCCTTATTACTTTGTGACCCTTGCTATGATTTATTTTCTTTTGTTATGCCTTACTGTAACTATATTGAAATGTTGTTTAGTGCATGTACATAATTAGTGATGGGTACAGAAATACTTGTACATCAAACGTATCAAATGTGACACAAATTGATCTGTAAACCATACGTGACACAGTTAGTTTGTTAGACTATATTTTTCTTTATAAAAATAAAAAATATGCTTGCATGACTTATTTTGTATTTATTTTAACCTCTTAACTGAACCGTTAATTGTTTTACACTAATACCATTATTAATGAGCAAAATCATTAATAAATTTGCTCACCGTTTTTTTTTTTTTTATAATATATTCCATTTAAATGTAGATTAATTACTCATGAGAACTTGAATACTAATAACCATGTCCATGGCTCCTACTTCTTGTAATTTAATTTGGAGTTTTATCTGTAACAGTATGAGTTGCTTGAACAACATTACAGCATTAAATGATCAACTTTATATGAAGCCAAAACTAATTATTTTAACAACGTTTTAGTAAATTATGTAACCACATTTACCTGCATTAATACACTGCTTGACAGGTAATTAAGAAGATTAGAATTGAGGTAGGAGAAAGAGTACAAGAAGGCCACATGTCATGGGAAATTATTATGCAAAATTGTGTAATCTGTTATACCATATCAAATATTCTAGTTAAAACATTAATAAGTAGATGTATTTAAAAAAAAGGAAATACCTTTTGCGTTCAAGTGTACACACGTTTTAATCTTTAACACATTTAAAAACCACATGATTTTGTCCTGCTTTACAGATATGAAGTAAGTCCAGTCATGTTCGATTTTATTTTCAACAAAATGTTTTATATCAGTCCATGTGAAAACAGTACCATTTAGGCATTGCATTTATAACTAGACAAATGTGTCCAAGTATAAAATAAACCCATGTTCAGTTTATGGACGTTTTATTGTTAATGTATTCCTAAACAGTAAATGAGCATTAAAAAAAAGCCTTCACTGACAGCTGCACGTTTGCTAGTGATCTTTGAGGATAAATTGCTCCAAAGTACCTGCAACCACAGGGGTTATTGAGGGCTTGCTTTATAATTAATGTACTTCTTGTTAAGAATATAAAAGCATACAGTATTTATTATTGTAATAAATGTGCCCCCTCATGTTTTTTTTAAAATAAAGAATAGCCCTGTGTTCTTTAACCGCTTAACGCCCGCCGCACGCATATGTACGTCCACAGAAAGGGCACGTACAGGCAGATGGGCGTATATATATACGTCCCTGCCTTCTAGCGGGTCGGGGTTCCGATCGGAACCCCCTTCGCTGCGTGCGGCGGGGGACTTACCTCTGGGAGCGATCCAGTGATGCAGCTCTCTTCTCAGCGGTATTTTCAAACCGCTGAGAGGAGAGAAGAGTCAAAGTAGGTCGCACCAACACTACACTGAAACCAGTACACATAGGCACATTTAACCCCTTGCGATCACCCCCCCCACCCCCTGTCACAGTGTCACTGAATGCAGTGATCATATATGTACTGATCACTGCATTTAGTGTCAGTGTGACAGGCAGTGTGACAGGCAGTTAGTGTTAGGTCCAGGATAGCCCTGTACCCCCCCTAATACAGTTTTAACCCCTTGATCACCGCCCTAGTTAACCCTTTCACTCCCTATTGCCAGTGTCACTAAGCGATCATTTTTCTGATCGCTGTATTAGTGTCGCTGTTGCCGCTAGGTAACTAATTTTTTTTTATTGCAATTTTTTTTTACTAAAGACATGTGGCTGAATACATTTTGGCCTAAATGTTTGACTAAAATGTAGTTTATTCAATTTTTCTTATAACAAAAAGTAAAAAATATTGTTTTTTTTTCAAAAATGTCGCTCTATTTTTGTTTATAGCGCAAAAAATAAAATCGCAGAGGCAATCAAATACCATCAAAAGAAAGCTCTATTTGTGGGAAGAAAAGAATGTGAATTTTATTTGGGAGCCACGTTGCAGGACCGCGCAATTGTCTGTTAAAGCGACGCAGTGCCGAATTGTAAAAACGCCTCTGGGCATTTAGCAGCATATTGTTCCAGGGTTTAAGTGGTTAAACTCTTATAAGTGCCATCGGGGGCCCGGAGAAAGGATCACCGTGTGTCGGATAGGAAGCATAGAGATGGTCACCAGTCATCTTTATGACCATCGGGGGCCCGGGCGCGATGTGATGACGTCACGCCAGGGTACCCGTAAGTAAACAAAGTCGCAATTGCAGCTAGTAAGCATTAGATCTGTGATTTTTTTTTATAATCTTATGCTTTCCAGCCTGGAGGAGAGATGTGGGGTCTTATTAACCCCGCATCTCCCCTTAAAGAGGACCTGTCACACTATTCCTATTACAAGGGATGTTTACATTCCTTGTAATAGGAATAAAAGCGATAAAAAAAAGTGTAAAAAATAAATAAATAAGTAAAATAAAAAATTAATTAATTAATTAAAATGCCCCTGTCCCCGGTAGCTCGAGTGCAGAAGCGGACGCCCATGTAAGTCCCGCTCACATATGTAAACGTTGTTCAAACCACACATGTGAGGTATCACCGCGGGCATTAGAGCAAGAGCAACAATTCTAGCACTAGACCTCCTCTGTACCTCTAAATTGGTAACCTGTAAAAAATGTTCAAAGCGTCGCCTATGGAGATTTTTAAGTAACAAAGTTTGGCGCCATTCCATGAGTGTGCGCAATTTTAAAGCATGACGTGTTAGGTATCTATTTACTCGGCGTAACATCATCTTTCATATTTTACAAAAAAATTGGGCTGACTTGTTATTTTTTAATTCATGAAACCATTTTTTTTTCCAAAAAAAAGACGTTTGAATTTTTTTGCGCAAATACTGCGAAAGATAAAAAGTTGCAATAACCGCCATTTTATTCCCTAGGGTGTCTGCTAAAAAAACATATATGATGTTTGGGGATTCTGAGTAATTTTCTAGCAAAAGAATGATGATTTGTACATGTAGGAGAGAAGTGCCAGAATAGGCCCGGTATGGAGGTGAGTATAAAAGCCCGGTATTGAAGTGGTTAAAGTACAGATGTATATGTACATGAGCGGGTCCTTAAGTGGTTAATATAATAGTCTTTATGTGCTACACTCCTAATTATTTATAACCAACTTAACATCTAAGGCACCAGCGCCAAATCCCTCTGAAAATATTTTATGAGAAACACAGAAAAGTACTTCTTTCAACAGCAAGCTTTATATTTCAAAACCTCTTATTAGAACTTGCAAAATTAAATTATAAGATGCATTTCTGTCACCAAGCAAGATACAAATTACAGTCTTTTTGTAAGTGGTAAAAAGCCTTCCAATTTCAAGGCTTGTGTTCCATGGCTGAAAATGAAGTGTAGCAAATCATATTTTGTGTTATGGTCTTCCAATGAGCCATCCAACCTCAACTAAAGTTGCATTTTGAAAAGTACTTATTTGCGTGTTCAGTACAATAAATAACAGTGATTATAAAAATGGAATCTTTGCAAAATTCAGCAGAGGATGATTACAATAAATCCTACATCATTGCTCCAAAGTCAAAGAGTACTCTTTCACTAAAATCAACCGCTAATGCTATAAAAATGTATGATGTACACGAGGTCAGCAGACAGAGTTGTTAAGGTTCCTCTATCTTGTTGAATCTATAATTGAGGCCATCTGTTGTCAGCAACATTGATCAATGGCTGCAGCTTCCAGCACTTCAAGATAGTAGCTAGATCTTAACCACTTCAGAGAGAGAAACAGAAAAATGTTGACAGAAAGAAATGTATAAGTTATATGCTGTTGTATTCCTAGAGAAAGTTACAAATAAATACGTTTAAATCTTCTGGGACCTCTTGCATGTAGCTCTTGAAAAATGTAGAAGACATCTGAGAAAGCATGTACTGCATAATATTGCCTCAACTACTGCAACTGCCTCCTCATTCGCTTACCTCTTTACCTCTAAATAGTCTATCCCCCCCCCCTTCAATCCATCATGAATGCTACTGCCAGACTCATCCACCTTACCAACTGCTCAGTGTCTTGTCCTCCTCTCTGTCAACCCCTCCAGTGCCTTCTGCTCACCCAACTACTTAGATTCAAAATACTAACAACTACTTACAAAGCCATCCACAATGCTGCCCCCAGCTACATTACTGACCTAGTCTCAAAATACCAACCTATTAATTCTCTTTGACCTTCTCAAGATCTCCTGCTCTCTAGCTCCCTCAACACTCCCTCATCACTTCCTCCCATGCTAGCCTCCAGGACTTTTCCAGAGCCTCTCCAATCCTATGGAACTCCTTACCCCAATCTGTCCGATTATCTTCTACACTATTAGCTTTTTAGACGATCCCAGAAAACACTCCTCTTCAGAGAAGCCTATCCTACCCACACCTAACAACTATATTTTCATTAATTTCCATCTGAAATTCCTGTGATCCTTCCTGTATTGAATTGTATTGTAACTGTACTGTTTGCCCCCATGTTGTAAAGTGCTGTGGAAACTGTTGGCACTTATATAAATCCTGAATAATAACAATAAAAATAGTAATAATATTAGAGTCAGATGAACTTGCCATTTATGTCAACAACTGAAACTCAATATAGAACACAGATAAAGACATTCAATGAAATATTCAGCTTGTGGGAGTAAATAATTTAAAGGGAATGCAATAAAAAAAGAAATCCCACTCAAGGGTAGAACGTTGAAGATGGTAGTATTTTGACACATATATCCACAAAGGCACAAGATCAGAAGCAGAGTTAACAGAATACATGTAAAGTCTTGGCTTATAGCATAGTGGTCCCCTGTTTCCAAGTGCTTTCTGAGTAACTGACTTGGAAGAAGAATGCAGAAAGTGATGCATGCACTCATGATCAGCATATCTGTTCTGGGTCAGTAACTTAGTACTGAAGCCTGACAATAAATATGACAGACAGGCAACTATTATTTTCAAAAGGAGGCCAGCAATAGCTTCCACATATTTCTGTCCATGGCAAAAGCCCTTTAAAAATCTTCTATGGGGTTTTGGGTGGTTTAAACATACCTGTGCCAAGACTATGGACATTAAATTGATTACATATTCCTAAACCCAGGAATAGGTGAATACTTCTATTCAGGAAACCTTGTTTGTTAGCAATATATAATATGCAAAAGTAGCCATATTTTTAGGCACCTCCGTTTTCAAAATCATGAACATTATTGAAAGAAAACTAGTCATTCCTGGCCTCTTAAAGCGGTGCTTCACCCAAAAATGGAGCTCCCGCTTTTCGGAACCCTCCGGGGTCACATGTGGCACCTTTCAGGGGGGAGGGGGTGCAGATACCTGTCTAAGACAGGTATTTGCACCCACTTCCGGGAATACGGAACTGCGGCAGCCACCCCCTACCCGCAGCCCCTGCTGTCTTCTGGGAAACACACTGTTCTCAGGAGAGAGTGAAGACCAGTGATGGCGCGGCGCCGCAATGCTTCACTTCCCGATTACCTAACCGAGGATGGTGGCGGGTACAGCCGAGGGACGAGCGATTGCTTGGCTGACGACATTGCAGGCGCGCTGGACCGGTAAGTGTCCATTTTTTTAAAGTCAGCAGCTGCAGTATTTGTTGCTGCTGGCTTTAAAAAAAAAAATTGGCGGAACCTCCGCTTTAAGCTACATTTAATGTGAGGTTATAACTTCTTAAAGTTATTCCTTCTCACAAAGGCTCTAGAGTCAAGTTTTACTAAGTTTATAACAACTAAGATAGAAAATAACTGCTGTGTAGATACATTTGAAGACTGACATGCTTCAGCTTCCAATTTATGTTCTCATAAAAAACATTGGGCCGGATTCACGTACATCGGCGCATTTTTTGACTGGCGTAGCGCACCTCCTTTACGTTAGACTGCCGCAATGTAGCGGCGCAATCACCGTATTCTCGATTGATTTGCGCAGAAATTAGCGCCTGTGCAACGTAATTTCAGAGGCATAAGGCGGAGTAATTCAAATTGGGAAGGACGTGGGCGTGTTACATTGAAATGAGCCGTGACCCCATGCAAATGAAGGGCCGGCCGGCTCGTGCATGCGCACATGAAGCAGACCATAGTCAGCACCTCTGTGCACATGCTCACGACTCGGGAATGGCGCAATCAGTGAAATTGGAAGTGGACCAGGGCAACTTAGTGAACTACGCAGACAGCATAAATAGACAGACACAAACGCACTTCCTTTGCAAAAGTACATCCCTTTGTATCCCTCCCTATACAGCAAGGTGCTTTTGTTCTGTTGTTTGTTGCGTTGTGATTTGTCTTTGTTATATTTTTGGACTGTTTGATCTAGTGTTTTGTAGAAGATATTTGAAAGTGTTTTTTGGTGATTGCTTGTGAGACTTTTTGGTTGATAGATTTCTGTTTGTTTGTTTTGTTGCTTGTTTTTGTGAGTGATTTTTGCTGATTGTTTGGGAGAGAGTTTTTGTATGAATATGACTGAGAGGAAGAGGAAGTTGAATTTTACTTTGGGGGAGAAACAAATTCTTGCCCGGGCCATTACGCAATATGGGCGTTTCCTCCACGGCCCGGAGAGTGCCAACACCCCCCCCCCGGCCAGGAGGCGTGAGATCTTGCAGCACATTACTGACGAGGTGAATGCATCGGAGGGGGGGGACCCGGACACGGTCGGGGATTGAAAAGAAGATCAATGACCTCCGGCGTCTGGTCAGAAAGAAGCTGGCCAAAATGGCAGCCCATGCCAGGGGCACAGGAGGGGGCCCACCATGCCCTGTTAGGCTGAAAGCAGAGGAGCGTGCGGTGGCCCACACCTTTCATAGACAACAGGTGGAGGGCCTGCCTGGCTATGACTCCAGTCATGAAGGCGTGATGCCAGGTAAGGTTTTTTTGATCACCGGCAATCACCGGTGCCCGGCGGCAATCGCGGCCGCCGGGCACTCGCGCCGAGTCACTAGCATTGCCGCGGGTGCGTACACGCGCCCTAGATCACTGGGAACAGAGGACGTCATATGACATCCTCCCGGATCGTGGAAGGGTTCCTGCCGGCGTCATTTTACAATGCATCGGTAAGGAAGTGGTTAATGATAAAAATAAAAAGGTAAACAGAGTAAGCGTAGTCAAAACATAGGGATTTGTGAAAAAAACATGCAACCATGTCTTAGACGAAAAAATGGACTTCGTAGGCACAACCCAATAAAATGTTATACTTTTAATAGAAAAATACAGATTACAGAGCAATTGCACTATAGTAGACAATAGAGCAAAATAAAACAAAAACAAATAAAGGACACCATTCGTATCACTCTAAAATGGACACTCGATAGCCACAGGGCTAGATGTCGATTTTCTCGTTTTTACGTTTAAGACATGGTTGCATGTTTTTTTTCACAAATCCCTATATTGAAGTATGTGGCACATATCTATTAATGGTTGAGTGATTACCACCCCAGGGGGGCAATTGTAATCACAACAACACTGTAGTCAAAACATAGCCAGAGTTCAGTAATCAGATGCCAATGTCCAAGAGCCAGCGATAAAGGTAGACATACAGCAAGCAGGATCTGTAGCCAGAGGAAACATCAGTCAAGCAGGTCTTCAACAGGAATGCACGAGAAAGTCTCTTGTGATGTTAACACAGGCGAAGGCAAAGAGCAAATGAACTGGAAGGCTTTAAGTAGGCAGAGCTGATGAGCAGGATCATCAACAGGTGGATCACTGTGGGGAAATGGGAGCTGGCAATTAGCTGACAGCTGAGCTTCTAGCACAGAGAAGGAAGGGCTGAGCCCAGCCCTGATACCTGACTACCCATTACTGGAATGCAGTAAGTAAAGTTAGAACTCCTGATTGGTATATCTGTTCGGGGTTTATTTTTTTACCAAAGTGTTGAAACCAGTGGATCTGTATGGCAGACAACTTTCAGGTTCAGAAGGAGATTAGCAATGGCAAATTGCATATTCCGTGATAGGTATCAAAGCACAATATGGTTTTAGGCATTTATTTTCTGGTTAAGACAAACAGTTTTAACTATGGTAATTCCATTAAGGCCTGTTTCAACCCGCAGTCTAAAAGGTACTAAAGTATAACTGCTGTACTTTTAAACCAATATCATCCAGTCTGACCTTTCAGTCAGTCGTGTGCAAAACAATGGTGCTACACTTTGTTTTAGCTTTATTCCAAAGCTTGAAATTTGCTTCTGTCTGTTGTCAATGAATAGTGTGCTCAGCTATGGCAAGGTTTCCAATTTGTTTCCTTGAAATGAAGATTAAGTGCAGATTGTTACTTTGTGTTAGAGTCGAAATAACATTATCAATAAAACTAAAGGAAGTTCAAAGGATGATATGCACCATATGCAGCAGATAACATTCACATTTCCTTTATTTTAGACACTGACCTCTCTGTGACCCCAATTGAACGAGCAACTCTGTTATTCATCCGAACACAGATACAGTATGGTATAGGCAAGAAATACCACAAGTATGATTATATCTCCAGAGGACTGAAAATGGACTAACACAGCTAATAGATTCTACAGTCTACTATACAAAATATTTTTCGCCCAGTGCCAATAATAAAATGATTTCTCAAAATAATTAGTGGTCAATATAAAATGTAATTCTGCTGAACAGGGACATTTCTGTTGAACAAAATTAGCATTTCTGATTGCAAAGTTAAAGTGGAGGTACTGGCTAAATATGATTTGTTTAAAACATTGCCTCTCCTCTCCTCCTACCTATACTGCTTACTATTTATAAAAGAGAGTAAATACCTTTTCTTTAACTGCGTTCTTACAGTCTCATGATCCAAAATTGATTCCACTGCATCAGTGAATGACTGCTGCAGGGGAGGAGAGGGAGCACTGACAATGAAGGGGCAATGTAAGTTGGTGGATAACATCGTAGGTCTGGGAGTTTAGCCCCGCATTGTAAATGGGATACTGCAGGTTCAGGATTTTTATGCAGAACTGCCTTGTGGGAAAATATATATCAGAATTTTGTATGAAAATGTTAATTTTCAGAAGCTTTGTTCAAATTTCTAATGGTTTGTGGGGTCAAATAAAGGTTTGCTTTAAACTGTAGTGATGAGAAAATTTGAAGGAGCAGGATGGGAATTTTTTCTTGAACAAGAGAAATTCTAGTGAATTTGGGGAAAAATCGTATATACAGTGCCTTGAAAAAGTATTCATACCCATATTTTGTCTTGTTAAACCAAAAACATAAATGCAATGTAGTGGTATTTTATGTGATAGACCAACACAAAGTGGCACATAATTGTGAAGTGGAAGGAAAATGATAAATGGTTTTCATTTTTGTTTTACAAAAAAATATGTGAAAAGTGTGGCCTGCATTTGTATTCCGCCAATACTTTGTAAAGCCACCTTTCACTGCAATTACAACTGGAAGTCTTTTGGGTATGCTTTACCAGCTTTTCACATCTAGAGAGTGAAACTGTTGTCCATTCTTCGCAAGATAGCTCAAGCTCTGTCAGATTGGATGGAGAGCATCTGTGAACAGCAATTTTCAAGTCTTGCCACATATTCTCGATTGGGTTTAGGTCTGGACTTTGACTGGGCCATTCTAACACATGAATATGCCTTGATCTAAACCATTCTATTGCAGCTCTAGCTGTATGTTTATGTTGTCCTGCTGGAAGGTGAACCTTGCTGTCATAATATAATGTCCAGCAGCTGCAGCCTCTAATCAACATAAGTTTCTAGCATTTTCCTATCAACAGAAGAATATGAAGTAAACAGAGTGAGAAAAGTTTGGCTGGTTCCTGCTGAACTCGCCAAATTTCCATCAGTGTTTGGTTATATTTAGAAACACTTCTTAGCAATGCTATTGGTAGTACTGCTCCACCATCATCAGTAGGTGTATTCCAAGATCATCAGTTACAAATCAAATAGAGAGGGGTGAACTGTTGCTGTACAGCATTGTCTATCTGAAAAACTGAGGGTCGGTTTTTCCCCCAAGTATGCACTTTAGGTACACATTTTCAGTTATGGCAGATGCTTACCTTTAAACCCTAATTAACACTTGCAATTAGGGCCATCAGAAGATTCCTGTGGCAAGAAACTACAGATTTATGTAACTAGAATCACAGGTGGCTGCAAATAGCTGCAACCTGGAAGAATGTACAAATCAACAGGCTGACATGAGCCATGACTGTCCAGCGCTATTATCATGTGGATGCAGACAGATTGCATCCAGGAGTGATCATCTGTCCCTAGCCACAGGTAACCACTGGATGGGTGGATTCTTGCAGCAGAAATTCACTGATGGCCCTAACTGCAAGTGTTAGGCCTCGTACACACGATCAAATCTGTCTGCTGGAAATGGTCTGCTAGACCGTCCCAGCAGACAGATTTGATCGTGTGTACGGCCGAACCGACGGATTTGGCCACCCGACAGATTTCAAAGCATGCTTTGAAATCTATCGGGTGGGAATCCGTCCGCCCGACATGTCTGCTGGTTAGTACACTTACCAGCAGACATGTCGTCAACGTCACCGCCACGTCACCGACACGTCAGCGCGCCGTCTGCTGGCGGGGATTTTGGTTTGCTTGTGTGTACACGCGAGCAAACCAAAATCCTATCAGACAGATTTGTTCAAATCGGTCGGTCCGACCGATTTGAACAAATAGATTGCCTCGTGTGTACGAGGCCTAAAAAAGGCCTTAGTGCAGTGTTGTCTCAGTGTTGTCTCAGTGTTGTCCCAGTCTTTCCAACCATCAGTATTTTTACTGGCAGCCAGTAAAAAATGAGCACTTTTCTCCTGCCAGTAAATGCCAGTAAAAGGAAAAGGTTGCCAGTAAAAAATATGTCTGTGACGCTTGACTTGGAACGCGCATTTGTAGCTCGAGTCTGGAGCCGGCCGAGACCATCCAAGTGCCTGCTAGTCAATTTCATGTGTTCATCACCCATTCTAATGTATTAGCAAAAAATTTGAAGTTGCGCTGTAAAGAAAATAACAAATAAAATAAAATAAAAATATATAAAGATGAAATGAATGAGAAAAAATTATTGATAAGATGCCAAGTCCGTTAGGAACTCAGTATATAAGTGAAAATAAATAGTGTCCACAAAAATATATTAAATATAAACGGTGAAAATGTTCATCAGTTCCACAAAACAGATCAAATAAAGTCCTTAGTTGAATGGTGATTAAATGCAAATTAATCAATGAAGTCCAATAAGAAGAAAAAACCATCACCAAGAATACACCAATAATGGATGGAGGCTTACCAGATGGCAAGCTCAACAGGCTTGCGGCTAAAAACCCTAGCCCAGGCCTTTAAGGAATCCTCAGCAAGTGGTGAACAGTTGCAGGAAACAGAAGCCAGAAACAGGTCTTCCTATGGCTAAAATAGCCTGGGCCTTGAGTGATGCCGCTGATAGCTGGATATCTATAGATCCCCTCAATAACTCGTCAGCGATGATAAATAATAAAGGATAAAAAAGGGAGCCCACATAGTGATGTACTAAAAGGCTAGAAAATGTAATAAAGGTTGCACTTACAGAAACATCTTGAAATACAGGCAAGAAAAGAAAACAAAGCCGGCCGGCTTAGTTGAACGCCCGTTCCTCTTGGATCGTCGCGTATTGTGTCAGCACGTCACCTTCCCGACGTACGTTTCGTCACACATTTGACGTCGTCTAGGGGCACGGGCGACACACTGACGCACCGCGTGAAATACTACATGGGAGAAACCAAGCCTCGATCTGAGTCAGCAGATGGTTATCCCTATTGGCCCTGCAAAACCACGGAGTCAAGCCTCGGTCTGAACGACAGGACTAAGACTCAACAAATGGTCGTCCCGCGGGACCAAAAAACATGATTTAAAAACGCAAAAAGAAACATACTGTGAAAAATATAAGATATAAAGATATAAAAATATACCGGCCAGCCAGAAAACTCACAGTTAATTTAGTAGCCGGAGTCTGTCTAGAAGTATATATTAGGCCAATGTATAATATACTTCTTCCTAAGGAAAAAATATATACAGGAATGCTGGACGGAGACCAGCACCAATGGGCATATAAACAAACCAATCAGACTGTAGTCAAATGGATTGATATATAATTAAAACAAATAAGAATAAAAATATTATAATTATAGGAAAAACTTATATAAATGAGTATACAAATAAAAATATAATGTATTGCCCGCCTAAATACTGGAATTTGCACTTAAAACTATAATTTTGTAACTTTTGTAACTGTCAGTAAAAACTTGGCTGTGCCAGTACATTTTTGGTGTCATTTTTGTTGTGTCAGCAAATTTAAATCTGGTAGGTTGGCAACATTGTGTTGTCCTAAATTTCTATTTAGTTCTATAATTATTCAGTCCACAATAACACACATAATCTCAGACAAACGTTAAGACATCAAAAAGTCCTCAGCTAACACTTTGCTGGAGAAGCTTTTGAATATTCAACTGTAATTGTTATAATGCAGTACAACTTTAAAATGAATGTTTGTATGTTAAGCAACAAAAGTGACTTATCAATAACAAAAACAACTTGTTCTGCATTGATCGCTGCATGAAAGTTGTGACCTGATCCCAATGTAATTATCTACTCAGAACATTTTTACTCTTCTGAGCAGAAAAAATAATGAAACTAAATCTGGAAAATTACTAGCAGAATCTGTGTCACTTTTTCTCTGAAAAGCCATTTATTGGATTATTTCAGATTAAAAAGCCTGCTGATGTTCACAGGCTACAAGAAAATGACTTACAATTTTACAGTAGTTGTTCTGAGTTTACTGAAGTGAAAATAGTGGCGTTAAAAGTAAAACCACAATTAAGCAGTAACATATTTTGTAAATCTATAGAGCCAAACCATTACATTAAATGAGGAATTTACTGCCAGCTCATTCGCCATAGTTATGTGGTTTAAAGAAAGATCACACAAAATTCTTGATAATAAAATGTCAAGTGGATATCTTACCTAGACTGATCATCGATGTAAAGGGGCAACTTTGCAATAACATTCAGTTCAAGGTGTCACTTTTACATTGACTACCAATTTAAGTGGCACTTTTCCACTGAATGCCAATGTACGGAGTACCTACACTTCTACACTGGACACTTCTACACTAACCACTAGTGTAAAGGGACACTTCACTTTTCATAGTCATTTCCATAGTTTTGTTTCTGACCATTAATCATTGTATTTCAAGCTCATTATTGGAAATAATGCTGTTGTATAGTGCAGGGAGATTCACTTAGCACACTAAAGTACTATAAACTGTAGATATAATCATTTTTATTAGGGGTTCCCTGATAGAGTGAAATTACAGTATTTCAAAGGGTCCATCTAGAGTAAAAAGGCTATAGAACCAACTGTCCATTAATTGAAAAAAAGAAAACATAAGGTTGATGTACACAATAAAAGTGGAACTAAACCTTCAAAACAATAAATTGAGAGCAGGTAAAGCCTTTTGGTAGAGGATAGTGTTGAGCAGAATATGCCATATTCGATTTCGCGATATATCTTGAATATATAGTCGAATATTCAAGATATATTCGCTAAATACGAATATTCGTGATATTTTTTGGAAATGAAATTATTGCGAATTTTCGCTATTGCGAATGCGAATGCAAATTGCGATTGCGAATGCGAAATTTCGAGAAATGCGGAATTGAGCACTCTTATTGGCTCAGAATATTCGTGATATTTTACAATACAAAATAATTGCGAATATTCGAGAAATGCGGATGGAGCACTCTGATTGGCTCAGAATATTCGTGATATATTACAATACACAATAATTGCGAATATTCGGCAAATGCGGAAGGAGCACTCTGATTGGCTCAGAATATTCGTGATATATTACAATACACAATAATTGCGAATATTCGAGAAATGCGGAAGGAGCACTCTGATTGGCTCAGAATATTCGTGATATATTACAATATAAAATAATTGCGAATATTCGAGAAATGCGGAATGGAGCACTCTGATTGGCTCAGAATATTCGTGATATATTACAATATAAAATAATTGCGAATATTCGAGAAATGCGGAATGGAGCACTCTGATTGGCTCAGAATATTCGTGATATATTACAATATAAAATAATCGCGCGATATCGCTATTGCCGAATAATCGCATTGCGATTTTTCGGCAATATAAAATGAGCGCTGCAGCTACTCGGCCCAAGGTCTCTAATCATACCAGCAATGCTTTTAGACGTCGATGGGGATCTCTAGGATGTGATCTGTTCTAAAAAAAAAATTGAAAACATTCGAATATTCGAAATAGCGAATATTCGCCGCGATATTCGTGTTATTCGCGAATACTCGAATATGCAATATTCGTAGCGAATATTCACAATGCGAATATTCGTGAGCAACACTAGTAGAGGACACTTTTCTGACAATAAGCTGTTTCCAATCTGTGAGCACAGTTTTACCTGTATACCAACTGGACCTTGCATCCCTGGAGGGGAGCACGCCCAGATGTAATGCCGCGTACACACGATCACTTTTTGTGATGTAAAAAATGTCGTTTTATCCCATGAAACAAAACAACGTTTTTCAAACTTCATTTTAAAAACCGATGTTGCATACACACCATCGTTTTCTGAAAATGCTCTTGCAAAGCGCGGTTACGTAAGACACTTTCGACGGCACTCTGTTCCATTGAAGCTCCCGTCTCATAACTTGCTTCTGGGCATGTGCGGGTTTAAAAACGTCGTTTTAAACGTAGTTTTGCCCACACACCATCACTTTTTGTGAAACAAAAGACGACATTCTGAAAAACGACATAAAAAATTCAAGCATGTTCGAATTTTTTTTTGGTCGTTTTTTTGAAGACATAAAACTACGTTTTGCCCACACACAATAATTTTAAATGACGTTTTTTAAAACGTCGTTTTGTTTCATCACAAAAAATGACCGTGTGTACGCGGCATAAGTGTGCCATACTGTGCAAGTATATTGTGGTAAAAGTTGACGGTTCAACCTCTCCCCCCTCCATGTTTTGTCTGGTTCTGCTTTAAGTGGCGGTGTTTGCTATGCTTTTAATATGACATACTTTATGCCACATTATAGATGCCTCTCTGTTATTACATTGATACAGAATGATGCATACACAAGAATGCAGTGTGAAGTGTAGGGTGCATCAAGGATATATTCAACTCAAATTTCTTACATTTTTTTGATTGTAAAGTATGATGCATACATATATTTATGAAATTTTAAATTAAAATGTTCATGTGTTCTCCCTACAGTCAATCTGCCACTTGATATACAAACATTTCTTCCCATAATGTAGATTTTAAGCAGAAAATAACTGAAATAGATTTCTAAATTAATTAAATAATGGCATGCATAGCTGACAGATGAATAGATATTGGTATATGTTATACTGTAGACTCCCAATCAACATAAATAAACATACTATGTACTTTGTTTTGTAAACTATTTCAACATTTGCAAACCTAACCAATACCCTTATATTTGGTAATACACAGTTAGTAAATATAAGGGATTTTAATTTTAAGCTAGTTTTTTAGACAGTGTAGTTTAATTTAAAAGAACCCACTATAGTTCCATACAGTGCCAAACAATAAAAATATTAAAGAATACAAAGTACCGGTATTTCAAAAATACTATATACAAATAGGTGAGTGAATGAATAAATGAAAGTCCTATAGTCTACCACCAAATTAAATAATGTTAAACTAAGTGTCAATATATGTTATAGTTGATGATGAAAAAAATGTTTTTTTTGAAACGTGATGATGAAAAAACAATGGTGTCTCCAAAGAGACGTGTGTCTCCTTTCACCAGCTACTAGGTACGTAACCTATTCACCGGACGAAATTAACACCCATGACAGGTATTCAAAAACAGCAAAACAGGCAGGTATCCAGAAGCAACAACTCATGACAGGTATATTCCCCGAAATAAAAAAAAAACAACAGAGGCTCTTCATAGTGCAGTAATGTTAAAAAATGTGTACAAAAATTGCGCCAAATATAAAATGTGAGTGAGCTGCTAACACCACAACTGACAAAATCGACAAAAAATAGAATATGTTCCTAATTAGTCATACATGATTTATTCAACATCATAGCGCTACACTTTATCATTTCTATTTTTTGTCAGTAATGTTAAAAAGCAGGTTTATTAAAGCTACAGATTGCACTAACATGCTAAAGATGAAAATCATGCCCATAAGAAATGGCAGGTATGCCGTGTGCATGCCTGGTGGCGGAAGTGAGGTAGCACTATCACGGGAACTGATGCGTTTCGTCATCATCTGATGTCATCATGGGTCAAGTCAGTTTAATTTATCTTCTGTACTGTTTAAATATCCTTTATCAAAATATGCAAGGAAAGCCTAAAAAGCTATATGAGGTGTTACAAACTATTTTCAATGACAGTCTTAACAAAAACTGGCAGCAGGTAGTTTATCCACTCAACTTTTATTTTTTCAATTTAGAGTGGGGGGAGTAGAAGTGTTATGTTTTTACTGCCCCTTTAAAAAGATTTACCTTCACACAATGTGTCAAAGGAAGTGAGTGGCAATCTCCAAGAACAGATGTAAAAAATCTTAAAATAATAAACATGTTATACTTACCTTCTCTGTGCAATAGAATTGCACAAATTGGGCCAGATTCAGGCAGAAATGCCTATCTTTAGGCATGCCTAGCGTCTGGGTTTTAAACTAGGCCGCCACAACTTTTTCAGGCAAGTGCTTTATTCATAAAGCACTTGCCTGTAAAGTTTTGGCGGCGCAGCGTAAATCACTCGGCCAAATTTAAATTTGGCAAATAGGGGGCGTGTATCATTTAAATGAAACGCGTCCCCGCGCCGAACGAACTGCGCATGCGCCGACTGTGATTGGTTCCCAGTGCGCATGCTCCAAATCTCGACGTCAATTCGAAGTGTAAACGACGTGAACGCCACTTACTCAAAGCCCTATTCGTGAAGGTTTTACGTAAAAGATGTAAACGGCGTGAAAAAAAGCGCCGGCACGCCGTCCAACGAACTGCGCATGCGCCGACTGTGATTGGTTCCCAGTGCGCATGCTCCAAATCTCGACGTCAATTCGAAGTGTAAACGACGTGAACGCCACTTACTCAAAGCCCTATTCGCAAATGTTTTACGTAAAAGATGTAAACGGCGTCCATACTTAACATTGCCTGCGCCTCATATAGCAGGAATAACATTACGACAGTACTACACTAACACAAACGACGTAAAAAAATAGCGCCGGCCGGGCGTACGTTCGGGAATCGGCGTATAGGCTCATTTACATATTTTAGATGGGAACGCCACCTAGCGGCCAACCTAAAATATGAAAATAAGATTAGACGGCTTAAGAGACTTACGCATGTCTGATCTAAGGAAAATCTATGCTAAACTGATTTTATGAATCAGTGGCATAGATTGGAGGCCTAAAACGCAAAGATAAGTCGGCTTATCTGGAGATAAGCCGACTTATCTTCTACCTGAATCTAGCCCATTGTCTCTTAACCTCCATCTTTTGGGTCCCCCATCAGCGTTCTTTGCGCCTCCTCTTCTGTGTCTTCCCCCTATAGCAAGCCACTTTCTTACGGGGCAGACGCACAGGCCTGCTCTCGAGCTGGGATGTGTGTGTCTGTAGACACATACAGCGTGGCTTGACCCCTCCCCAGCTCTCTCCTTACATGATTTGACTGACAGCAGCAGGAGCCAATGGCTCCAGCTGCTCTCAGTGAAGCTCGTGAGAGAAAGAAGATGGGAAAAGGCCTGAAATCGGGCACAGTTCTGGATCGATACATGACACAGGAAAGTGTTTAAGGGGGGATGCTTCTATTGTTTCTTTAATAGAGAGAATAGATTTAGGTTAAAAGATTGTTTAAAGAAAATATACAGAACCGTCCCACAGAAAGACAAACGAAAAACAAAAAAAAAAAATGTGTGTGTGTAACGGAGACCGTGTTGCAATCAACAATACAATCAACACATACAAAAAAATGTGTATATATATATATATATATATATATATATATATATATATACACACACACACACATTTTTTTGTATGTGTTGATTGCAATAATTACGGTGATAACATCCACTTTTCACATATGTCCATTTTCATATCATTTAAGAAAAAATGTTTCCCTTTACAACCACTTTTCCACATATGTCCACTTTCATATCATTTAAGAAAATTATTTTCCCTTTACAACCACTTTAACAAAATGTGAACAAAATAGTGCATAAATACACATCAAAAAGGCTTTTCATCATAAGTGACTGTATCTGTATGCAAATAGATGGGAAAAAGGCCCTTGAAGGTTTTCTTTTTTTCTTCAACATAAAAGTAAGAGTACTTTTAAATGAAACCGAGAACAGTACAGTGCCCCTAGTAACCCTTTAACTGTCCCTATTGTACAAAATATTTAACACATATTTCCACCTGCTTTCTGCCATCAATAAACATTTTTTTGCAACAAAAATACACACATTTCCTTTGCCAATAGTGCTTATACCTGGTTGTTCATATTGCTGTTTCATCTCTAGGGCCTTTTGATTTAATCCTGTACCAACACCCCATATTTTTCAAACATTAATTGTAGATTGGGGCGAATTATCATAATTTACTGTTGCCTGGGGAGATATCTTAGTTAATTGCTGGTGCGAGAAATATAATTAAATTTATTGCTGATGAGGGGGAGTATTATAATTAACCGTTGAACAGGGCAATATATTTTAATGCATTGTTGCCAGGGTGGGGGAAATTATAATTTATTGCTTTCTGGGGGATATAATTTATTACTGTTTTGGTTGGGATATGTTATAATTTATTGCAGCCTAGGTTTACAGTATTGAAGAATTTTCCCCACTAACGTGCTACTAATAACATGGACCTTGTACCATGGGCAAACTTCCATAGGAATAATATGTCTGTTATGTAAGTACGGTTCTCTAGCATTTAAAGGATGAAAGGTCGGTAGCTGTGTAACTATCACCCTTAAGAAAAAAAAAATAGTCATAACAGAAATAAGGAGATGCTATTGCTCCTCTTGACACACTGTCAATCTGGTTCTAATACTTTGAGTAGTTAACTTGGAATAAGTGTACAGATAAAAATGACATTACTCATGTTCTTCCTGATCTGCATGCTAGTTCTCGGTCAGTTAATTAAAAATAACTGAATTACTAGATGGACAGACAGGCAACTAGCAATTTTAGATGGAGATCAGTACTAGTATCCCCATATCTCTTTTATAAAAACATAGAAAAGTGATGGCAGAAAAAAAGAGTAGTCCATCGAGTCTGCCCGTTTTTAAAACGGGGGTTCACCCTTAAGTATCTATATACTTTTATATCCAGCATACTGCTGACATCAACAGTATGCTGGATTTTTTTTTTCGGGCTGTACTTACGTTTTTTCGTTGTTTTCACCTGGCTTGCGGGTTCTCGATCCCCCGGGGAGTAGGCATTCCTAAGATGATGCATAGATGATTGACGTGCGGGTAAAGCGTGTCATCACCTTCCGAAAATATCCGACGGGGACTCGGCAAAAATGACAACGCTACAAGCCTTTATTAAGGCTGCAGATAGGTTAGCAAAAAAGTTAATTTTGAGGGTGAACCTCTGCTTTAATTTTTTTTTGATTCGTTAACTTTTTTGTCTGAGTATAGATCTATGTTTGTCCCAACCATGTTTGAAGCTATTAACTGTTGATTGTCTCACTACCTCTGCTCTACCCTTTTTTCACAAAACTCAACTATCCTACCAGTAAAATAAAACTAATACTAATAATACAAAAATGTTACTACCCTACCAGTAAAATAATACAAAAATTAGTTTTGAACTTTCCGCCAGTTAGTTTGAGGTCATGTCCCCTTGTTCTTGATTTTGATTCCATATTGAAAAAACTGCCCTCCTTAACCTTATTCACTCATTTGATGGATTTAAAGGTTTAATCTTGTCCCCCCTTTCATATCTTTCTTCCAGACTGTACATATTAAGTTCCTGAAGTCGCTCTTGATATGTTTGGTGCTGGTGATCTCTCTAGTGATACATCCTATAATTCTATTGGCTTTTCCCACTGCCTGGTCACACTGTTTGCTTATTTTGCAATCATCTGAAAAAAGTTCCCCCAACTCTTTCTCTTCTGTAGTGTTGGCTAACACTGTACCTCAATGCTGTACTCTCTCAAGGCATTATTTTTTTCTTACGTGCATTATTTTGCATTTATAAACATTGAACTGCAGATTCCACTGTTTGACCAATCTTCCTGAAATTCCAAATCATATTCCATGTAACAGACGCCTCCAAGGATGTCAACCCTATTACACACCTTTGTATCATCTGCAAAAAGACACACCTTCGCCAAACAAACCTTAAGACCCCTTTCACACTTCAGGCGTTTTTCAGGCGATTGTGGGGTACAAATAGCACATGTAAAGCGTCTGAAAATGCCTCACTAGCAGCCCCAATGTGAGAGCTTGAGTGCTTTCACACTGGGGCAGTGCGCTTGCAAGACGTTCAAAAGTCAGACAAGCAGCATCTTTTCATACTTAACGACTTAACGTCTGCCCACTGTATATATACGTCCTGTTTTTAAAGATGGATATCTCGGTACCGGCAGCAGCTGCTACCACAACCGAGATATCCATCTCTTCAGTGGGCGGTCCTGTCAATGATAACGGCAGTCTCTGCGGCCGATTCACCACGAGATCGCCGTTTTTGGTGGCGGGAGAGGGAACCCCCCTCCCGCTGCTCTCCCGCGCCCTCCGCCGCTTACAGGAGCCGTCGGTAGCGGCAGAGGCGATCAGGTCCTTTGGCTGTCTGTGTGGGGATGTGAGTTAGGGCAAAATGGCCCCCACCCATCCCCATAGCTCTGCTGGGCGGAAGTGACATCAACACATCAGTCCCGCCCATGCGACTTAACCACTTAAGGACCTCTGCACGCACATATACGGCCACAGAATGGCACGGATGGGCACAAGGGCGTAAATTTACGTCATCGCACAGTAGTGGGTCGGGGGTCCGATCGGGACCCCCTCCGCGGCGTGCGGAGGTCCCCGTATCTCCGGGAGCGATCCGGGACGAGCAGGCGGATGTCGGTGTTTACCCGCCCCCCCGCGATCACTCCCAGCCAATCGCTGCGCTCCCCCTTTGTGTCACTTCCTCCTCCTGTGTAAACACAGGAAGGGGGAAGTGATGTAATCTCTCATCGCAGCAGTATTTCCAACCGCTGCGATGAGAGGAACACCTAACAGTAAGTGTGCACCAACATTACACTAACACACACACACATAGGCATACTTAACCCCTTGCGATCTGCCCCCCCACCCCCCCTGTCACAGTGTCACTGAATGCAGTGATCTAATCACTGCATTTAGTGTCAGTGTGACAGGCAGTGTAAAATCAGTTAGTGTTAGGTTCAGGATAGCCCCCCCACCCCCCCTAATAAAGTTTTAACCCCCTGATCACCGCCCTAGTTAACCCTTTCACTCCCTATTGCCAGCGTCACTAAGCGATCATTTTTCTGATCGCTGTATTAGTGTCGCTGTTCCCGATAGGTAGCTATTTTTTTTTATTGCGATTTTTTTTTTACTAAAGACATGTGGCTAAATAAATTTTGGCCTAAATGTTTGACTAAAATTTAGTTTATTTGATTTTTTTTTAACAAAAAGTAAAAAATAGTGTTTTTTTTTTCAAAAATGTCGCTCTATTTTTGTATATAGCGCAAAAAATTAAAATCGCAGAGGTGATCAAATAAACTAAATTTTAGTCAAACATTTAGGCCAAAATTTATTTAGCCACATGTCTTTAGTAAAAAAAAAAATCGCAATAAAAAAAAATAGCTACCTAGCGGGAACAGCGACACTAATACAGCGATCAGAAAAATGATCGCTTAGTGACGCTGGCAATAGGGAGTGAAAGGGTTAACTAGGGCGGTGATCAGGGGGTTAAAACTTTATTAGGGGGGGTGGGGGGGCTATCCTGAACCTAACACTAACTGTTTTTTACACTGCCTGTCACACTGACACTAAATGCAGTGATTAGATCACTGCATTCAGTGACACTGTGACAGGGGGGGTGGGGGGGGGCGATCACAAGGGGTTAATATGCCTATGTGAGTGTGTGTCAGTGTTGTGTTGGTGCACACTTACTTGTGATGTCTTCTCTCATCAGCAGCGCTGGGAAACAGCGCTGCGATGAGAGATTACATCATTTCCTCCTTCCTGTGTAAACACAGGAGGAGGAACTGACAGGATGGGAGCGCGCTCCCATTGGCTGGGAGCGATCGCGGGGGGGCGGGTATTCGCCGACATCCGCCCGCTGATCCCGGATCGCTCCCGGAGCCAGGGGGACCCCCGCACGCCGCGGAGGGGGTCCCGATGGGACCCCCGAACCGCACTTAGGCGGGGACGTAAATTTACGCCCTTGTGCCTGTACGTGCCATTCTGTGGCCGTATATGTGCGTGCGGGGGTCCTTAAGTGGTTAAAGAAACATTTTTTTTTGTCATTTGAAAAAATGACAGTTTCCATGTTTTTTTTGCATTTACTGTAGGTCTAAATATGAGATCTGAGGTCTTTTTGACCCCAGATCTCATATTTAAGAGGACCTGTCATGCTTTTTTTCTATTACAAGGGATGTTTACATTCCTTGTAATAGGAATAAAAGTGATTGAGATATATATATATATATATATATATATATATATATATATATATTTATTTATTTTTTTTAATTTTAGTGTAAAAAATGATAAAATAAATAAAACCAATTTTTTTTTTTAAAGCGCCCTGTCCCGACGAGCTCGCGCACAGAAATGAACGCATACGCGAGTAGTGTATGTGTTCAAACCACACAAGTGAGGTATCACCGCGATCGTTAGAGCGAGAGCAATAATTCAAGCCCTAGAACTCCTCTAACTCAAAAAATGCAACCTATAGAATTTTTTCAACGTCGCCTATCAAGATTTTTAAGGGTAAAAGTTTGACGCCATGGCACGAGCGGGCGCAATTTTTAAGCATGACATGTTGGGTATCATTTTACTCGGCGTAACATTATCTTTCACAATAATTGGGCCAAATTTGGTCTTATTTTTTAATTAAAAAAAGTGAATTGTTTCCAAAAAAGTGCACTTGTAAGACCGCTGCGCAAATACGGTGTGACAAAAAGTATTGCAATGACTGCCATTTTATTCTCTAGGGTTTTAGAAAAAAAATATATAATGTTTGGGGGTTTTAAGTAATTTTCTAGCAAAAAAAAACAGTTTTAGTTGGTGCTGCAGGATGAAACTCACCCGCACCCACACGTTCCTTTCCTTCCACTGACTGTTCTAAACCATTGCACCGAAGACCTTAGAATATCACATTGGAAGTCTTATGGCATCTCCTACCTACAGGACATCATCCAAGACGACGCTATACTCTCGTTCTCCCAGTTACAAACAAAGTTTAGTCTGAGCGACAGGGAACTTTTCACTTACATTAGAATTAAACACTGCCTTTCCCGGATATCCAAACCATGTTACACCATTCCCCCTAAAGTATGGACATTTCTGACCGACCATTCCTCCAAAAAGAAAGGTATTTCCCTCTTCTATACTGTATTTCGCCAAAAGCTAGTATTCACTAAAGCCAAACCGCACAATCAATGGGATATTGACATTGGCCGGGACCTTTCGGACCTACAATGGCAAGACGCACTCAGGTCCGTGTATAGAGCTACTAGAAATGTCCCAATCAGTCCCAATATTATCAGCATGGACCCACTAATTACTCTTATCAACAAGGGGGACCACCTAATCATGAATACCATTCACAGGAAAATAGAAGAAGCCCTGCTTTTACGCAAAATAGATATGAACCATTGGCAAACTATTTAGAAGAAACCAATTCTAGGTCTTTTTTAGAGTATCGTCGGGACGACAGGACCCCACCCAGATTAGAAGATGTGATACAAAACAGAAGCCCAGATCCAAGAGGGGCTGCAGAGGGGGACAAAGGACCAAAAAGAAGGAAAATGCAGTAGGAGAGGGCATTATTAACCTTAGTGGGATCGAGTTGACTACCACTGAACTTGGTACCCTTGATAAGGGACTAAAATTTGCTCCTATAAAAAACCTTAATAAATTTGACATGTATATAGACATACAGAAATATGTCAGAAAATTGAATATAAAAAAATACATGCTAAATAAACCTATGATTGATGGGAGAGAATGCCTTCCGGGTCGAGTTCAACATAGTAACCTTAGAAATAAATCTCTATTTAACCCTCAACTCCACAACAACCAACACGTGGAGGTCTTTAATAAATTGGTCGTGAAAGACCTAGAAAAACTTAAGATAAAGAAGTGCTGGGATTCCAGGGTCATACAAAAAGGACTAAAGGACCTGGAAAACAATAAAGAGATCATTATACGCCCAGCAGATAAGGGTGGAGCAATTGTCATCCTAAGGAATACTATTATGAGGAATTGGGAAATCAATTAAAAGATGTGAATACGTATATTAAATTACAATCAAACCCAACATTGGAGTATAAGAAAGAACTAATGACACTTATCCAAAGGGGCAAGGATAGAGGAATTCTGACAAAAAGGGAAGCGAAATACCTGATCCCAGAGGAATGTAGGATTCCCATTATTTATACGATCCCAAAAGTCCATAAGGACCCCGTAAAACCACCTGGGAGACCTATTATTAATGGTATACAGTCGATCAATGCGCGATTAGGGGAATATGTGGACAGATTTGTCCAACCACTAGTACCCCACACAAAAGCCTTTTTGAGAGATACGAAACATCTGATACAAATTCTAGATAAGGTGGTATTAGATCCAACCAAAAGTTATTTGATAGCTACAGCGGATGTAGCATCCCTCTATACTAACATCAATCATGAAGATGCAATTAAAGCGACCAAATGGGCCATGAGTGTTTTTAGCCAACTTATATCAAAGCAACAAAGATTTGTTCTCAGATGCCTCGCTTATGGATTACAACACAGCTATTTCTGGCATGAGTCAGAATACTTCAGGCAACTAAACGGTATTGGAATGGGAGCTAAATATGCTCCCAGTGTAGCAAATATCTTTATGGCTGAGTGGGAGGAACTAGCCATTTATTCCAATCAATCCAATCAGTTAGTCCTATATAAACGCTTTATTGATGATTGTATACTTATTTGGGAAGGAGACCAAACATCACTTATTGAGTTCTTTGAAAAACTGAATCAAAACCAGAAGAATATCAAACTTTCATATGAAATAAATACCAACAATATTCAGTTTTTGGATCTTGAGATTAATGTGGAAAACCATAAAATCACCACCAAAACCTTTTTTAAACCTGTCGACAGGAATAGTTATATTCCTGTCGACAGCTGCCACTATGAACCTTGGCTTATCAACATCCCCAAAGGCCAAATGATGCGCATTCATAGAAACTGTACGAATCCTGATGTGTTTCTAGAACAAGCCCAACAAATGGGAAAGAGGTTTGTCAAGAAGGGATATAACAACAAATTCATCCAGGATCACATCCAAAAAATATATGAGACCCCAAGAAAACTCCTTATTCAGGATAAACTCAAACAACCATCAAGACAAAATGAATTATCTATTATTGTCAACTATACGGTCCAAAACAAACAGGTTGAGAAAATTTTCCAGAAACATTGGCCCATTCTTCAAGCTGATCGCCAACTTCAGGGTATTTTACCAATTCGTCCTAGAGTTACATACCGTCGAGCCCCTACTCTTAGAGATTTAGTAGCCAAAAATGTTCCAAATCCCCCCAGTAGGAAAAATATTCTTACCTTCTTTCAGGGAAAAGGTTTCTTTCCCTGCAAGAGGCGTTTCGCATGTAAACATACCAATTTCAGTGGTCAAAAATGTTCCAGTTTTTTGTCTAATGTTACAAAAAAGGAGTACCATATAGATGACCTCATTACATGCCGAACAGAAGGGGCAGTCTATATGCTGGAGTGCCCATGTTCTTTACAGTACATAGGAAGGACAAAGAGACCACTTTGGAAGCGTTTAAGAGAACATGTTCAGAATATACAAAAAGGCTTTTATGAGCACAGTGTGTCGCGTCACTTTAAGCTGTGTCATAATCAAAATCCTCATGAATTAAAATTTTGGGCAATACAAAAATACAACCCCCACTGGAGAGGTAGCCATAAAGTTCGTGAGTTAAGTCAGAATCCCGCTGGATCTATGAAATCAAAACATTAGAGCCCAACGGGCTCAACATTGATTTTGATTTAAATTGTTTTATTTCGGATCATTAGCGTGCTATGGGATATTTTTAATGATAGGTGGAGGTTATGGTTTTAAAACATTTAAATAATAATTTTCATTTTTATAATTTTATCCATAATCCGATTTAATACTGTACATATATATACAAAGTTTGTAATTTATGCTTCAGAGTTTGGATTGTATGCAATTTTGTTCCCTTTATTGTATGGTTTTTGGGTATTGTGCTATCAACTATGTCTGTTTGACACATTAGCTGTAATACCATATCTAACCTGAGGTGGAGCTGATTTGTTATGTTTATATTTTAAATCTTTTATTTTTGTCATATGCCAATTGATTACACAATAGTATCAAATTGTTAATATGGATGTGATTAAAATTGGTTGGACATTTTTCTTATAGTGACATCTAAAACTGTCACTTTTTGTTTCTTTTTGCCGCATATGATTAGTGTTGCATATTCGAGTATTCGCGAATAACACGAATATCGCGGCGAATATTCGCTATTTCGAATATTCAAATTTTTTCAAATTTTTTTTTAGAACAGATCACATCCTAGAGATCCCCATTGACGTCTAAAAGCATTGCTGGTATGATTAGAGACCTTGGGCCGAGTAGCTGCAGCGCTCATTTTATATTGCCGAAAAATCGCAATGCGATTATTCGGCAATAGCGATATCGCGCGATTATTTTATATTGTAATATATCACGAATATTCTGAGCCAATCAGAGTGCTCCATTCCGCATTTCTCGAAATTTCGCAATTATTTTGTATTGTAATATATCACAAATATTCTGAACCAATCAGAGTGCTCCATTCCGCATTTCTCGAATATTCGCAATTATTTTATATTGTAATATATCACGAATATTCTGAGCCAATCAGAGTGCTCCATTCCGCATTTCTCGAATATTCGCAATTATTTTATATTGTAATATATCACGAATATTCTGAGCCAATCAGAGTGCTCCATTCCGCATTTCTCCAATATTCGCAATTATTTTATATTGTAATATATCACGAATATTCTGAGCCAATCAGAGTGCTCCTTCCGCATTTCTCGAATATTCGCAATTATTGTGTATTGTAATATATCACGAATATTCTGAGCCAATCAGAGTGCTCCTTCCGCATTTGCCGAATATTCGCAATTATTGTGTATTGTAATATATCACGAATATTCTTAGCCAATCAGAGTGCTCCTTCCGCATTTCTCGAATATTCGCAATTATTTTGTATTGTAAAATATCACGAATATTCTGAGCCAATCAGAGTGCTCCATTCCGCATTTCTCGAAATTTCGCAATTATTTTATATTGTAATATATCACGAATATTCTGAGCCAATCAGAGTGCTCCATTCCGCATTTCTCCAATATTCGCAATTATTTTATATTGTAATATATCACGAATATTCTGAGCCAATCAGAGTGCTCCTTCCGCATTTCTCGAATATTCGCAATTATTGTGTATTGTAATATATCACGAATATTCTGAGCCAATCAGAGTGCTCCTTCCGCATTTGCCGAATATTCGCAATTATTGTGTATTGTAATATATCACGAATATTCTGAGCCAATCAGAGTGCTCCTTCCGCATTTCTCGAATATTCGCAATTATTTTGTATTGTAAAATATCACGAATATTCTGAGCCAATCAGAGTGCTCCATTCCGCATTTCTCGAAATTTTGCAATTATTTTATATTGTAATATATCACGAATATTCTGAGCCAATCAGAGTGCTCCATTCCGCATTTCTCCAATATTCGCAATTATTTTATATTGTAATATATCACGAATATTCTGAGCCAATCAGAGTGCTCCTTCCGCATTTCTCGAATATTCGCAATTATTGTGTATTGTAATATATCACGATTATATTCTGAGCCAATCAGAGTGCTCCTTCCGCATTTGCCGAATATTCGCAATTATTGTGTATTGTAATATATCACGAATATTCTGAGCCAATCAGAGTGCTCCTTCCGCATTTCTCGAATATTCGCAATTATTTTGTATTGTAAAATATCACGAATATTCTGAGCCAATCAGAGTGCTCCATTCCGCATTTCTCGAAATTTCGCATTCGCATTCGCAATTCGCATTCGCATTCGCAATAGCGAAAATTCGCAATAATTTAATTTCCAAAAAATATCACGAATATTCGTATTTAGCGAATATATCTCGAATATTCGACTATATATTCGAGATATATCGCGAAATCGAATATGGCATATTCTGCTCAACACTACATATGATGTAATTTGCTTTTAGAGTCTCAGTTTTTCCTCCTACTTCCGGTGAAAGGAAGTTAAATGACCCGCAATATGCGCTCCACGGTCATATCCCATGATTAAGTCACGTGACGGTGACGCAACGCGTGGGGAGGAGTCTAACGTGCGGAGACCAGTGGAGGATTCGTTACGAGTTCTCAGCATACACTGAGCGGCTTTTTGAAAGTAACAGGGCTGTGACAGAGCTTACTCATCGCAATATTGAGCGTCTTTCTGATCGATATGGTCATGTGAGTGTATCTATCACCAGTTTGCATTGAATTAGTGAAACTGCAGTGCTGCACAATGGTATGTTTTTTCTCCCCCTTTTTTACATAACATCGGAGGAACCTTTGTGAATCCAATCAAAACTTCTGCTGGGTTGAACATTTTCCGTGAATGGCTGTTTGGTTCCTTTCTTGAGTTATTGGATTGGTTTCAGCACTACTGTTTTGAGGACATCCTTTTGGACTTTTTTCATATTTCTTTATATGTAGAGTGGTTATCGCATGTATTTTTAGTTATTTATTCAAATTCATTGAGTGTGAACACTGAGCATTATTATTACGGCACATTGCACATTGTTTAATGATTCCTTTGGCCGTTTGGAGCCTTAGTGATCCACACATGTTATCAATATATATTTGATACAGATTTTTTCACAATATTAGTTGTATTTAGCGCGTATCTTATTAATATCATTTTACTAGAAATGTAGCGTTATGGGAACTGAATCTAAAAAATCTCACTCCGCTGGTACCTCACACCCGCCAAGATAGCAAAGTTTTGCAAAGGCAGCCCAGACACTTGCTGGAGATGCGCCAAAATGAAAGGTGATCTGTTAGGCCTCGTACACACGATCAAATCTGTCTGCTGGAAACGGTCTGCTAGACCGTTTCAGCAGACAGATTCGATCGTGTGTACGGGCAAACAGACGGATTTGGCCACCCGACAGATTTCAAAGCATGCTTTGAAATCTGTCGGCTGGGAACCCGTCCGCTCGACATGTCTGCTGGTTAGTACGCTAACCAGCAGACATGTCTTCTCGCACACGCGCCGAATGGTTTCGACGCATGCGCGGAAAGTGTTTTACTTCCTGGTGCGGTGACGTGGCGGCGTCAACGTCACCGCCACGTCACCGACACGTCAGCGCGCTGTCTGCTGGCGGGGATTTTGGTTTGCTCGTGTGTACACGCGAGCAAACCAAAATGCCAGCAGACAGATCTGTTCAAATCGGTCGGTCCGACCGATTTGAACAGACACATTCGATCGTGTGTACAAGGCCTTACACGTCCTCTGGACCTGCCTGCTCATTACCCAATTTTGGACAAATATCTTACACATGCTGTCAGACATATCTGGCAGTAACATCTACCCAACACCGGCATTAGCCCTACTTAACATGGATACGGATCTGTTCCCCGCGAACATACGATTGGTAATCACAAATATTCTCCTCGCAGCCAGACTAAGTATCACTAGACTTTGGAAGTCTAACCAATCCCTAACGTTAGAAACTGTTATTGAACTAGTTAACTTACATTACAACCATGAGCTGACATTGGCTTCTAGCAGAGGAAATTGCGGCAGAGTTCATGCGAAATGGCTCTCCTGGTCCCGTTGGGATAATGCAGTCATGTTTCTGTAAATCCGTTGGTTATGACTGAGTCCTAACATAATTATACCCTTCACATGGCTCTCACTATATGAATCGCTCATATGACCCACTGATTAGTAGTACTGTTTTCTGTTCTTGTTTTTATATGTATTTTACCCTCATTTTGTATCTAACTGTTATGCACAATGATATGGCGCTGCGCCGCCCATTTGTTACATACCTACTCCTGTCGAGAAACTGGAATGTATTTTTTATGTATACTCTTTTCTTTAAAAATTAATAAAAAAGATTGATTAAAAAAAAAAACTGTTTTAGTCTCGTAAACACCGAATCTGAAAAACAGGCTCGGGGCTTGGGGACTACAAGCGCAAATAATATTTGCGCTTGTAGTCATTCCTCATGATTGAGGTCCTCCAGTCTCAAATGGAGATATTGAAAAATGTTAACTCTAGCAATGAACTTTTAACTTAAACTCTACCTAAAAAAATATTTCCTGGTATATGAGGGTGGCATTTGTGCTTTCAGTTTCACAGCTGTACATTAATAGAGTGAGTGTTAAGGCACAACTGCTTCTGACTGCTGCTTCTCACAGCTAGTCTCAGGAGATTTAAAATGTTGTCTGGTGATGTCACTCATATGCTCTTTGGTGTGCTCTTTGGTGGAAGCTCTAGTATGATGATGCACAGCTCTGCACCAGGAAGACCACAGGCAATACTGGTTTCCAGTCTTTTGTCATCTGCCTCTATTTTTTGGGCACAGTGTTCAGTTTCCTGTTAATTGGCTGCATACTTCTTCCAGGTCATTGACTGGGTAGTGATTAGATTATAAAGACAGGATGAGGATAAATACTTTCACATGAAAAGAAAGTTCCATTTACCCATTTCTGTCTAGGCCATGGGTTGGCCTTTTTTAAATTTGAACAAGACCTATCTTTGGGTAAAAAAAAAAAAAATCTAGGGGTTTGTATATCTGTTTATATTTTATTGCTATTAAAGGAAATGTCATTCTCTGGTACCCATAGGTTGGCCTTTGGTAAACTGAACAACATCCCTCTTTTTGAAAGGTTTATTTTTTCCTAGGGGTTTATATATCTGTGTATATTTTATTGCTACTTAAAATGGCATCCCTAACTGGTGCCCATGGGTTGTCCTCAATAAACTGAACAACACCCCTCTTTTGGGTAGGATTATTTTTTCTAGGGGGTATTAAATCTGCGTATATTGTATTGCTATAAAAAATGCCATCCCTTACTCAAACTGGTGCCCATAGGTTGGCATTTTCATAAACTGAACAACACCTCTCTTTTGGGTAGGTTTATTTTTTCTAGGGGTTTGTAATTCTGTGTATATTTTATTGCTATTAAAAAAACTCCATACCTTACTTTATATTATACTTTAGCATGCATTGATGTAAACAATAATAATAATATTAATAACAACATACCTACATGTATTAAAGAATAATTTTAATCAGCTACTCCTATTACAACGCTATGAGTGTCCGGTCTAATATGACACCCACCGTAGAAAATCAATAGCTAGAAAGATTTTAATGCATGTCTTTAAACAAGTACCCTACCACATCTTTTCTCTTTTTACGTAATATTAAAACATATAACAAAAGAATCTACTTTGGCTTAGCATATCTGAGACTGTCTGTAAAAAGTGATTAAAATGTCAGTGTTATTATTACTTATAGTATGTGTGTCTCTAAGCAGAACCAGCTTTGTTGTGATCATAAAAACAAACCATGGTGAGTCATTCTGTAGTTTCTGTAGTGTTTGTCATTATTATGAAGATTTTCATGAGTGATGGTTTAAATTGTGTTACATATGCTGGAAAACAATTTACATTTATTTCTGAATAACTTATTTCATATATATATATATATATATATATATATATATATATATATATATATATATATTTATTTATTTTTGGTTATGCTGATGTGAAACTATGTTAAAAGACTGCTAAAAGTGTGCTTAAATATGTATATCTATTATAAATAAACATGGCTAAAAAATGCATTTTAAATATCTCCTAAAAAAAATGATGCCATGGACATTCAAGCAATGGAATGTACAACTTTTATTCTTTTTTATTTCTGTTTCCTTATTTTAACACTGCACCATGATCTTTTATTTTTACATGAAGTTGTAGCCGATCCAATTATGGATTATCTGTATTTATTAAGATGCAATTTTTTTTCCTTGAATTCTAAAAAATGCATTTTTTGCAGGTCATTGTAGATTTACAGAATTTACAGTGCTTGTTTATCATGTTACACTTTGATTGGAGTTAATTGTTGGTTGGTTTTAATTATACATCACAGCCTTTGTACTGGAGAAAATCCAAAGATTGGATCATCTTGGAGTGTAATTTACTGAAACAGTTTCCGGGCAGAGTGCCACACTAGAGTACATTTGATACAACTGCAATTAAAAAACAGGAGGATTCTAACAATAATTTCAACCTGGGACACAAAAAACGGTACATGATATTTTGTACAGCGCCTGTTTTTCCTTCCAGTCCTTGCAATCTCTTCTTTCACAGTACAGTTTTTTTTTGCCAGTTGAAAGGCCAATACTTATTGTTCATCATTGGTTGTGAGTATCTTTAACAGATTGATCTTCTCTAGGAGTATCAAACTATATATACAGATTGGGCCAACAGATTTTTGTTTTTGTTTTTCAGTGGCATTTGGCCTGATCCACAGCAGGTTTTGGCCTTCCATGGTGTTGACTAATAAAGGCTAAAATATATGAAGTAAACAACAGAATAATTTCCATACAGCCATGTGAAAAAGTAAGTAAACCCCCATGGAAATCGTTCAACTTTTTCACATATTTAACCACTTCAACCAGATGGATTTGTCCCCTTAATGACCAGGCCATTTTTTGCGATGCTGTACCCAAACAAAATTTATGCCCTTTTTACGTCCTTTTTCCCCACAAATAGAGCTTTATTTTGGTGGTATTTGATCACCTCTGCGCTATAAACAAAAAAGAACAAAAAAAAAACAATACTTTTTACTTTTTGCTATAATAAATATCCAAATATACCTGTGCATTGCTTTGCGCAGCCATGCCATATCCTGTCGACGTATATTAGCGTTAGCCGGTCGGCAAGTGGTTAATATCCAAACAGCTGGCAACAAAAGTGAGTACACCCCTAAGTCAAATTGGTCTGCATGGTTGTCGTCCCAGAAGGAAGCCTCTTCTAAAGATGATGAACAAGAAAGCCCGCAAACAGTTTGCTTAAGACAAGCAGACTAAGGACATGGATTACTGGAACCATGTTTTGTGGTCTGATGAGACCAAGATAGACTAAATTTCTTTAGATGGTGTCAAGCGTGTGGCGGCAACCAGATGAGGAGTACAAAGACAAGTGTCTCTTGCCTACAGTCAAGCATGGTGGTGGGCATGTCATGGTCTGGGGCTGCATGAGTGCTGCCGACACTGAGGAGCTACAGTTCACTGAGGAAACCATGAATGCCAACATTTACTGTGACATACTGAAGCAAAGCGTGGGATCCCCTCCCTTTGGAGACTGGGCCACAAGGCAGTATTCCAACATGATAACGACCCCAAACACACCTCCAAGGTGACCACCGCCCTGCTAAAGAAACTGAGGGTAAAGGTGATGGACTGCCCAAGCATGTCTCCAGACCTAAACCCTATGGAGCATCTGTGGGGCTTCCTCAAATGGAAGGTGGAGGAGTGCAAGGTCTCTAACATCCACCAGCTCTATGATGTCATCATCGAGAAGTGGAAGAGGCACTCCAGTGGCAACCTGTGAAGCTTTGCTGAACTCCAGGCCCAAAAGGTTTAAGGCAGTGCTGGAAAATGGTGGCCACACAAACTATTAACACTTTGGGTCCAATTTGGACATTTTCACCTGGGGGTGTACTCACGTTTGTTGCCAGCGGTTTAGACATTAATGGCTGTGTGTTTAGTTATTTTGAGGGGACAGAAAATGTACACTGTTATACAAGCTGTACACTCACTACTTTACATTGTAGCAAAGTGTAATTTCTTCAGCGATGTCACATGAAAGGACATAATAAATGATTTACAAAAATGTGAGGGGTCTACTAACTTTTGTGAGATACTGTATATATATACTGTGTGTGTATATATATATATATATATATATATATATATATATATATATACAAACGTTTGTTATTTGTCATTGTACTACTTTAGAGCATTGCACCCTTACTATACCTCCATCATTTTCTAGCTACACAAGTAAAATCAATCAACACTTTGATCTGGGATTTTACCATGCTGCTGTATAACACAGTCACATTGATATTTATCCTGACTGTCACACACTTGGCCAGAGCTCCTACCTCAGATAAATTGATCTGTTAATAAGTGTGAATGTAATGCTTTGTAGTTGATACTGTACCACCTACATCTAGCTTTTGTGCTACTCCAGTACAGTATAATCTCTTGTAAGAATGTTGTGGTCAAATAGAAGTAATAACATATGTATGATTTTTTTTAATGTAATGATTGCATTTTGTATACCAACATGCTGATTGTTGGTGCTGATTATTTACCAATAGCAACATGACTTGAGAAAGTAAGTCTAATTTGTGTATTATGTCAGGAAGTACACAGTGGCGGCTGGTGCTCAAAATTTTTGGGGGGCGCAAACGAAAAAAAAAAATATTGCAGCCTCACTGTGCCCATCACATGCAGCCACTGTGCCATGCCACCAAATGTAGCCACTGTGCCATGCCACCAAATGCAGCCACTGTGCCATCAATTGTCACCACTGTGCCATGCCATCAAATGCAGCCACTGTGCCATCAATTGTCACCACTGTGCCATGCCATCAAATGCAGCTACTGTGCCCATCAATTGTCACCAATGTGCCATGCCATCATATGCAGTCACTGTGCCATCAATTGTCACCAATGTGCTATGCCATCATTTGCAGTCACTGTGCCATCAATTGTCACCACTTGTGTCACTAATTGTGCCATGCCATCAAACGCCACCACTGTGCCATCAATAGTCACCAATGTGCCATGCCATCAAAAGCAGCTACTGTGCCCATCAATTGTCACCACTGTGCCATGCCATCAAATGCAGTCACTGTGCAATCAATTGTCACCACTGTGCCATGCCATCAAACGCCACCACTGTGCCATCAATTGTCACCACTGTGCCATGCCATCAAACGCAGTCACTGTGCCATCAATTGTCACCTCTCTGCCATGCCATCATATTCAGTCACTGTGCCATCAATTGTCACCACTGTGCCCGGCCTGTGCTCATTGTTGCCTCTGTGCCCCATGATGCCACTGTGCCCCATGCTTCTACTGTGCCCCATGCTGCCACTGTGCCCCATGCTGCCACTGTGCCTGCCACTGTGCTGCCACTGTGCCCCATGTTGCCCCTTTCCCTGTAAAAAAATCACTTACCTGACGCTTCCATGTCCTCCCTCGATGTCTTCTGCCGCCCTGGAGAAGCTTCAGCCAATCAGGTTCCTGAAAACCAGAATCCGGGAACCTGATTGGCTGAAACGGCTGTCAGTCTAATGCAAGGACCGCAGATTGTCTGCGCTCCGAGCATAGACTTCCGAGAGCCGGAGGGCGGGACTGGAAAAGCCTATCAGAGCCACTGGCTTTGAAAGGCAGTTCCCCTCAGCCAACCAGCTGTCGCTATTCGGGTAACCGGCGTCCCATGTCCGGTTATACGAATAGACCAGGCAGCTGGCAACAGTAACACACGTCCAATGCATAGCATTGAACGTGTGTTACTTGCGAGAGGGGGTGGCGCTGCAGCGCCCTCTATAGACGGCCGCCAGAACTTCGGCTAAAATGTCAAAATGACATTTTAGCCGAATAAAAGTTCTTAAAGGGCCCGTTTTTTTTTTTTTTTATTCTTTTTTTTTTTTGTGACTGCGGGAGGGGGGGCGGCGCCCGTGCGCCCATATAGGCGGGCCGCCACTGGAAGTACAGCAAAACAAATTCATGTTCTTATGTAGTGGATTGGAGTTAAAGAAAATCCGAAAAACATATAAGTTAGCTTTCATTGTAGATATCCTTTGGAAAACACTATTTGGCTGTTTATCCTTTGGCTTCCATACTGACTGACCAAAAACAATCAGGAGGATCAGGAGTTCTGACTACGGCTAGCTGCACACTTGTTCCATGCCTGTATGTGAAAACACTAGAGCCAGGGGGATTGTATGCTGACCATGCAGTATGCATTTTCAAGTCAGCAATTGCAGCTAAACATGTGCGATTAGTTTAGTTACAAATTTGTTATCTGACGAAATTCAGCATATTCGTTCAGTTGGGAGCATCGGAATGAACAAAAGACTCTTGTGACAAATGCGTACGAAAACTAATTGTCAGAAAGAATGAAAACCCGAAAGAACGATAATACAAAAGTACAAAAATACAAAAGAACGAAAAACCTTAGGCCTCGTACACACGATCAAATCTGTCTGCTGGAAACGGTCTGCTAGACCGTTTCAGCAGACAGATTCAATCGTGTGTACGGGCAAGCCGACGGATTTGGCCACCCGACAGATTGGAAAGCATGCTTACCAATCTGTCGGCTGGGAACCCATCCGCCCGACATGTCTGCTGGTTAGTACGCTAACCAGCAGACATGTCTTCTCGCACACGCGCCGAATGGTTTCGACGCATGTGCGGAAGTGTTTTACTTCCTGGTGCGGTGACCTGGCGGCGTCAACGTCACCGCCACGTCACCGCACCGTCTGGCGGCGGGGATTTTGGTTTGATCGTGTGTACACGATCAGACCAATATGTCCCCAGCAGACAGATTTGTTCAAATCGGTCGGCCCGACCGATTTGAACAAATCTGTCTGCTCGTGTGTATGGGGCCTTAGAGTTTAACAAATCGATTACTTTCAGGTAATTTTGTTTTTGTACTTTCTGACTATTTGTTACTGTTGAATATTAGGAAATAATTGAAAATAAAAGTAGAGGGGTAGTGCTGCACTGTGAGGGGGAGGGGAAATAGGAAATAACTGATGAATTATGAATTATTATTTATTTTCGATATATTCAGATACGTTAGTGTGTTATCTCTGGCCAATGAGCTTGTCCATTACTCCCTTGTGTGTTTTTCTGTGTCAGACTGCATTCCACCCAGAGTCCAGACTCCAGACAGGGTTTGGTGGGTTGATACAATCACCAATGTCCAAATAATGTAAAAAATGCCTAAACGAATAGAAAGTAACGAATACGAATGCATCCGAAGTTACGAATGCCACATCTAAACGAATGGAACGGAACAGAATGAATACTGTATAAATGCATCCGAATTTACAAATTTTCCAAAGTAACGAATGCCGCATCTTAACAAATGCAACTGGAAGAATACGAATGCATTCAAAGTTATAAATGATCCAAAGTAACAAATGTCGATCATAACAAATGATCCGATAAATGAAAAAAAAATGAACAGAATGAAAACGAAACAAATTTGTCTAATTGCAGCCTATGGGTTTCTCTAAACATATAAAAGTTAAGGTTGATTGAACTAGGGCTGGGCCAACATCCCAATAAATGGATGAAGAGAGCAGAATTCCCCCTTGGGGGCCTTTAGGGGCCCTGGTAGTTGTATTACAACACCAAAAAGTACAGTATGTATTAAAACATAAGTAGAAAAATATGTAAATTATTATGACAAATAGTAAAAGACAATAAACATCAAAAAAGAAAAAGAACGCGGCTGTGCAAGTTGCACGTCAACATTACAATAATGACTGTACACTGCTAAAGGCCCCAGACCACCGTAATGCAGAGGCGGAATCCTGGAACCACATCCAACGTGTTTCAGAATCGCTTCCTTTTTCAAGGATGTATTAATAGATAAAAACATTCACAATGTTGACAATTGAAAACCAAATAACAGCCACCCAAAATATAAAAACAGCAGAGTCTATCCAGGGGTTGCTCATGTGCTCATATCAATCTGTTGCTACCAATAAGGTAGGTGTCTATATCATCCTCCAGGGGAAGTTGTATGCAGCCAAACCGGATACAATAAATAATCCCCTTGCCCCACATGTGCCTTGCTGGGTGCGTTCCATGTAGCCTGGTCTCACTGGGCTTCTCTTGGTTGAGCCCATCAGTGTAGTGAGTAGGTTTGGCACATAAGCAACCCCTGGATGGACTCCGCTGTTTTTATACTTTGAGTGGCATCAACATTGTGAATTATTTCATCTATTAATGCACCCCTGAAGAAGGAAGTACTTCTGAAGCACGTCGTTGTGGTTTCAGGACTCCGTCTTTGCATCACGGTGGTCCGGGACCTTTAGCAGTGCACAGCCATTATTGTGATGTTGACATGCAACTCACACAGCCACATTCTCTTTATTTTTCTGATGTTTATTGTTTTTTTCTATTTGTCATATCAAATTATTTATTTTTGTACATATTTTTTCATACAGTACTGTACTTTTTGGTGTTGTTATACAACTACCAGGGCCTCTAAACTCCCGCAAGGGGGGAAACTTACTCTCTTCCTTGTTTTCTCTAATGACAAGTTTCCTTTACATCATATTGTAAACAGGGCAAAACAAGCATGAGTGTGCTGTACAGATACAAGAATAAGAATAAACCAAAATGTAAAACACAAACAGTTCAACAGAACATTAAAGGAGCACAAAGCCCATTTACCAGTTGTTTTTTGTAATATCATATTCTCATATTTACAGCAAGCTGGTGTATACCTAAACAGTCCAGCCTGAGTATGTAATGAAAAAATGCAAAAGCCGTGGCTACTGTAAGGTTGCTGTAAATGAAAATAGCATGACTTAGTGATCAATAGATCCAGAAATGTACATAAAAAATACATACTGTATGTAAATACAGAATTCTGGAAAAATTTTGTTTGACTCCCTGTTTGTCTTTTTGTAAAGGGCAGTCTCTTTTACCAATAAGGCAAAAATGAAAGCTGAGGGGGGGCAGAAGGGGGAGGCAAGCTCAAATTGTACAGCAAAAGTACAGGTTTGCATTTTATTTCAGTTACTTATATCCCGTGATAAATTGATGATTTGGTTTTCACTACTCAGGCCTCGTACACACGACCGAGGAACTCGTCGTAAATGAAACATCGTTTTCCTCGACAAGTTCCTTGTTAGGCTTGTCGAGAAACTTGACAAGCTGTCTTTGCGTACACACAGTCAAGACCAAATTTTTTCATTCTCAAACGCGGTGACGTACAACACATACGACGGCAGGGGAAGTTCGATTCCACTGGCACAACCCTTGGGGCTGCATTTGCTAATCTCATGTTACTGCGTGTTAGTAAAAATTTGGTGAGAGACGATTTGCACTTTTCAGTCTGTTACAGCGTGGCAAATGTGCTATCTCCATTACAAATGCTACGTTTACCGAAGGTGCGCTCCCGTCTCATACTTTATTCTAAGCATGCACGGGTTTCTAAGCATACACATGAACGTGTTTCTCGACGAAAACCAGCCCGACGAGGAACACGACGAGGAAATTGAGACTCCCGACGAGGAAAAAGAGATCTTGTTCTCTTTTTTTCTCGTCGAGTTCCACATCCGTTTTCTCGATGAAAAGCATGCACACGACTGTTTTCCTCGACAAAAAAGCTCTGCCACCAAGTTCCTTTTTTTTTTTTAAATATCCATATCCATTGGATATGCCACCAAGTTTCTTGATGGATTCTGTCGAGGAAAACGGTTGTGTGTACGAGGCCTTACTTTCTAAAGCCTCATACGCACGGACTTCAAACAAACTTTTCCGTGGATTTTTGTTTGAAAGGCATTGGCCTGTGAACTTGGTATGCATACACACGGCAGGATTTTTTTTTAGAAAACTTTCCCATAATCACGTGTTTTTTCAGCTCTTTTCTGCTCTTTACCACCACCCTTTGGTCAACTTCTGCTATTGTTGGTTGATTTTAACATTGGTTTTGAGCATGCATGTTTGTACTTTGGACAAAAGTCCAATGGACTTCTGTACACACAATAAGACTTTGCACCGTAGGACTTTTGTTTGCCGAAAAGTTTGTCTGTTTGCAGAGCAAACTTTTGTCCAATGAAAACCGAAAAAGTTTGTCCGATGGAGAGTACACACTGTCAGATTTTTTTTGAAAACCTGCTAATTTTGAAGTTTGTTGTCAAAAAGTCAGACTGTGTGTATGGGGCTTTATATTACTGTATATCCTCAGTCTGAATTACCCATTTTGGTGACAAATTTACTTTTAGCCTCATACACACGGTCGGACTTCAAACAAACTTTTCCATGGATTTTTGTTTGAAGGGCGTTGGCCGTGAACTTGGTATGCATACACAAGGCAGGACTTTTTCAGCAAACTTTCCCAAAATCACGTGTTTTTTTTCAGCTTTTTTCTGCTCTTTACCGCCACCCTTTGGTCAACTTCTGATATTGTTGGTTGATTTTAACAATGGTTTTGAGCTGATGAGAAACGAAAAAGTTTGTCCGATGGAGTGCACACACGGTCGGATTTTTTTGAAAACCTGGGAATTTAGAAATTTGTTGTCAAAAAGTCCAACCGTGTTTATGGGGCTTTTATTTTCAGTCACCCTACATAATACAGCCAAGAAATGATATGACGTACAGAAATATCCTAGATCTGGAGATAAGCTAACATTTTTTAAAGCGGATTATGTTTATATTTATTATATTATTTCAATGTTTATTTAACCACAAGCCGACCAGCCTCCGCAGTTATACAGTGGCAGGTCGCCTCGGCTGCACAAAATCACGTAACTATACGTCATTTCGTATTCCAGCCATTAGGGGCACGCGTCCTGCTCACCCCTGGTGCTGACGCGCGTGCCCGGTGGGCATGATCACCGCCTAGCACCCGCGTTTAATCATTACAGAGCGCAAACCGGGAGCTGTGTGTGTAAACACACAGCTCCTGGTCCTGTCAGGGGGAGAAATGACTGATCGCATGTTCATACAATGTATGAACAGCGATCTGTCATTTCCCCTAGTCAGTTTCATCCCCCCTTCAGTTAGAACACACCTAGGGAACATAATTAACCCCTTCCTTGCCCCCTAGTGTTAACCCCTTCCCTGCCAGTGGCATTTTTATAGTAATTAATGCATTTTTATAGCTCCGATCTCTATAAAAATGACAATGATCCCAAAAATGTGTCTGCTATAAGGTCGCAGTACCGATAAAAATCGCTGATCGCCGCCGTTACTAGTAAAAAAAATATTAATAAAAATGCCATAAAACTATCCCCTATTTTGTAGACGCTATAATTTTTGCGCAAACCAATCAATAACCGCTTATTGCGATTATTTTTAATAAAAATATGTAGAAGAATACATATCGGCCTAAACTGAGGAAAAAAATGTTTTTTTTTATATATATTTTTGGGGGATATTTATTACAGCAAAAAGTAAAAATTATTCTTTTTTTTTCAAAATTGTCGCTCTATTTTTCTTTATAGCGCAAAAATTAAAAACTGCAGAGGTGATCAAATACCACCAAAATAAAGCTCTATTTGTGGGGAAAAAAGGACGCCGATTTTGTTTGGGAGCCACGTCGCACGACCACGCAATTGTCAGTTACAGCAACGCAGTGTCGAATCGCAAAAAGTGGCCTGGTCATTGACCAGCAAAATGGTCCGGGGCTGAAGTGGTTAACTAGACTCAATAATTAAATTAAGCAAAATTTAATTAGATAATTTTTTCTACAGCTGTGAGATCCAAACCTGAAGGGATTTTTAACTATGTACTTTGATTACTTAATTTAGTTGGTCTAAGAAACATTGGGGCAGATTCACAAAACAATTACGCCTGTCTAACTGGGGTTAGACAGGAGTAATTTCAAATTTCGCGCGGCGTATCACTAGTTTGAATCCTCAAACCATGATACGCCGGCTTCGGGCTTCGATCCGAGAGGCTTACGTCTTCGTAAGCCTTCGGATCTACGCTGCCATCTATTTGCGGCCGCTGGGAGGAGTTCACGTCGTTTTGGTGCGTCGGGATATGCAAATGTGTTTTTACGGGGATTCACGAACATACGAGCTGGCGTCGCAATCGTTTTCGTCTATTTTTTTATACGTAATGTTAGAGCAGCTTTTTGCTGCTCTAACTTTACGTAGCCCATGTTAAGTATGGCCGTCGTTCCCGCTTCGAATTTATTTAAAATTTTATTTTGTTTACGTAACTCGTCGGGACGTGGATCGCCCGTAAAGTACGCTACATAAACAACGAATGACGTCACGACGTGATTTCGCGCAATGCACGGCGGGAAATTTGCGAACGGAGCATGCGCAGATCGATCGCCTAATTTAAATGTTTCACGCCCCCTACTCGCGCAGATGGATTGCGACGGGAGAAATACACTACGCCGCCGTCGTTTACCGTAGAAAATCTACCTGAATTCCACGTAGAGCAAGGTAAAAAACGACGGCGTAGTGTATTTCTGATACGCTACGATAATCCATTTCTCTGTGAATCTGCCCCATTGTTTTCATATTCTGTATTGTAAAACAAAATAAAGCACAGATATCCGTAAGGTATAATTACACATTTTCTAATGTTTTTTTTTTTTATCCCAGTGACACTTTTTACTTTGTTTTTAATGATTGATCTATTCATAACATTCCTTTATGTGTATGTTAAAGTTATTAGTAGCACTTTGAGAGTTGTATGCCATATATTGACAATACCTTTTCTGCAGTGCACTGCTTCTATGTTCTCTAAAGAAAATGCAGTGGGGATTTGTGTGCTTGAGATTATATTGACATTAGATTTACAATTCACCTTGTTCTTATTTGATTGTTATACCATAATTTATCAGTCAAAGAAGTTTATCTGGCAGATTGTGAACAAGCAGGAACTAGGGTTGCCACCTTTTCTCCAGGCCAAACCCGAACGCTTTAGCGACGCACAGGGTTTTTTCCTGTAGTATACACTATAGGATTGTAAAAGAACTGGACACCTTTGGGTGCCCCAAGGAGAGTTGTAATGTGGCGCATACAGTGGGCCACAGCGAAGAGTGGGTGTGGCCAAATTGTGCTAACAGTGGATGAAAGTGTCGGTAAATGGCATTTCTCGGTTTGCATTGATAGGGATAGCCGATCGGCGGCTTTCCCTATCAGGGGGTGGAGTCTGTGCTGATAATCAGCACATTGATTATCAGCATAGCCCCCTCAGATGTGCCACCACAGCTGCCAAAAAGGTACCCATCAGCTGCCAGTCAGTGCCTCATCAGTGCCCACCAAAGTGCCAATCAGTGGCCATCAGTACAGCCTGTCAGTGCTCATCAATGCCAACTAATCAGTGAAGAAGAAAACAAAATGCTATAACCACAATGATGAAAAACATATTTTTTTTCAAAAATGTCTGCCTTTTTTTCGTTTAGCAAAAAATAAAACCCCCAGAGGTGATCAAATACCACCAAAAGAAAGCTGTTTTTGAGGAAAAATTGTCCTGGGCAGAAAGGGGGTGAAAAGGCCTGGTATTGAAGTGGTTAAAATAGCCAGGGACTGCTTAGCAACCAGCTACTGTTAAGACAATGGCCAATTTGGTGAGAGAAGTATGTAATGTTCAATATAGTGCAATGTGGCACCGTGTATAGCATTACGGTACATTGTACAATGTATGGATGTGTATATTGTTGTATGATGCAGCACAATGTACAGATGGGAATATTGTGCGATACAGTACAATGCTTAGGTATGAGTATTATGTGGATTTACACAGATCATGCGATGCAGTGCGCTGTAAGCGTGCTTGCGCTACATGAAGTTGCTGATTGCAGTAACACACCGGCACTACCACACATAGCTGTCATTTGACTTGTGATCTTCTATGGAGAACTTGCAATAAAACACAGAAGATGAGTAAACTTTATAGAATAATCCATGCAGAGATCTGGGCTATGACCTCATACAGACCCCCATATGACAGGTCACAGCTCAGACTACACTAAGGACAAGTCAGGGGAAGTGTGGGGGGCAGAGGAGACCTGCACAGTGATAGCAGAGGACATGTCCCTCAAAGCCCCCCCCCCCCCCCAGCAGGACACATGTCTGTGCTACTCCTGACACCTGGAGAGCATTGAATAATGAAAAGCCCCATCTCCACCCCAAGCACACTACACACTGTCCGACTTAGACACACAGAGCTACACAATTATCTGATCTCTCCCCTACCTCCAGAGCTGAGCTGAGCCAGCACAACTGTCTGTGTTACTAAACAGAAGAGTGTAACCTGAGCCGGCCGGAGGTTTCCTCCGTGATCACACTCTGTCCTTCACTGTGCTTTCAGAGACACACGCAGCACTGCCTCCGCTCTCCACTGGGGGCACTAAATCCTCTCCTCATTAGGCAGCAATAGAGAAAGCTGCAATCTGGTTTTAATGATTTGTCCGGTTTTGAGATGAACTCAAAACCAGACACATGATGCAAATCCCGTACTGTCCAGGTCAAAAACGGACAGGTGGCAACCCTAGCAGGAACGTGTTGTTTGTAAGCATATGCTGATTGGCTATACAAATGTCAACAAATCAATCGCTTTAAGGTTTATATCAAGATAGGTGGATTTTTTTTTTCTAATGGTAATCAGTCAGATCCTTTTAGATGTTTTTATTTGAATATGAGTGTTTGGTATGTTCTACCAAGACAATGCTGGTCCTAAAAAGGTCTGTTGGGAATGTTAACACATACTCACATTTGGGCAATTTGAAAATGTAGGTCTGTGCTATAATCCAGCATTCCCCAAACTATGGGTTTCTGGTTTTTGTAAAACTGCTCCTGGAAAGAGAAGGTCTTGCATGCAGGGCTTTCTCCTTGCACACAGGAGGGAAACACCGTGCATAGTGGCAGTGGGTGGTGCACAGCACTCAGCAATCTTTCACAGGTGTTATTAGGCAAAGTGATCTTCTGTCCAATAGAGCCTGTATGATCCTGGCTGTGACTTCATAATGGGGAGCAGAGAGATGCTATAAAGGGGCCCTGCACAGAGGTAAATGATCACTAAACATCGTTACCAGGAGTAGGGGTCATCTTTTACTTCCTTTGACACCAGTGCAGGGGGCTTTAACTTCTCCCATTAAAACCAGTGCTGGCAGACCTCTTAATACTCCCACAAACACCAATGCTGGGGAGATTTTACTACTCTTACTGACACCAGTGCTAGGGGCTTTTACTACTCCCAATGTCACTAATGCTGAGGGGGTTTTTACTGCTCCCACTGATATCAGTGTTGAGGGGAGTCACTTTTTTTACACTCACTGACCCTGGATGCTAGAATATTTTTCTCTAAGGCCTCGTACACACGACCGATGAACTCGTTGTAAATGAAACATTGTTTTCCTCGACAAGTCCCTTGTTAGTCTTGTAGAGAATCTTGACAAGCTTTCATTGCGTACACACTGTCAAGACAAAATCTCGTCGTCAAGCGTGGTGACGTAAAACACTTTCAATGGCACTATAAAGGGGAAGTTTAATTCCACTGGCGCCACCCTTCTGAGCATGCGCGGGTTTCTAAGCATACACACGAACGTGTTTCTCATCGAAAACCAGCCCGACGAGGAACACGACGAGGAAATTTTGACTCCCGACGAGGAAAAAGAGAACTTGTTCTCATCGAGTTCCACAACAGTTTTCTCGATGAAAAACATACACACAACCGTTTTCTTCGGCAAAAAAGCTCTGCCACCAAGTTTCTTGATGGATTCTGTCGAGGAAAACAGTCGTGTGTACGAGGCCTGACTCCTACCAACCACAGTTCTGTCCCCAAACAGTCAGAGAGACAATAAACTGGCATTTTGTCTAAAAAGTCTGGGGATTAAAGCAGAGTTCCGCCCCTCCCCCAGCAAAAAAATAAAAGTCAGCAGCTACACATGCTGTAGCTGCTGACCTTTACTGTAAGGGCTGTTTTCATCGGCTCTCGGGTGCTGCCACTGCCATTTCCGGTAAAAGGAATGTTTTACCTTCTTTGAACTCTTCCAGCCAGTTACATGATCATGTGGCCCAAGTCTGTGGGGGATACATCATATTGGATCCTCCCCCTGGACCCTCACTTTGTGTTACCTGTACTTTCCTTCCTGACCTTGCCCTTTGTTTTCACTCTAGTTTTTCCCAATCCCTCCCCAATTTTTCTTGACTGGAGCCATTGGTCTATAATATATATATATATATATATATATATATATATATATATATACTGTATATATATATATATATATATATATATATATATATATATATATATATATATACTTCTAACAAAAGGGACATTTTGGTACTTGGAGTGCTGCCATCCCAATTTTTTCTCTTGTCTATACAGCAGCTTGGACCGCCCTCCTGCTACTTTAAGTTCATAAAGGGTCTTAAACGACATCCTCCTATGGGTCTGGAAAACTAAATGATATATATGGTTGCTCTTTTCATCTTAAACGTTAACACATGCAATCACATGTTTTAGCACTGCATGGGTATGACGGTTTTAATAACTAGGAAACAATGAAAATAATTGAAACAAAAAGTTTGGGGACCCCTACTCTAATACATAGAAATAGAGCAGGGGTCCCCAAACTTTTATAAGATATGAAAAAAAATACAGAATTGTAAAAAGTTATATTTGTCAAATCCAGTCTGACCACTAACTTCCAAGAAATTAAATATTATTTTGCTTGTTGTAGCTACTGTACAGTATGCTATGTTGACAAATGTGTAGTTTGGTATTGGTCACTTATAGAATTAGTAAATAACCAAATTGCAAATTTTCTAGATAAAAACATTACAAACATTTCTGTTTGTTGATTTTGGGTTTGCTGTTTGACAAAGTTTAATGATTCTAGCTAATTACAGCAGGTACAATTTGGCGTGTCTCTATTGGTTGGTTTACAATACATTGGGTTGATTTACTGTAATGATACTAGAGAGTGCAAAATCTGGTGAAGCTGTGCATGCTAGCCATAGGTGTGCACTGCCTATTGCATTAGGGTGTGCACCCCAAAGCTCCAACACATAAATATTTGACATATTTAGCGGCCTCTTCCCTGGTCTCAATCCTGAAACAATGGGAGGAAGGGGAGCAAGGGAGCACATGGGGGACACGGCAACAGAACTAAGAAGAACAGGGAAAGGAGGAATGGCGGCAGCTGAATGTTGATGAGAGGGAGAGGATGAGAAGCCTACTTTCAGATACTGCTTGGGGAAAATACAGATCGGTTCCACTAAACTCCACCGCCGCCACCTCTCCTGTCCAGGTTCTGAGGGCCCGCAGGGAAGTATTGTGGTTTACATGTCACCTGCCCATCAATGGCGGGTTGCCAACCACAGGATTAGGGTGTGCCTAGGCACACCTGGCACACCCCTTGCACATGCCTATGATGCTAGCCAATCAGCTTCTAACTTTAACTTGTTCAGAGGTACACCAGATTTTGCACTCTCCAGTTTTAGTAAATCAGCCCCATTAACACTGTAGATCATTTTATATTGAATTTGGTGGTTAGTTTGTCAGGTCAGAAATCCTCATCCACCAAAGTGGATCTTGGAATTAACTTGCCTGCATTGCATTAGTTTTCCTATTTCATGTTTTAAAACATAACCATGCATGTTATAACAACATTAGGCACTATGAGTCATCAGTTAGCTCAAGTTAAATTTAATTTGTTTCCTTTATTCAGCTTTTAACTATACATAATCACAGTGCAAATTTATGACTAGGAATATGCAAGTAACCTTTTCTTTTATAGTACAGTCAAAAACTGCTCATTTAAATATATTTTACACTGTAGAAAAGGTTACAGACAAAAATATAAAAGAAAAAGATGGCATTTTACTACATGTTGCCCAAAACTCTGCTGCCTTTATGAACAAAGCAACATCGTTGAACTGTGCAGTATTCTCTTATTATGGTACACAACATACAAACTGAATATATTGTTATATATATTGACACATGAATTCAACAGAAATTATTTGAGATTCAGTGCAAGTTCAGTTGAACACAAAAAATGAAAATTAAATTTCACCTTACATTAATTTTTAAAGGTCACACAAAAAGCTTTTCTACTGCATGAACTGTGCCAACATTATTTAAATATATTTAAAGGATTTGATTTGTTAGAGTAAAATGGCTGCGTAAGAAAGAATGCAGAAAGTCTAAAAAGGCTCTGAATGAGCTGCCAAATTTCCAGTAATATTTTAAAGTATATGTGCATCTACTGTCATTTTTCAAATTTGTAAGAGTGAGAACATTAGGATAGGTAGAGGATGTACAAATACTGGCTTCCAGCTGCAATAAATGTTCTTTCACTAACTGAACTTGCTTTGCCTGTTTCAGAGAAGTACATGGGTATTAACACTTATATGTGTGGTTTACATAGTTATTTAACCCCTTCAATACCGGGCACTTTCACCCCCTTCCTGCCCAAGACACATTTAAGCTTTCAGCACTGTCACACTTTGAATGGCAATTACTCGGTCATGCAACACTGTACCTACAGTATATGACATTGTTATCATTTTCTTCCCACAAATAGAGCTTTCTTTTGGTGGCATTTGATCACCTATGGGGTTTTAATTTTCTACTAAACAACCTAAAAAAGACCAACATTTCTTTAAAAAAATGTGTTTGTTATAAAATGTAGTTTTCTCCTTCACTGACTGGGCAGTGATGAGTTGACACTGATAAAAGGTGGCACTGATGAGGTGGCACTAATATGTAGAATTGATGGGCACTGACAGGCGGCACTGATATGCAGCACTGATGGGCACCGATAACTGAGATGCAGCATTGATGGGCACTGACATGTGGCACTGATGGGCACTGACAAGCAGCACTGATAGGCACTGACAGGTGACACTAATGGGCACTAATAGATGGCATCAATAGGCAGCACTGATGATAAGGTACTGTTTGGCATCTGACATGGGCACTGTTTGGCATCTGACATGGGCACTGACAGGCGGTACGATTGGGCACTGATTTTCACTTTGGTGGGGCACTGACTGGCACTGTGGTGGACACTGACTTGCATCCGATAGGCACTGATTGGCATCTGTGGTGGCACCTCCTATCAGGGCTGAGGTGATAATCAATGCGCTGATTATCAGCTCAGACCTCCCCTCTGACAGGAGAGCCACCGATCGGCTCTCCCTGTTAGTGTGAACCGAGGAAAGACGTTTACTAGCACTTCCTGGGTACACGCTGTGATCAGCTGTGATTGGTCACAGCTGACCACATGGTAAAGAGCCTAAGTCGGAGGCTCTTTACCTAGATCAGAGTTGCAGTGTGTCAGAGTGACACACAGCACCACCGGTCACCACACTGTACGCCCCCAAGTGCGCGCAATCACAGCTTATCCTGTTGGGCGTCATATGATTACAAAATTATAAAAAATTATTTAGCACTGGAACCAAAATTACATAAATCTAAAAATAAAATAAATTAAATAAATTGCAAGCCAACACTTAAGGCAAATTCAAATAAAACACCTCAACAGAAAATAACAATAAATTAGTACAGCGCAAAAGAACCTAAATGAATACAATAAAGTGAAAGAATACAAAAAATTATATATATATATGAATGTAATACATGAAGTCCATAATGTGCTCAAGTGCAGATAAAGTCCAGCAATAACTTGACAGAAGTGCAAAAATCCAAAGGGTGATGTTCATATAGAAGAAAACCTCCACCAAATGGTAAGAATGGCCTCTCACCTTATTACTTAGACCTAAGAAGGTCGTACAGCATGGTTATAAACAGGGACCCTCCTGTCCTCAGATACACAGCAACAGATAAGGCAGCTTTCTATCGCACCAGCAGACTCACAGCCAATGGAAAGGCAATCAGGGTATATGCAAAAGAAGGATACAGATCTAGTGCTCTCTGAAGCCAAGTGTTCGATTTATTAAAACAAGTAAATTACACTCACATGCAAGGCACTCTCGACTGAGTGCTAAGTAAAAAGCATAACATCCAACTGTTACAGCACATGGGTATACGATCGCGGGTGACGTCATGCGTGACTCCTCGGGTGACGTCAAATGATGCCCAGTTAGGATAATGTAACCACCGCCTGACTGTCATTCTGCTATAGGCTGGGTGGGAAGTGGTTAAAGCAGATCAGTTGCATTTGGTGTAAACATTGCATGCTGTTTTTCAGCAATGATAATTTTTTGCTATGTATTTCAGCTCCGCATTTTCATTGCTAATATATTGTATTGTTATACAATTTTCTCTTCACAAGACACTACATTTTTCATTATGAATGGATTATAGATTGGGGTTTAGAGTTAGATTTAGGAGTCAGATCAAGGTATAGGTATAGTTTTACAGGAGGTATGCCAAAGTGATGCTTTTCAGGATGCACGTGGCCCTCTTCCTATTGCTTTGTGTGCCACAGTGGATTTAGGAACTTATACTATATGAGGCCCAAGCTGTTCCTCAGTTGATTAGCTACTCTTTTCTATTTAATTTTGCAGCTCAGTACATCAAGTACAAAAATGCCCCTTTCTCTTGGATAGCATGTTGTGAATGTGATTATGTTGTTATACTGAAACTAAACTAAATGAAAATTTGCTACATTATAAGAAACATCTACAAATGTTAAAGTGATTGTAAAGGAAAAAAAATATTAAAACACAAAACAAACAAACATGTTATACTTACCTGATCTGCGCAGTGGTTTTGCACAGAGCGGCCCCGATTCTCCTCTTCTCCGGTGATGCTATGGGCCCCTCCTTTTGGCCAAGTGCTTCCCTAGCAAGCTGCTTGCTGTTGGGGCACTTCCGAGTGCCCCCATAGCAAGCTGCTTGCTGTTGGGGAACTTCCGAGTGCCCCCTTAGCAAGCTGCTTGCTGTTGGGGAACTTCCGAGTGTCCCCGTAGCAAGCTGCTTGCTGTTGGGACACTTGTATGTGATTTCTCCTAAACTGGCTTTCTGCATCCATAAGAGGCAGAGAGCTCTACTCAGCCCTACCCCCGCCTCACTGGCTGTGATTGACAGCAGTGGCGCCAATGACTCCTGCTGCTGCATCTCAGCCAATCAGGAGAGGGAGACACAGGAGAGCCTCGGGTCTTGTGCACATAGCTGGATCTAGTTTGGGCTCAGGTAAGTATTAGGGGGGCTGAGGAGGGAGCTGCACACTGAAGGTTTTTTACCTTCATGCATAGAATGTATAAAGGTAAAAGATCTTTAGCCTTTACAACCACTTTATTTGTGCCTAAGCAGTCTCCCTGCCGCAAAACACCCCCTCATGTTGAGAGCATGTGGCCTGGTATGGGCTGCATGCTCAGATAAAGGTCTAGTATGGATTTTGGGGGGTCCCACAACATTAAACAAAAATTGGTGCGGGGATCCCCTTGAAGGCCATACCAAACCCGAAGGGCCGAGTGTGGATTGGGGGAGACCCCACACTGTTTTTTTTCCTTTATGTTTCATTGCCAGCATTCTTTTGTTTACATTTCAGCTGTCAGTGGGTTTTTAGGGATGTGGTCTTCCCAGCCCGCTACTTAACCCCTTCCCGACCAGCCACTGCAGTTATACTGCCAAAGGATGGCACTGCTGCCGGAGCTGTTGTATCTGTACGTTGACTTCTTAAGACACTGTAGCAGGCACATGCCGGGCACCCGCGATCACTCATGAATTCTTGGTTCCATCAGGGGAGAGGAGAGAGTTGTATGTTCCTACTAAGTAGGAACAACAATCTCTCTCCTCCTCTAGTCAGCCACATCCCCCCCGACAGTTAGAACACATCTAGGGAACACATTTAACTCCTTCCCCCCTAATGTAATCAGTGCCCTGATCGCTGTGTAATGTGGTGCCAAAAAACAAAAGTGTCCAATGTTTCCCTGCAGATCACCGTAGATGCCATAAATTACTATTTTGTAGATATGGCCAGATAAAAATCACAAAATTACGCCTAGTGTTAGCTAATTTTAGTCGCTCAAACCTGACGGGCGTTTTTACGCTGTGTACGTGTTAATGTCACGCCTGGTGCCACCGTCAAAATGAGCTTTTGCCTGTCAAAATTTCGCACTTTGCAATACGGCACCGTCATCTTTTTTTTCCGTTTCACAACCTGCTTTTTGCTGGTCTAATATTAGACAGCATGGCCGTCGTTCCCGCGTCGTCCCGATGTCTTTTATTAAACGTAATGGCCGTCGTTCCCGCGTCGTTCACGCCGATCTTTTATTATTTTTAACGAATGACGTCACGACGTGATTACTAGTAAAAAAATTCACGCCCCAAAAATTAATAACAAATACGCGCAAAAAAATAAATCTAGAGTCTGGTTCCCGTATTTCGATTACGCAGCGGAATATTACGTCTTTGTGAATCTGCTATAACTTTTGCGCAAACCAATCAATATACACTTATTGCAATTTTTTACCAAAAATATGTAGAAAAATACATATCAGCCTAAACTGATGAAGAATTCTTTATTTATTTATTTTTTTTGGGGGGGAGGATATTTATTTTAGCAAAAAGTACACAATATTGTGTGTTTTTCCCAAAATGTTCCCTTTTTTCTTATTTATAGCGCAAAAAAACAACCACATAGGTGATTGAATACCACCAAAAGAAAACTCTATTTGTGGGAAAAAAAGGGACATAAATGTTGTTTGTCTACAATGTCGCACGACCACGCAATTGTCATTTAAAGCGACGCAGTGTAGTATGGCAAAATATGTCCTGGTCAGGAAGGGAGTATATTCTTCCGGGGCTGAAGTTGTTAACAACAAGCTATTCTTCACACAGATCCGCAATCCAATCCTTCCGAAAATGTGGAATTTGTTAGAAAATTTACATAAACAAAATTAAATTAAAACAAAACAAAACTAAACTAAACAAATTCCAAAATGAATCAATGAACCAAATTAGTAACATAGCGAATCTATCCACACAATTTTTTTCCCATTCTGCAAATGTCTTATTTATATGTACCATGGTAATTCCAGGCTTTTAGATGTTATCATAATTTATTAAACACCTCACTAGGGACTTATCATTGCGATAAACAGTGAAAAGTCTTATCAATGTCTTATCAATGCTTTTTACAGTTTTTGAAAGGTTTATTAAATGTATGCATAAAATAAAGCCTAGAGGGCCGTAGAATAGCAACTCATTTTGGTGTATTGAAGCACATTGTGGCAGCTTATTCAAAATGTAAGGGCCCTAATGCACCTCAACGGCAAAAAAATCTGTCCTGCTGCATTCTTGCAGCATATCTAATTTTAAAAAGTTGGAGTAAATAACCCCTAGAATTTGTGTCAGTGACAGTAATCATAACCTCCAGCATAGCGGTCAGTGAGTGCATTAACCACTTAGGACCCGGACCTTTAGGCAGCTAAAGGACCTGGCCAGTTTTTGCGATTCGGCACTGCGTCGCTTTAACTGACAAATGCGCGGTCGTGCAACGTGGCTCCCGAACAAAATTGGCGTCTTTTTTTTCCACAAATAGAGCTTTCTTTTGATGGTATTTGATCACCTCTGTGGTTTTTATTTTTTGCACTATAAACAAAAATAGAGCGACAATTTTGAAAAAAATTCAATATTTTTAACTTTTTGCTATAATAAATATCCCCCAAAAATATATATAACATTTTTTCCCCTCAGTTTAGGCCGATACGTATTCTTCTACCTAATTTCCGGGGACCGCTCGCGGGACTCCAACGGCGATCGGGTCCACGGGTCCCGCGGTCACGGTCATGGAGCTTCGGACCGGGTCCCGCGACCCACAGCTGGGCACTTTAAGAGGACGTACCTGTACGTGGATGTGCCCAGCCATGCCATTCTGCCGACGTAAATGTGCAGGAGGCGGTCCTTAAGTGGTTAACCACTTGCTTACTGGGCACTTAAACCCTCCCTCCTGCTCAGATCAATTTTCAGCGTTCAGCACTCTCACTCTTTAAATGACAATTGCGCAGTCATACAACGCTGTACCCAAATGACATTTTTATCATGTTTCCCCCACAAATAGAGCTTTCTTTTGATCACCTCTGCGGTTTTTATTTTTGTAAAAAAAAAAAAAAAGACAGAATAAAAAAAATACATAACCATTTTATATTTTGTTATAAAATTCTGTAAATGGGTAATTTTTCTCCCTTATTGATGTACACTGATGAGGCTGCACTGATGGGCACCAATAGGTTTCGCTGATGGGCACCGATAAGGCAGCACTGGTGGGCACTGATAGGCGTCAATGGTGGGCACTGATAGGCGTCAATGGTGGGCACTGAGAGGCTGCATTGGTGGGCACTGAGAGGTGGTACTGATGGGTGGCACTGAAGGGCATTGATAGGTGGAACTGGTGGGCACTGAGAATTGGCACTAATAGGTGGCATTGATAGGTGGCACTGATAGGTGGACGTGATGGGCACTGATAGGTGGCAGTGATGGGCACTGATAGGTGAGACTAAAAGGCAGCACTGCTAGGTGACACTGATGAGGCACTGACTGCCACCAGTGGTGGGCATTGATAGTTAGCAGTGATGAGCACTGCTAGGTGGTACTGATTGGCACTGACAGGTGGCACTGGTGGTAACTGTGGGCACTGGCAGGTGGCATTAGCAAGGGGCACTGGCAGGCGGTACTGGTGTGAACTAATGAGGCTGATGTGCCTCTTTCACTGGGGACCGATGTCCCGTACACAGGAGCCTTTTTATTTATTATTTAATTTGTGGTGGGAAAAAAAAATTGTCATTGTGGGAAAACATTACAACTTCAAAAAACTCACCATGCCTTTTTCAAAAAAATATGTAATTTGGGGGGTATTTGTACTGTACTGGCTTGTTGGGGGTTTCAAGAAATGAAAGAGGCCATACATCAGGTGTGATCAATCAGCCACCATAGTTTGTAGACTTTATAACTTTCACAAAGACCAAATAAAATGCACTTATTTGGGTTATTTTTACCAAAAGGTATGTAGCAGTATACATTTTGGTCCAAATTTATGGAGGAAAAATTACAAATTTGTGAAATATTATAACAAACGAAAAAATGCATTTTTTTTACAAAATTTTCTGTCTTTTCTCATTTATAGCACAAAACAATAAAAAAAAACAGTGTGATTAAATACCACAAAAAGAAAGCTCTATTAATGTGAAAACAAGGACACAAGTTTCATATGGGTACAGTGTTGCATGTCTGAGTAATTGTCATTCAATATGTGAGTGCGCCAAAAACTGAAAATTGGTCTGGTTAGAAAAGGGTTTTATGTGTCCAGTGGTTAATATGCTTTTATCCTTAAATACAGTGAGATGATAGTACTAGAATATTGTTCAGAGATGTTTATTACAATGGGTAAATTCAATGTTTACCTTGCAAAAGAACAGATCATTTTATTTTCATTCTATGGCCTTTTATCTAGTAGATAAACTCTACGATCAAATGCAGTTTATTCTATTGTTTTGCTATGCCAACAATATTCTTGGCAATACGGCCTGAATAAGATTACAGTGCTTTGCCTTGGATTTTTTTCTTTTCACATTGCAATATTTCTTTATTTTTTATTATAGGTATATAAAAAAGTCAGTATCAGACTTTCTTTGCTCCTGAGTAAATATCCCAAATGTGCTTTGCCCCCTGTTGCCATCACTTTTTAACAGTCCTGTGCAATGGATTTTTTAAGCTCCCACTGACAGCAGTTACAAAGATTTCAGAGTAAATGCCTATAATTTATTTCTAAAAAAAATATATCTAAAAACAATTTCCTGAATACAGTATATTGAGCATGCTTATTTTCTATAAAAAATCTTTCACATTTTTGAGGTCGTAGTTTGCACACATACTTTTATAATAAAATCATTTCGGTAGAAGGACAACAGTTTTTAAGCATTTTTTTATTGAAAACATTTAAATACTGAATACCAATGAAAATCGTTCAGCTCTGTGCATTTTCTTCTTTTTGCCTATGACTGCAACAGGGCCAAATTTAGATTTCATACTACCCTAGACACCCCTAAATAATGATGCCCTATTGTACAAGCTCCACCCCTTGTGTGTCTTGTATAATCCTATAAGAGAAGCCAGAGATTTTTTTCCCCAGAACCACAAAGAGTCTTAAAACTCTTGAAATCCCCTTGCCCTCCTTTCCCCCAACTGTTTACTGCTAAATGTATTAATGAATTTGTAGAAGTGACCTGCTGAGCGAAGAAAAAAAAGAAAAAAAAAGAGCTGTCAGCGCCCCTCCCACCCAGTACCTAGCTGTCCTAGACCCTGGAACATGAGTGCCATTATAGTAAATACAACTCTAGTTATCAAAATAATCCTTCTACAGATATTTCATTGAAATATTTGCTGGAAGACCTCTACATTTTTCTGTAAACCAAGTATGTGTATGTTATGCAAAAGAAAAAGCATCTGCCAGTATATGTCATTTCTTATTGTTTGTAACTACATATTTTTTTAACTGAAAATGTTTGTTTTAACAAAAATCATAGCTTAAAGTAGTTGTAAAGGCGGAAGGTTTTGTATCTTAATGCATTCTATAACCTTCTGTGTGTAGCAGCCTCCCCAGCACCCCCTAATTACTTATCTGAGACACAGCAGTGGCGCCATTGGCTCCTGCTGCTGTCGATCAAAGTCAGTTAGCCAATCAGAAAAGAGAGGGGTGTGGCTGAGCTCCGTGTCTAAATGGATACAGGGAGCCGTGACTCGGCTTGGGTGCCCCCATAGCAAGCTGTTTGCTGTGGGGGAACTCGACAGGAGGGAGGGGCCAAGAGTAGTGAGAAGGATCCGACCTGCAATGTGCAAAACCACTGCACAGTGTAACATGTTGTTATTTTTAATTTTTTTTAAAGAAGACTTTAGAATCACTTTATTTTTTCCTGAATATAATTAAAATGGTTTCATATTTTTTTATAGTTCAGAATGAATTATAGCTAGAGTTCTATCATACCTTTTAGACTTAGGCAAGTGTTTTTTTTCTCAGAAAACCCGAAAATACTACCAACAAGACACATATATACATATTAGATAGCGCTTCATGCATGAAAGTGTATCTATGATCACAATTTAAAATCATAAATTAATTTCCACATAGTTTTTCAATTATTTCTACCCTACTCCTATTAATCTGAACCATCTTAAAGTTTGCAAACTTACTTTCAGAAGTTCTTTCATAAATTCTGTGGCACATACTCACTATGCCCTGATAATAGGCACTGCTGTGTCACACATTTCCCAAAGCCTGCCTTTTAAACTACAGAGGTGAGTAGGAGGTTCAGGAGATGGATTCCATTCAGGAATCCCTGATTGCAGGCAGTAAAGCAGCACTAACAACATTTTTCAAGCAAGCTTATACTGGAATGCTAACAATAACTAATGTTTGTATTGCTATGCCAATGTGGATGTTTTAAAATAAAAGCATATACAGTGAACATAGAACTCTTTTAACAATAGTTTTAGTGCTATTAATCTTTAATTCATAAACCACAATATAAAGCTTGCTACTAACAATAAAATAATTAGGGCCATATGACCCTATCCAGTCTAATGTTCATTGACATGGGTTGCAATCCTCTGCAATGTGCTACCAAAGTACCTCAGGGGCCTGCACATTTGATATAAACATTTTTATACTGCAGCCAACAAAGCAGTGTTATGTCTATAGTGGTAATAAGCAATTGTGCGTTAAGTTGCTTAGATGTAAAATGTTACTTGTACTCCAGCAGATTTTTTGTAATCTCAGTGGGAGTCTTACTGAGCTTTTTCTAGTTCCAGTGATTTGTCGGGATTAGATTTGATTTAGTGCACCTTTTGTCAATTGGAATGTTTTTTTTTTTTTTGTTTGTTTTTTAGACCTTTAAGAGGAGACAAACAGTGCAACACAATACAATATACAATTAATTGTAAGCATACAAACAGGCTTATTTACTTATGGAGTAGTCCACTTCAAGTCCACTTCAAGCATCATGAACTAGGTTATTGGGCACTTCATGTAAACAAGAAAATTATTTCTTTATCAAATATTCCCCATATATTGTATGTATATTTGCCATTTGATATGTACTGTACCTACAAACTGGAGAATGAAATATATCTATGGGGAAAACAGTTTTTTTAAAGTGATGTATGTGTTTGACATTTTTGGAAAGAAAATCTATAAATAATTTACAGTAAGCCTATTTTACAGATATCAAACAGATGTTCCACAGTACTTAGTTTTGAACTGCCATTAACAGTATTTTATCCTCTTTACCATCATCTCTTTTCACACTTAAATATATATATATATATCACACAAAGTGAATAGTTTGGCAAAATACTTTATTGCATGAGTGAAAAAAATATATTTTTCAGAAAGCAATTTTGTATTTCTCTTGATTTTTATCTACTGCTGAACAAAAAATATATGTGAAAATTCTGTTAACCACTTAAGGAGCTATGGTATCGCCTGTATAGGGAGCAAAATCTCACATTCCTAATGCCAGCTCTTCATTATGTCCTATTATTGTCTGGATAGGTCTTATTTATTTGGACAAGCATTGGGGCAACAATTAGTGATACATTTACTGCTGATAGAAAGCCTTGTTTGCCTCATAAACAGTTTCAAAATCACATGTGCATATTACAAAATAAAACAATTATTAATGGTTGAACTAATTCAGCATTAAAAATCAAACATTGTTTAAGTCCTAAAGTGTGTAACCAAAAAGATGCAACGGTTTATCAGAAAAATTGGTACATATTTAGGCTGATTTTTCAAAGGAGTTGACTATCTTCATTAAAAAAATGTGTGAATATTCACTTCAATTATCCATTCCATATGAAAAGCATCAACCTATTGGGTATTCAAACTGCACATGAGTATGCTTTTCATGTAATTGGATAATTTAAGTGAACATTTTCACAATTTTATAGTGCATATTTTCAACTTAAAAAAACAGCCATAAAAACTTCAAATCTACAAGTTTGCATTTTGTGAGGTATTTGCATTTTTTTTTTTACATGAACTGTCATATAGAGCTGTATTGCATTCATACTGCTCAATATTTGTAATTAAGTCAAATGTTTTAAAAGATAAAAGCTCCCTCCCCTGGCTTCACCACCAATTTTGTCTCAGTGGGGGTGATTTACTATTGAAGCTGCGCTGCGCCGGTACATGCCTTAATTTGTGCGCTGGATGAAGCCTTAATTAGGCGCATGAACCGGCCGCAGCAGCAGCGTGATGCAATTGATAAGTAAAGCCGTAGCCGAACTCCCTGTTAAAGTCTATGGGGGAAATCTTAATTGTTAATTTTAAAGGCTAATCTGCAAGTTTTGTCCTAAAAAGTGTTTGGGGACCTCAGTCCTGCCCCAGGGGACATGTACCAATGTTTTTTTTTTTTTTTAAAACGGCCGTTTTTTCGGGAGCAGTGATTTTAATAATGCTAAAAGTGCAATAATAAAAGTGTAATTTTTCTTTAAATTTCGTACTATGGGGGGCTCTAATGTCAGCATGTGAAAAAGCGCATGTTTCCCGTGGTTAGAAATGTCTCTGCACAAAATGACATTCTCCAAAGAAAAAAAGCAGTTTAAAACTGACTCGCGGCAATAATGAATTGTCGGCTCCCGGCAATTGCAGGAGAATTCATTCATAAAAAACACGAAAAGAAAAGTGTGGGGGTCCCCCCAAATTCAATAGCCAGACACTTTAGGTCTGGTATGGATATTAAGGGGAACCCCGCCGTCAATTTTTAAAAAAAAATGACGTGGGGTTCCCCCCAAATATCCATAACCAGACCCTTCAGGTCTGGTGTGGAATTTAAGGGGAACTCCACCCCAAATAAAAAAAATGGCGTGGAGTCCCCCCTAAAATCCACACCAGACCCCTTATCCGAGCACGTTGACCTGGCCGGCCGCAGAAAAGAGTGGGGGACAGAGCGCGGCCCCCCCCTCTCCTGAACCGCACCAGGCCACATGCCCTCAACATTGGAAGGGTGTTTTGGGGTACCCCCCAAAACACCTTGTCCCCATGTTGATGAGGACAAGGGTCTCTTCCCCACAACCCTTGCCCAGTGGTTGTGGGGGTCTGCGGGCAGGAGGCTTATCGAAATCTGGAAGACCCCTTTAACAAAGGGGCCCCCCAGATCCCGCCCCCCCCTGTGTGAAATGGTAATGGGGTACATTGTACCTCTACCATTTCACCAAAAAAAAAGTGTCAAGGGTTAAAAACGACAAGAGCCGGTTTTTGACAAGTCCTTTATTAGCTTCTTTCTTCTTCTTTTCTTCTTTCCTTTGGGTTTCTTCTTCCTCCATCTTCTTCCTCTGCTTCTGTCTTGGATCTTCTATTCCCGCATCTTGCCCGGAATGTTCTTCCATCTTCTTCTCCTTCCGATGTCCTTCTCGTCCGCATCTTCTTCTTGTTCTTCTTCGCCGGAGGCGCCGCTTCCAATTGAAATCCCCGCTGTCTGCCGGACCACGCCCCCCTCTGACGCCACGGGCAAGCTCTTAGGAAAGTCCCTGTGTGGTGCCTGTGCGTCAGAGGGGGGCGTGGTCACATGTCAAAAAGCGGGCAATTCGATTGGAAGTGGCGATTCCGGCAAAGAAGAAGCCGCGCACAAGCTGATACCTCAAATGTGGGGTTTGAAGGGTGTTTACATATGTGGGTGGGACTTGCATGCGTGTTCGCTTCTGAGTGCGAGCTACTAGGGACAGGGGCATTTAAATTTATTTATTTATTTTTTGTTTGTTTTTTACTTAATATTTTCCTTTTGGCACTTGTTTGTCCCTTTTTTTGTATTATTTTTCACTTTTCTTCCTATTACAAGGAAAGTAAACATCCCTTGTAATAGGACTAGTGTGTGACAGGTCCTCTTTATAGAGAGAGGCGGGGTCAATTAGACCCCACATCTGTCCTCCAGGCTGGAAAGCATGGAATTGGGAAAAAAAATAAAAAATCATCTCATGTTTTCAGCTGCGATCATGTTCGTTCAGCACAGTGGTGTAGTGTGTAGCATGTTCACCTAGCAGCAAAAGGGTTGCTGGTTCAAATCCCGCCCGCGACACTATCTGCCTTGAGTTTGCATGTTCTCCCTGTGCCTGTGTGGGTTTCCTCCCACAATCTAAAAACATTCTGTAAATCGGATCCTGTCTAAATAAGCCCTAATATGCAGTAGGATATTTAGGTTTTGTGCTGCCCTAGGCCTGACCAAATCTCGGCACCCCCTAATAGAAAAATGACCCACCCTTCCTGTCAAGGCCACACCCTGTTTTTTATGACCCACCCAGGAATTTTCAGGGGACACACACAAGTTCTGTGGGGGGGGGGCACAGGAGTCCCTTAATTTGCCTAGTTTTTCTATCACTTCCTGTTTGGCTATGGGGCAGGAAGTGAAGGCCAATCTCCCCAAACGGACAGGGATAATACAAAATAAACCGACAGAGCTTCTAACCCCCCCCCCCAACTCTATCCAAAATGAAAGAAAACAAAAAAAAAAGTGATGATTATAGTTCTAGTTTAACCCCAAATTTCAGAGCATTTTATTGAGAGGCTTAAGAAAATATAACCATGTCAATAGGCCAGGATCCAGCGTTGCTAATATGTATGAATGTGTGTTAGGGACCCCCACAAACACCACCCAATGTTAAATCAACAATTTTCTTGTTTGTTTTGGGGATGCCTGCACCCCTGATAGGGTAAAGACACCTCACAAATGTTGTCACTTTCTACTTAATTCATTCACTTCCTGCCACATAGCCAAACAGGAAGTGAGGGAAAAACCTGAGTAATGTCTTGTTGGGGACACACAGCTCAATCTAAATAGTTTCCCATTTTGGAAATTGCATTTTGCTGTGTACACCCCAAATTAGTACGGATCTTGGACTTTGGGGTCCATTTACTAAAGGCAAATCCACTTTGCACTACAAGTGGACAAGCAAGGAAGAAAAATAAAAACTTGGCGGGATTGGAAGTTAAAACCATCAGTGCTTCCCTTCTGATTTTCATTGCCTAGGCTTCTACTGCAGAGCGGCTTTGCCTTTACTAAACCCCAAAGTAACTAATCATTTGGGGTGTACACAGCAGTGCAATTTGATTAATGGGGACACTAGTTAGATTTACCTGTGTCCCGAAGAAAAGACCATTGGTAGGGTTTGAACCTCACTTCCTGTTCAGCTGTGTGACAGGAAGTGAAGCCAATTTTAAGAAAAGGGACACAAAGCCCAACCTAAAAACACTAGCAGGGGTTCTAACACTCAATTGGCTTCCCTCAAACAACCCACAATTAGAATAGGATTGTCTTGTGCTAGTTTCAAGCACAGCGCTGTAAATCAGTACTTCAAGCCTGTCCACCAATACACCACCCCCCCCCCCCAACAGGCCTTGTTTGCAGGTTTTCCTTCATCTTGCACATGTGCTTTAACCTCCCTGGCGGTATGATTCTGTCTGGAATTACGTACCAAAAGCGGTACAATTATTTTGCATGGAAATTCTGCGTTTTATACTGTAGGCCTGCAATTCTTAGGAATAACTCACTTAAATTTGTCCAAACAATAGTCTAGTAAACATCTCTGGTATGATAAAGTTTGAAACACAAAATCATAAAATTATAATATAATAAATAACTATAAATAATTATAACAAATAATAATGTAATTATAATAAAAATTATTCACTAATGCAATCAAATTAAAATCACTGAAATTTGCTCAGTTGCAGAATTGTCACTGTCATTACTTTTATTTTTTTATGACGAATTTCCCCACAAATCGCTATCGCTCAATTCTGCAAGTGATTATCATTTATTATCGCTGTTTTCTAGCTGCTCTAAAAGGGGGGCGGCCGAAAACAGCGGAGAACAACAGGGGGCGGAGCCCCTCCTCGGTCTTCTAGCCATTTTCTGCCGGGGGGGGTCCAGCCCCGCACCGGTCTTCGCCATGTTCGGCAGGGCCCCCACCCCAAAATTAAGCTCTCTTACATCCGGGGGGGGGGGGGCGGCCGAAAACGGCGGAGAACAACGGGGGACGGTGCCGAAAACTTCGAAGCCCGCTGCCCTACCCCACAAGCACGAAGCTTTGTGGTGAAGGGGGCGGCGGCGAAGACCAGGGTGGGTTGGCTGAAGACCCCCGGAGCTGACTAATAAATTGCTTTATTCTGTGTGGTTTATCTGTGTTTACACTTTTTCCACCAGGTGAATGGGTAGGTGTACGATGTACCCCATACTCATTCACATAGGGTGGGGGGCTGGAATCTGGGGGCCGCCTTAATAAAGGGGCTCCCAGATTCTGATTGGCTCCCGCCCGCATACCCCGACAACCAATGGCCAGGGTTGTCGGGAAGAGGCTCTTGTCCCTATCGACATGGGGACAAGAGTGCTTTGGGGTGGGGGGGGCAGTGCCCCCCTCCCCCAAAGCGCACACTCCCCCATGTCAAGGGCATGCAGTCTGGTACGGCTCAGGAGGGGGGGCACTCGCTCGTCCCCACCCCCATTCCTGTCCGGCCAGACTGCATGCCTGGGATGAGGCTTGGTACGGATCTGGGGGGGACCCCCACGCCGTTTTTGGCTTGGGTTAACCCCTCACGTTCTGGACCAAGCCGAAGAGCCTATTATACCTCTGGGGGGAACCCGCGCCGGTTTAAAATTTGAAATTTGGCACGGAGTTCCCCTTCAGTGTCAGCGCAGCCTGAGAACAGCTCGGAGATAGCCGTGCACCGCTTCACGCAGTGCAAATACTGCTGCGCCGCAAGGAATTTATCAAGAATTTCTCGGCGTACTGATGCGGCGCACGACATTCCCTGAAATTTCCCTGTGCGCATGCCCAGTATGCAAATGAACCTTCCGAGGTTCTGGCGTACTTTGCAAGCGCACAGGGATCGCTTCTCAAAAGTCACTTTCGCTTTCAATTCGGCCCGTCACACACGTTCAAACACATGTCACTACACTTCCCCTGCATCACCCCCCTCCCTCCCCTCATAAACTCCCGCCCAAATCCCCGATGTTTACATAACTAAATGCCGTACGCCAGCTCTGTACTGGTGTGCTGTGCGCCCTCTCCTGGGCGCATTAGGCAGTTTAGTAAATGAGGGAATACACTGCACTGGCAGTGTATCTCTTTTGTAAATGTCAAAAACAGTTTTACTCCTGCTTGTGCACCATGAGTAATGGCGCACAGGCTTGGTAAATCACCCCCAGTATCTCACTAAAAACAATCATCTCTCCAACTCTATTAAATCTTCCCATGCTCACCTCTAGGACATCTCCAGAGTCTCTCTCGTCCTCTGGAACTCTCTACTCCTGTCCTGCTTTCTCCTTCATTTTTAGGCAATCCCTGAAACTCATATCTTCACTTAAGTCTTTAGCCTTTAGCTAAAAACTCAATATTTTCTTTCTCTCATTAGCTCATTCCCCCGAGTTATTACTCTTTGTTCCACTTGCCCCACCCTCTTAGAATGTAAGCTTTCAGGAGCAGGGTCCTCCTAACCCTCTTATATTGCATTTTATTGTAATTGTACTATCTCACGTTATATTGTAAAGCACTGTGCAAATTGTTGGCACTGTGTAAATTCTGTATAATATTAATAATAGCCATACATGCATAGATTTCTCATGTTCAGGTCATAGGCCGAATAAGATACATATAATAGTTTCCTCCATCTACGATAAGGAATGTCCTCTGAAGGCTGTTGTATTCTGACAACCACAACAACTGCGGTTGTCTGAATATCACAACAGTGACTGGATTTGATAGTATAATGCAGCCACTGTTTGACCAGAAGTATGTGTATTGCAAGTAGGAAACATGGAAAAAGTTCAGACCCGAACCGCAAGCCCTAATAAAGTCTATGGGACCCGAACTCGAAAAATCAAAAGTCCCCATTTCGAAAGCTAAAGTGCAAAATATTGGCCAAAAAAAGGGTATGGAGGCCCAGGCACTACCCTTGGGGAAATGTATCAATGCAAAAAAAAATTGTTTAGATATCATTTTTTAAAGAAGCAGTGATTTTGATGATGCGTAAAGTGAAACAATAAAAATGAAAAATGCCTTTAAATATAGTGCCTAGGAGGTTCTCTTAGTCTGCCTGTAAAGTGCTGCATCTTTACTGTGTATAGAACCTGCTGCAGAAAAACTGACATATAGAAAGAAAAAATAAGTGACATTTAAATAGATTTTCCCAGCTGTAAGCCATTGGCAGCAATACAAAAATATAGAAAAAACAGTGTGCCCCCCAATCTATACCAGGCCCTTCGGTTCAGGTATGGATTTTAATGGGCACCCCATACCAAAATGTAAAAAAGAAACGGTGTGGGGTCCCTCCCAAAATTCATACTAGACCCTTATCTGAGAATGCAGGCTGGCAGGCCAGAAGGGGGGGTGAGCGGTTGGCTTTCCCTCCTGAACCATACCAGGGCTCAGCATGGGGGGTGCTTAGGGGTGGGGGGCTCTGCCCGGACGGTAACTGTTTGGCCTGAACTGTTCGCCCATCTCTAGTGGCAAGTTTAATTCCTCATGTTAGCAGATATACTTTAGGTGTCTCAGATCCACCACTAAACCACTTAGCAGCTGTAATATACTTACTAACACATGCACTGCTTGCCTGTATATACAGTTGCTTGTGACCAACTAATATAAGACATGTTACAATTAGGTTAATAAGCATTTTTACAAGAAGCGTTTTAATATAGCAGACATGGCATTTTATGTATTCCTCAGCAGAATCTACGTTTAACTTCACTGTGCTGATGTTAGGGCCCTAATGCATTGCCACCGCAGCTTCAGGACATATGACATAGATCTTGAGTGTTGCTTGTTTTTAAATGACAGGTACGTTTGTACTTCAAACTCCTTCCAATCCTGCTTCCCCTATACCTTACTATTTTTTTAAACAGGTTTTCAGTTTAGGTTAAGGCCTACTTTAATCACCATTGACTCTACTTGAACATAAAAATGCTTGAGCTCGCAAAATAAATAATCTTAAAAAGGGAGGATACTATCCCTAATGGGTGAATTAACTTCTTGCATTTGCTGCTCAGCTGCATATCAAACACCTGGAAGGGGAAACAGTGACACGTTACGTTAGCAATGCTTTTATAACATTTTAGAGCTGCAAGGCTTTGCTTTGAAATAAAACCAATCCTACATAAGTGAATTCAAACCTTAATAATCTTACATATTGATCCATTGAGCTCTCTGGATAGGAGGTAGGATATTACAATAATTTAGTGCACATTGCTTACAGGTAACAGAAGAACTGTTACGTTAAATTTATGTTTTAGCTTAGATCCAGGTAAATTATAGCAGCATTAATATTTTGCATGTGGAATGTGCATTGGTTATTTTGCCTGCCGGTTAGAAAAATGTGTACACCTGAAGGTTTCCAGAGAATTCTGCCTGGTTGTTATTGGCATGCATAGTCCATATCATAAACTTTTTCTGCACATCTAACAAAGCATTTGAGCAATTAGATATGTTGGAAAATTTATGGGCTGAGATACTTGCTCATCTTTTGTGATGTGAACCATAAATCTTTGGAATTGTTCCCTGGAAGCTATACTGCACAGGTGGAACTTTTTCCCTTTTGAAAAGTTTCCAGCATTTATCATTACGATAACAAATGTTCCAGGCTGTTCTCCACTCATTTTAATATTTTCCTTGCCCCAGAGAATCCGCATACGTACACTTCAGAATAGAAATGAGAGAGATCACCAATGCTGTTGGTGGTGAACATAATTTCCAGTGATATTATTTGCTGTAACAATGCATGCAATTAATATTTGGTGACAAACATAATACAATTTTGTATTTGCGTTACCTTGCATTGCTACAGTCCTTCATTTAAATTTGTATTTTTTCAACGCAAACACTGCAAATTAAAAAGTGTGTATGCATACCCACTAAACTGTGTTCCCTTTTGCAATATCCATTTTATCCATATGTTATCTTGCCTAGTTTGCTCATTCATTTGTTGGAGGTCATGAAGGAGCAGTACCATTCTAAAGAAAGAGATGTCATTATCCCCTCATAACTAGTTCTTTATAGTTTATTTGCCAGGAACTGGATATTTATCATGGCAATCCTATCCTAACTCTAATCATTTCTCTTGCATGCTTTTTTAAAGCCATCTGTGTTTTAAAAAATGTAGCTGTCTAGCAAATGAGAAGAGAGTACAGGATGATACCAGGGGTCATTGTTTTGAGCAATGATGATCTCTGCCACTTATAAAACATATAGGAGCAGAATGACAAAGTGATAGGAAGTTGTGGAAAACATAAGGCCTCTGGGCTGCAAAGTTTTACAGAGCTGAAACAAATAGATCATAGAGGATCACAGGTCCTAGTCTATGGGGCTTGTTTACTAAAACTGGAGAGTGAAAAATGCAGTGCAGCTCTGCATAAAAAATAATCAGCTTCCATTTGTTTGTCAAAGTTTAATTGAACAAGCTGCAGTTAGAAGCTGATTGGCTGCCATGCAGAGCTGCACCAGATTTTGCACTCTCCAGTTTTAATAAATCAACCCCACATCTACATAGAAGCCTAGAGAATATCTGGAAGTCACAAGACACATGATTTTGCAAGTGGGCATGCATGCACAGATTATTTACATTAACCACTTCAATACCCGCCCATCGTCATACGACGTCCACAGATATGGGGACATCCCCCCTCCCGCCGCCATCCGGTGCTTCTCCGGGCTCTCCTGTGCCATCGGGGGCCCGGAGAAGGAATCGTCCGGTGCTTGCAGGAAGCATAGAGATGACTGGTGACCAGATGGTCATCAGTCATCTCTATGACCGTCGGAGGACCCGGGCGCGATGTGATGACGTCACGCCCGGGTCCCCGTAAGTAAACCAAGCCGTGATTGCGGCTAGTGAGCAACACCGATCATGAGATCTGTGAATTTTTTTCACCAATCTCAAGCTTCGCAGCCTGGAAGAGAGATGTGGGGTCTTATTGACCCCGCATCTCTCCATAAAGAGGACCTGTCACACACATTTCCTATTACAAGGGATGTTTACAATAAAAGTGATTAAAAAAATAAGTTAAAAAAAGTGTAAATAAATAAAATAAGTTAAAAAAAAAAAAAAATTAAAACGCCCCTGTCCCCGGTAGCTCGCGCGCAGAAGCGAACGCACGCGCAAGTCCCGTTGACATATGTAAACGCTGTTTAAACCACATATGTGGGGTATCACCGCGTGCGCTAGCATGTCAGCAACAATTCTAGCACTAGATCTCCTCTGTAAATCTAAACTAGTAACCTGTAAACATTTTCAAAGCGTGGAGATTTTTAAGTACCGTAGTTTGCCACCATTCCATGAGTGTGCGCAATTTTAAAGCGTGACATGTTAGGTATCCATTTACTCGGTGTAACATTATCTTGCATATTTTCCAAAAAAATTGGGCTAACTTTACTGTTTTGTTATTTGTTTAATTCATGAAACAATTTTTTCCCCAAAAAAAGCGTTCCAAAAATTATTGCGCAAATACCGTGCAAGATAAAACGTTGCAACGACCATCATTTTATTCCCTAGGGTGTCTGCTAAAAAAAAACATATATAATGTTTGGGGGTTCTGCATAATTTTCTAGCAAAAGCATGATGATTTGTACATGTAGGAGAGGAGTGCCAGAATAGGCCCGGTAATGAGGTGTATATAAAAGCCCGGTATTGAAGTGGTGAAAAACATCTTTATACCTTACAACACCACATACCTATGATATCTTATAAACAATGGCATGACCACGGCATACTATTTCTAAATGATATTTTAGATAAAGGTCGCCCCAAATCCTTCTCCGACTTACAACTTGCATAAAACTTGCCTGACAAGGATCTGTACCTACACTCTAGGACTAAACACTTCCTGACTACTTCCCCCCAATGGGATCGCTGCATACCCTTACCTACGTGGCTCTTCCTCAACAACCCCTCCTCTTCCCAGAAAGGTATATCGCTCTTTTATAATGTTCTCCAAAAAAAGACTTTGTTTGCAAAAACGACCCCCCTACTTAAATGGGAATCAGACCTAGGTTGCTCCTACACTACACAACAATGGGCCAAAGCCTGCAAATCAGTCTATACAGTCACTAGTTGCTCTACCCTTTGGGAACTCTCTACAAAAATTTCACTGAGATGGTACTTGACCCCGGCACGGCTATCTAAATTCGGTGAGGGGCAGAGTGATAGGTGTTGGAGACACTGTGGATCTCAGGGGACTCTGCTCCATATATTCTGGGACTGCCCCAAAATAACCCACTTTTGGACATCGGTCTTCCGGGTGATCTCTGAGGCCTCGCACTTTGTAGCTCACCCCCAGCCTGGACTGGCACTTTTGTCACTAGATATGGAGGGATGCCCTGCTGAGTTGAAACACACTATCTTGCACATTCTCTTATCGGCTAGACTATGCATAACGAGGAACTGGAAACGCCCCCTGCCACCTGCTGTAGGAGACGTTATACAGACTACCCAACTACATTACACCTACGAGACGACATTAGCACTCAGGGACGTGAATAAAGCTAGCGTCGCTAGGAAGTGGCGCGATTGGTCCACTTGGTATAAACGGAACTGCATGTCTCCACTTGTTTTACCTTGAAATGCCTGGGCTGCTCCAGCCAAGGGGGGCCGACTCCGCTCCCGGTCGCAGCCTTGAACCCAGTTGGGGGCGACCGGAGGTGGAGAAGACCCTCTGGCAAATATACCTTTTAGATCCCTTGGTTCAATACCTGTGTATGCTTTGGAACTAGTGTACCTACTGCGCATTATTATTCACTATTGTTTTATTTGAGGCATTGTTTGACTGCCATACCACTGCTGTATTATTTCTATCCATACGTCGTGACTCTTTGCGTGACTAAATGTTTATCTGTCATGTAATATGAAAACCTGAATAAAAATTTACTGATTAAAAAAAAAAAAAAAAACATCTTTATTACTACTTTCATTGACACTGACTATAAAGTAGGAAAGTTACTTTTAAAAGGACATGATATTTTAGGACCTCATTCACACAAGCATAGAGGACTATACCGTGTGAAGAAGGCATATGTTTATGTGATCGGGAGGCTCCCAGGAGTAACAGGTGTTTGCATACAGCTGCTTCTACAAATCATAGATAGGCTTTGGGTGTACGCATTTCACTGCACATCCAAGCATTTGCGTACGTACAGTAATTGGATGACACAAGCTGGCTGCAAAATAATTGGACAATTTAACCACCTCAAATTATATTATTCACATTCACCGCTATGCCCAAAGTTAAAATAAAATTAGGCATGAATCAATTTGCCTTATAACCTCTGATTAAAAGGGTTCTGCTGCTGGCGCATTTGTCTCCGCTCTATTCTCTGTAGTATCCCAATTATTCTAGTAAAGCCCAAACCTGTGCTCTTTGACTACTAAAATTGGACTTTGGCTTTGCTCATAATAATTGTCCTGCTGCTGGCCAATTTTACACTACCAAAACACCCGCCTGTGCAATTTTTATCTAGCATATTTTGACTAAGACCCCTTTCACATTGAGGAGTTTTTCAGGTGGTACAGCGCTGCTATACCACCTGAAAAACTCCTTCACTGCATCCTCAATGTGAAAGCCCAAGGGCTTTCACACTGAGGCGATACACTGGCAGGAGAGAAAAATCTCCTGTCAGCAGCATCTTTGGAGTGGTGAGAGGAGCGGCGTGTATTCTGCTCCTTCACCGCTCCTTCCCATTGAAAACAAAGGAAAATCGCGGCAATACCCCCCGCAATGTGCCTCTATTGAGGCGCATTCTGGGCGGTATCAACCCTTTCACAGCCGCTAACGGGGGTTAATACCGCACCGCTAGCGGCCGCAACTCACCGCAAATCCGACGGTATAGTGCCGCTATTTTTAGCGCCGCTATATCGTCTGCGGGGCTCCCGCCGCAATGTGAAATGGGCCTTATTATCCCTGATTTAACCACTTACCGACCACAATAATAATATATAGTTTGCAGTTTGCAAGTGGTTTACCGAATTATGGCTGAAGGGATGCTTACATTCCTCGTAATAGGAATAAAAGTGCTAAAAAATAATAATAGATCAAGTGTGACATGTTCGGTATCTATTTACTCAGCTATAACGATCTCTATTTTATTCCCTAAGGTCTCTGCTAAATAAATATATATAATGTTTGGGGGGGGGGGGTTATAAGTAATGTTCTAGCAAAAATACTGATTTAAACTTGAATAAATCTTGAATAAATCTGTCCTGCTACTGGCCAATATTGACTCTAGTACATTTGGGCTTAGTCTTGCTAATTAAAATTGTTCTGCTGCTGGCTACTTTTACATTGCTGCATCAACTGCAGTATCTTATGTAGAAAAACACGTGCCTGTACACTTTGTCTTGAATACATTTTGGCCAATTCTTCCTCTTTAAAAATGTCCAGCTGCTGGCAAATTTTACACTGCTGCATTATCTCTTAGGCCTCGTACACACGAGGCAATAGATTTGTTCAAAACGGTCTGTCCGACCGATTTGAACAAATCTGTCTGTTTGGATTTTGGTTTGCTCGCGTGTACACACGAGCAAACCAAAATCCCCGCCAGCAGACGGCGCGCTGACGTGTCGGTGATGTGGCGGTGACGTTGACGCCGCCACGTCACCGCACCAGGAAGTAAAACACTTCCGCGCATGGGCCGAATCCATTCGGCGCCAGTGCGAGACGACATGTCTGCTGGTAAGTGTTCTAACCAGCAGACATGTCGGGCGGACGGGTTCCCACCCGATAGATTTCAAAGCATGCTTTGAAATCTGTCGGGTGGCCAAATCCGTCGTCTCGCCCGTACACACGATCAAATCTGTCTGCTGGGACAGTCTAGCAGACCGTTTCCAGCAGACAGATTTGATCGTGTGTACGCGGCCTTAGGCCCAGCTTCACAAAGACCTACGCCAACATATCTACTGATACGCCATCTTAAGTCCAAATGTGCGCCATCGTATCTATGCGCTGATTCTCTAAATCAGATACGCCTGAATTTTGCCGTTTGCCGATTACGTAAGGCATTTTTCTGGTGTAAAGATAAACCACCAAAAAGGTGGCGCATCCCATGCAAAGGTATGGACGTTGGAACAGCCATCGTTTTTACGTTGTTTGCGTAAGTCGTACATGAATGAGGCTGTGTCGTGTATCTTAGGCATTCTATTTGACGTGATTCTGAGCATGTGCACTAGGATACGTCCATGGGCGGCGCATGCGCATATCATTTGCATGGGGTCACGGTTCATTATAATACAACACGCCCACTGCCTTTGAATTACGCGGGCTTACGCCGGCCCATTTACGCCACACCGCCGTAACTTAGGGAGCAAATGCTTTGTGAATACAGCATCTCTATGTTGTGTCGGCATAGCGTAAAGAAGATACACTAAGCCCGCACAAAGATACGCCTCTCTACGTGAATCCGGGCCTATGTTCTTAATAACAGTGTGATAGAATTTGCCAGCGGCATGGCAATTTTGCCTCAGTGGGAACTGAGGCAGCCACACTAAACTCCCCTATTACCATTTGATGAAAACATGTGTCCCGCTAAAAGTACCTAAAAAAAGCATTTTGATTAACCTAAAATGAATCAGATCCTGATACTGCTTCTATATGGAAGCCAAAGCTATCTGGCACTGTTGCTGAGATTGTCCATAAAAATCATACTGTACTGTAACATCATTTACAACTTTAAGGCGTTTTCCAAAACATATAATTAAAAAATATATAAATGTTTTAGAGTAGCGTGAAAATATCCTTTTAATGCATTGGTACATGTTCCCATGTCAGTACCCAGCTTTCCATGCCCCCCCCCCCCCCCCCCCCCCACACACACACACACCAACCCCATAGTCTTCACTGTGACTTGCCTTTAAATTCAGATTTTCCAAATTTCAAACACGGACAGATTTTCTCAATCCCTAAACTTAAAATGAACCCTTATATACAATTTCAATATCAACTTCTGTGAAGTTTCGTTTTTTTTTTGTTTTGTTTTTTTGCTGTGTTTAATTTGCACTTGTCTAACCGTAAAGAAATAAATATTAAACATTATTCTGAAGTATCATTTGGATTTATTTCCTGCCTAGAAGCAAGTTAATAAATAATTCAGAATAGAATCTTTGCTGTCCCCCTAAAATATTGCAAACTGACTTTGAAACAATATAGTGAATGATGTGGGTTGCTGAGTATAGGCATAACCATAAATTAATTAGTTGTGTTAAATCAGCTGTGTTAAAAGACAATTATTCTGAGATCTTGACGTTTTGTTTTTTGCTGTGTCCAATTTTGCAGTTTCCTTCACATTCTTTACATAAGAAAGTATATACAGTGCTTAAAGTGGAAGTAAACTCTTTAGGCTTACCTATAGGTACCGTGAATATCTCCTAAACCTGCACTGTTTAGGAGATATTAACCTCCCTGGCTGTATGATTATGTCAGGTTTTTGATGCTGAAAGTGGTACAATTGTTTTGCATGGAAATTTGGTGTTTTATATTGTAGGCCTGTAATTCTTAGAAATAACTCACTTAACCACTTAAGGACCCACTCATGTACATATACGTCTGTATTTTAAAGATCGATATCTCGGTAACGGCAGCAGCTGCTGCCACAACCGAGGTATCCATCTTTAGCATGAGCGGTCCTGTAAATGATAACTATGGTCTCCGTGGCAGATTCGCCGCAAGATCACCGATTTCGGTGGCGAGAGATGCCCCCCATCCCGCCGCTCTCCCATACCCTCCGCCGCTTACTGAAGCCGTCGGTAGCGGCAGAGGCGATCGGGTCCTGCTGCCTGCTGTGTGTAGATGCGAGTGAGGGCAAGATGGCCCCCACCCATCCCCATAGCATAGCAGGCTCAGTTGCAGAATTGTCGCTGTCATTACTTTTAGTGTTTGATGATGAATTTCCCAACAAATCGCTATCGCTTAATTCTGCAAGTGATTCTAATTTATTATCACTGTTTTTTAGCTGCTCTAAAACCACTTTTGACATAAAGGGACACTTTTTGTTTGCTATGGACAATCTACAGTTTCCAGGCAGAAATAACAGTTTTTATAATATAAAAATGCATGCAGGACACTGGGAAGACCACTAGGGACAAAGGGGGTGTGTAATTATTTTATACAGTATTGTAATCTGTAAGATTACAATATACTGTATGTGTATTGTGTTTTTACTTTTTTGAATTTGGCGCCGATCTCCGCCCCATGCATCGTAACGTCGCAGGTGATGGAGATCGGCAGAACTTGGGCACTGTGTGAATCGAGCGAGGAGACAGCTCACACAGCAGGGAGACATCGCAGGATCCAGGGGACAAGGTAAGTAACCATGCCTGGATACTGCAATGGGATCTGGGTCGGGGATACTGCTAATGGTACTGAAATTTCACCCTGAGCCTGACTCGGGATTACAGCAGGGGGGTTAACACTGCATGCAAGCAGTGACGTCACCATCACATGTGCTCTGAGGCGACGGCATACCCGTGCCATCCCTTCAGAGCCCCGTGCCGCAGCCTGTGACTCATGCACGCATGCAGGGGAGTGACGTCATCATGGCATGGCCAATCAGGTGGCCAGAGCACAAGAACCCAGAAGGAAGACCGGGTGAAGATAAAAGCCCTCTCAGAGGTGACAGCGTGCTGCTGGAGGGCTTCGCTCTTAAGTAAGTATTTGTGACACATACTAGCACATTATGCCTTTACCTTGCAGGGTTTAAAAAGAAAAAAAATGGTGCGGTTTACTACCGCTTTAGACACATGACCCAACATTTACTATTAAATTAGACCTCAAAATACATACTTACCTTTTTGTCTACTGCTGTCAACCATTTTGAACCTTCTGGCTTATTTATTAAAACAAATGTACAGTATTTGGTCTGCTGAACCAACAAGACATAGATATACCGTACATAGAACAGTAAATAAGCTACACGGACACACCTAAATATAAGGACTTCAGTGTATATTTTAGTGACATTAAACCCATGAATAAAGAGACTTGTGATAATTCCTGTCAGAAAGAGCAGATCATTTACATGCCTTTTTGCTCTGACTATTGTACAGCACTTTTTATGCTAGGTTCACATCTGTGTGTTTGCTGCAGCTTGCGTTTGTGCTGTAGCACATGCAAAAGAGCAGCGTGTTTTGGTGTGGGATTTGGTGCAATTTACACTCTGTCATTGACCAGCAACCACCCACAACAGTAGACATTACTTTACTGCTGGGAGGGGCCATCAGGGTGCTGGACATAGCTTCCCATATGCATCACCTGCCTCTGTACTCCTTTCAAGAGCCCTAATGCAAATGCAGTGACTGGACCTTGGGAAGAATTATGCAAATATCAACATGCTTTCATGGGTGGATGTCAGTCTGGAGGTCTGAGCATTTTATGGCAGGCTGCATTTGCATACAGACCTCCCTAGGTAGCACCTACCTGTGATGTGTAGCCTACATGAATAAAAACTACTGAAACCCAATGAATGGAAGGGGTGGATGAGGACAGTAAGGCTGAGGAGGAAAGATGGTGCAGTAAATCCTTGAGCCAGGAAATGAGGCAGGCTGTCTGACTTACTGCAGTTTTTAAGGCCCCTTTTTACACTGAGGCGGATTCGGACGCTAGCGGTATGGTATTAACCCCCCGCTGGCGGGCAATAAAGGGTTAATACCACCCGCAATGCGCCTCTGCCACGGTTTCCCATTGTTTTAAATGGTAAGTAGCGGAGAAGGAGCAGTATACATGCCGCTCCTCTCACCGCTCCAAAGATGCTGCTGACAGGAGATTTTTTTCTCTCCCGCCAGCGCATCGCCTCAGTGTGAAAGTCCTCGGGCTTTCACATTGAGTATGCAGTGAAGGAGTTTTTCAGGCGGTATAGCAGTGCTATTTTTAACGCTGTACCGACTGAAAAACTCCTCAGTGTGAAAGGGAGGAGCCAGTACTACTGTGTGAGACAAAAGGTAAGGCCTTAAGCACATGTACATGCACATGTTTTGAATTCACCCGGACAGACCTGGCAAAGTATATCTCATCTGAGGAGCTTTTGCTTCCAGAAATCTATGTGGTAAATTTGTTACGGGAAATTTGACAAAAAAAAAAAATTAACACCCTTTTCTACCTGGAGTAACTTACTGATTCCTCTTGCATTGTACATCTGGTTTATTCCTTTTCTTTATTGACAATTTTCCATGATTTTTAAAGTGGGGGAATTTTCTCTGCAAATGGAATCATAGGCCCAGATTCAGAGAGAATTGGATTCTCGTAGCGTATCAGAAATACACTACGCCGCCGTTTTTTACCTGGCTCTACGTGGAATCCAGGTAGATTTTGTCCAGTAAACGACGGCGGCGTAGTGTATTTCTCCCGTCGCAATCCATCTAGACGAGTAGGGGGCGTGAAGGATTTAAAATAGGCGCATTCCCGCGGCGATCGAACTGCGCATGCTCCGTTCGCAAATTTCCCGCCGTCATTCGTTGTTTGAGTAGCGTCGTTTACGGACATTTCTATTCCCGAACGAGTTACGCAAAAAAAAAAAATATATATTAAAATTCGATGCGGGAACGACGGCCATACTTAACATGGGCTACGCACCGTTAGACCAGCAAAAAGCTGGTCTAACAGTACGTAAAAAAAAACAGACGTAAGCGATTGCGAAGACCGCTCGTATCTTCGTGGATCGCCGTAAAAACACATTTGCATATCCCGACGCATGAAAACGACGCAAACTCCTCCCAGCGGCCGCAAAAATATCGCAGCGTAGATCCGAAGGCTTACGAAGACATAAGCCTCTCGGATCGAAGCCCGAAGCCGCCGTATCATGGTTTGAGGATTCAAACTAGTGATACGGCGCGCGAAATTTGAAATTACTCCTGTCTAACACCAGTTAGACAGGCGTAATTGCTTTATGAATCTGGGCCATAGTTGGTAGGAACAAAATTCTCTGTAGTGGTATATGCAGAGCCCATACTCTATAAACAGAAAATAATAAGTGTCTGGATGGTAGATATCTTCCTTAAACCTCTATTGTGCATCAACAACCATTTGAAAAGTTTTTTTTTTTGCACTTGTCTAAGCTTAAAGAAATAAATATTAAACGTTATGCTGAAGTATACATTTAGATTTATTTCCAGCCTAGAAGCAAGTTAATAAATAATTCAGTATCGAGTCTTTGCTTTCCCAAGAAAGTATCGCAAACTGAATTTGAAACAATGTAGTGAATGATGTGGGTTCTGAGGAAAGGCATAACCATAAATTAATCAGATGTGTTAAAATCAGCTGTGTTAAAAGTCAATTATTCTGAGATCTTGGAGAACACATTGTTCTATTTGAATAAGTAGATTTGATTTTCATGTATGAAAATACTGAGGCAGCAACAAAATGTAAAATACATTTTCTACAACTTGAATTATTTCCATCGACGTCTAGCTGGACAATATACAGTCATGCATTTGAAATGATTCCTGTGTTCTTCAATAACATTTTCAGCAGTCAGTATGGAAACAGCAAGTAGAATGTACCAACTATAATAGTCTCTGTGAAGGGGTTAGAAGCAGTGATTGAAAGAATTTCTTTTGGTAACAGTGGATTACTTGTTGTTGTTTCTAGATACTCCAACTTACAGAAGAATTGCTTTATGCTATCCAAGCTCAGAAGGTCTGATTTACTAAGATCAAAGGGCTACTGGCAGCAGATGTCAGTGAGCCTTACTCAGGATTTTTGTGTCTACATGGTAATTAGCCACAATCAGCCCCATTGCTTGCTGTCTGCTCATAGACAAACTGCGTAGAACCAAATCAGAGAAAAAGAGTCAAATAAAAATATGTAGACCACGGAGGGACACCGTATTAGTCATATTGTGCCTCGCTGTATGAGCCGCGGGTGTACAGTGTGCTCAAGGTCTGGTTTTGTCTGTGTTGCAGGGTTTAATGGTGGGTTTTGCCTGTGTCTAAGGGTGGGTTGTAACACAGACAAAAACCCACCTTTCAACACACCCAAAACCCGCCCTGCAACAGCGAGGCACAATATAATAATTACGGTGTCCCTCTTCTCTTTGCACCGCTTTCAATTGTGCCCGTAAAATGGTATACCACAATGTGTGCATGCTCTATGGTGACGTCACTCCAGCTGAAAGGTAAATCAGCTGGAGACCCCTTCCGTTCTGTGCACTTTGTGACAAAGGGCACAAATTGATAGAACAACGGCACTGGGGAGCTACAGTTCATTGAGGGAACCCTAAATGCCAACATATAGAAGATCCTCAAATGGAAGGTGGAGGAGCGCAAGGTCTCTAACATCCGTCAGCTCTGTGATGACATCATGGAGGAGTGGAAGAGGACTCCAGTGGCAACCTTTGAAGCTCTGGTGAACTCCATGCCCAAGAGGAGTTTTTCACTTAGGGGTGGGTGTACTCACTTTTGTTGCCAGCAGTTTAGACATTAATGGATGTGTGTGGAGTTATTTTAAGGAGCACAGAAAATGTACACTGTTATACAAGCTGGACACTCACTACTTTATATTGTAGCAAAGTGTCATTTTTTATAGTTGTCACATAAAAAGATATAATAAATTATTTACAAAAATTTGAGAGGTTTACTTACTTTTGTGAGATACTGTTTATGCACACAATCAAGGACCCTTGCTAGTACCCCTTTAAAAATAGCTAGGTTACATGGAATGGAAGAATAAGGGGACTGTACAACCAGGGTGTACTCACTTTTATGAAATACTGTATATGGCCAGCATTGTATTAAGTAAAAACATTTTTTTACGACTGAATTCTTACACACTGCATGCTTTTTCACTATGATGTCAATGCAAATTCCTCTTTGGGGCTTTATAATAATCAGACCAAAAGAAAAAAAAAATACATAGCTCAATATTGCTGAATTGTTGTGGTTGAGCGTTACAATCAGTTGAGAGTTGTGGTTGAGAGCTACAATCAATAGTGCTTGTCAAAGAACAAGGAATAATCATTTCACTGCTTGCAGCTATCTAAAAAAAGGAACGTTAAACTGCAAGAAGGTGTCTGTGAACATCGATGACCTGAGATTGGTTAAAAAGCTTCAATCTTTGGATCGTCTGCAGTTATAAATAAAGTTACACATTATACAACAACTTAGAAGTCTAACGTGAACAGTTTTAGAAACAGAAGTTTCCATAATTTTCAAACTGACAATCTGCAGATTTATTTAGGTGTACAGAAAGTATTAATAGTACTGCATGAAGCATCCTGAAGTTGGAAAATAGCTGGAAGGGAAAATTCATGAACAGGTGTTTGAAGTCTGTTAAATTAATACCACATATGTGTTCGGTTGCCAATAGAAATATATAATTGGAAATTCTGTTCTATTTCCATAATCCTATTTTCTCACCTTCTTTTATGGCTCAGTTTCTGCAGAAATGCCAGAAGTGAAACAGAAAGAAATGCTAATGATGCACTTTTTGTAACTAGTTACATTAAAAGGACAGCAGCTGAATGAAAAAGATATTCAATAAGAGAGAAGTTATGATGAAACTCTGGTGCTATTCGTTTTTATGAATATTAAAAACAAAAATAAGTCAGGAACTTTATTCATGATATCGCTAACCTTACTGATATCACTTTCTCTCAAAAGTGACAGTGATATGCAATCTGAATCTCAAAATCATTGTTCCTATTGCTATATTAGCCTCTTGACTACTAGCCTGTAATTCCCCTTCATTACTAGGCCATTTTTCAGTTTTTAGTGCTATAATAATTTGACTGGCAACTGTTACTCCTTCATGCAACACTGTACCCAAATTAATTTAATATAATATTTTTAAGAAAGATAGAGCTTTCTTTTGGTTGTATTTGTTAACCAATCACTTTATGTTTTCTATTAAAAGGAAAAAACAAAATCAAAAATGTAATTTGAAAAATTTGGAGAGTGCATGTCTGTTGGGGAGAGGGATCACCTCTGCAAGCAAAGTGGTGTGTGTTTTTTCAACCAGTTTCAGTGGTGGGAACACGGGAACACTGTTTTTTCTGTCTGCACTATTTATTGGATTACTATCTATCATGTATACATTTTTTGTCACTTGTGACCTTTTATATGATAACACTTATAAGTCACTGTGCTACTTTGAAGTCTAATATTTGCACTTGGATTTTTTTTTTTTACAGTGGCACTAGTGAGATATATTTTATTACTTGTAATTATTAAGTTTTGTAATTTTTCACGCAAATGCACAAATAGCACTTGATTAAGATCCACTTATCTGGAACCATATTCATATGTTCCCAATGTTAGATCCTCCACAGCGCTGAGATTATTTTGCACATAAAAGGTGATTGACTGACTTTGTGCCACACATTTTTGAAAATGAAGAAACATGCCAGTACTGAGGGGGTTAAACACAGAAGAGTTGAAGTGGTTAATGTACTGGTCACATATAGTGGCAGGATGGACGTGAAGGGGTTAATGTTCAGATGGGCAAGATAAGAAAGGTGAGGGGTTAATATACAGGTCACTAGGGACAATATTGGTGTGTGTGTAGAAGAGGAGAGGGCAGAAAAGAGGTAGAAAAAGATCCCTGTCTAACTGCAACATAATGTATAGAACAGCAGCTGATCTTATTCATGCCTATTCATACATACTGATCTTTCTCCTTCCCCTGTTGTAAGGGTAATAGGAGAAATTGGCAACAGTACAATGTTGTAGGCAAGTACAGTTTGCTAGTTTGCCACTAGGTGGCTCTGTCCCAAAATAGTCTTGTAATGGGAAATTATGTAATTAGGTGTTAGGTCCCCTTTTACACAAACCTTTCTGTAGCGACGTAATTGGTGCAATGTGTATAAATGCCGAGGGGGGAGCCCTTTGATGTGAGGCATTGGAGCCAAACATGTGTGCATGGAATAGGGGCGCTAAAAGAAAAATAAATAGGTGGATCGATACAACCTATCCCAATATAGACATAAATCCTTGTTACAAATAATATTACAAATTGTGCAATGTGCATATAAAATCAATGATAATGACAACACCTGCAGTGAAAAGGTGTGCAACTATATATGAGTGAAATATGATATAATTGGACAATATACAATACACAGTGAGATATAAAGTGACCATAAATGATGTTAAAGTGCTCCGTGCTCAAAAAGTCCTTGTGGTAGGTTCCACCTTCACCAATGGGACACCTCAAGTGGAGATGGATGGCTCCTTACCAGATGATGTCGACCTAAACTAAGGTCAATAGAGCCTGGGTATCACCACCTTTCGCATGGGGGATTCCAATGTAGTTTAACGAGTAATGCGGATGTCATAAGAAAAAAGGAAGAACAGCTCCCATAGTGTAAAACTATTTATTACGATATAAAAAACAAATACACAGTGCCAAGTGGCCCCTTACTTGAATGGGTGCCCGTATCCCGGCACTGAGGCTGTAGGCTTGTAGATATGGAGAGAGAAGCGAGGACCGGCGTGCGTTCCACTGCTGTGCGCGAGGAAACCAGATAACCGGATGTGAGTAATCAATGCGTGCCCAGGTACCGCCTCGACATATGTTTCGATATGATCGTCATCAGGAAGCGGAGCCAAACACCCCACAACTAACTGAATGTAGTCAGCTACTGCCGGGCCTTTGATGGGGCTGAACTCTGGTTGAGGTAGTTTAATATCCAGAAGAACCAGCTGTAGTCACCCTGACTTGAGTTATGATCTAAGTGGACTGTAAATGGGATGCAAAGGATCTTTTAAACCAGTATAAGTGTACTCTGATGTGAGTACCAGTACACCTGGGAGTTAGAGTAATATCTGGGAGCGTGTCCAATTTGGAGTGGGACATAGAAAGAGACTGGTATTCTACAGAAAGTTCCCTGTTAATCTTGGCTGTCAGAGCATGATACATCATCTTTTTTTATTTATTTTTTATTCTTTTTATTGTTTTTCCAAACAAAAGTGTACAAAACAGAGCCTTTGGGCATTCCCTATCTCAAACATTACAGAAAAATGAAAATATCAGAACTTAAACTAAGGGATGAGATCCGCTGAGGGGACAACCCAACTCTTAAACCTTTTATTGCTTACACTCACAAATAGTATGATATATAATACAATACTAGACATGCATCAAATATTTCTAATGAAATTAATATCTGCTGGGAGATGTGGGCACTAAGCTCAAAGATTCGTAGCTTTGTAAATGTCACACGACTGGGTGCGCCCTAAGACCACCCAGTTGTGTGACAAAAGGAAATAAATATTTGCTATTGTCACACTGATTCTCCTCCCAAACAATCAGTAAGCAGATCCTGAGACCCCTTTCCCAATTGGCCGAAAGGAGAAGCAATCTCATTGGCCTAGGGGGATAAGGGAGGAGACGCATGACCGCAGAGGATGCTGAGGAACCAGTGACCGACCCACCAGTCACCAAGTCTAATCCTCCGGCCCCTCCATGCTGAGTGCTGTCAGCTCCTCCTGTGGCTGCAGAAAAGGGGAGCACACACCTATAGGGGATTGCCCCTGTGACAATGCGCACACCACTCCTCGTCAAGCTGGCATTGCTGGGCATGGAGCCTGCACAGATTCCCCTAATATCTACTGCTGGTCCATCCAGCACAGCACAGTGTAAAAAATCTGGCAACCAGGGGGGGGGTGGTTGGCGGCCAGCGGGTGGTGGCATGCTGGAGCGATGGGGAGGTCAGATTCGTCTGCCACCCCCCAACTGATGGAGCACCAGCGCTACTGGCAAAATGTGCAGAAGAGTTCTGTTAGTATGATGTTATGTGTCACCGCTATCTTTGAAGAACATCAGTAATATGCAGAAAACATATTTCAAGTGTGAACATTCCTTTAAATATAAATATAACGGCATGGCTGTGGATATCTTAGTCTGGCATATGGCAAGTAGTAAAGGCACAATATGGTGAAACCTTCCAGCTACCAGCAGTGGGTAACTGTCCTATTCAAGAAGAGGAGGGGAGGGGACTTGCACATTTTGGAGTCAACATCTGGGCCAATCATAAGTTCCCTTACAATTCGATCATTTTGATATGCAGTTACAATAATCATGTGATACCCCACAGATTGACTGGGTACACTGTCTCTGTGTACCTTGATGTCTAAAGACAGCTGGGTACACATCTATCATCAGGCAGATTGACTGCCTCATATTTATCCAGTGACGGTTTTGTTCTAGTAGCCACTCAAAATTTGTAATTTTCTTTCGATTTTCATTTACCTGATAACAGTCTCCCTACTGGGGGAGTAGAGAGTTCTAAAAATATCACGGGAGTTCAGAAAATATTTTAAAATGTATGTGATATATGCAGCAATACAGGGAGTGCAGAATTATTAGGCAAGTTGTATTTTTGAGGATTAATTTTATTATTGAACAACAACCATGTTCTCAATGAACCCAAAAAACTCATTAATATCAAAGCTGAATATTTTTGGAAGTAGTTTTTAGTTTGTTTTTATTTTTAGCTATTTTAGGGGGATATCTGTGTGTGCAGGTGACTATTACTGTGCATAATTATTAGGCAACTTAACAAAAAACAAATATATACCCATTTCAATTATTTATTTTTACCAGTGAAACCAATATAACATCTCCACATTCACAAATATACATTTCTGACATTCAAAAACAAAACAAAAACAAATCAGTGACCAATATAGCCGCCTTTCTTTGCAAGGACACTCATGCAGCCTGCCATCCATGGATTCTGTCGGTGTTTTGATCTGTTCACCATCAACATTGCGTGCAGCAGCAACCGCAGCCTCCCAGACACTGTTCAGAGAGGTGTACTGTTTTCCCTCCTTGTAAATCTCACATTTGATGATGGACCACAGGTTCTCAATGGGGTTCAGATCCGGTGAACAAGGAGGCCATGTCATCGGTTTTTCTTCTTTTATACCCTTTCTTGCCAGCCACGCTGTGGAGTACTTGGACGCGTGTGATGGAGCATTGTCCTGCATGAAAATCATGTTTTTCTTGAAGGATGCAGACTTCTTCCTGTACCACTGCTTGAAGAAGGTGTCTTCCAGAAACTGGCAGTAGGACTGGGAGTTGAGCTTGACTCCATCCTCAACCCGAAAAGGCCCCACAAGCTCATCTTTGATGATACCAGCACAAACCAGTACTCCACCTCCACCTTGCTGGCGTCTGAGTCGGACTGGAGCTCTCTGCCCTTTACCAATCCAGCCACGGGCCCATCCATCTGGCCCATCAAGACTCACTCTCATTATATCAGTCCATAAAACCTTAGAAAAAGTCTTGAGATATTTCTTGGCCCAGTCTTGATGTTTCAGCTTGTGTGTCTTGTTCAGTGGTGGTCGTCTTTCAGCCTTTCTTACCTTGGCCATGTCTCTGAGTATTGCACACCTTGTGCTTTTGGGCACTCCAGTGATGTTGCAGCTCTGAAATATGGCCAAACTGGTGGCAAGTGGCATCTTGGCAGCTGCACGCTTGACTTTTCTCAGTTCATGGGCATTTATTTTGCGCCTTGGTTTTTCCACACGCTTCTTGCGACCCTGTTGACTATTTTGAATGAAACGCTTGATTGTTCGATGATCACGCTTCAGAAGCTTTGCAATTTTAAGAGTGCTGCATCCCTCTGCACGATATCTCACTATTTTTGACTTTTCTGAGCCTGTCAAGTCCTTCTTTTGACCCATTTTGCCAAAGGAACGGAAGTTGCCTAATAATTATGCACACCTGATATAGGGTGTTGATGTCATTAGACCATACCCCTTCTCATTACAGAGATGCACATCACCTAATATGCTTAATTGGTAGTAGGCTTTCGAGCCTATACAGCTTGGAGTAAGACAACATGCATAAAGAGGATGATGTGGTCAAAATACTCATTTGCCTAATAATTCTGCACTCCCTGTATACTGTATATGTTTTGTGACGTTTATATAGTTTATATAGTTTATATATTTCATTTGTTAATACCTAAATCAGATTCTGATACAGCCATACATGTTATGATTTTGTTACCTAGTTTCTTATAAGCACAGAATATAATTCAAATATGCTCCCTCTGACAAAAGGGCAAACTGAAAGATGTTTCGTTATACAGTATATAGATCTTCATAAATACTTGAACATCACGATCCTGTAAATAATAGGTTTAATGTCTGTTTTTTGCTAGCAAGTATTATTTTTAGGTCACATTAATATAGCACCTAGCTAAACTTTTATTCTGCAAAAGCTTATTAAGAATTTGTTATTGATTTCAAACCTCCCTTTTTTAGTAAAACTTGAATGTTCAATACCGTTTTACCCAAATAAACCTAAACAATAATATCAATGTGTCATCTTCTTCAACTGAAAAGTTAAAAAATAATATAACATTCTTAAAATGATCATCTTTATTCAAACTTACTTTAAACCTAGGTTCATATTGTAGCGATTTGTAATGCGATTTGAGAGATCAAATCGCATGACAAGTTACATCCTTTTGGAGGCAATGGCACTGTTTCAATCAGTGCAACGCCGATTTTGTGGCGCCACACCGATTTGCAAAAGTAGTTCCTGCACTACTTTTGTCAATTTTAGGTGCGACTTCAATAGACATCCATTAACCACTTAAGACCCGGACCAAAATGCAGGTAAAGGACCTTGCCCCTTTTTGCGATTTGGCACTGCGTCGTTTTAACTGACAATTGCGCGGTCGTGCGACGTGGCTCCCAAACAAAATTGGCGTCCTTTTTTCCCCACAAATAGAGCCACGGCTGGGTACTAAAACCAACGTATATATACGTTGATGTGCCCAGCCGTGCCATTCTGCCGACGTATATGTGCAGTAGGCGGTCCTTAAGTGGTTAATGAAGCCTCACATATGTCTAGTAAGTATCTGAAATTGTGCTGACCTTGCTATTTCGAAATTGCGCTACTTCAAGTGAAGTAACGCGATTTCAAAGTAGCATCAATGTGAACCAGGGCTTAAGTCCATTGCATTAATGGATAGCAGTGGACTTCAGTGGCAGGACAGGAAGTAATATATTATTCTTAAGAGGTTTGAGGAGTAGAGGTGACCGAGCCTGCTTTTGCATGCCTTCTCAATGTCTCAGTACCTCCAATACCTACTGTTACAGTACATCGTATTGTACAATATTCCTAAGATGTTTATGTGACAAAACAAACCCACCTCTACAAATGAATCTACGTAAACTTCCTTCCCATCTCCTCCCTTCATGTGTCTATGTACCTGAGTAGCACAGCTTCAGACAGGTTGGATGTTTACAGCCTTGTCTTCAAAAATCCATTTTAGCCCTGGCTTTAGCATGTCTTGTGCATAAGACCCCTTCAATTTTAATATCGCCATACTACAGGACTGGGGGTTTTAATTTCAGGAGGGCTAGGTAGTTCAGGCTAGCATTAGTTTTGTTAAAGGTACAGTTGTCTTCATTTGTGATATTTTGACTTTTTAGTTCACTGATGGGGTTACATTTTTACATAATAATCCACAATAAAGATACATTCATCCATAATATACAAGAGTCTTAGTTTTATTCAATTTTTACAACCAGTCATTCATGTAACTTGAGATCTCTTAAGAAGTACAAGTTCCCACCTACTGTCAACACAAGCAGTACAAAAACCTTAACAATCAGAGTATATTCAGAAATTGTTATACGCTATAATAGAAGCCTGTAGATATTATCAATCTCCAAGAACTTCCCTGCTGAATAATTCAAGATCATATCCTATACAGAAGTTCAATGATATATTATATTTTCATACCTCAGACTTCTGTTGATGATATTCTTTGTATTCGTGTTCTAGTGGCAAGGAAAGTGTAATATGCGATTTAAAAATATTCTATTTTAGATTATTCAATAACACAGTACACAGAGTTAAGTCCCAAATTTCCAAAGTAACTCATCTTTTACTGGTATTTTACTAAGTGAATTCTAACTAGCTGTATTGCAGTTAAAGGTACATAATAATATTAATAATAGAAAATAATTACTATACAGTTACTATACAGTATATACAGTATACAGAATACTATGTTTGCTTCACACAGAATTAGGTGGAATCTGAAGCTCTGTATAAATGTTGTTCATAAGTTTTAAAAGTGAAGTTAATATGGTGCTTTATTAACCAGTTTACGGCGGCACGATAGCTCTGTTGTTCTGAGAGGACATCATATGACGTCTTGCAGAGCCACTAGGAAGCAAGCGCCCGCCGCATTACTGGGAACCCGATGCGTGTGCCTGCTGGCCGTAAAGACCGCCGGGCACCCGCGATTGCCTAGTAACTGAGCAGGACCGTGGATCTCTGTGTGTAAACACAGAGATCCACATCCTGTCAGGGAGAGGAGACTGATGCTGTGTCCCTACATAGGGACACAGATTGGTCAGCTCCCCCAGTCAGTCCCCTTCCCCCACAGTTAGAATCACTAGTAGGGAACACATTTAAGCCCTTCCTCGCCCCCTAGTGTTAACCCCTTCCCTGACAGTCACATTTATACAGTAAACAGTGCATATTCATAGCACTGATCGCTGTATAAATGTGAAAGGTCCCAAAAATGTGTCAAAAGTGTCCGATGTGTCCACGATAATGTCGCAGTCCCAATGAAAATCGCAGATCGCCACCATTACTAGTAAAGAAAAAGTAATAAAAAAAAATCATAATTATGTCCCCTATTTTGTAGGCGCTATAACTTTTGCGCAAACCAGTCACTATACGCTTATTGCGTTTTTTTTACCAAAAATATGTAGAAGAATACATATCGGCATAAACTGAGAAAAAAAAATGTATAAAAAAAATGGGATATTTATAATAGCAAAAAGTAAAAAAATATTGTGTTTTTTTCAAAATTGTCGCTCTTTTTTTGTTTATAGCACAAAAAATAAAAACTGCAGAGGTGATCAAATACCATCAAGAGAAAGCTCTATTTGTGGGGAAAAAAGGACATCAATTTTGTTTGGGAGCCACGTCGCACGGCCGCGCAATTGTCAGTTAAAGCGACGCAGTGCTGAAAGCTGAAAATTTGCCTGGGCAGGAAGGGGGTATATGTGCCCAGTAAGCAAGTGGTTAAAGAAACCATGCACTCCTGTAAATTCTACTCAGACTGTTAACGTTTGCCTCAAATGTATCCTTCATGCCCCCGATGGTGCTTAATATCTGAGGACTCCAATAAAAAACAACTTTAGGTGCATAGTGGCTCACATAAGGTTCATGTGTTTATATCCATAAAGCCAGCAGTAGAAAGCACAAGTGCAAAACTCATTAGAGGTCTGGGCAGGTAGCATTTAAAAACCTATTGTGGGTGTGAGGTTAAAGCTAGAGGTATTTAGATGCAGTTTAATACATTCTGAGGGTTGAGGTACTGTAAATGACAGACATAAGAACAATAGTAAAAAAACAACAAGTTGAAGTCCAGTTGGTCAGATCTACCCAAATCTTCTTCCTAAGATACACATTTTCAACAATGCAAGGAAAGAAACAGCATGGGTAACCTACAGCATGTCACACTTCTTTTGTGGATACATGAAAAATTGCTTTTGACAGCTGTAATAGAAGAGTGACCATGCACTTGCCTATTTGTATTTTTCTTTGGATGCCTATCATCTGTAAGGTTTGAAGGCCATATAGTAGATTCTTCTATACTCTGCAATGTTCCCCATGCATTTTAGGGACCCTGCAAGTAAGCTTTTATTTACAAGACACTCACACATTGCAACCTTAACATTCTTTCCAATGATGGCAGGTGGCCAACAGACAGATAACAAAGTAAGAACATTTCTAGAGGTCAGGGCTTGCATTGTCTATAGTGATATCACATGCAGATGAAGAGGGATTGAGGAAAACTGGTATAGAGAAAATACATGACCTTGTATGTATAAATGTGCTTGTCCTGCTACCTGCATGTAAGCAAGTAGATGCTTTAAACACATCCACAAACACTGGAACTGCAAAAGAAGGATTTCAAGATTGGACTAGCAGCGAGGAGAGTGGCTGTCCTCCTTCTGTGTGAGGTTATTTAGAGTTTGGGATGTGCACCCAGATGAATAACAAAACTGCTCAACTAGGTACTCTGGGTTCTGCAGCTTGGAGGAGACAACACCTACTATTGGTTCAATTCTATGACAGTTTGCTCAAACAATGGTTCCTTCTGGCATATCCCTGCAAGCAGGGGTGGACTGACAACCCATGGGGCCCCCGGGCAATAGAAGATTATGGGGCCCCTGGGATTACAGATGGCCACCACACCAGGAGGCAGTGCAGAGGCAGGGCAGCTAAAATCTCAGGATTTTCACATCAAAAGCATGTCAGTTTAAGACATAGCAGGGACAGATGTAAAAAAACAAAAAAAAAACAGATTTTTACATACTGTCCCTGGTTTTATTGAGCCTGACAACCCTGATGGGGCCCCCTAGTGGCATGGGGCCCTCGGGCAGTGCCCGGAAGTCCCAATGGTCAGTCCGCCCCTGCCTGCAAGGTATTCTGTAAACACAAAAATCCAACCCAATTTCCAAAAATTGTTTCTAAAATATAATGATTGGCCAGAGAAGCTGTAGCCTAGGCTTTTTTTTACTATGTGAGAAAAATTATGCCTCTCAATCATTTCTTACGCGTTGAATCGTGTGCTTAAAAATAGCTAAACATTTGAAAAAGACATTTGGGAACACAATTACACTACAGATATTGTATGCCATACCTGCTGCGATTTTCCTGAATTTTATATTTCTTCGACCTGAAGATCAAATGTAGGTAGGACTGTTAGGCCTTTTTATGAAGAACATAATCACTGCCAAGTCAAGGCCTGTCTGTACGGTAAAGGCAAGGGCCATTATATATCCCTGTCAGGAAAAGGGAAAATAGAAAAACTAGGGCAGGCGTTTCAAACTCAAATCTTAGGATGGTTTGCAAAGGCAGTTGCACATTTACCCACAAGCTGCACTGCAGTAATTTGAAAGCAAGTCACTCGGAAAATCAAATTTATTTGGTATATTTTATAATGTTGTCTAATCTTATATATATATATATATTTTCAGTTTAACTGTTGTTGCTATTAAACTGTAGATTTTGTGAATACTAGTGAGCAAAAATACTGCTGCTCCCATTTGTCCCGGAAAACGTTATGTTCGTCTTTGATCTCTAATTTTGCATTGACAGAATTCATGTTGGATTAAAAACTGCTTAGATGGCTTCATGGAGGTGTAATCTAATGAGGCTACCCACCATCACCTTCTGTGCCACGTTCAGCGGCACAGAAGGCAGCTAATCAGTCACTTTGTATTTTCACAGCCACCACTTTCAAAAAGTATTCATAGCCACTCTAGCATCATCCTGCCTGCACATCTCACCTAAGAACAGACACGTTAGGCTTAGTTTTACAGTCTACTTTAGTGTCTCCCTGCCCAGCCACATCCTACTTTCTACCTTTAAGCTTACTTTTTCAGCAGACTTAAAAATGCCGGGGAAACCAACTACATTGCAGAACCATGTGAATTTAAACCCTTCCCAAAAGTAATATTGTTTGAAACCCCATAACCTGAAATACTGTCTTTTTGAGGCTACCTTGCTTTCAGCTTCAAAGTCTGTCACTGGCAGCATATGCAAGACATTTCAATACAGGAGTGTTAGTGGGCCTAACCATGTTTTTAGAGATTTAATGGAACAGATGGCACAACTTCTCCGTTAAGTGTTCTTATATAAAGAGTAATTATCAATGACAAGTTTGTTATTCCTTCTCCAAACTTTGACTCTTTAACATCAGTGACGCCCATCAGTGTCACCCATTAATTCCCATCAGTGCCCATCAGTGCAACACATCAGTGCTCATCAGTGCATCAGTGCACTATCCACGTCGCCCATCAGTGCCCAAAAGTTCCACCTATCAGTGCCATCAGTGTCACCTATCATTGCCCACCAGTGCCATCTATCAGTGCCGCCTATTGGTGCTCATCAGTGACACATATCAGTGCCACCGATCAGTGCCAATAAATGTGGCATATTAGTGCCGTCTCATCAGTGCCACCTAATCAGTGCCCATAAGTGCCACCTCATCAGTGTCCATTAGTGCCACCTCATCAGTGCCCATGAGTGCATCCTTATCAGCGCACATCCGTGAAGGAGAAAAATTACGTATTTACAAAGTTTACAGGTGGAAACAAAGAAAAACTTTTTTTTTTTCAAAATTTTCAATCTTTTTTTTTTTTTTTTTTATATAAAAAATCCAGCAGTGATTAAATACCACTAAAAGTAGGCTCTATTTGTGTGAAGAAAATTATAAAAATTTCACATGGATACAGTAGTGCAATTGTCATTCAAAGTGTGACAGCACTGAAAGCTGAAAAAATGGCCTGAGCAGGAAGGTGGTGAAAGTGCTCAGTATTGAGGTGGTTAAAGAGGTGGTTAAAGATACAAATCAACAAGGGTGCATCAATCCACTGCAATAAAGTAACTTTAATTGGCTAAAATGCAATAACAAAAAAATGGACTCACAATGATGCAGCACTTGCTAGTGGCCCAAAATCATTGTCCTCTGAATGGAATCTAAAAGCCTTTGTGCATTTGCCAGGGTCAGGGCTAGAAAAGCATTCAGGGATGGATGAAACACCATAGAGAAGCAGGACTTGCTGTTAAGGTGCTCTAGGGTGACAACTTGCAGCTTAGACTTCTCAACCTCCCACTTCCTGAATCAAAGCGAGGATTCCGTCATCAAGGCAACATACTTCAGAATGTAATATCCCTATTTCAAGGCTAATATGCTGAGTACTAAGGTTTCCAGTTATAGCATCCAGTGGGGCGGGAAAACTAATATAAGTTATTTTTTAGTTGGGCAAAAGGGGATTATGGGTAAAGATGCTGCATTAATAACAGAAAAACAGATCAGTCTAAACACATTTTACAACATAGATAATACTTTCTTTAGCTATATATTACAAAGGGGATGGGGCAAGATTTCAGATAGAATTGCCGTATACAAATCTAGCAGGGCCAAACTGTAGAAATGGCATATAACGTATTTATCGGCGTATATCGCACACTTTTTTGCCCTGAAAATCAGGGCAAAATCGTGGGTGCGCGATATACGCCGATCCCCGCGTCCTGAGCTGTGTTTGAACCACTGTGCCGTCATATACCGAGCACAGTACATTTGGGTATAGTCGGGCAGGCTCGGCTCCACTCGCGGTCACGTTCTGTGCATCTTGTACGTCCTTTACGCGAGAGGAGCTGAGCCTACCCGACTATACCCGAGTGTACTGCGCTCGGTATATGTCGGCGGAGTAGTTCGAACACAGCGCGGGAAGCGGGGATTCGACTCGAGGCGCGCGCTGGAGAAGCCGGGAGGACACCACTGATGCCGAAGACGGACACCGGACCGGACAAGGTCACCGATGGACGCTGCCCAAGACACCAAAACTGTAGGTACATCACAGAAAAAATAACAGACCAATCAATTGCATATTGGAAGACATAGAAAACTACAGGACATGATTTTAGAAATTACTTACTGTATTTATTGGCTAAAAATAGAGGGTAAACTGTGCCTGCGTGTTATACGCAGGGGCTGTGGATTTTTTTTTATTGAAACTTCCTTATTAACCACTTCAGACCCACGCTATTGACAAAATACATCAACAGCGTGGACCTGAGGTGCCAAGTGGACGTCTTTGGACGTGATTTAAAGTGCATTACCCGCGTGCGCCACTGGGTGGCTCGCCGTGGATAAACACTGTCCCGCCGCATCGCTGAAGAGCCGATGCATGTACCTGCATGAGCAGATGACAGCAGAGATGTGGAGCTCTGTGCGTAAACACAGAGCTCCACGTGCTGTCAGAGGAGAGGAGACCGATCTGTGTCCCTTGTACATAGGGACACAACATCGGTTACCTATCCCAGTCACCCCCCTCCCCCCACACAGTTAGAACACACCCAGGATACACATTTAACCCCTTCCTCACCCCCTAGTGTTAACCCCTTCCCTGCCAGTCACATTTATACAGTAATTAGTGCATTTTTATAGCATTATTATTGTGTCAAAAGTGTCCGATATGTCCGCTGCAATATCGCAGTCCCAATAAAAATCGCAGATCACCGCCATTACTAGTAGAAAAAATAATAATAAAAAAAATAATAATTCTGTTCCCCATTTTGTAGGTGCTATAACTTTTGCGCAAACCAGTCGCTTATTGCGATTTTTTTTTTTTTTACAAAAATTCGTCAAAAAATACATACCGGCCTTAACTGAGAAAAAAAGATAAAAAAACATGGGATATTTATTATAGCAACAAGTAAAAAAAATAGTTTTTTTTTTAAATTATCGCTCTTTTTTTGTTTATAGCGCAAAAATTAAAAACCGCAGAGGTGATCATATACCACCAAAATAAAGCTCTATTTGTGGGGAAAAAAGGGCGTCAATTTTGTTTGGGAGCCACGTCGCACAAACGCGCAAATGTCAATTAAAGCGACGCAGTGCCGGAAGCTGAAATTTTGCCTGGGGGGGGGTTTATGTGCCCAGTAAGCAAGTGGTTAAAGTTAGGGTACGTGTTATACGCCTGTGTGTGTTATACGCCGATAAATACGGTATATCATTTATTGTGCACCTTCTGTGTACAAATTGTTAAACCATTATATTACTGAAATAAAATAAAGCTTTAGAGGAGCAAAACTCTTTTAAGTATGTATTCTTGATTAACATAACTGCACTGATCATCAAAACTATGAAGTATCGTTTTAGCTCAAGGAGTGATGAGGTCTTCATTCTACATTCATCATCTGCGTTTTTGCTGATAGACTCAAAAAAAATGTAAAGAAGTAAAAAAAATGTTCATTCCTAAAATTTGCTTTTCTCTGTGTGATTTGCAAATGAATTCAAATGCCAGGTTATGTTTAAATACATTATAACCCTTTTTTTTTTCAAATCTATATAACCTATTAAAGATATAATTTCCTTCTAACACTGACACATTTTTAACATTGTGATAAAACAGTGATCATGGTTTCAAAAGGTCTTTAAACAAATCATGCGGGCTAATTTAAATGTCAGTTGATATGAAGTGACAAAGCTAATGGTGCAAAACTAAAATGGTCATTATGGTTGTCAACATGTATTGTCCAAACAAGCAATGTTTAACTTGTATGATATGCAACTGGTAAAGAGGACCTGTTGCATATCATGTTAAAGTTGTTAAACAGGGCCCTTGAGAGTATTTTTTTTCTGAAAATGTCACATCTCCAATTTTCTTTCCTACCTCAATCTCTCGCCTTCATTAAAAAATATATTGTCTACCTAAAACATATCATATACATTATTGGGGTGGCAATTACAGGGACATAAATGATATTTAAAAAAACATTGATTTCAGACACACACAGGGACCTGGAATTGTGTTGAATTCACCAGCAATAGCAACATATTTCACTTAGCATAGATTTACTTTGATACCATAAAAAGGAAAATAGAGCCTTCTCCTTATCAAATATAATACCATCGCCAAGCAGTTTGGTGAGAGGGTGACAACAGTTGGTGTGATCATTCCCAAATAGAACTACATGGGAGAATCTTGTCACTGTTCTCAAAGCAGCTGGGACCATAGTCACCAAGAAAATAATTGGTAACCCACTATGCTGTGAAGGACTGAAATCCTGCAGCGCCCGCAGGGTCCTTCTGCTCAAGAAAACACATGTACAGGCCCATCTAAAGTTTGCCAAAGAACATCTAAATGATTCAGAGAACTGGGTGAAAGTGTTGTAGTCAGATGAGACCACAATTTTTTGGAGGAGCATTCCTCCTCCTCCAAACAAGCCAAGTTGAGTTGATGCCAAACAGCCCAATTGTGGTCTCATCTGACTACAACACTTTCACCCAGTTCTCTGAATCATTTAGATGATTATTGAACCGGCGTAGCGCACCGCCTTTACGTTAGACTTGGGCAATGTAGCCGTGCAATCACCCTATTCTCGTCGCTTTTACGCAGAAATTTGCGCATGCGTAACGTTATTTCAGAGGCATAAGGCGGAGTAATACAAATTGGGAAGGACGTGGGCGTGTTACATTGAAATGAGCCGTGACCCCATGCAAATGAAGGGCCGGCCGGCTCGCGCATGCGCGCTTGAAGGAGACCATGGTCAGTACCTCTGTGCGCATGCTCACAACTCGGGAACGGCGCAATCAGTAAAATTGGAAGTGGACTAGGGCAAATTAGAGAACTACGCAGACAGCATAAATAGACAGACACAAACGCACTTCCTTTGCAAAAGTACATCCCTTTGTATCCCTCCCTATACAGCAAGGTGCTTTTGTTCTGTTGTTTGTTAGCGTTTATTTGTTTGTTTGTGACGTGTCTTTGAGATATTTGGGGACTGTTTTGCAGAGTGATTTTTGTCTTTTATGTGTTTTCTTTTGTAAAATTATATTTTTGCTGGGCTTATTTTTTTTTTGCTGGTAATTTTTTTTTTTTCGTTCTGTATGTGTATGATTTGGGAATGTGGGGGTGACATTCCTGCCGGAAAAGGGGTGTCACCCTCATTTGTGGTGGCTTGTGCCAATCCAATGTGATGAGGATGTGGGGTGTGTGTGCTAGGGACCACAGTGGTGTGCATGCATGCATTCTCATTGTGCCATGATTAATGTGTGTGTTTAACGTGCAAAGATGCATAATGTGAGCTGGCATGAGATGGGGTCATGAGATGGGGTCCCAGTGCATATGCAGAGTCACCTTGAAGGGAAAAGACAGGAGGATGTTAGTAGTGCATGTGTCCCTTGTGATGTGTGCATCATGGGGGGGCAGTCATGCCTGCCACCCATGTTACTCACCAACCAGCCAGCTGTCCCCATACATGTTCTGTTCGAAATCTGTGGGGATGGGGCTCTGATTGTATATGTAGCTGTCATGGGTGTCATGGGTAGTGTCATGTGTTGGGCTGGTGATGTCCTCCTGCAAGCTTGTGGTTAATTCCATGATGGCATGAGGGGTGAATCTGAAGATGCGAGACACCTCAGAATCACTCATGCCATAGATGTCTATGCGTGTGCAGTATATCCTCTCCCGTGAAGAGTAAAGATTGAGGGGCTTGTATCAGAAAAGAATATTGTATTAGCTTAGATTAAATTGTAAAGTTTATATAAGCAAATAAAAAGTTAAAAAAAAAAAAAAATCCCGTGCCCTCCTCAGTGCCCTCCTCAGTGCCCTCCTCCTTCTTTGCTCATCTAAAGTCAGTAGTATAGCTATGAGCATGGATGCCACTGGCATGTTGGCATACAGATTGTTGTGCAACACGTGTGACTGCTGAGCTCCTCACTAACAGTGTTGCTTTCTCTGACATGTAGACGATTTTTCAAATTTAGACCAGCTTTTATATGGTCTAATTTTAGACAGGACATTTTGCTGTTGCGCACACTGCGTAGCCTGCGCTGCCCCAACGTTCTTTTGTGGATCCCCGTAAGTCCCTCATTAGCATATTTGACTAGCAAATCAATGGTCTGTCTAGCGCAGTTTTGCGCGGATGGATGCGCCTGTCTAACGAAATTACGATGGACAAAAAAAAGTCGATTTCTTGCGTATCTCGTTCTGGGGATGCCGTGCATCGAAACGCACGCGCACATTTAGACTTACGCCGCGCATCTCCTGTTACGCAGGCATAATCGCTCTGTGAATCTGGCCCAATGTTTCCATCTCCATGTTGAGCAGTGGGGACGGTGTTCTTGGGGTCATATCCAGCATTCCTCCTCCTCCAAACAAGCCAAGTTGATTTGATATAACGTTACGCATGCGCAAATTTCTGCGTAAAAGCGACGAGAATAGGGTGATTGCACGGCTACATTGCCCAAGTCTAACGTAAAGGCGGTGCGCTACGCCGGTTCAATAATGCGCAGATGTACCTGAATCTGGCCCACTATGCTTTGGGGGTGTTTTTCTGCTAAGTGGACAGCACAACTTCATTGCATCAAAGGGACGATGGATAGGGCCATGTACTGTCAAATCTTGGGTGAGAACCTCCCTCCCTCAGCCAGGGTATTGGAAATGGGTCATGGATGGGTATTCAAGCATAACAATGACCCAAAATACAGGGCCAAGGCAACAAAGGAGCGGCTCAAGAAGAAGCACATTACGGTCCTGGAGTGGCCTAGCCAGTATCCAGATCTTAATCCCATAGAAAAAATGTGGAGGGAGCTGAAGGTTCAAATTACCAAACATCAGCCTCAAAACCTTAAAGACTTGGAGAAGATCTGCAAAGTGGAGTGGGACAAAATCCCTCCTGAGATGTGTGCAAACCTGGAGACCAACTACAAGAAAAGTCTGACCTCTGTGATTGCTAGGGATGAGCTTTGCATTTGATTCGAACGTATGTTCAACTTGAACATCGTCTCTTTGACTGTTCGTCGAAATTTGAATGTTATGGGCCGTTCGCGCCAAATTCGAGTGGCGCATCACGGCCCATAATTCACTGCGGCATTGCACGCTGATGATTCACAGCGCGCAAAAAAACGGAGAGCCATAATTGGTCAAAGCCACCGTGGCTTTGGCCAATTATGGCTCAGGGGGTTTAGTACACGTCCCACACTATAAAAGGCTGCCTGCAGGGCGACCTTGTGTAGTGTGTTGCGGCAGTTAACAGGGAACAGGGAGAGACAGAGAGAGTGTAATTTTTTGCAGGTAGATAGAGGAGGCAGGCAGGTAAGCTAGTCAGTTAATGTTACAGTGTGTAGAGGATATATATACATCACAGGTGTTGTACATGTATTTATACACTGTATAGCTTAGCTAGATCAGTTCTTCCTAATTTACTGGCAGGCAGGCAGGTGATTGTGCTATTTAAAGACGTTATCACAGGCATAGACACCCAGCAATATTTAAAGGATTTTTTTTTATTTAAGCATCATTAAATCACTGCTCCTGATGCAGGAGCAGTGATTTTTATGATGCTTAAATAAAAAAAAATGAAAAATTCCTTTAAATATTGTACCTGCTGGGTGTCTATAGTTTGCCTGTGAAATGTTGGGTTCTCAAAGAGGTTTTCGGAAAATAACTTGCATATTAGGCTTTAAAATTAGCACTTTTGAATTAGAACGTTCGAGCGCAAACGTTCGGTCCGTTCAAAGGTTCTGGTGCGAACCAAACAGGGGCGGTGTTTGGCTCATCCCTAGTGATTGCCAACAAGGGTTTTGCCACCAAGTACTAAGTCATGTTTTGCGAAGGGGTCAATATTTATTTCACTCATTAAAATGCAAATCAATTTATAACTTTTTTTAAATGCATTTTTCAGGATATTTTTGTTGTTATTCTGTTTATTGCTGTTAAAATAAACCTACCATTAAAATTATAGACTGGTCATTTCTTTGTCAGTGGACACATTTACAAAAATCAGCAGAGAATCAAATACTTTTTTCCTTCATTGTAATTAAAATGATAGCAGACTTCATAATTTGTCTAGAAGTCCACATTGTGAGGTGAGCAGACTATATATGAGGTGGAAGGCACAGTGTGTAAATATGTTATAATATTATTTAAAGTGGCAATATACCGCAGAATCATTCAGAGGTCTAAAATATCAGTTGAACATACTACATTCACTGGAAGAGGCACATGTGGACATTGCACAGGTATTTTCTTCAAAATAATTTTGTGAGTATTTGGAAATGTGTCTGGTTTACATACTGTTTTGGAAACAGTGAGCACTGTGTATTTATTTTTTCTTGCTTAACTACTGAGGTACTCTTTTTTTAATGAACAGTGGAATGCAGGACACATAGAGAGAAGGTTATCGGTTTGGATATATTTATATGAACAAAGTGGTACGTGATCTCCTATAATCTAGAGGCCTATTTTAGAAGGTGAACCTATTTCCAATAGTTTAAGTGAATGTCTTTGTGTAAGCAAGATATTTTTGAAGGTGGTGCTATTACAGACTTTGAAAGTGATGTATGAAAAAAAAAAAGCTTTAATAGAAGGGATAAATACATATTTTTCAAAGAGCATTACTATTATATATTATTTCTGTTGGACTTTATTAACCACTTAAGGACCTCCCCCTTTCAGAGCCCAGCCGAGCCCAGCCGTGGGTCGTGAGCATGCTACCGGTGGTGCGCTCGCAACCCGTTCCGAAGCTCCGTGACCGCGCCGCGGGACCCGCAGACCGGTCGCAGCCGGTGTCCCGTGATCGGGTCACAGGAGCTGAGGAACGGGGAGAGGTGAGTGTAAACAAACCTTCCCCGTTCTTCTCTGTGGCTTGTCACGGATCGTCTGTTTCCTGTCATAGGGAACGACGATCAGTGACGTCACACGTCCAGGCACGCCCCCCTACAGTTAGAAAAAAAAACATTAGTACACAGTTAACCCTTTAGCACCCCCTAGTGGTTAACCCATTTCACTGCCATTGGCATTTTCACAGTAATCAGTGCATTTTATAGCACTTTTCAAAAAATTGTCAAAGGTGTCCAATATGTCCGCTATAATGTCGCAGTCACGAAAAAAATCGCTGATCGCCGTATCGGCCTAAACTGAGGGAATTGTTTTCTTATATATATATATATATATATATATATATATATATATATATATATATCTTTTTTGGGGATATTTATTATAGCAAAAAGTAAAAAATATTTTTTTTTTCAAAATTGTCGCTCTATTTTTGTTAATAGCGCAAAAAATAAAAACCGCAGAGGTGATCAAATACCACCAAAAGACAGCTATAATTGTGGGAAAAAAAGGACGCCAATTTTGTTTGGGAGCCACATCGCACGACCGCGCAATTGTCAGTTAAAGCGACGCAGTGCCGAATCGCAAAAAGGGGCCAGGTCCTTAACCTGCATATTGGTCCGGGTCTTAACCGGTTAAAGACTATATGAAGTGAAATGAAAGTGCTGCTCAGATTTTACATTTGCTAGTTTTATGTTTAGTTCACAATGTGTAATAGCAGCTTAGGGGGAGGGGATGATAGCACAGCTGCAATGGGATATAACATTAAAATGTTATAAACTGCAGATCAAACAGATCAGTCTAATATGTCAGCTTTATTGACTGTAAAAGTTAGGAGGGTATAGTTCCACTTTAATGTGGTAGTAAGCCTTTAAAAGGGAAAATCACCTGTAGTGATCTTTATAAAAAGGATACATTCAATAAGCCATTGGTTTGGATTCTGGCAATGAACTCATTCTCCAACATTACTCTTTGGGCCAGATTCTCGTAGTTTTCCGTTTTTTCGGCGCAGCGTATCCCATTTACACTACGCCTCCTCACTTTTTATGGGCAAGTACTGTATTCTCAAAACATTTGCTCCGTAATTTGCGGCGGCGTGGCGTAAATGGGCCGGCGTAAGGCCGCATAATTCAAAGTAGGAAGGAGGGCGTGCTGTATTTAAAGTAAGCGCGCCCCCACCCCGAGTGAACTGCACATGCGCCAGCCGTAAACGTAGCCCACTGCGCATGCTCCATAGTACGCTGCAAATACGTTGATTTTGACGTCAAAGTAATTAACGCAAAGCCCTATTCGCGATGAGTTACATAAACGACGTAAAAACACAACGCTGTCCCGACATCCATACTTAACATGGTGTACGCCGGACCTACGCAAGGTTACCCCTCATATAGCAGGGGTAACATTACGCAAACTACATAAACTACGACGACGGCGCGCAAATACATTCGGGAATCGGTGTATCAGGCTAATTTGCATATTCGACACAGAAATCGACAGGAACGCCACCTAGCGGCCAAGCGTAACATTGCAACTTATATCCGACGGTGTAAGTGACTTACGCCAGTCGGATCTACGCCAAATCTATGCGTAACTGATTTACAAGAATCAGTCGCATAGATACCCAGGCGGAAAAACAGAGATACGACGGCATATATGGAGCTCCATATACTCCGTTCTATCTCTTACAAAATCTGGCCCTTTGTCTCTTCTGGCAGTTTTCCTCGACACCATGCAATCCAAGGTGTTGCTCATCCCCTCTCTAGCTGATTGGCAACACAAATGTTTAGAGAGGAAGCTCATGCGTGATGCTTCCCAGACTGGCTTTAAAAAAGGGGATATTGCCACTTCCTGCATGTCATCACAGCTCACAAAGAATATGCTCCAGTCCCCAGCACTGAATCTCTCATCTTGTCTCTGCAATGGTTTCTTGTGCAATGCTTTGAAAGGTAAAATTTGTGGATTACTGCAGGAAAAGTATTGTTCCTGAGATACATAATTATGTATTCCTCTACACCAGGGGTCTCCAAACTTTCTAAACAAAGGGCTATTTACTGTCCTTCAGACTTTAGGGAAGCTGTAGTGTGGCCAGTGGGAGTAGAAAATGACCAAGATCCAGTGTTGATATCAGCGGGAGGAATAACACCCCATTATTGGTGTCAGTGGCAGAAATAGTGCCCCATTATTAGTGTCAGTTGTGGATGGAATAGAGCTTTAGGCTGGGTTCACACTAGTGTGAACTGGATGCGGATGTCCCTGCATCCAATTCACATGACAGCAGAGTGTGCCTGGCTCTCAATGAAGCCGGTTCACACATCTCCATGGCGACTATCCTGTGCATCTTTGGCTCAATTTCAGGTCTGAATTCAGGCAAAAATTTGGGCCGGATTCATCCCTGAAATGTAGAACAGGCATGCACCAGACCCTTGCTGTGAGCCGGACTCCTGAAAAAGTGACCGTTTTTAAAACTTTTTTCCATTGATACATGTTCCCTCGGGCAAGACCTGGGTTTTCACAGGCAAGCTATAGACACCCAGCAGGTACAATATTTAAAGGATTTTTTTTTATTATTATTTAAGCATCACTAAAATCACTGCTCCAGGAGCAGTGATTTCAATAATGTTTAAATAAAAAAAAAAATGAAAAATTCCTTTAAATATTGTACCTTCAGTACTAGGTGTCTATAGTTTGCCTGTGAAAACGTCTTTAAGAACCGGGGTCTTGCCCGAGGGAACATGTATCAATGGAAAAAAAAGTTTTAAAAAAAAAAGTCGTTTTTTCAGGACTCTAGAAAAAAATACAGTTTTTAAAACTTTTTTTCCATTGATACATGTTCCCTCGGGCAAGACCCGGGTTCTCAAAGACGTTATCACAGGCAAACTATAGACACCCAGCAGGTACAATATTTAAAGGAATCTTTCTTTTTTTTCTTTTTTTTATTTAAACATTATTAAAATCACTGCTCCAGGAGCAGTGATTTTAATGATGCTTAAATTAAAAAAATTTAAATAAAATTCCTTTAAATATTGTACCTTCTGGGTGTCTATACCTGTGATAACGTCTTTAACCACTTAAGGACCGCCTACTGTACATTTACGTTATATATACGTTGGTGCCTTGAGGGGGTTCGGGGGTCCGATCGGATCCCCCCCCCGTACATGCGGCAGTCCGCGCGGCTGTAGGAGCAATCTGACAAGAGGGGGCGGCTATTCGTTTTTGTCCGCCCCCTCCGGATTGCTCCCAGCCAATGCGCGCGCCCGCCCGCCTGTCACTTCCTCCTCCTGTGTAAACACAGGAAGGAGGAAGCGATGTGATCTCTCCCTCAGCGGTTTTTTCAACCACCGCTGAGGAGAGATCACAACACAGTAAGTCCTGCACCAACACTACACTGCACTAACACTACACTAGTCACATTTAACCCCCCCGATCGCCCCCCCTCCCCCCTGTCACAGTGTCACTGAATGCAGTAATCATACATGTATGATTACTGTATTTAATGTCAGTGTGACAGGCAGTGTGACAGTCAGTTAGTGTTAGGTCCAGGATAGCCCCCGTACCCCCCCCCCCAATAAAGTTTTAACCCCTTGATCACCACCCTAGTTAACCCTTTCACTCCCTATTGCCAGCATCACTAAGCGATAATTTTTCTGATCGCTGTATTAGTGTCGCTGTTCCCGCTAGGTAGCTAATTTTTTTTTATTGCGATTTTTTTTTACTAAAGACATGTGGCTAAATAAATTTTGGCCTAAATGTTTGACTAAAATTTAGTTTATTGATTTGTCTTATAACAAAAAGTAAAAAATATTGTTTTTTTTTCAAAAATGTCGCTCTATTTTTGTATATAGCGCAAAAAATAAAAATCGCAGAGGCGATCAAATACCACCAAAAGAAAGCTCTATTTGTGGTTAGAAAAGGACGCAAATTTTGTTTGGGAGCCACGTCGCACGACCGCGCAATTGTCTGTTAAAGCAATGCCGAATCGCAAAAACTCCTTGGGTCATTTGGCAGCATATTGGTCCGGGTCTTAAGTGGTTAAATAGCACAATCACCTGCCTGCCAGTAAATTAGGAAGTACTGATCTATCTAAGCTATACAGTGTATAAATATATGTACAACTCCTAGGGATGTATATATATTCTCTACACACTGTAAATTAAGCTAAACTGACTAGCCTGCCTGCCTGCTCTATTTAGCTATATAAAAAGAGACAATCTCTCTGTCTCTCTGACTGCTCTCATCAACAAGCCGGAACACACTACACGAGGCCGCCCAGCAGGCGGCCTTTTATAGTGTGGGGCGTGTACTAAAGCCCTGAGCCATAATTGGCCAAAGCCACCCAGGATTGGCCAATTATGGCTCTTCGTTTTTTGCGCGCTGTGATTGGCCAAGCATGCGGGACATACAGCATGCTTGGCCAATCATCAGCGCGCAATGCCGCAGTGAATTATGAGCCGTTTTGCGTCATTTGAATTTGTCGCGAACGACCGCTTTTGTTCGAATTTCGTCGAACATATGAACAGACAATGTTCGAGTCGAACATACGTTCGTATCGAACTGCTGTACACCACGCATACAAACTATAGATTCTAAAAGCTGAATGTACATATAAATAAGAACATTTCTGTTATTCCTTCTTTTCAATTAAATATATATATATATTTTTTAAATCCCCCCGCACATTTAGCATGCTTTATTTATAATTTAGTGCACAGATTTTTCACCATGCACATGTCAGTGGAGAGAGGAGTGAGAGAGGCTAACATACAGACTGACACGCCAGGTCTGTTCAGCACATGCTTGTGGTGACATTTGTGTGTTGACGTAAAGCAGACAAAATTACTTTTTGTGTCTGCCTACTCTTTTCTTAAAACACCTCAAAAACTTTCACAGATGGGACATCCAATTAATACATTTATATATGTGAGGCTAGCCTTCCCCACTTTATTCAAAATAAGTACTTTTGAATACATAATCAAGAGGCTGCACAAGTCATCCACATTACATTTATCTTTGTAGGTCTAGGCTTAATCTGTAACACACCAAAATGACAAATAGCTTTACTTGACAAATATTGTTGGTAAGCTGACCCATGTTTAAAATATGTCAGTTTTTCTGCCAAGAAAAGATTGAGAGCAGGATCACAATTTTCGTGACAGGAAAAATTCCAATCACAAATCGCGTTTGTCTGTATGAAATTACAACGTGCAAAAAAACACGCATGCTCAGAATCTAGCAGAAGAGCCGAACTGCCTATTGAACTTCATTGATCTAGGCTCGTCGTACGTGTTGTACGTCACCGCGTTCTTGGCAGTTGGAATTTCAGCCAAGATTAGTGTGATCGTGTGCAAGACAAATTTCAGCTGTTTTCCTGCTGAAAAAAAAACAAGTTTTTCCTGTCGGGAAAACTGATCGTGTGTACGAGGAAAAACAGAACATTTGTCATAAGCACGTAGGAGGAAACTAGTTCCATCTGTGTGTGTTGGAGCGTGTTTAAGTTAGAACAAGACTAGGCTGCAAATATAGTCCCAGGTCAATCAGAGCGGTCCGATGAAACTGGTCTTAAGACCAGTTTCATCGGACCAATTCAAAGGTGTGTATGGCCCATCGGACCGTTGTCCGTCGGACCAAAGTTTTAAAACTTGCTTTAAAATCTGTCCGACAGACACCTGTCCGTTGGACCAAAACGATGGTTAGTACACAAAAGCATCGGACCAAAAACCCGCGCATGCTCAGAATCAAGTCGACGCATGCTTGGAAGCATCGAACTTTGTTTTTAAGCACGTCGTTGTGTTCTACTTCACCGCGTTCTGGCCTGATCGGATTTTTGGCCCAATGGTGTGTACGCACATCAGACCACTTCAGCGTGGTCCGATGAAAACGGTCCGTTGGACCATTCTCATCGGACCGGTCTGATCGTGTGTACATGGCCTGAGAGAAAGGGAGAGGTGTACTGGGGGATAAGGCTACTTGTTGGTCCAACTACAGATGGGTAGCTTTGTGGATTGGAGGGTGGGGTTGGAGACAGTAGGAACTGAAAAAGGTGTGGGAAAGAAGGAGGAAGGGAAGGCTGGGGGGGGGGCAGAGAGGATCTTAGAGAGAGGATCATGGCCTGTGCGATTTATAGGTCACGGAAGTAAGAGTGAGTCGTTGAAGTCAGGGGGTAGGTAGTGGGTGATTCAGGGCCTCCACAGTTTTCCATAGGTGGAAACTTTGTCTAGATGGACAGCCTCAAATTTGGTATGAACCATGGTCTGAGTGATTCTGTGTTTCATGGCAAGAATGCAGAGGGAGGCAGATTTCCAGGCTGTTGCAATGGTCTGTTTGGCTGATGTAGTGATGAACAGAAGAAGTTTGAATTGACGGTGATCCACAACCTGCATGGGGATTTTTAAAGTGTTGTCTGTATGCAGAGATGAGAAAACTAATTTGCCAGGGTCATGATCTACTTTTGATCCGACGCGTGATTAATGTGCGGGACTACAAAAATTGTCAGCGCGGTCCAGTGCGTTATGTTCATTTTGGTTCTTGTCATATTTTTCTCTCTTTACTTCTTTTATTACTAAGGTACTTAGTAGGTGAGGTTGAAAAAAGACACAAGTCCATCAAGTCCAACCTATGTTGTTTCCTAAATAATTGTAGCTCAGTACTAAAAGCACAGGGGCTGTAATCCAGCATAGTTAGAGGGCTGTTTAATAAAATGTATTTTTATCAAAATAAAACACACAAGATAGCTTACTGATATATTGGAGAATAGCTGAAAGATAATCTGAAAGCATCTTATTGCAAATCAAGTCTCTCTTTCATTAAATAACCCAGTCTACAATTAACATGCAATTTGTGAATATAATACAGTTATTATTAATATGTTTAGAATGTACCTGCACAGGGATATACATACAATAACATATAAGTTTGTGCTATAAATCGTCTCTGGCACTCTGTAAATCAGCCCTTTACTGTGATGTGTTTTCTTTCACAAGTTCCACTAGGGCATCTTTTAGCAGAATCAGCTGGTGTTTATACGAATGCTTAAAAGCTCAATATTACTAGTAGTAGTCATCATCATCATCATCATTAAGATAATTTGCCATCAATCATATTTTGCTAGTGATTGGGTCCGTAATAACTTTGCAACAATCAGATAAGTGGGGAAATAAATCTAGTTCCCTCAATCTTGCAATCATAGCACAGCAAATTAGGCTGAATTCCAAGTCACATGACAGATAGAACTAAATCGTTCCTTTGTTATTTTCATCTTGATATCAAAAGGAGATGAGAAGAAAAGCGTGCACAAGAAAATAATAATGTTTCCCAGCTCTGTGCAGCATTTTCATTCTGCCACCTTTATTGACCATTTGTAGTATATGCCTATGCTCTTTACATTATGAGGTGAGATATTGATTTTGTTTTGTTTGTTGTAACTCTTTTCTGCTTTTGGAAGCTTGACATATGTTGTGTGATATTCAATTTGAAATGTCGTAAAGAAGATTAAACTGTTCTCTCTTAACAAGATTTTCTGGAGTATTACCTAAATGACCAACCAGGGACCAATGAAAACGACATGCTTATTTCATACCATAAGTAATAAGTGAAGCAGGGACCTCTGTTTATCCCATAGAAGCCTTTTTTTTATTTTAAATATACAATATGATATAATAGCTATTAAAGGATTAATATTTTTCACATGCCTTAAAAAGAATTAACCCCCCCCCCCCCCCAAGCATTAGGACAATTTGTACAAAAAAGAAGGAAGGTTAACAAAGACAAAGAGTAAAACAACTGTTGTAATTCCAGGTTTCTAACATATGTATTAGAGTAATACTAGAGTATCCACATTGGACTCCTATGTTTATGATGAAGAAGATATAGCTGACTCGATAACTCAAAAATGGCCAGCCCTAAAGTAGCTAATCAACCCCAAACCATAACATTGCCACCTCCATGCTTCACAGTTAGTTCAAGATTATTATGTCTTTGCTCTACACAAAATATATCTACTCTTACTTCAGGCAAACAACCCTACTTTTTAATAATCTGTCCACAATATATTGTTCCAGGAGGCCAGGTTTTTGCATATATACAGTACTCAATGGCAAACTATAGTTCAGCTCTAATTTTTCATTTTGGACAACAAAGGCTTTTTTGACACACCTCTCATACAGGTTTAATTGGTGCAATCTATTTTTTGGAACATTGAGCACCAACTGCTGCATGATTTACCTGCAGTACCTGCAAAGAAAGTTTGGAGTACTAGGGTAATTCTATGAGCATCAAACAGTCAGCTCTTGAGCTTAATTTTAAGCAGGCCAATGCAGGAAAAATTGGCAGTTGCTTGATATCAATGACACTTTTATTTTAGCTGATTGAATGAATCTAAATCTTTTGGCAATCTTTTTAAAATACTTTGCCAGACCTTTCTGAATGCCCTTTCATCTTGCCATGTCACACAACTCACATCAACTGCAAACAAAATCACAGATCCTAGATATCTGACGTTAAAATAAGACAAGTTCCACCTGCATGTTCCCTAAAGATATTCTAATCGTGGGCATCTAATCTGAAACACCTGTTTCTAATTTCATGACTTGTAGGAGTTTATTTTTCTTTTCAGTCTGACAAATCTGCATTTCCATTAACTTAAATTATGTGACTAAATGCACCATATTAATTGTATGCATCATTTGTTGAAGTGTATTGTCATTTTCTGTAGAACCTCTTTGAATAAAGGTCTAATATTTGCCTGTTCAAATACGATGAAAAAGTCCCTCAATGTCAATAGGTTGCACTTAGGTTTTCAAATTACATCATATTTGGAATTATAATACTGTGATACATATTAAGCAGTTATTCCTGTAATGGAATTAACTAATAGGAAAAAAATTGATTATGAAAAGGATATACATTTGTTGTGATCCAAAAACCAAAGATACTGAGCGATCCTGATTTACTGAATAAGAGCATGTTCACTTTTGTTTTACTGATTTTAGTAAATGATGAGCAACACGATATAAATTTATTTTGCAAAAAATACTCAGTCAAGTGCATGGAAATGAAAAAATAAAATACATAAAACATTTTAAATAATTTTTTTTTTTGCTTGGACATGGCTGGATTGATTGATTACCCCCCATTCACTAAGCTAAGTAAAATTTCCCTTTGGAAAGAGAGAATTTACATTTGTTTAGGTATTGTGGTGAAGCTGTGCTGACTTTGTTCATTCAATTATGTAAAAAAAAAACTGTTTTTATTTTCCTTGATTGGGCATTTTTTGCTATGTGAAATTTCAATTTGTTTTACCTCACTTATTAAAATTAGAAAAATTCCCTTTACAAAGTGAACATTTCTCTTGAAACTGAGCATGTTCTACTACTTAGGCCGCGTACACACGACCAAATAAATCTGTTCAAACCGATTTGAACAGATTTGTCTGCTGGGCTGTTTTGGTTTGATCGCTGTACACACGATCAAACCAAAATCCCCGTCGGCAGACAGTGCGGTGACGTGGCGATGACGTTGACGCCGCCACGTCACCGCACCAGGAAGTAAAACACTTCCACGCATGCGTCGAATCCATTCGACGCATGTGCGGGCAGATATGTCTGCTGGCTAGCGTACTAACCAGCAGACATATCGGACGGACAGATTCCCAGCAGACAGATTTTAAAGCTTGCTTTAAAATCTGTCTGCTGGCAAAATCTGTCTGTCCGCCCGTACACACGATCGAATCTGTCTGCTGAAACGGTCTGGCAGACCGTTTCCAGCAGATAGATTTGATCGTGTGTACGCGGCCTCAAAGGGTAACTCCACTTTCGTGGGGGGAAAAATAGCAAATACAGAAAAAATAATATAGCACATATAATTATGACACTAATATTGTAATTAAATGTTATTAAAAATTACCTTTCCTTTTCAATCTGCAGCCTCTTTAATTTGATGAGAATGCATTTCAATATGGGTACCTGGGGTTGTTCTATACACAAATTGTGTACTGACCAGTCCCCAGAAACATCAATTCCTGCTTGTGTGATTGGCTCACCAATTTTCCCAGAAGTCTGCCTAAGATACAATTCATATTTCAGGCATCCCTTGCAACAAAAATGTCCTTTTTGGAGAGATACTTTCAGTTTCTTCAGCATAACAAAAGGTAGGAATCTGCAACAAAGGTTGTTATAATCCTTGCAATGCTCATAGATCACTCAGAGGGTAGTTATGCCTTAGGCAAGCCAACCATTTTATATCACGCAAACTACAAATGTTTTATTGTTCATACTTGCTGAATTCACAAGTTGAACTGTTCCAGTTTTTAGTAGGCAAAATACAAAACTGCCACATGCCCTATCTGGAATACATTTTTTAAATAAAATAAGAAACATGAATGAAAAACATTTAAACAGATGCAGAAATGTCTCCTCTATATTCCCTTATAAAGTTGTGCTTAACTTAGAAAAAAATTCAAGAAAATAAAATAAAAAAGTCCAAGTAGTGAAAAAGTCCTTCAGACGATAAGTGCACCATCCATCACGAGAAAGAGTGGGTGATCCGAGTGAATGCCTCCACCTTACAGAATGCTTGCTTACCAGCTAATAGTGACCTCCTATTATGGAAGGTCAATCTTGCTTGTAGCTCAAAAACCCAACCAGGGCCTTTGTCCATCCAGGAGAACTTAAGCCCTATACACACGATCGGATATCTCATGGAATCTAATCCGATGGATTTGTTCGTCGGATATCCGATGAAGCTGACTTTCATCAGTCTTGCCTACACACCATTGGTCAAAAATCCGACCGTGTCCAAACGCAGTGATGTAAAACATTACAACGTGCTGAAAAATGAAGTTCAATGCTTCTGAGCATGCGTCGACTTGATTCTGAGCATGCGTGGATTTCTAACCGAAAATTTTAAAACATGTTCTATTTTTTTTTCACCGATGGAAAACAAACCGATGTGGCTCACACGCGATCGGTTTGTCCGATGAAAACGGTCCATCGGTCCGTTTTCATCAGATAAACCAATCGTGTGTACAGGACTTTATAGATGAAGATAGAAAATCCACCACTTTAAGAAGACTTAATCATAGGAGACACCCAAGAAAAGATAACAACGTGCCATAGCATAAAAACCCCTTAAATGTTTATCCCAAATAAAAAGATTGCACTTACAAAATGAACATGCAAAAGATGTACAAGCCGGCCGGTTTTGAACAGCAGCCGGTCCAGGAATTGCATACGCGGTGACGTCAGCACGTTGCTCCATCTAGCACGTTTCGTCACAATCTGAGGCTGTCCTGGGGCACAGGCACAGGTCGTACCACTATATGTTAAATAGCGCAGTTTTTTACCAATTTGTCCTGACCTGTCATTATTTACATTACAATGTAAATGCTCCCCATTTATGTTTAATACAAGTTCTTGCATTTACCATGTGAAAGATATCAGACTGTCATCTACCTGCAGCTGCAACACATACTATAGTGTGGGAAACAGTGAAAGCGAGAGCTCAAAGATTCATGGTCCCTTGGTTAGGTCAGCACCCTTTCCCAACAGCAGAAGAAGATATGCCATTGTTTCTATGACAGCACTGATCCTGCTTTGATAAAGCACAATTTTTGTGTGAAACATGTAAGCCGTTGCTTGTAAATGTAGTGCTCCTCATGTTCTTCATGGTTTTATGTGAATAAAGGCATTTGGATCTCTGTTTGGTGTGTAGCCATCTGGATTTTATTTTCAGTACTGATCCTGCTGTTGGATACACTGACAGCAGAGAGTGCATTGCAACAAGTACAAGTCTTTCCCTCCTTTCCAGAAAGCTCTCACAGTTTCTGGTATAAAATTATGAGTCAGGCCTCGCACACAACCGTTTTCCTCGACAAAATCCATCAAGAAAATTGGTGGCAGAGCATTTTTGCTAAGGAAAACGGTCGTGTGCATGTTTTTTGTCGAGAAAACTTTTGTGGATCTCGACGAGAAAAAAAGAGAACTCATTGGGAGTCTCAATTTCCTTGTCGTGTTTCTTGTCGGGCTGGTTTAAGACGAGAAACACGTTTGTGTGTATACTTAGAAATGCGAGCATGCTCAGAATAAAGTATGAGACGGGAGCGCACCTTCGGTAAAAGTAGCGTTCGTAATGAAGATAGCACATTCGTCACGCTGTAACAGACTGAAAAGCGCGAATCATCTATTACCAAACATTTACTTAACACGCAGTAACATGAGATTATCAAAAACAGCCCCAAGGGTTGTGACAGTGGAATCGAACTTCCCCTTTATAGTGCCGTCGTACGTGTTGTATGTCACCGCGTTTGAGAACAACGAGATTTTGTCTTGACAGTGTGTATGCAAAGAAAGCTTGACAAGATTCTCCACAAGCCTGACAAAAAATTTGTTGAGGAAAACGATGTGTCTTTTACGACGAGATTCTCGGTCATGTGAACGAGGCCTCACAGGTAGAAGCAGAATAGAGCAGGACATCTTTTTCATGGTAAAGAGTGGTTTACACAAGAGGTGGACTTTACAACCTCTCTGAAAAGCAAGGTGAACTGCTTTGCACAGGCAGTTGAGTGTCGGTTCAGGAGGGTGTTTAGGAGGCAATATATTTGGCTCGTAAATACCTGTATTTTCCTCCGATCCCATGAAGGGATTTACATTTAAATTCTACAACCATATGCCAAGCATTTGGCACTCTGTTAAAGGGCAGGCCTTTTGACCTCAGTGAGTGTATTTGACAAGTAGTACCATCTGACAAACATGGCATGCTAAATTTGAACTTACAACACCGCAAAGCAAAGCATCGTAAAAACAGTATTGTGTACAGACCCGAGTGGCGTTAATTTTCATTTGCTGGTAGGTAGGTGTCGGCTGTAAAAATGCAGATGTGAATTCACCCTAAAATCAGGGATTTTCATGAATGCAGCCTGTCACCATTCATTGTATTTTGGCCCTCTTCTTCTGCCTCACCATTTTACAATTATTAAAAATATTCATGTTTTATGACCTGTGTGGACTGTTTACCATTCCCCTCCACCCTTGCGCCTTTAGCTCTCACCTAGGTGAGAATGACATACCTTTAGCCACCAGCAGCCCTCTGAAATATTCATGTTGCAAAACCCAGGGGATTGCAGGTCAGTAAGTGCCAAAGTATCTTGAGATTTTGCTCCTGCATAGATGTCTAAAAGTGTCAGATATCTCATGATGCTTCGACACTTATTGATCTGCAGCCTTCTGGGATGTGTGCTGTAAATGTCACAGGAGGCTGCGGACAGCTAAAGGTAGAAATGGAGAAGTAGGAGGATGGAAGAACAATGTTAAACTTCTTACAGGTAAAAAAAAAGGACGTGCAGGAGGGGAAGTTGCCCTGGGCGCAATGGTTTACTGTAAGGATTGGGGTGCCTGCCTTCTGTTGCAAGGCTGACAGGAGTAGTGACAGCGGGAGTGATTTTAACAGGTGAGTGACTGCTGGTTGTAGGATTACCTAAGCTTGCATATCATGAACAGGGATGGGGGGGCACAGTTTGGCATCCTTGCCCTGGGCACTGGATGGCCTTGTCTCGGTACTCAGTGTAAATATCAAGAAAACAGGGTGCATCCACAGTCCAAGCTGAACCTATCAAAATATCATGTAGCAGCAAAGGAATTTCAGGTGGATACAATTGTTTTGATTTAGTGCTTGGGAGCTTAACTGAAGTCTATGGGCCAGATTCAGGTAGATCAGAGCATCTTTGCTCTGGAGTAACGCTTCTCATTTACGTTACTCTGCCGAAATTTTAGGAGCAAGTGCTGTTATTCATGAAGCACTTGCTCCTAAAGTTGCGGCAGCGCATCGCAAATGAGCCGGCGGAATTCAAATTGGGCGGGTACGGGGCGTGTAGTATTCAAACTAAGCGCGATCCCGCGGCGAACGTACTGCGCATGCGTCGAGTGTCAATGCATCCCAGTGCGCATGCTCCAAATTCTGTCAGTGAACGTCAATGACGTCACATCCCCATTCATGAATGTTTTAAGCAATTTGTTTTTTTTCCGACGCGATGACGACGCCTATACTTAACATAGGATACTCCACTAGGGGGCTGCTTTATCTATACGCCGCGTATCGCTTCCGGAAACATCGTAAAGTCACTGCGTCGCGCCCAAAAAAGATCGTGAATTGCCGATTCCCGCTGATTAACATATTTTTTCAGTGTAAATCGGCGCCATTTTTAAGTTGAAGTAACGATGCAATGGCGAAATTCAATTGCGCCGATCGCATCGGAACTCCAACCCGGCGTTTCTTGTTTTCTGGTTATAGAAAACAAAAACGCCAGCTTAAAGTGACAGTTAGGCTGGCAGATCCATTGATCCGCCAGCCTAACTCTACCTGAATCTGGCCCTATGACTATCATTTATAAAGAATGGCAAGGAAAGTTCATGTACATCTTTTGAAGTACGTTTCTAAATCAGAATTTAATCTCTAGTATAGTCTGATAATGGAGAACATATTTCTTTGTTGTGGGTAGTGCGATCCATGTTCAGATAATTCTTCAGACAGCAATAGACAGGTGGTGAGGAGGTGTTGCGTCGCCTCACTTCCTGTTTTACCTGCCTAATTACTGAACAACCATGCTAAATTGTGTGCAGTTGCATGGCGGTTGCAGTGTGGCCCCATTCTCTTGATGGGGGGGGAGTAAAAATCCTGCCACAGAAAAGCATCTCCATGGCCACTGTCTTAGCAGCAACAGGGGGAGCGGTTGAGGGGCAGTGAAAGCATGGCTCGACTGCTGGGTTTTACTGCCTCTCAATCACAAGTGTAAACAAAGCCTAAAGGTAAGCTGCTGGAAACCTAAATGCAGCCTTCTGTCTTCTTAGCATAGCAGAATAGTGGGTTCCTAGAAAGCCACAATCAGCTAACACATAGCATATGTGAGAGGTTTAAAATTGTGTCAGAGCAATCTTGTTCCATATGGCATAAATACTGTATATACCAGCATGATTACTGTACTGGATTCCCTTTTCCACTATTAGTATAAAATTAAAGAGATATCGGGAGTCACAGGGGAGTGTAAAATACTGCACTTGAGCTGCATGCATGAAATAAAGAATATTTACTGTAGAAATAAAATGCAGTATAGAATATATAAGCAAAACATTTTTTCCCTCCCAGCAATTATCTACCTGTTTCCTACTAAAAGCCCCATGTATTCAGTCCACCTATTAAATAAAACTGTCGGAGTCCTTGCCATTTGACCTAAGTTACAGATTTTTTAACAATGAATTCATATAGATACTTAGCCCTACATAGAAAGAATTGACACTTCACATACTGGTAATGCACAAATCATATGCCCTACAATTGCTAAACACGAGTCTAACATAGCATTGAGAGCAATACTGGTTCAGGCAGAACATAAGTATTATACAAGCTAGAGAACATCAGAGAAAGAAAAAGAAAGTACAAAAACGAAAGTACCATAGGTATATAAAGTTTATCACTATACAAAATATGAACCTCCTTCCACTCTCCCGTAACCCATTAGCCTCTTCTTGAGAGACATAATCACTAAGTGATGTTGGTGCTTGCAATCTCTAACTTCAGTTTTCAAGATGGTGTTGAGCAGGACTAAACGTAGTAGCTCTGATAAAAAGGTATGGAAGAAATATTTCTATAGCATGATGTACAATACTGTAGCTAACAATGCTAATATTGTACTGGGTAGTATCACAAAGGACTGGACATAGCAAATGGTTAGTATTCCTAACCAAAGAATAATAGAATGGATAATTGCAAGAATGGTATTATATTGTTAAGCATTGTACTATAGGTCAGGTCAGTCTCCCATTGATGGAGTACTGTTATTAAAGCTGAAGTTGAATGTGCTTATAGTTTGCCTTCTCTGGTTCCTCCATTCTCCCTTATATAAAAACATATTTTTTTCCTCAGTTTAGGCCGATACGTATTCTTCTACATATTTTTGGTGAAAAAATCGCAATAAGCGTTTATTGATTGGTTTGCGCAATAGTTATAGCGTTTACAAAATAGGGGATAGTTTTATGCCATTTTTATTATAATTTTTTTTTACTAGTAATGGCAGCGATCCGCAATTTTTAGTGTGACTGTGACATTATGCCAGACACATCAGACACTTTTGGTGCTATTTTGGGACCATTCACATTTGTACAGCGATCAGTGCTATAAAAATGTACTGATTACTGTGTAAATGTGACTGGCAGCGAAAGGGTTAACCACTAGGGGGGGGGTAGGAAGGGGTTAAGTGTGTCCTAGAGAATGATTCTAACTGTTAGGGGCATGGCTACAAGTGACACACCACTAATCGCTGCTCCCAATGAGGGGGAGCAGAAGATCAGTGACCTGTCACTAGGAGGAATAGGGAGATGTTGTTTTTACACAGATGTTGTTTTTACACTGACATCTCCCCGTTCTTCAGCTCCGTGACCCGATCGTGGGACACCAGCGGACAGTCCCGCGGGCATGATCACGGAGCTCGCGGCAGGGGCGTGAGCACCGCTGGGTGGCACGCAAACCACGCGGCGGCAAATTTAAAGGGACAAACACGTATGCCCCTTTGTCTTTCCATGCCATTCTGCCGACTTAAATTTTCGTGCGGAGGTCGGCAAGCAGTTAAGCACAGACTTCTACGTCGGAAGATAAACTATGGGAAAATATGATGAAATGTAGTGGACAAACATGTCCTAGTAAGTGTATATAGTCACCTCATTCCTAGAGTTCTTCCTTAATTGAATTAGACAACAAATTAGGAGATCTACTTATATTCTAGATTCTAGAACACCACCCATGTGGTCTGATGTTTATTTAGTTCATTAATTCAAACACTCACCAAATGAACACTTAAAATATTGCCTGAAAATATGTCAAGGCAAAATGTCAAACTATTGGCTACACTCTAATGAGAAGGTTTAAATGCAACAGTATGAGTTTATTACATGCCTGCTACCCATCCATCTCTGACACTTAACTTGCTAAGCACCTGCCAACATATGTTAATCTTTTCACCTCATTTGTACAAGATTGTCCATAAGGTTAAGCTCTACTTACCACTTGCCATTATTGCTGTACTTATACTGCATGCTGCATTTGCTTGCTCAGATATCCAATACTCATACCATATGATCCGATTTTTAGGCTTAACGAAAAATGCAATATATATATATATATATATATATATATATATATATATATATATATTACAGTTTTCAATTCGGTTTTTGCAACACACTAAATACAACGTTTTATATGTGTGGCTGAGGCTCAGAGACTTGCAAAACTGTATATTTGTTCTCATTCAGACACCACACTCGATTTATTATAACCAATACATCATGTGACTGTCAAAACCAATTACAAACTGTTCTCTAAGGCCCTGGGTACCTTGTTGTTCCGAGAATTGACTTTTAAGAGATTCAGCAGGAAAAGGCTGAACAGTTAGAGAAAGATGTTTTAATCAGATGTTTTAATTAGCATAGCTTATAGACATCTTTCCTTTTTCACAGTATGCCTGACCTTGCTTGTGTCAGGCATAAACTGTCCCTTTGAATATATAATGTATTGCAACTACAGCAAAGTACTATGATAAAACCTAGCCAGCCACTATAATGTGAACAAAGTTAGCTACCTGACAGGCAGGGATCCTTTAATATTAAGGTTGACATTTATACTACATGAAATATATACAAACGTGTTGTGAGCAAGTGTTGCCACTGAGTGTTAAAGATACCCCATCACCAGACCTCATGTTTTCAAAGGAAAACATTGCATAAGTGGAAAAAAATAAGCACTTACATATATTCCCATGTTGTACCCTATATAACTTTCGTAGGAATCTTAATCCCTTCTTGGACGTGTCAGTTCCTGTATGTGCTGATCCCTCATACTGTCCCTTCCACCTGCTGCTAGGCAGGAAGTCAGCAGGAGTCTGCACAGTGTTAGCAAACACTAAGATTTTAGGCACGATTAGAGATTTATTATCCATTCAGCCATAAATAATTAAACATAAGTGCAAGCTGGAGCAGTCATTAAAACAAAAAAGTCTAAGAAAGCAGGGACTGATGGTAATATGTGCAGAGTGGAGGACAGTGGTGGCCCTAAATGCAGGGCACAGGAGTGCCGCCTCCTTAATCTACATGTGGGGCGCCAGCCGCATGTATTTCAAAGAGGGCATTTTTTTAGAAGCACAGGATTAGAGCCTGAAGCTCTAATTTGCTTAAAAAAAGGGTGAGCTTTGGGGTCAAAGCACTGCGCCCCGGGCCCACCCACTTGTGTGACAACTGCAAATGAATATTCACTATTGTCTTCCTGCTCCTCCTCCCGGCCAATCAGGAAGATGGAGGAGCACAATTGGCTGACAGGAGAAACGATCGTATTGGCCGGGCAGGGAGGAGGATGTACAGAAAGATCTGGGGTCGGGTGGTTTGTTTGCCCCCCCCCCCCTCAGCTGAAGCACCAGCCGCCACTGGTGGAGGAGGTATCAATGTTGCTGACATTAGTTCCTCTGGTGTGTGCATGCTCATACTGTCATCCTTTCTGACCTATTGGATAAATGAGAAGCTGTCCAGTAAAGCTGGCCTTACACGGTTGGCTTTTTTTCATTCAGCCAGCAAACAAGGTGGCTGAAGGAATCATTCAGGACATTGTATTCTGACAGCAGAACCAATCACTGTCAGAGTGTGCTGAGCAGCCGCTGTAGCTGCTGATCAATGAAACTTTTCCAACACGTTCTTTCAACAGAAAATCAATCAAACAATTAACTTCTGTTGAACAGGGACAGCCACACACTGATGGAAATTTGGCCAGTCCTTGCTGAATCGACTGAATAACAATAAGTATAGTACTTGCTATAGTCTTAAACATAAACAAATAATAGTAGGGAATACTACAGAGTGACAGCTCTAAGCCTTCCTGTGACTGCTGATGTCACATGCAAAATGAACCAGCAGCAGTTTCAGGTCTGTTAAATATCATCAATCATTACAAACAGATGAAATACACAAAATAAGGCAATTTGACATTTAGTTTGGAAAGGCTATTAATGATAATTTTATGGTAATTGCCAGTCAAACTACCACAGTGCTGAAAACGGAACAATGGCCTGGAACGAAAATGGGTATAACATGCTGGTGTTAAGGTAGTTATTATATATGAAATCCAGCTTAAAGAGATAAAAGGAATATTGGCATTTTCATAAAGTGAATTGACACAATGCGCTTTTTTTGGAATACATTTGTACATCAATTTTAACTGTAATAATATAAAAAACAATGATTTACTATTTAAATATTTTGAACATAAAGTTGTAAAACCTTAGTTTGCGTGCATAATTCGTTCCAGAAACATGCTTGTAATCCAAAGCACTTGTATATCAAAGCATTTTTTTACAGGGTATAAAAAGAGGAGAGAGGTGGGAGCTGTGGTGGCTCATCGTGATTGGCACTGCGCTGACAAGCCGTTCACCTCTGCAGCCATGGGTTCGGATCCCGGTCTTGGCTACATGTGAATTGAGTTTGGTGGTCTCAGCCCGGCTCCCGGTGGGTGTGCTATGCAAGGTACGCCTGTGCTTAGTATGCCCACCCCCTCCAAAAAAAACACCACACTTGCACGCACACGAAATTGGTTTAACACACACGCACTTTGGCCATGAGGTCTCCTAAAATAAAGAGAGGCGAAGGACCTACGGGGCTGGTTGGGTGGGCTAGACCCCCTCACTCCCTCATAGGGGGAGTCCCTTTGCCCCGTTGGGGTCCCGTTGGGCCCCAGTCGGGCTCCCAAGTGGAGCAGGTAGGGTGGGGTGAGTGGGAGGCGTCCCCTCACACCCGCCATTGCCACTGGGGGCATGGAGAAGGATGGCGATTGCCTCCGGGGGGAGGGTCTGCCTACTCCCAACTCCTGCAGTCCGGCTCCTCTCTCTCGAGTTCACGCACAAAATACATTTAAAAAAAAAAAAGGAGGAGAGAGGCTCCTCTAAGGCCACGTACACACGACCAAATAAATCCGATCAAATCGTCTGACAGACCGTTTTGATCGGATTTGTCTGCTGGGGTATATTGGTTTGATCGTGTACACACGATCAAACCAAAATCCCCACCGGTAGACGGCGCGGTGACGTTGATGCCGCCACGTCACTGTCACCTGCAGTCACCACGCCACTGTCACCAGGAAGTAAAACACTTCCTCGCATGTGTCAAATCCATTCGACGCATGCGTGGGCAGATATGTCTGCTGGTTAGCGTACTAACCAGCAGACATGTCAGACGGACGGGTTCCCAGCAGACAGATTTTAAAGCATGCTTTAAATCTGTCTGCTGGAAAAACCCGTCTGTCCGCCCGTACACACGATCGAATTTGTCTGCTGAAATGGTCCGTCGAACTGGTTCCAGCAGATAGATTCGATCGTGTGTACGCGGCCTTAGTGTAGCTATAAGTTGCTAAATGTTGTACCTTCATTAAATGTAACCATATTTCTACTTACACACGTACACATCATCAGACATTTGCCGGCCAAATCACATCAGAATTCTGACGGAATTCCTTTGAAGAAAAATAGAACATGTTCTATATCTGAATTCCGACGGAATTCATCGGAATTTCCGATGAAAAAACTCTGATCGGGCTACACACGATAGGAATATCTGATCGTGTGTATGGGGCATTAGAGTCTCCTCTCTTCTTTTTTATACTTAGTGGTGACATGACGCTACTCTTATATCAAGACATCGCTTGTATACCAAGGAAAAATAATATATATATACAGTACAGACCAAAAGTTTGGACACACCTTCTCATTCCAAGAGTTTTCTTTATTTTCATGACTATGAAAATTGTAGATTCGCACTGAAGGCATCAAAACTATGAATTAACACATGTGGAATTATATACATAACAAAAAAGTGTGAAACAACTGAAAATATGTCATATTCTAGGTTCTTCAAAGTAGCCATCTTATGCTTTGATTACTGCTTTGCACACTCTTGGCATTCTCTTGATGAGCTTCAAGAGGTAGTCACCTGAAATGGTCTTCCAACAGTCTTGAAGGAGTTCCCAGAGATGCTTAGCACTTGTTGGCCCTTTTGCCTTCACTCTGCGGTCCAGCTTACCCCAAACCATCTCGATTGGGTTCAGGTCCGGTGACTGTGGAGGGCAGGTCATCTGGCGCAGCACCCCATCACTTTCCTTCTTGGTCAAATAGCCCTTACACAGCCTGGAGGTGTGTTTGGGGTCATTGTCCTGTTGAAAAATAAATGATGGTCCAACTTAACCCCAACCTGGATGGAATAGCATGCTGCTGCAAGATGCTGTGGTAGCCATGCTGGTTCAGTATGCCTTTAATTTTGAATAAATCCCCAACAGTGTCACCATCAAAGCACCCCCACACCATCACACCTCCTTCTTCATGCTTCACGGTGGGAACCAGGCATGTAGAGTCCATCAGTTCACCTTTTCTGCATCGCACAAAGACACGGTGGTTGGAACCAAAGATCTCAAATTTGGACTCATCAGACCAAAGCACAGATTTCCACTGGTCTAATGTCCATTCCTTGTGTTCTTTAGCCCAAACAAGTCTCTTCTGCATGTTGCCTTTCTATAACAGTGGTTTCCTAGCAGATATTCTACCATGAAGGCCTGATTCACACAGTCTTCTCTTAACAGTTGTTCTAGAGATGTGTCTGCTGCAAAAGGTGGCTACTTTGAAGAACCTAGAATATGACATAGATTTTCAGTTGTTTCACACGTTTTTGTTATGTATATAATTCCACATGTGTTAATTCATAGTTTTGATGCCTCCAGTGTGACTCTACAATTTTCATGGTCATGAAAATAAAGAAAACCTTTGGAATGAGGTGTGTCCAAACTTTTGGTCTGTACTGTATATATATATATATATATATATATATATATATATATATATAAACATTTTGCTTGTCTTGCAAAAGGCTCTCAAGCCAAGTTACTCTCAAACCAAGCCCTCAGGCTTTCACATTGAGAATGCTGGGGCAGGGGTATTTCAGGTGTTATTTATGCGCTATTTTTAGTGCTAAAAAGCCTGAAATACTCCTCAGTGTGAAAGGGGCCTTAATGTATATGCCAGTTTTTTGGGGGAAAAGATGCTGTATTTATGGTAAACAGACCCAACAAACTGAAACACACCTATGCTGTGACCAGTTTTATTAAAAGGAACCTTTTTTTGGAGTGCGACCATCCCGGTTTTTCTCTACACATTTTTCCAAAATATATTTACTCTAATAAAATGCTTATCTCTGTTAATAAGTATTGCCGCTGGCAATGAAGGGGTTAATTTGTGTTACAAAGCAAAGCCTTTAGCGTTACACTTTGTCACAGGCATCACTTTAAGGTAGATTTATAGTACATAAAACAGATCATGCATTAACAGATACTACATTTGAGTGACATGAACCTACTAGCTATGATCTAGTGAAAGCTGAACAGGAAGCTTTCCCGAATCATAGGGATTTATCCAAGAGTTTAAAGAAACTGTCATAATAATTAATAGTTTGCCTATAAGTGCTTTAGTACAGAAGGACTGGAACTGAGCCATTGCCTTACTTACTCGAACCTAGGAGACAAACTAGAAAATTATAGACTTGTAACTCTAAGCTGTTCTACTGTATTTAACAAATCTTCACACAAAGACTAGCTGGTAGGGGCAATAAAATACCCCCCCTGTTCTCTGAATTAAATGTACCATGATCAAAGAGCACAGTTCTATAATTCCAGATAAATTCTGTAACTTTGTTATTCTGCAAAATGTAAAATTACAGTAATGTCTACCTTACCAGTAAAATGTATTTCTTCAATGTTATCCATAGTTACATTTATTATCGTATTCGATTTGCTTCAACTGTACTATTCACAAAAGGTTTGAGAACACATGCACAATATATCAATACATTTAATATCCAAAAAAATACATCAATCTTTTTATGTTTTTGAACACTGTCTACATTTTGCCTTTTGGAATTTCAACTGTCTGTTTTCTGTTGCCCATAGCATCAGCTTCTCCTTCTCGTTGTCTATACTAAAAAAAAATGGACGTGTAAAGCTGTTGGAGGAACTTTCTATCATAATATCTACATAGTAACAGTAAGGCCCCGTACACACGGCAGAGAACTTCGACGGGCAGAACACATCGTTCCGCCTGTCGAGGTTCTCTGCCGGCCGTCAGAATCGGCGACCCGCCCGTCGGGAAAGGCAACCAGCCATTCATCCCGACGGGCCGTCGAGCAAATAGAGAACCTGTTCTCTATTTGCTCGATGGGTTTCCCGACGGGCGGGGCTCGCCGAGAGCGTACACACGGCCGAGGTTCTCGGCAGAATGCGGCTCCCAGCGAGGTTCTCGCTGGTTTCTGCCGAGAACCTCGGCCGTGTGTACGGGGCTTCAGGAATGGGACTTTTAAAATGAGCTGCCGCTATTATTAAGCTTGCCAGCAAAGCTATACCTGTAAAAGTCAACTGTAAACACTTACCTATCCTGCTGCCCATGCTGCTTAACATCCATTCCCAGAGAATGGGAAAAATAGCAGAGCAAAAATTTGGATTGCCGCACTCCAGGGAACTTCCAGAAAAAGTTGTCTTTATTTAATAAAAATCAGCAAAGTACATACAAACACAGCCACAAACTGTACAACCGATGCGTTTCACACTATACCTTTAGTGCTTAAGCACTAAAGGTATATTGTGAAACGCGTCGGTTGTACAGTAATCCAAATTTTTGGTCTGCTATTTTTCCTATTGCTACGTGCACTGCCGGCACCCTGGTGTCCTGAAGATTCCTCCTGATTGAGGGTTTGCAGCACCCACTTGGAGCGGTGATTTCCTTTTCTCTCATTCCCAGAGAATGGTTCCCCAAAGTCTTCTGGGAAACTAAAACTTCTAGCTCTCATGGGTTCCTCCTGCCAACCTCTACATCAGTGGCATGGAAATCAGCAAGAGGAACTATTGAGAAATGTGGGAGACCCAGGAGATGGACACTCCTGGAAGTATTAGTTTCCAAACAGATTTGGGGAGGGGGGCATTTCTCAGGATCTGCCCATTAGCCCAGAAAATTTAAATTTTTAATTTACTAGACTTAACTGCCATTGATTTCATTGGGGTTTGGGTTTAGCAACCAAATGTCTCTGACTTTCTCTGAACCCTGCTTGAAACTGAACCCAGGTCAGTTCGGCCCATAACTAATTGTGAACAGAGATGAGTCCAGTGGAGGTTTAATTGTATCTCAGACTGTGTTGAAAAAATCCCCCATCCCCCCTGTTACCAATTTCATTTGATCATGCAAAAGGGTCAGTGTAAACAGGAATATAGTTTATGCATTTTGAATTAGACTTTATGCAGTAGTACACAAATTGAAAACAATGCTTTCAGACATAGGTAATGTAGATAGTATAATGGAATTATCATTTCACAATCTTAAAGGGTGAGTTCACCTTTAAAGAAAAATCTGTAAGGTTAACTTACATTGGACCCCCTCCCCATTGCTCCCAGTGCAGCTGTACCTGAAGCTGGTGATCTTCCGCACTGACACTTAAAGCCATTTAATCTTAATCTAAAAACAGCTTAATCCTACAAACTTACACTGTAAAGGTATGGACAGGAGGCAAACTTATTGGTTGTGCCATCACATGGGTGGGAGATTGCCAGCCTCAGGTACTGCGGGACCAGATGCGTTGGGGAGGGGGTCCAGTGTAAGTTCACCTTACAGATTTTCTGTAAAGGTGAACTTACACTTTAAGTAAAACCATTATGGATTTACACTGTTCTATATGTTTGTGGAGTACATAGTAACACACAAGTGTAGGTCTCACATAATTTCCATTTCTTAAAAAAGATATTTACCGTATTTATCAGCGTATAACACGCACGCACCCTAACTTTAAGAGGGAAGTTTCAGGAAAAAAACTTTCAACGGACCCCTGCGTATAACATGCAGGTACAGTTTACCCTCTATTTTCAGGGTAAAAAAGTGAGTGTTATACGCCAATAAATACAGTATATCAATATACGCTCTTCAAATATTTTGAATTAGCAGAAAAGTCAGTCAAACTTACAAAGTCACATCCAAGTAAAGGCACATACAGTATAATTCAAAAATTCCCCCCCAGACAGTGATCTGATTTCACACTAAACTGCATTGCATTAATTTGAATCAGTTACATAGGAAAGAACTGGGTTTGTGTATTCTTAAAGGAGTTGTAAATAAAGCTGAAATGACTGTTTACAAGGTATAGAGACATAATAGTTAACTAATTCCTTTTAAAAATGATTAAAAATAGATAAAAATCAATCATATAATGTGCCTCTAGTTTCTAGTTTCATTTTTGCATGGTGTTTCCTGCCTCTGTGATGTACAGAGCCACAGAGATAATACAGGGCAGTGATGGTTTGGAAAACGAAACTGATTGGTGCTGAGTAATCACACCTCCTTGATTAGTGACCATAGAGAGAAAGCTCCCAGTACTGTGGTTATCAGAAAACAGACAACCAGGAAGTGTGGAGATCACAGAAGAATTAAAGCAACTTGAGAGCAGAAACGAACAATAAGGACATGAAAACAGCACTGCATTAAGGTAAAGGAAGCTATTAAGATACAAAAAAATCCTTTACAAACCCTTTAAATGCATGAATTTTTCTGCATGAAAATGTACATATGTGAATAGACCTAAAGAAAGAAAGTGGGCCACTTTCTTCTAAAATTAAATCTAAACACTTACAAGGCTGAACTTGACTTTCTATAAACAGCACTTAAAGTAGACTTGAAATTTAGATAATGAAGATTTGCTGTGTTAGAAAAGTCTATTTAGGAATGTTAATTGTGCAGTACCCTGAAAATGTAAATTTTGTCTGGAATTCCTTTTAAAAAATATCTGCACAATTCCTGGTATGTGAGTGTACCTACACCCCTATAGCTGTATACCGTATCTATAGCGTGGGATATAATATGAAATAAGATTTGGTGATGTTACTAATATGCAGCTCACTGTTCTCCTTACTGTAGCGGTGACTTGAGGAAGCAAAGCCCTGTCTCTACCAAAATGGCTGCCTACATGCATATAAGACACAGTCCAAAATAAGACACTGAAAGTCAGTAATGGAAAAAAATGTGGGAGAGACCTCAGTCAAAACTGAGAAATATAGACAGGCTTTCTTTAGCTACCTTCAAATTCGCCATTTTGCGCAGTCCCTGGCTCCAAATTTGCAATTTTCCCCCCTAACCGAGTTTGAGAAAATCTGCTTAGAAGGTTCGTCCCCTAGAGCTATGATATCGCGCACCTACCAAATCCTGGTTATGGATATGTTACCGAATGGACCTCGGCATGCTTATATGCGCAAGTGGGAGCAGGCCCTGGGTGAGGATATACCCTTGAAGGCATGGCAAATAATATGGTCACAGGCTCCTAGAAGTTCTGTTTGTACACTTTACCAAGAAAACCAATACAACATTTTACTTAATTGGTACCAAACTCCTGACCTGCTCCATTCCATATCCCCCTTTAGCTGATCGCCGCTGCTGGCGCTGTTGTAAGGAGGTGGGGACACTCTATCATACCTATTGGGCTTGCCCCTTGATTGTCTCTTACTGGCAGATGGTGCGCTCTCTTCTCCACTCCATTTTTGGCACTTGGGTGCCATTCAACCCTAAATTGTTCCTCTTAGGTCTTCCCCCCGCTTCTTTTTCTAAGTTCTCGAAAAAACTCCTAGCCCAGGTACTAACGGCCGGGAGATGCCTGGTAGCCCTGAAATGGAAGAGGAGGGAACCTCCTTCTCTGTTTGAATTGGACTCCAGGATTAGGGATGTTAAGCGGATGGAATATATGACAGCCTCCCTGAATAATTCCCTTGATAAGCACAACCAAATATGGGAACTATGGGACAAGCTGGAACCCCCTAATGCCGGCTGACGCACGATTGGCACCCTGGGCAGTGGGGAGGCCCTCGGTCAGGTGGCTGCCCTCTCTTCTTCCCCCTAACCTCTTCTGCTCTTCTCCCTACCTTCTCCTGTCTTCTTGGCTCTTTCTAGCTTTTCTTTATTCTTCTTTCCCTCTTTCTTTCATTTTTGTTTTTAGTTGTAACCGTTACTGGCATGTTCCAGTACTGAGTCAAACATAGTGGTAATATTGGAGCCTTAACCTCATTGGCCGGCTCGGATACATTCTTTGCTTACTGCATCAGCCCTGTTTCCCATTTTATTCTACATTGTATGTGGATAGTTCACCTGTTGCCTACCACTTATTACAACGAGTGCCTTTTCTTTTGTTTTTTTGCTGTTGGAAAATTTGCAAACTCAATAAAACTTGTCAGTTTTAAAAACTGAGAAATAGTTTCTCACCTTCTTTCTGTCTTTTTGGGCACAGTTTCCACATTTGTGGAGCTTCCTCTTTCAATTGTCCCTTGGCTGCATCACTATATTCCCATTCTCTTTGTGCTGGGAGTCCCTCTATGTGTGCTCTCCTACTCTGTACTTCAACTCTTACACAGTACAGAAGTGTTATGCCCTGTACACACGATCGGACATTCTGAAAGCAAAAGTCTGATGTGAGCTTTTGAACAGAAATTCCAACCGTGTGTAAGCTCCATCGGACTTTTGCTGTTGGAATTTCCACCAACAAAAGATTGAGAGCTGGTTCTCAAATTTTGCGTCAGAAAAAAATTCCTATCAGAAAATCCGATCGTCTGTAGCAATTCCGAAGCATGCTCGGAAACAATTTGATGCATGCTCGGAAGCATTGAACTTAATTTTCTCAGCTCGTCGTAGTGTTGTACGTCACCGCGTTCTTGATGGATGAAAGTTCAGAGAACTTTTGTGTGACCGTGTGTATGCAAGCCCAGCTTGAGCAGAATCCCGTTGAAAAAACCATCCAAGGTTTTTCCGACAGGAAATATGATCGTATGTAAGCGGTATCAGAGTGCACACAATGTGGAGACTCCACAGGTCCTGGTGGCACAAAGTGCATTGAGAGAATGGCGGGGCAATGGAAAAAATGAAGCTCCCATAAGGAAATATAAAAAAAATCAGATGTATGTGAGTAATGTTGTTTAGGAAGAAAAAAATGTTATGACCACGTTTATTTCATTTGCAATTGGACAAGCATAATTGTTCTGCAAATTTGATATATCTGGAGAATACTAAATATTTAAACTGTCTTGCCCAAGATTTATGAATTGAGGATTCTTCACGGACTGGACAAGTCTCACATCCACCTATTTAGGATGACCGTAAATGTGTTTCAATGAAAAAACAAGAATTTCCAAATTCTCTGAATGTGTCATTTTTACAATTTAATTAAGCAGCATTAGTAGCTGGGAGTATATTCCTAAACAGGCAAAGGGAATGCTTGGCAGGAGTTGCTCCCATGTAATGGAGCACAAGCAGGAAATTGTCAGAGACAGGCATCATTGCCCGAAACAGACTCAAAAACTTTACACAAGATTATTTCTTTGTAGAAAGCGTAAATCCAAAAGCCGACATGGGTACAGTCGATAGCTTTTCGCTTTCCATATTTATTCAAAGTTCTCCGCTGAGAAATCTGGAGATAATACAAGGCATGGGGTTGAGGAGAATTTTTTTTTTTTTAATTTTAAAAGGTATCTAAAGCAACCTTAAAAAAGCTCCTTTCCTTTCAATAAAAGTAAAAGTTTGACGGTGGCGGTTATAAAACAAAACAAAGCAGGTAAATAACTTACTTTTTCCCTGTTTGGGTAACTGGAGTGCATATTATAAATCCCTAAAATGTTCAAGTCTTAAGCACATAAAACTTTCCTTTAAAATTGTATGTATGGGTAGAAAATCCAGTTGTTTATATTGCTTTTACAATAGGCAGTAAATCGGATCATTTAGCATTTATTTACAAAAACAAACTGAGACAGGAAGTACAGCAGACAAAGTGTTTCTAAAATCTGTTAAAAAAAAAAAAAAAAAACAATCCTAGCAATTACTGTATTTCACATCCTAAATACATTTTACTTCAGATTTACAAAAAATATAATTTTTTTAAATTTCATCACTATGGTTTTAGTTGGCATACCATCATCCCAAATATTAAATAATGTGCAGCATTTCAAAACGTGTTAACGCCATTTCAAAGCAAAAGGAATTTAAAGTTGTTTTATGTGAAGTGACAATTTTGAGTAGGAAAATATACTGCAACTTATTCACATGCCAATATACCTTAAATGCTATTTTGCCCAAGAATCTCACTTTCCAATTTCAGCAGATTTCACACTTTATTCAACTCCAAAAATGTATTTAATAAATGTGTGAGTATGTCAGCAAAACAAATGTACTTCTCGTTCCCGAAAATGCATTCATATTTTAAAAGTATTACAAGATAGGCACGTTTATGTTAACTGAGGGTTGAAAGAATGAGCAAAAGCAATTCCTCCTGCTAAATAATGGATTGGTTTATCTGTGGATTTGGAAAGAGTACAGTGGAAAAAATATCCAAATATTTAACATGTCAATCATAATTAAGCCCCAAGTTAAATATTTGAAGATGCTGTCAGACAACCCATTACCCCAATTACATTGATATATACTATATACACACTACTATATTATCAAAAGTGTTGGGACGCCTGCCTTTACACGCACATGAACTAATGGCATCCCAGTCTTAGTCCGCAGAGTTCAATATTGAGTTGGCCCACCCTTTGCAGCTATAACAGCTTCAAATCTTTTGGGAAGGCTGTCCACAAGGTTTAGGAGTGTGTCTATAGGAATGTTTGACCGTTCTTCCAGAAGCCCATTTGTGAGGTCAGGCACTAATGTTGGACGAGAAGGCCTGGCTCGCATTCACCACTCTAATTCATCCACAAAGTTCTATCAGGTTATGGTCAGGACTTTGTACAGGCCAGTCAAATCCCTCTACCCCAAACTCAATCATCCATGTCTTTATGGACTTTGCTTTGTGCACTGGTGCACAGTCATGTTTAACCACTTCCTTACTGGGCATGTAAACCCCCTTCCTGACCAGGTGAAATTTCAGCTTGCGGCACTGCGTCGCTTTAACTGACAATTGCGCGGTCGTGCGATATGGCTCCCAAACAAAATTGGCGTCCTTTTTTCCCCACAAGTAGAGCTTTCTTTTGGTGGTATTTGGTCACCTCTGCGATTTTTATTTTTTGCGCTATAAACAAAAAAGGACGACAATTTTGAAAAAAAATACAATATTATTTACTTGTTGCTATAAAAAATAGCCCAATTTTAAAAAAAAAATCAGTTTAGGGCGATACGTATTCTTCTACATATTTTTGTTTAAAAAAAAAAAAAAAAAAAATCGCAATAAGCGATTGGTTTGCGCAAAAGTTATAGCGCCTACAAAATAAGGGACAGAATTGTTATTTTTTATTATTTTTATTTTTTTACTAGTAATGGCGGCGATCTGCGATTTTTATTGCGACTGCGACGTTATGGCGGACACATCGGACACTTTTGACACATTTTTGGCACCATTCACATTTATACTGCAATCAGTGCTATAAATATGCACTAATTACTGTATAAATGTGACTGGCAGGGAAGGGGTTAACACTAGGGGGTGAGGAAGGGGTTAATGTGTTTCCTGCATTGTGTTCTAACTGTGGGGGGAGGGGGGGGTGACCGATCTGTGTCCCTATGTACTAGGAACACAGATCGGTATGCTCTCTCTATGACAGGACGCTGTCATTGTGAGAGCCGGCAATGAGAGATGATCTCATATGTTTACATATGAGATCATCTCTCATTGGCCCATCAGATCGCATCGCAAACGGCCACTCTGATTGGCCGTTCGCGGCGATCTGTGATTGGCTGTGTCCACTTGTGGCCAGTACACAAGTTCCCCGCTGCGCGCTCTGGAGCGCGCGCTGGGAACGAGGAAAGGGGCTGCCGTGAAAACACGGCAGCCCGGAGATTTAGAGCCACCCTGCGGCCGTATATACTTGTACGGCCGTAGGGAAGTGGTTAAACAGTAAGGGGCCATCTCCAAACTGTTCCCACAAAGTTGGGAGCATGAAATTGTCCAAAATGTATTGGCATGCTAAAGCCTTAAGAGTTTCCTTTCCAGTTCCCTTCACAACCCCACACCATAATCCTCCCTTCACTAAATGATTTGGACCAGTGCACAAAGAAGGGTCCATAATGACAGGGATAAGCGAGTTTGGAGAGGAGGAACTTGACTGGCCTGCAACCTCATCCCAATAGAACACCCTTTGGATGAATTAGAGTGGTGCCCTGCCAAACACCCTGCAATGCACTGCATGCTGCACAGTGCATTCTGCTCCCTGATTTGGCAAAGCTGTGCCCACTCAGGACTCGGTGTAAGTCGGCCTGGGAAGACGGTCGCGGTGTCCATAACAATTGATGAGTCATCAGCTGTCAATGGCTTTCCCTGCTGACAACTGAATAAAAAAATTAAATAAAAGAGTGCCAGTTAAAAAAAAAATGGTGTAGTATAGATTTTAATACATACCAGACCCTTATCCGGGCATGCAGCATGGCACGTGCCCTCAACCCCAAAAGAACCTTATCTCCATGTTGATGGGGACAAGGGTCTCTTCCCAACAACCTCGGGCTGTAGTTGTCAAGTCTGTAGGCAGGGGGCTAATCAGAATCTGAAAGCCCCCTTAAAAAAAGGGGCCCACAGATACTGCCCCCGTATGTGAATGGGTACCCCTACTTATTCTCTAAAAAAGTGTAAAAATATAAAATAAAAACAGGACGGGTGCATGTTGGGCTGGTGATGTTCCAAGAGGGTGGGGCCACCAGGTAATGTTGCCAGTTGCCCCTACCCTTACCTATATAAGAACTGTCAAAGTGCAGAGGAGGCATTCGGCCTAGAAGGAGGACAGTTATTTTTTTTCTTAAAGTGTATTTTGTGTGTGAACTAGAGAGAGAGAGAGAGGAGCCGGACTGCAGGAGTTGGGAGTAGGCAGACCCTCCCCCCAGAGGCAATCTGCCACCCTTCTCCATGCCCCCGGGTGGCAATTGCAAGGTGTGAGGTGGTCCTCTCACTCACCCCACCCTACCTGCTCCACTTGGGAGCCCAACGGGGCAGATGGACTCCCCCTATGAGGAAGTGAGGGGGTCTAGCTGAAGGAGGACAGTTTTTTATTTATCTCTTGGGGGTGGGGGGGTTCGGCAGTGCAGCGGGCAACATGATTAACAACAGATTTACATTGAGGTAAACTGTTTTTTTTTTTTTTAATAAAGGATTTTTCAAAAACTTGTCTCCTATTGTTTATTTTTCTTTTTTTACACTTTTTTGGTGAATGGGTAGGGCTATGTACCCCATACCCATTCACTTTGAGGGGGTGTGAGATCTGGGGGCCCTCTTGTTAATGAGGCTTCCAGATTTATTAGTATCTGCTTGTGTTATTTGGGGTACCCCACTGAAAGATATGGGGTTTCACAGGCACCTAATCTCGGTACTTGCGGATATCCACCACTCCTGGGAAAGTGCAGCGGGAACATACCCACAAGGGATGATAAACGTGTCGGCCCAGGAGAACAGATTCAAACTCTATTCCCGTTGGTATAGGACGCCCGAGAAACTCCACAAAATATTCCCCTCCATTGCACCCACGTGCTGGAGATGCAAAGCGGGCTCCGGTACACTCCTCCACGTATTTGCCCGGTTTTTTACACACCCTTTTTACCATAAAGGCACAATACCTTCTACATCACACATCCTTTCGACATATCGCAAATCATTGACCCTACACCTCATCAATGCAGCTACGCAGTGTATACCGATTCATTGGAACGACCCACATCCCCCCACTTAGCCGAATGGCGGTTCGACAGAATAGAGGAGATGGAAATGCTTTTTTTACACTTTTTTGGTGAATGCTAGGTCCAATAGGGCACTCCTCTCTCCCATGTCCCCAACGTTGACTCACGAACGCCTCTACGGTGCCCATCCTGCAACATGGGGATAACCCACCCCCTTCCAGAAGGAAGACTCCAGGGATACACCTAACCACCTAACCGGTGATGTCATTGTCCCCTGGACCCTTTGCTGTATCCTCCCCTTCCTTGGGGCCCTCTTGTTAATGAGGCTTCCAGATTCCAATAATTAGTATTTGTTAGCAATAGGTAATTGCTTGTGTTATTTGGGGTACCCCACTGAAAGATATGGGGTTTGTAGTGGTTACTATTTATGGGAAAACAATCCCAGGCATCTGTGAACCAGTAGCAATCAGCCTTCCTAGAGACCAACAACTTTGAATAAAGGTGAGGGCAGGTAAGTATATGCTATATCCTAAAAAAGAGTGCACATTATGGGCATAATGAGTGTACATCTCAAGCCCTCAACACCAAACACCAGTCTACCTGCTTCTGCGACAAGGGACAGATCCTCTTCAACCCTGAAAAAATCCCACTATGTAGCTAACTGCCAGAAATCGCTACAGGAATCATAGTGGTCGGGTGTAACTGATGTGACGGACAGAATGCAAAACAAGGTTGCAGGCCAAAGACAGTGACAAAGGGGCAGAGACTGAGAAGGCCTACAGTCACTAATGCCTAATCAAACAACCGTGCTTGTTTAAAGGCAACCTCTACCTGAGAGCTTGCTTATGGAAAATCGCTCTGACTAGTTGGCATATCAGAAGCAAGAGACGGCGACTTTAACCCCGTCCAAACTGACTGTGTGGAACTCAGGTACTAAGCTATTCAAGCAAAATCAGCTAAAGGGTACCTCTGCCTCTAGAGCATGAATGAATGAAAACGTATATAGCGCGGCACATGCGAACTGAATCGCCTCTCGCGCTTGTTGTTCCTGTCTCCTTTGGTATCAAAGAGCAGCCAGCCAAACAGGCTTCAGCAGATTAACCAAGGGTACCATTCTTCCAAACAGAGGAAACAATATCCTTGCAGAGACCCTGTGACAGCAAGTAGATCTGGAGATCAACAAGATTCATACTACTGTTAAGTAGTGTTGTTGTGACCTGCGATGAGGCAGGATGGAAGCAGAGCTCTGGTCAGTGATAAGCTCTCTATGGCAGATCCTAGATTGAAAGGTAATAGCCAATGATGCAGTTCAGTCACTGCGGATACAAGACTGTATGCTGTTTCTCCAGAAATCATTGTGGCCAGTGAACCCTTATGGCCCCTCCCACAAGTGAACACATGCCGCTTTAGTCAGAGTGGTGACTGTTCAAGTCGGATCTGGCAATATCTAGAAGGAAGATTAATTCCTTATGTTAATCACCAAAGACCAGAGGATAGCCAAAAGATTGACAAGTTAAACGTGGGAGAACTATGGCGGAGAATAAAAATTCGATAATCTTTATTAGCCTAAACCCAAGTCGCCCAATAGGGTCAGCTGACAGTTGGATGTAAATTTCAGCGAAGGATCCATGAGTCCTGTGCATTAGGAAGCCAATGGAATTGTTTCATTCCTCTACCAATTCATTGCATTCCCTCCATGATGCATCAGAGCACAAGGGCTATGATTACATGGGCGTTGGTCATAGTAAAACTTGAATAACAAGAGGGTCCAAAAGGATGGCATAGGCCATTGTGGCAATTAATCTCTCCAGTAAAGCCTGACCTCCACAAATCCTACTCCAGGATTTTTAAGGAGTATTGTTCATAGCAGTGCTGCGACTTCAAGGTAGTCCCTACACTACGTTTGAACCCACTGTGGTCTAACTGGGGGCCGTGGACGTCAAGAATACACAGGCATTGATTCAAGATGCATAGGAATCGCAGTAAAATCGCACAATTTTATGCCGTAATACTGGAAACCTAGTCCATTAAGTCCAACCTGGTGGTGTGATAGGGGTAGTTACCTTGGTATACCCTGTATGTTGTGGTCGTTCAGGCCGGCTTGCGGGCACAAGGACTACTGGTAAGTCTGGTTTGAACAGCAAAGTGAGTAACTTGTATAGCGCTGACAAATGCGAACCGAATCGCCTCAAGGCGCTTTGTATCCAGAGTCGTGCTGATACTTCAGAAGAGTTGTGGCACAATGGCTTCCAAGTTCTGGGAAAGGTCCCAGTACAGACTCTAATCAATTCGGGAGGAGCCATCATCGAGAGACAAACTAGTCTCATCGCAGTAATCACCTACTGGAAGGTAATTCTGAATGGGAAAAAGTTAATGAACAAAAATTAAGTTACACTCCTATTGGTTGCATCCCACGATCGCAAAAGCGATAAAGTACCCTGTAATAACCCATGTGGTCCGAGGGGGGGCCCAAGCAGGGTTGACAACTGTATTAACTTTAGTAAAGAGAGACTTACTTCCCACGTGAGAAACGATGACTCCACAGAGGAGAAAAATCCCTGATTGGGGAGGTAGCTAAGCTGATCTTTCAGCATACCAATCATCACAAGTTGTCACTCGTGGGGTAGTCATGCCAATGAAGGACAAGGTGTCCAAAAGCCAGAGCTACAGCGGTCGCAGACTAAAGTCTTGCGGAAACACAACAGAGGGAGCCTCAACTATGCTGAAAGGACTCGGCAAAATGGGGAAGGCCTAGCCTCGCTGGCAAGAAGGAATGCAAAACTAGTCAACTTCTGTCAGAGGTATCTCCCAGCATGTTAGGGTTTTCTAGAACTTACAGCCAGAGGGCGTAAGATACAAAAGCCGTTGGATGACAAGGGACAGTCTCAAAAAACACAGTCAAGGGATCGGCAACAAGCAAGGCTATCAAGTTATTGGTCTGACCGTAACCTGGGTGGCTTCCCAGAGGTGGAAGCAGATAAACTAAGGACAGCCAGCTGGGTTGGCAGATTAGCCAATATGTATATATTTAACAAACCTAAGAGTCTCCAGGAGGCCTATCCGGATTTGCAGCCGTTCGGTGGTGATGACGATAATTACCCTGTAGCTTGCAGGCAATGATGCCCACGGGTACAGTCTCAGATCTGAGAACTCCCTATTCTCCTTCCTGAGATTCAAAACCTCATAAAGCGTGCCAATTGTATCTTCAAAATTCATACAAATTATATCGAGATACAGGAGACCAAGATGTGGAGGTCTCACCGTTTAGTGTTCGAAATCTAATGGAGTTCAGAGTGTCTACTCCAGACTTCAAGTACCTTAGCTAAGAGAAGAACCTACAGAATTTATAGGATGGAATTCTCTGTTCCTTACTGGAAGGAATGAATTATATACAAGAGAGCCTAGAGACGGCATTAAAGGATACTGAAACGCAGTCGTATCTATTCTTTACTCTCTGGGTTGCATATCCCAGCAACCAAGTCCGAAAGACCTAGGCAGGTTATTCTTTCCCCCATGGGGTCTTCCAAATAGTGTGAGACACATTATCTCACTCTCCATTTAGAGGGACAAAACATCCTAAATATGGCCAGGAACATGGGAATAAGTATTCCTTTTGGCAAATACAGTATGTAAAGTAGATCTAGAAGAATCTCAAACATCCAAGTTTCATACCATAAACTACCTTGTTGCTGAAATGATCAGGCAAAATGGCTCTAGTCTCTTCCTCAACACTATACAAAGGTTGGTATCTTGGCAACCTGAGTTAGAACATCATCATCCTTTTGGCAGATCCAAACGGAAGTGTTTGAAGTTCCACAAACTTGGAAAAGAGATTCAAGGTTGAAGAGACATAGAATTGGCCCTTCTTCTAGGAGAAAAACGATAAACTCATCAGGCCTAATGGCATCGGAAAAGGACAATCCCGCTGTCCAACGAAGACCATCGCAGTTGTACGGATACAATTAGTCAAAACCTAGATGGAGAGGACAAGTCCATCAGATGAGGGCAGAGACAGCTCCTCCAAGCCGGTGATGCATCCATTGACGGAACTCCAAAATAGTTCCTCCAGAGTTAATATCTAAACTACGACCTGGTCTACATTCAACATGTTGGGGGTCCATTCTGGCGGACCCAGCAGTCGTAACTACAATACATCTCAGTCGTTAGAGGGAATAGATCTAATCCTCTTAAACACTTGAGCAGTACCCACCCTTGTTGTCTGGTGAGTTGGTACATCCCAAACGTATATGCTGTCATGCTGTGTCAGGAAAAGGGAAAATGTTATACTTACCTGGCGGTAATTTTCCTTTCCTGATGCAAGCATGACATATAGGTTCCCTCCCCTAAAAAATAAAAAAATAAAATAAAAAAAAAAAGAGAAAGAAATGGCAAATATGGGGCCTGAAACATTTAAAGTAAGGCCTTCCGCAGCGATACTAAATTACGAGTAATCGGGGGTAGGGGAGGAGACCTACTTTTATAGTATAACCGATCCTGATTGGGCAGGGGGGCTGAGCCTTCCCATATGTATATGCTGTCATGCTTGCATCAGGAAAGGAAAATTACCGCTAGGTAAGTATAACATTTTCCCTTGTCTTAACTCTGCTGCTTGCAATTCCATCGAGTAGAAGAAAGAAACTGAGCTAAATCCAGAAGTATAACTAATAAAAAAGTAATTTCTCCACTAAAAGTTTTTTTTAAAACCAACAAGCAGATTAAAACCTGTAATTGGTGATGATGAGGAGAGAAAGAGGAAGCTTGACAGCACATACATTAGGAAGTACACCCCCACTGACCCTGTGCTGCCACCTGATTACTTCCATACACCCCCGGTAACGGTGCCGCCCAGTGTCCCCGACATGTAACCAAACTCCCCTTGCCCATCTGAGGGCCTGGGGCTGGCATAGCAGGTGCCACCAGTTAGAGGGAGGGAGCAAAGCGGACACACATCTGCTCTCCTTCCCTCCTTGGTCCTGACCCAGAAAGCTACAAGTTTAATGTCACTTCCTGGTCCACCTCTTGGTGTCCCTGGGCCAGCATACCTGGGAAAGAATGTAATGCAATGTGATCTGTATTGCATTAAATTCAGTTGAGCACAGGAGAAAACATTTTTGAGCCCCCCACCCCCATATATATTCATGTATGAATGAATGTAAAAGCGTTAAGGGCACCTATGCATGAAAATTGACATACACATGTTACATATCGCTGCACACGCTGGAATGAGAGAAATATTTCTAGCACCAGAATTCCCCCATAACACTAATCAGATGACCTACTGGGGTCTTTAAAGTGTTGCCTATGGAAAAAAAATAGGGTGCTGATGTGACATTTCACAGGCGAACGTTGTTTTAAAGTTTGACATGTTGGGTTTCTGTTTACTCAGTGGAACCACATCATTTATGTGTTACAAAAAATTGGGCAATTCATTGTGTTTGTGTGTCCTAAAATTAACTGTAGTGTATTTTTTTATGGGTGTCTACTTTAAAAAAATATATGTTTCGGGGGTTTATGCAATCTTGGGGCCTATAATGATTTTATAAGCATGTATGAAAAAGAAATGCAAAAATGGCTCTGGCAGCTAAAGTGTTAAATCAAAAACATCCTTTAAATGACGATCCATTGTCACAAGGGACACTCTCACTTTGTAGAGACTTTCTCTCTCTTTCCATTGTATTTTTTTTTTCTTCAGTGCAGGAAATAAAGGGAAATCTTCACAGCTGGATAAAGTTAGAAAAAAACTGACTGGGTTTGTTTTTACCCTTTTTGTACTCTATTAAAAATTTAAATTACAGAAAAATTACCTACAGTATACTTAAAAATGCCATTGGGCTAATGGGAAAGGAGTAAAGAACAAAGTAGTTAAGCTAACTATTTAAGTGTAACTAAATAGCAACCTGTTACATTTTATATAGCCTAAGGGAGTTTTTTTTTCTATCTCTGTGCCATAGGGGATATTTCCCTTCATTTTCTGTCCCATAGCTAAAGCAGGAAGTGAGAGGAAATCCTTTCGACATGAGGCAATCCTGGGGTGTCACCAGGGTAATAGGAACTAATGTCCCCATTGAAAAATACTTTTCTCTATTACTGTATTTGCTGGCGTATAAGACTACCTTTTACAATTAAAAAAAACAGGGCCTCCCACTCACCCCACCCTACCTGCTCCTCTTGGGAGCCCAACTGGGGCCCAACGGGACCCCAATGGGGCAGAGGGACTCCCCCTATGAGGGAGTGAGGGGGCCTAGCCCACCCAGCCAGCCCCGTAGGTCCTTCGCCTCTCTTTATTTTAGGAGACCGCATGGCCAAAGTGCGTGTGTTTTTAAACCAATTTCGTGTGCGTGCAAGTGTGGTGGTTTTTGTGGGGGGGGTGGGCGTACTAAGCACAGGCGTACCTTGCATAGCACACCCACCGGGAGCTGGGCTGAGACCACCAAACTCAATTCACATGTAGCCGAGACCGGGATCCGAACCCTTGGCTGCAGAGGTGAACAGCTTGTCAGCGCAGTGCCAATCACGTTGAGCCACAGGAGGGTTGTCTTATACAGTGAGTACAGGCAAAAAATCTTAAAAAAACTGTAAAATTAGGGGGTCGTCTTATACGCCTGGTCGCCTTATACACCGGCAAATATGGTACTTTGCTGGTGTCAACCCAAAATTTGGGATTATTTTTACTTTTTAGTAAACAGAACTAATAGAGAGGGTGAATCTGCCATATAGCTAAAACTTCTTTACAGTTTCACTACATTTACATTTTTAAATATCATACATTACAGAATAACTAAAATAATTATGTAGACTTACAGTATTAAAGCGGTATTAACCTCCCTGGTGGTATGATTCTGTCTGGAATTATGTACCAAAAGCAGTACAATTATTTTGCATGGAAATTCTGCGTTTTATACTGTATGCCTGCAATTTTTAGGAATAACTCACTTAAATTTGTCCAAACCAGAGTCTAGTAGACATCCCGGGTATGATAAAGTTTGAAACACAAAATCATAAAATTATAATATAATAAATAACTATAAATAATTATAACAAATAATAATGTAATTATAATAAAAATTATTCACTAATGTAATCAAATCAAAATCACTGAAATTTGCTCAGTTGCAGAATTGTCGCTGTCATTACTTTTATTTTTTTATGACGAATTTCCCCACAAATCGCTATCGCTCAATTCTGCAAGTGATTATAATTTATTATTGCTGTTTTCTAGCTGCTCTAAAATCACTTTTGACATAAAGGGACACTTTTGGTTGCTATGGACAATCTACAGTTTGCAGGCACAAAAAAATGTTTTATTATGTAAAAGAACATGCAGGGCACTGGGCAGACCACTAGGGACAGGGTGTGTGTGTACTTTTTACATACAGTACTGTAATCTATAAGATTACAGTATTCTGTATGTAATGTGTTTGTTTACTTTTTTGAATTTGCCGCCGGTCTCCGCCCCCGTGCGCCGTTACGTCGCAGGGAACGGAGATCGGCGGCGCGCGGGCACTGTGTGAGTCAAATGGAGGACGCCACTTGCTCACACAGAGGGGATGCATCGCTGGATCCAGGTACAAGGTAAGTACAGTACCATGCCTGGATACAAGGTAAGCCAGCGCGCGCTGCAGGCTCTGCATATTCACCCCGAGCGCGACTCGGGGATATCGATTTTTACATAAAAAATCTACCCCGAGTCACGCTCGGGGATACCGGCAGGGGGGTTAAACCCAAAACCAAATATGTAATATATTGCAGCTTATCAATCATTAGATGTGGTGGCTGTATTCATTTTCTTTTTTAGGCATTTTCACCTGGTGATCTAGACAGTAACACACCTCCTGTATTAGAGTGCCCCCTATTCTGGATGAAGGAGCACATGGGGGACATTTCTGAAGCAGCATTGTTCGTCTGGAGGGAGGGGAGTGTGGAGGGAGGGGAGTGTTAGATGTATTAGCTGATTTAGATACACTAACATGTTGAAGCCAAACTCCAGCTAATTCTTTATAAGCAGTTACGGCAAACAGTTTTTTTTTTCTTTCTTTTTTTTTCTTTTGGGATAACATTCTTACATAACTATAGAAAAGCTGACCATTGTATGTACCAGTGTAAGTGTAACTGCTGCAACTGTAGGATAGCTAGTTATTTTGAAATTTACATCAAAGAATCACATCTAAGAATTGGTAAGATGCAACATAATAAATGTTTGCTTTTGAGTTTAATACCACTTTCAGTTTACAGCTTGTAGGGTGTATATATTTCACATCAATTTAAACAAATACAGATATACTTCCACTTATGTTCACAAACAACTCGATTCGCGAACAGAAGAGTTGACAAAACTTAGCTTCGGTTCACAAACACGAGTCACGGCCATCTGTCCTGCTCTGACATATTTATATTGAGAAGATTAGTGCAAGATGAGAGTCTTATTCCTTGTACACGCGATCGGAATTTACGATGAAAAATGTCAGACGGAATTTTTTCATCTGATTTTCCGACTGTGTGTGGGCTCCATCTGACTTTTTTAGAAATAGAACATGTTTTATTTTTTTTGGATGGAAATTCCAATTGTTTGTGTGGAACAGAGAAAAAAACATGCATGCTAAGAATCAAGTCGATGCATGCCCGGAAGTATTGAACTTAATTTTTCTCGGCTCGTCGTAGTGTTTTACGTCACCGCGTTTTGGACAGTCGGAATTTGGTCTGAGAGTGTGTATGCAAGACAGCTTGAACGGAATTCTGATCGTGTGTACAGGGCATCAGAAGAACCAGTCCACTCAGATAGGAGTTTCTGCCCCCTGACTACCCTGAGGGTGGGCTCACTTGATTTGGAATCATAGAAAAATAGTTCATATGAATTCTACTACTTTATCATGCCCTCAGATGATCTTTTCCTGGGTCCACAGTGCTGTTTTCTGGCCCCTAGATTAGTCATTTAAATTGGAGTTTGGGATTGCAGACGAGCTGCGTTTGAGTGTTTTTAGCGTTTTTTGACGCAAAAAAAAATTCAGTTTGAATTTTGCGATTTTTGGGCTTTCAGAAAAAGAGCCCATACACTCCACTGCTCATTAAAGCTGTAAAACGTCCATGTGTGCATGGGCACATAGGCTACCAAAGAGCGGAGTTTATGGGCTTTAAAAAAAAAAATCCCAAGCTCCAATAAACTGCAGTTTATTAGCTCCAATGTGCATGGAGCCTTAGATGTACACATGAAAGAGGTCAGCTTAATGTAAAAGATTGTGAGTAATTTCTACATACATTTCAGAATTTTACTGTATATATAAACAAAAACAAGTTTAAAACGGATTAACTTTATTACATTGAATCCTATGGGAATATTTGCCTCGGTTCACAACCAATTTGAGTCGTTTCACAAATTAAGTTTGTTAACCGAGGTACCACTGTAAAGCTTACTAACCTCTTAAAAATATTACTTCATACATGCATAGGAAAGTATAAATAGGAAATGACAATCTTCAACAATTGACAATTTCAAATAAGGATTAACTCATCCCATATAATTGTACAACAAGAAAATCAAGGAAAATATCCAGGACATCCACAATAGGAGTACTATAATGCTCCGTACACACGATCGTTTTTTCCCATCGGAAAAAGTCAGATGAGAGCTTTTGGTCGGGAATTCCAACTGTGTGTATGCTCCATCTGACTTTTTCCAACAGAAAAACTGCCTGAAAAGATAGAGAGCAGGTTCTCTATTTTCCCATAGGGAAAAAATCAGTTCGGAATTTACTATTGTGTGTACAAATCCCGACACACTAAATTTCGACGCATGCTCAGAAACAAATGGACGCATGCTTGGAAGCATAGAACTTACATTTTTAAATGTAATTACAATTCACAATACTAAAATTGTCGTATATATTGCTTTATTAAATCCAGTATAAAATATATAGTGCCGATTAGAAGACATTTCAATTACATTATCTGCACATATACTCACAACTTTTAAATTGTTTGCCTTCCTCTTATAAACAATCTCCATACACAGGCTTACAGTGAATCCTTATTCTACTTCACTCATCGCTTAAACATACACAAACGACATTACAAATCTTGTCTTATATCATCTCAGGGAAAATCTACATAAAATACAACCGTTTAGTTGTGGATTCATTACATGTATGTATTATGTTATAATTAAAGATGGAGGAACTAGAGGTAAACAGACAGAATATGGGTGAAGTCTCCTAATTCCCTTCCTTTATTTGACCTGATGATGTGACCCCCTCCTTAGTCAAGTGGAAAAATGCCCATGTCAGTCTTATTATAAAATAAATTTGTCAACATAAAAATGTAACAAATACCCTGTAAAAACATCAGTCCATGCTAACTTAAAATGAACACTTCAGTATAAATGTATAAAACCCTATCCAGGAATCACTTTTAAAAAGGCTGTGTCCTTAAGAAATATTTTGGTACGTAAGTACTGTACTAGAAATAATAGACATAATAGTTATAGAGGGGCATACTAGGTGGGCAGGGGGTGTCAAGGCAGAGGTAGGCTTGGATGATTGACCTTAAATTATATCAACCTGCCCCCTAGTCTCTGCAGCTGCCATGGTCACTGCTGCTGCCATGGTCACTGCAGCTGCCATGGTCACTGCTGCTGCCATGGTCACTTCTGCTGCCATGGTCACTGTTGCATAATTTGTGTTGCGTATAAATCAATGTTCTTCCCAAGCATATTTACTTTTTTTTATTAGACATTATGTATATTATTTGTATGCTGATCTTAAAACCTACAAATTATTCTCTGAAAAAGTATGCTTTGTGCCAAGAAATGCATTGAAATTAATGAAAAGATCCTAGATAGTTGCCAGCAAATTTTGATAATAAATATACAAATTCCTATATAATAATAGGTGCATAGGAAACAAAAACCTTATTCTGTTACCTTCATTAGAGGCAGCTGTATTATTATTTTTTTTACAATATTTTTTTTTACAGTAATCCTGTATGATTATAGTGTGAATTGTGCACAACTAAACATAAGTCATTTACTGGCCAACAATTTAAAATATACCTATATTCTCTTGATTCATTAATTGCACTGTCTACAGAAAGACAGCAGTACAGGGGTATCTTACAGCCGTGGGATGCTGGGCTTACAAGAACATAGTGTAAAGCTATGAGGAACATAGAGGTGCATGGGTCTAGGACAGAGTGGATACTCACTGATACCAATGGAGAAAAATCCAGCATGGCCACATATACAGTAAAGGACCGAGGCGCTACTTTGTCCTTTCCAGAGCTTCTGAAGATGGGTTGTGCTCCAGACAATTCTCAGATTGTGGCCCTCTGGCTCACCTGTGCAGCCAGCTACTGGGAACTAAGGGCTTATAAGCAGGTAAGAGTCCTTGGGATCACAATTCAATAGATACATTAGTACAGTCAGAATTGGAAGAAATGTACCAAAACACACAGAGGAATTATGAATGGATTGTAGTGCACAGAGACACACAATAACTAGGAGTGAGTAATGCACAGAGAAAGACTGAGTATAAACAGAGAGAAGCTGCAGCTGGCTGCAGACACAGGTGATAATAATAATAATAATAATAATAATAATAATAATGGTGGACTGAAACACTAGGGGTACAAAGATCACACTAAAAGGCACTGGGAGAGGGCACAGGGATCCCTTGTAGTAAGGAGATTACACTTGAATACTCTGGGAGTTGACACTGGGAACACTGGGGTACAAAGATCATACTGGAAGGCTCTGGAAGACACTTGCAAAAGTCACTGGGAAGAGAGTCTAGCTACAAGAGCAGTAACAGCAGAACCTTGCAAGTTAATGTTATGGAGCTACAGGTACCAACATTATTTGTAGGTAGGTGATAGAGCAGCAGCAAAGCTACAGATTTATGATGGCGCACTCCAGATCCTTTCCTTTGGAAATACTTTGGCCCAAGCCTAACTAATTTCCAAACTGGAGAAAGTTTTTTTTCAAAGCTGACAGGTTCTCTTTTTAATGATACTAAATGGCTATTAGCAAATAAAGGTGTCCTTTTATGAAAGTGAGATCAGCGGCGATCCCGACTCTCACCGCTGTTCTCAGATCATACACAGTTTATGAAACTGAGGTAATCAGATGAGAACATGTTCTCCACTGATTATCTCAGCACAGTGAGAATCTGCAACTGACTGTCACAGAAACGGCCAGTTTATGAAGGTGCGATCTCGGCACCTCACTGGCGATCTGTGACAGAATTCTCACTTTCTGATTCACCAACTCAGAGGTGGAGAATCAGAGAGAGAAGCACGAAGCTGGCTGAGTATTGTGGAGGAAGAAGGAAGTCTTTTGACTTCCATGCTTCACACACAAGCAGCCATAGAGTCAGAACACATTTTCCCCACCATTACACACCCCAAAATGAGCAGGTTAGAGATTTATATATTTATATATAATCATATAGCATATATTTGTGTTTGTGTTTATTTCTATGTTTATTAATATATATATATATATATATATATACACACACACACATATATATATATATATATATGTATATATATATATATATATATATACACACATACATATATATATATATATATATATATCTAAATCTACATATATATATATATATATATATATATATATATATATATATATGTATATATATATATATATATATATGTATAAATATATATAATTCTACTTGCATTAAAATGCTATTATTAAAGTAATTTTTATATCATTTTTAATTTATTAGTAAAAAAAAAAAAAAAAAATGTAAACCCTAAAATATGGTTTTACCCATGAACTGTTCTATTGCAGTTATACAGGGTTTATATTTGTATACTTAACCACTTAAGACCCGGACCAATACGCTGGCAAATGACCCAAGGGGTTTTTGCGATTCGGCACTGCGTCGCTTTAACAGACAATTGCGCGGTCGTGCGACGTGGCTCCCAAACAAAATTTGCGTCCTTTTTTTCCCACAAATAGAGCTTTCTTTTGGTGGTATTTGATCACCTCTGCGGTTTTTATTTTTTGCGCTATAAACAAAAATAGAGCGACAATTTAAAAAAAATGCAATATTTTTTACTTTTTGCTATAATAAATATCCCCCAAAAATATATAAAAAAAACATTTTTTTTCCTCAGTTTAGGCCGATACGTATTCTTCTACATATTTTTGGTAAAAAAAATCGCAATAAGCGTTTATCGGTTGGTTTTCGCAAAATTTATAGCGTTTACAAAATAAGGGATAGTTTTATTGCATTTTCATTAATTTTTTTTTTTTTACTACTAATAGCGGCGATCAGCGATTTTTTTCGTGACTGCGACAATATGGCGGACACTTCGGACAATTTTGACACATTTTTGGGACAATTGTCATTTTCACAGCAAAAAATGCATTTAAATTGCATTGTTTACTGTGGAAATGACAGTTGCAGTTTGGGAGTTAACCACAGGTGGCGCTGTAGGGAATGTGTGCCCTAATGTGTTGTTTACAACTGTAGGGGGGTGTGGCTGTAGGTGTGACGTCATCGATCGCGTCCCCCTATTACAGGGATGACGCGATCGATGCTCCGGCCACAGAGAAGCACGGGGAAGCCGTGTGTACACACGGCTCTCCCCGTTCTTCCGCTCCAGGGACGGATCGCCGCACTGCAGCGGCGATCGGGTCCGCGAATCCCGCGGTCCCGATCCTGGAGCTTCGGACCGGGTCGTGGGCGCGCGCCCGCGGGCGCGCGCCCGCGACCCACGGCTGGGTACTAAAACCAACGTATATATACGTTGATGTGCCCAGCCGTGCCATTCTGCCGACGTAAATGTGCAGTAGGCGGTCCTTAAGTGGTTAAAAAAAAAAAAAAAAATGATTATAAATGTATTTTTCATTTATATGAATGGTGTATAGCATATGCATGGTGCATTACATATGTGGGATTCCATTCATTTACTATACACCATTCACATTTAAATAGGCACATGTATGAGCTTTAAATATTGAAAAAACAATGTTTTTTAATAATTAGGTTAATGTATATTGTTTGGTGGGAATGCAACTTTATTAATATGTGGTGTGTAATGTGTGCTGATTCGTGTTCAACGTGTATTTTTCACTTCCTCATACTGTAATCCCGCTAAATCACGCGAGATTACAGTGAGAGAAGCCGTTCTCAGGAGTTTCCAGCCGTTTGTAGATCGCTCCTCATCTCAACATGAGAAGCGATCTACAAAGTTTCATAAACAGGCACTCAGAGGAGAGCGATCTCCCTTGAGAATGCCTGAGAACTGAATAGCGGTATTTTACCGCACTTTCATAAAAGGACACCTAACTGTATTGCATATGTTGTTCCTCTGTGCAAACTCAAACTATGGATACTACTTGCATCTCTAAAACACACCACAAGAAAATGTGAACAATTTATTGGATAATTGACCAGAACTATTCCGTGAAAGCTTTCATATTATACCTGTCACTATTTCAATTAGTACAGCGAAACTAAATCCTAAATTGGACATAGGCTCTTTGTTACAGAGCAAGAACATGATTAATCTTGTTCTAGATTTGATGTTAAACTAAAGTTACCATGGGGGAATAACTAACATCGCAGTTACAAAGATAAATAAATCTAATAATGAAAAATCCTTCCTAGAATTGACTCTGATGCTTAAAATGTAAAACAAGATCAGCCTCCAAGGAGTTGTGCGCTTCTATTTCACCACTGGGAAGATTCATTGATTTTCTAATCATCTCTCTTTTGGATCAGTTTTTTTTTTTTAATGAGTCCTCTATTTGGATATGCTTTTTAAAAGCTAGTCACCGCCAATGCCCTACTTCTATACCAAAGAGACATTGTGAGGACACATCTGTGTGCCTTTCAAATGGAAATGAATGTTGAATTAATATGTTATAGAAAGCATGCTTTTCAAACTTTAGACATAGGGGAAAATATATAAAAAGCATACTTGGCTGTGCTCACTTCAACAGGGGACAGTCTTTACAATTAGCAAAGTTATGTAAGGACACAATTGGCACAACACCAATTTTATTATTCAAAGAATTAAAGGTTTTAAAGCAAACCACATATTCACACCTGTGTAGTTAATCAAACAATGGTACTATTTCTATAAATGGAGGCACCAAGGCCATGAAACAATACAACTCAGTTCTTTATACAGAATGTCAAAATAAAACATATGCAAAGCTTAAAAGAACATCATTTAACCCTGCAGAAACTTTTTGTTACATAATCTAAATAAACATGTTTTACATTTCAGAAACATTTGTGTTACATCTAGTACCAAAAGTGAAGATACACTGTCACATGAACAGAAATAGGAATATTTCAAATTAACTGTAACCAAACGCCTTGCGAAATATATTCCCATGAGCAATATGTTTAAAAGCCATTAAAAAATAATGAAAAGGGCATTACAAATAGAAAATTGAAGGGACACTATCATCTTTTGATAGTTACAAAGAATATAGCAAAATATGTAAACAACAAATCAAGGACACAAAATATAAACAAGTTTCTAAAGGCTGATTTTTTTTTTTTTTTTACCTTCATGCAGCTTATTCATGAAGGTACAGTAAAATAGTTTCAGTATGCAGCAGCCTCCCCAATACTTACCCGAGCCTGATCGCAAATCAGCAATGTGCATGAGAGCAATTGCTCTCCTGGGTCTATGCCACCTCATTGGCTGAGAGAGAGCAGGGCTCCTGCTGCTGGCAATCACAGCCAGTGAGGAGGGAGCAGGGGGCTGCTCTGTGCAAAACCATTTCACAGAGCAGGTAAGTATAACATATTTGTATTTATTTTTATTATTTATTTGCCTTTAAGATCACTTTAAAAAAATGAATGACAGACTGTGAAAGTGAGTAGGACAACCCACCCTTAATTATTAAATTATATTCATGGTAAAAAAGTTAGGTCATAGCATTACGTTCTTTACACGATAGCTCAGAATTTGAGGCTGAGGACAAAGAGAATGCAAATTTATTAAATATCATCTTCAAGTGGTATTGAAGCCTATTTTTTTCTTTTTTTTAAAAAACAAACAGGTTCCACTTACCTGCTCTGTGCAGTGATTTTGCACAGAGCAGCTCCGATCCTCTCCATTTTGGGTCCCTCGCCAGTGCTCCTGGCTCCTCCGCCTCGAGCAGTGCCCCCAGAGAAAGCCGATTGATCTAGGGGTTCCGCTGCATGCTCATTCCCGAGCCGCTGCTCTATGTATCCATAAGACACAGAGTCATGGCTCAGCCCTGCCCCCCGCTCTCTCCTCATTGGGTCACTGATGGTGAGAAAATAAGTAAACTAACTCCCACATGAACTAGTTGTGGTTAACTAGTTAACAAGTACTGGTAGATTGTATTAAAAAAGAGCTGGATACATTTCTAAATGCCCAAATATAACTGGATATTAATAATTATAGGTAAAAACACTTGTTAATCCCAGGAATATCTGATTGCATTCAGCGAATCAGGAAGGATGGAGCAAATAAAATCATACTGATAGGAATTTTTTTACCTTCCTCTGGTGAAACTGCAGGTACAGGTTTCTGTATATGGAGGTCTTCTATTTCATTTTTTTTTTTTTTTTTAATAAATAGACTCTTTTTTCAACATGACTATGTAACATGATACATATTATTTTTGTGGGATAAGGCTACAATGTGACAATGCATAAGGTGGTTGCCACTACCACAAATAATCCAGCACATTAGTTACTCTAGGTGTCTATAATTTTCTGATTTGTGAGGAGACATGTTGATTCACAATCAACAGAGCATATAGAAAAACAACATTTTAAAAATACACTCAGTAGAGTAGTCTATGAAAAAAAAGTTAGCTAACAAGGGGATTTGTGTTGCCCGACCAATTTTCAACATTCTTTTCTGCAAAGAGATGAAAAAAGAAGATCCTTGGTGGTTCCTTATGGGTAACAGGATATTTTATTTTTATCATCATTTTCATACATACTTTCCTTTAGGGTCCAACATACTTGAAAATAACAAAACAATAAATAAGGTTGTAGAAATTAAAATAAAACCAGGATCCGGGGTGGTTCTTATGGGAAATATTTCCTTTAGGCCGCGTACACACGACCAAATAAATCTGTTCAAATCGGTCTGACAGACCGATTTGAACAGATTTGTCTGCTGGGCTGTTTTGGTTTGATCGCTGTACACACGATCAAACCAAAATCCCCGCCGGCAGACAGCGCGGTGACGTGGCGGTGACGTTGACGCCGCCACGTCACCGCACCGGGAAGTAAAACACTTCCGTGCATGCGTCGAATCCATTCGACGCATGTGCGGGCAGATATGTCTGCTGATTAGCGTACTAACCAGCAGACATATCGGACGGACGGATTCCCAGCAGACAGATTTTAAAGCATGCTTTAAAAATGTGTCTGCTGGCAAAATCTGTCTGTCCGCCCGTACACACGATCAAATCTGTCTGCTAAAACGGTCTGGCAGACCGTTTCCAGCAGATAGATTTGATCGTGTGTACGCGGCCTTAAACATACTTGATTATGATAATGTGTAAAACACCAATGAATAAAATATTTGTTTTACTTCAAATGTAGCCAAGAAAGGAGCAATATGACATTTAATAAGCACATACCGTAATCAAAACACTTTAACCTTCCTTTATCCAATATGCACATGCAGTATACTTTTTATATTCATTGAGCAACCACGTTATTATTTTATAGATCTGTTTTACTAACAGACAGAAAATCAGATGAATATGATTGATCTTTTTTTTAAAGCTGTAGTACAGCGCAAAAAGATAAAAAAACAAAAATCGCCCCTCTGCACTTTCTCCTAAATGTCTCCTAAATGGTGCCTTATAAAAGACATACCCGTTGGAATAAATTAATAAAACGACTTTACCACTGCTTTAATAATAGCACCAATCCATTCATCAAATACATAGTATACATAGTTACAGTTGGCCAGAGCCCATGGGTACACCTGTGCATGCACCATGATGGTGGCAACTGTGATAGGGAAAGAGTCACCTGGAAGGCAGATCGTTTCTTGGGCTCATTCCAGTATTTTTTGCTGTATGGCCCTATTGGGAGCTACACAGATCTGCTTCACAAAACATCCTGAACAAATCTTCAGCCTGCACATGTGCACCATGGCCCCCATTTATTTCTCTGGGTTGAGCCGTTCTCTAAAGAACCAATGGAGGCCCACCACAAATACAACTTCCCACAGGTTGAAAAATGCAAAGGAATACATTAGTGTCAACCCATAACAGTGTGCTCTTCATTGTGGCATGACTACATTAGAAGTATACAACTGCTTGTCGTTTATTTATTACTGTGATGTAAAATATGTATAATTTCATAACAAAGATTTCATCTGTCTGGTAAATAAACACCTGTTAAGCTGATTGTTGATGGACATGTTTAATGGCTAGTAAATAACCATTTTAACCACTTGCGATTGCCCAGTAACATAGCAGGACTTTGGATCTGTGTGTATAAACACACAGATCCATGTCCTGTCAGGTGAGAGGAGACCGATGGTGTGTTCCTAGTACAGAGAAACACTGATTAGTCTCCTCCCCTTGTGAGCCCCCTCCCCCTACAGTTAGAATCACTCCCTAGGTAACACATTTAACCCCTTGATCGTCCCCTAGTGTTAACCCCTTCCCTGCCAGTGACATTTATACAGTAATCAGTGCATTTTTATAGCACCGATCGCTGTATAAATGTGAATGCTCCCAAAAAAGTGTCAAAAGCGTCCGATATGTCCGCCGCAATATCACACGATAAAAATCGCAGATCTCAGCCATTACTAGTAAAAAATAAATAAATAATAAAAATGCCATAAATCTATCCCCTATTTTGTAGACTTTATAACTTTTGCACAAACCAATCATTATACGCTTATTGCGATTTTTTGTGATCAAATACCACCAAAAGAAAGCTCTATTTGTGGGGATTTTTTTTTTTATAAAAATGTAATTTTGGTACAGTGTTGCATGACCACCCAACTGTCATTCAAAGTGTGACAGTGCTGAAATCTGAAAAATGGCTTGGGCAGGAAAGGGGTTTAAAGGAGTTGTAAAGGCATTTTTTCCCTAAATAGCTTCCTTTACCTTAGTGCAGTCCTCCTTCACTTACCTCATCCTTCGATTTTGCTTTTAAATGTCCTTTTTTCTTCTGAGAAATCCCCACTTCCTGTTCTTCTGTCTGTAACTCAACACCGTAATGCAAGGCTTTCTCCCTGGTGTGGAGAAAGCCTCTTGAGGGGGAGGGGGCAGGAAGGCAAGTCAGGACACTCTCTACTTTGCAGATAGAGCAAAATGGAAGGATGATGTAAGTGAACGAGGACTGCACTAAGGTAAAGGAAGCAATTTAGGGATTTTTTTTTCCTTTACAACCCCTTTAAGTGCTTGGTATTGAGGTGGTTAAACAGAAGCATATTGATACAGTTATAATTATCTTACTATGCATACAGAAGCACACACCATTTTTCTTTAATATTTTATATTAGCATTTAAACCATCTGCTGTACAAAACTTCTTTCACAATCTCGACTTCCTTTTTCTCCTAATGATTTTAAATGTATCAAGCTGCTTTGCTAGTCTTTTAGACAAGGAAATGTGCAGGAACCCTGCCGAAGTTCTTGCTTGGGTGCATATGCAATTAAGCAAGGGAGATTAATCATCAACTTTCTGAAATCAACTCGGCAATGTTGAGTGGGGGACAAAGCATTTTCTGATTGCAGTTTTTAATGATGCCTTTCTAAATCTTTGCCAGTGATATTTACTTAGGGTAAGAAGAACAGTTTTATGCATTGTCATTGTTGTCCCAAAGAAAAAAAAATCAGTTTCAAACCTTCACTGAAAAATAACAGAAAAAGAATATGTGACTTTAGTTGCTATGTGGTGACATAGACGGTTGAGACTGCTGCTCCATGAAACATTTATAAATAAGAGCAAAAGCATAACCAGCACATCACAGGCTCAATCTAGAACCATTTATTAATCACAGACAAAAAAAAAATGCAGCTATGTTTTGTAGCTTTAAACAGCCCCATTCATCAGACAAACAGTAACATTTTTCCACTCTTTGCCTGATGAACAGACAGTTTTAAGCACCGAAATGTTGCTGCTGTTTTTTGTTTGTGATCAATAAATGGCTCTAAATTGAGCTTGTGATGTGCTGATGACACATTTGTTCTTGAAGTTTCTGGACCATCAGAAGTGCACCATAATTCTTGTAATTTATGTTTGCAAGGCCTATGAAACATGTATGTTTCCAAACATTAAGGCTGGGTTCACACCTATGCGAATTGAGTGCGGCTTAAACTGCATTTAATACGCAGAATATTTCTAAATACATTGTTTTCAATGAGGCTGGTTCACATATGTGCGATGCATTCGCACTGCGCATTGCCAAAAAAACGTGTGCAGATTTTATGCCTTGTGGTGCGGCTCAGGTGCGAATTCAGTCCCATTATCTTCTATGGGTACGCAGCTGATTCGCAGATGTGTTCAGTTCTCTTCAGGAATTTCTCTCATTCAGCTCAATACACTTCTCCCCCACTCTCCTCTCACCCGGAATTTCTCCCAGGTCTCCAAATTCGCAGCAAAAACGGAGCTAATCTGCTGAACACTTCCCTTATCTATCTGCAGAGATAAAAGAGCTGAAATACGCACTGCACAAGTGTGAACCCAGCCTAAAACAAATAAGGCGTCTTTAGATAATTAGGCTTTAATGCCATTTAACCCAGGTTCAAACTAGGCTGTGGGAGTGAAGCCATGAGAGTTCAGCTGAACTCGCACAATTTCACTCCCGTCTGTAAGTTCCGATTTCAGACGCGACTACGGAGACATCTGTGCAGAAAATCGCAAAAAGTAGTACAGAAACTACTTTTTGAAATTGGTGCAGCGCCACAGATGCGGCATTGCACCGATTAGGCTGGTGCCATTGCCGGAATCTGCCGCCGTTTTGACATGTCAAATTGCGTGTCAAAATGCACCAGTGTGAACCAGGGCTTTAGAAGTTTTTTAATTCTTTTTTTGTGCAGCCTCAAGTCTTAAATTGAAAATGCACTCCAAAATAAACTACCGGGAGTTTTTTTTAGTAGAAGAGACAGGCAAAGTCCTTCTTCTTGTTCTTAGCAGTTTATTTTATTTTGTGTACATGCACTGTGTACACAACCATCTCATTGTATCCTTGTATTTTGAGAATGGAGCCAGAACGATGTAACTTCAGCATGCATCATCCATGGCTCCCCACAAAAGTTTCTAGGTCCAGAAGACTGGCCAAAGATGTCAGCAACAGCAATGGAGCAATAAGGAAGATGTCATATCACTGAAAAAGAGCACACTGACAGGCAAGTGAGCCATAATGTGTAATTTTCACTTTATGGCAGGAACCAGTCTACCTAAAAGCAATAACGTTCTGCTGGCTAAAAGCTGTTCTCTTGTAATGGTCATTTGTATAATGAGTACTTAAAGCTCTAATAATAATTAAAATACCCTTTCACAAGGGAAATATTCCAACACATTCTCAGTAATGCCATAGTGTTACCAGTCTAAATATAGGAATGACTCAAATATTGGGTTTAGTAGAATGGTCTTTGCAACTGTATCAGCTCTAAAAGACCTGGAACAGCAAGCTTAACCTCCAGATGTGAGGTAATATCCACTGGATCAATAAAGTTTGAAACATCTTGTAAATCCATGCCAACAGATAAGACCACAGTGCCAGTCTATTTAGACATATTCTGAAGGTATGGTGAATCTGATATGGTGACAGGGCCACATGTCAGCTTGATTTAAGGGACAGACTGTGGATGGGCCTCTGTGTGCCAAAAGCCCCAGTAGCTAAATACAAACAGCTAAGAAGTCCCAAGTGCACATAAAGGTTTCTGTAGACATGGAGGAGGACTTGGCCTCATCCAACTGAGGTGAGAAAGATTCCAATGATGATAAGCAGATAACAACTGGGGTCCCAGGTTTAAGATTACATGTGGCAGTTCCTTCTGGGGATACTAAACACCCCCAGAATTACTAGGGAAGTATGGGCTCGGGCCACCTGTGGCAGAAGGTCTGTCCTTTGTGTTTTTTTAGCAAAGACATATTGCTTTAGAGAAGTATGAACAGAACTAGGTCCAAGTGAGGCAAAGCCTTGGGTACTTACAAACCGAGACAGCTGGACCTAATGAGGGTTTCACGCAGCTAAGGGTGACTGGGTACCTTTAAGCAGACAGTGGAAATAGACTGAAGATCCTTCTGCTACTTCAGAAGCAGAAGTAGCAGTGGAATGGTACATTCTCCAACCTGAATAGTAGGAAAAAGAATGCGGAGCACAGCTTTTAGTCTCTCAGCGTTAACCTTTCCCCCAGTAAAACCAACAGCAGTGGGAAGTTTTAAAATCACTCATTGGTGCAACAATGAGCGATGTATCTCCCAGGGCTTCAGCCTGACTGGCTTTACTCACTATGCGGCTCTTCAGATACAGGTACTGGGGCTGTGTCTGGACCTGGAAACCGTGCCACAGCTAACTAACACAGTACATTCAGGTGTGGAAAGTCCCATAATGAAGAGCCCAGTGCCTAAAGGTCGAATGCCAGACTGGCTCACACACCCAGTTCAATTGGGTCTGATTATGGCCTTCCAAACTAGGCTGAGGAAATATTGATCTGGATAGTTGCTATATAGATACAAACTCAAGCAGTAGTGTTAGTGAGGAATCATAAATGAGCTCACAGATAATAAAAAAGCCACAAAGGAAAGAAGATGAAGAACATATAGACTTTTTTTCAGCAGAGCTGAAGAAAGGGGTCCAACCTTCTAGAACACTAGCAAAAAACTGAAGCATGCTGTGTAGAGGTCAAGAGGTCATACAGACTGGTTTACAATTTTTCTGTTTGCCAGTGTCCAAACTTCCTGTAGGTGACAGTCCCACAGTAAACAAGAAATTAATTGATGGATTTTTAATGAAATACTGCCATAACTGAAAGAAATCTAGTCAAAGCCAAAGTTTCAATAAGTAAAGGATCAGTACAGGTGGTGCCCTAGATACAAACATCTGACTTACAAATGACTCCTACTTACAAACGGAGGGAGACAACAGGAAGTGAGAGGAAACCTACCCCTAAGAAATTCACTGTGAGGCCGCGTACACACGATCAAACCTGTCTGCTGGAAACGGTCTGCCAGACCGTCCCAGCAGACAGATTCGATCGTGTGTACGGGCGAGCCGACAGATTTGGCCAGCCGACAGATTTGAAAGCATGCTTTCAAATCTGTTGGCTGGGAACCCGTCCGCCCGACATGTCTGCTGGTTAGTACGCTAACCAGCAGACATGTCTTCTCGCACACACGTCGAATGGTTTTGACGCATGCGCGGAAGTGTTTTACTTCCCGGTGCGGTGACGTGGCGGCGTCAATGTCACCGCCACGTCACCGACACGTCAGCCCGCTGTCTGCTGGCGGGGATTTTGGTTTCATCGTGTGTACACGCGATCAAACCAAAACGGCAGCAGACAGATTTGTTCAAATCGGTCGGCCCGACCGATTTGAACAAATCTATTTTGTCGTGTGTACGCGGCCTAAGAGTTATTATGGCAAAAATGTCTCCACTGATGTTTTATCACCAAGGCTTTTTCCACAACAACCCAACATTTTCAAAATTCAGCTGTCATTGGGACAGAAAGTGAGGTGAAATCTTCTGAACAGATTCAACTTAAGAACAATCCTACAGACTCGATCTTGTTTGTAACCCGAGGACTGCCTGTATATGACAAAAGAAAGTGAAATCTGAATTAAAGTTAAAGGAAACCTGTACCGAAAGAATATAAAGGCTGTTACTGCTGACCCTTACTTCTAAAATGACTGATTGTCTTGCAGTATTTGTAAAAGATCTTTATTTATTGGTTTATTTGTTCTTTTTCCCCCCCCCCACACAAAGTTAAATAGTAGATTCTATATCTGAGACATTCTTCTATTATTTTCCTAGATAATAATCACTTATATTTCTATATTATTGCTACATCAGATTTCAATTTCTCTTAATATTATCTCGCCTTCTTCTAACTTATCTTGTTATATTATATACTGTTTATATATATATATATATATATATATATATATATATATATATATACACACACACATATATATATATATATATATATATATATATACACACACATACCAAATATACCAGCAGGTGAAAAATTGAGTATGTGGTGTACACATAAATAACTGCTATTATAAATGCTGCTATTTGAAAAACAATATAAACAAACAGGTGAATAAAAAAATAAGTGATAATAACTTTTTCACAGTAGCACTAATAAAAAATGAATTAACAACTCAAAAACAGGTTAACAAAATGTGTCCAAACACATCTATTTATGAATAAATGTCCATGAAAAAAAAATTGAAAATATCTTGCAATTCCACATAAAACATAAATGACAAAATTATATTAACACCAATTCCTCCACCACAGTGAGAAAACTCCCTCACCGAATGCTGTTGCCATTCTCTCTCGTGTTTGGCAAATAAGTTTAAGGATTATATTGAAGACCCCCTGTGACGAAGTCGGAAGTGACGAAATGCATCAGTGGGGCTACACGGCAAATGTATGCTGAGGCTGGGAAGGCGATCTGATGCTCAGCGAGTGAAGGAGTGGTGAGATTGCAGCACAGTGCCTCCCGGAATGTCCTGTACCATGTAACATGAAAGCTTGTTTACTTGTATTTGATTTTATAATCGGGCATTTTAACAGGAGTTTGGCATTTACAGCAGCTCTTCAATATAAACCCTGAGCTTAATTGCCAAACACAGCATTTGGGGAGCCAGTTTCTTAAGGGAGCTGAACTCCCATTTCTCACTGTGGTGGGGGAATTGGTGTTAATATACCGTATTTTTCGGACCATAAGACGCACTTTTTTCCCCAAAAAATATGGGTAAAAAAGTCCCTGCGTCTTATGGAGCGAAAGTACCGCAGGCACCGCACCCCCGCCGCCGCTGGCAACGCCCCCACCACTGCCGGAAACACCCCCCACGCCGTGCTGTGTTTTATTCAATGAAGCCACCCCCCTGCACGAGCAAAAAAAAAAAGTATTTTCCACTGTTGCCTCCCGCACAAATGCAGCACCCGGCGGCCGGCACATTGTGAGCCCAGCTTAGAGATGGGAGACGAGTGCCCTGTGATTGGCCAAACAGTCATTTGCGGGTGCCTGGTCGTCCGCGATTGGTCCCAGCAGAGCGTGTCACATGCAGAGACTGGGCTCGTCTATGAATGATCGCATTGTATGGCGCCCGGAACAGCTGCACGTGAGTCCTGCCTCTCTGCCTGCCGGCTGTGTGTCTCCCTCTTATCACTCTGTCAGCTCCTTCCCCCTCTGTCGGTCAGCCCCCCTCCACCTCTGTCAGTCAGCACACCCCTCTGTCAGTCAGCACACTTCTCTCTATCAGCCCTCCTCTGTCAGTCAGCACACCCCTCTGTCAGTCAGCACACTTCTCTCTATCAGCCCTCCTCTGTCAGTCAGCACACCCCTCTGTCAGTCAGCACACTTCTCTCTATCAGCCCTCCTCTGTCAGTCAGCACACCCCTCTGTCAGTCAGCACACTTCTCTCTATCAGCCCCCCTCTGTCAGTCAGCACCCCCCTCCCCCTCTGTCAGCCCACCACTTTCTATCAGCCCCCCCTTCTGTCAGCCAGAGCGATGACACAGGTCGGGCTGCATTATTGGCAATGGTCAGGCTGCATTTAATTGGCACAGGTCATGCTGCATTTAATTGGCACAGGTCATGCTGCATTTAATTGGCACAGGTCAGGCTGCATTTCTTTGGCACTGGTTAAATATTTTAGTACACCATTTGGTTAAGAATTTTTTTTCCTTGTTTTCCTCCTCTAAAACCTAGGTGCGTCTTATGGTCAGGTGCGTCTTACTGTATAGAGCAAAAAATACGGTAATTTTTGCACATCTTTTGCACTGTTTAAGAGGACTGTTGTTTATGTGGCATTGCAAGATATTTTCAATTTGTTTTATGGACATTTATTTATGAATAGATGTGTTTGAGTTGTTAATTCATTTTTTTATGAGCACTACTGTGAAAAAGTTATTATCTCTTATTTTATTTTTTTCATCTGTTGGTTTATATTGTTTTTAAGATAGCAGCACTATTAATCCTAAATATTTTTTGGTGTTTTAAGTACAGTGCTTATTATAGATTGATATATACAGTATATATATATATATATATATATATATATATATAGATCTCTCTCTCTCTCTCTCTCTCTCTCTATATATATATATATATATATATATATATATATATATATATATATATATATATATATATATATATATATGTTATATTTATTCCAATATATCCACTTTTGTCACTCACTGCTAATTTAATTGTGTACCCTTATGTACCAACTACCCACTACCAACATGTTTCACTCCTATTTTGACTTCATCAGGGCACAGTGTAAGTGAAGCATGGGCACACAATTATATTAACAGTGACCAGCGAATGTGGATATATTGGAAAGTGAGAAGATAAGAGATCAGAAGTAGAAGCGTTATTGAGACTGAGGAAAATCATCAAGAAGTGAAATCTGCTAACAAACGTGACTGCATAGAAAGATCAGTAAGGCACTAAAAACAGATATACTGATGAAAAACTAAGATATTCTAAAAAAGAGAGTGAAAGTAAGAGATAGTTAAGAACTTATTATAATGAGCTATAGTTGAATGTTAGAGCAAAGAGAAGGTAGCAGCACATTAGATCAATTAAAAAAATACCGTATGTACATATTTTCCAGTTTTTGAAGGATGTATGTTTTCGTGTTTGGTTAAATCAGTGTTTCTCAACTCCAGTCCTCACGCACCCCCAACAGGTCAGGTTTTCAGGATTTCCATTATTTAGCACAGGTGATTTGATCAGTTGCACTGCCTTAGTAATTCCCACAGCCTTTTCATCTGAGGGAAATCCTGAAAACATGACCTGTTGGGGGGGCTTGAGGACTGGAATTGAGAAACACTGGGTTAAATGCACGTAATAGTAAAGCACATCACTTCAACAGAAGAGATAGAAGAGATATATTGTACTTATGATACAGATTTGCAAATTCTCCACCTAGTGGTCATTTGCTTATAAGGGAATGTGATTGGCATTTCTTTTTGATGCCTAATGGCTGTAAAGACAAGCCTTATAGAGAGTCTGTTAATTTGATTTAGGTAAGACATGACCCATAGTCTCGCATCCAGATATTGTAGGTACAGTGACAGTATCTGGATGCCAGTTGAAAGAACTAGAAAGGAAGCTACTATGTGTGCCCATATTTATATTTACACAATACAAAGAATACAATTTTTATTTTTTTTTGTTATTAGTCAGATGTCTAACAAAAGTAACTGTGTCTATAAGGCTAAATTATGGGAACGTTAAGGTTACCATAGCTATCTCTGGAATTTTCATTTGCTCCTGGTTTTCAAAGCAAGAGAATGAAATTTAGGAGAATTGACTTTAATAATGCCTATAAAATTTTAAATGCTATCTTTCTACTGCAATAGTTCCTAATTAGCCCATAAACATTGGTTAACAAATAATTTTATTACTTTATGAATATTTCTCATATTTTTTAATTCAAATGTATAAATATTTATGTAGATGTATGTAAATGATTTGAGCTACACCATTGCAATTCCTTCCAGCAAACAACCACATTTATATAAAAACACAATACATTTTTACTACACTAACAATTGTTTCACTATTTTATATAAAATTTGTATAAGTTTTCTTTCTCTATAAAAATTTGCCAGTTAATAATTAACACGTTTTTTTATTTTTATGCAAGTACAGTACAAAACTTTATTTTATTATTGAGCATTTCTAATTGATTTATGGCTAGCTCCACCTTTTCAACATGTGACATGTTATATCCATATTTGTCCCATAACATGTTGCGAAGCAAACCCCCCCAAACCCAGAGCGCCCCCCTTTCACAGTTGCTATCACTTTTAAAATTGGCATGTCTGTGCAGGGCTCTGTCCACACAGCCTCGTCCTTCATTCACAGACATTTTTAAGTGAATGGTCTATAAGCCCTATCTGCCTCCATAGGAAACAGACTTGTAGTTATCAATGGAATACAAGTGTAGTAATCACCACACCTGTAGTCCATTGACACATCCGTAAGCCAAGTAACTGAAAGTCCATACATCGTTACAGGCAGCGAACTGGACGAGGCATTGCAGGAGGCTGACATTGCACCCGCGATCCACTGACACCAGTGCAATTCTGTGCAGATTTGTGTGTAAAAAAAAAAAAAAAAATTACTGACAGAAAATGTTCATTTATTATTTTTTAACCTAACCTTTAGGCCTCGTACACACGAGGCAATAGATTTGTTCAAATCTGTCCGTCCGACAGATTTGAACAAATCTGTCTGCTGGGATTTTGGTTTGCTTGCGTGTACACACGAGCAAACCAAAATCCCCGCCAGCAGAGAGCGCACTGACGTGTCGGTGACGTGGCGGTGACGTTGACGCCGCCACGTCACCGCACCAGGAAGTAAAACACTTCCGCGCATGCGCCGAATCCGTTCGGCGGCGGTGCGCGACGACATGTCTGCTGGTAAGTGTACTAACCAGCAGACATGTCGGGCGGGCGGATTCCCACCCGATAGATTTCAAAGCATGCTTTGAAATCTGTCGGGTAGCCAAATCCGGCGGCTCGGCCGTACACACGATCGAATCTGTCAGCTGAAACGGTCCAGAGGACTGTTTCCAGTGGACAGATTTGATTGTGTGTGTACGAGGCCTTAAGGTATTTCTTTCCAATTTTAGGAAGTACCAAACCCTTTTAGGGTACACACACATGGATGGTGATGACACAAGGGATCTTTATAGTTAAATTTGTGAAAATGCAGGGAGCTCTTGTGTTTAGATCTTCCTTGTGCCCCATGTGCATGTACCCTTACATACACATGATGGATAATTGTATATTATTTAAGCACCACTTTTGGAGTTGCTACTTGACATTTGCCATGCATATTTGAGGAGAGAGAATTAGAGAATTCCAGGGGGCTACGACAAAGACAGTTACAGCATCAAAACAATATTAAGTACAATTAGTACATTATACATTCTTTAATTAATTGACTATTTAAAATAATTAGCTTAGGGTTGATCACACTATGTGTTTTACAAACATGCAACACATAATGTGTGATATTTGAATATATTGGAGTTATATAATGTGCATGCAGTATGTTTTTGAAAATATAATTTTTTAGTTTTCCAAATTCAATTTCCAGTTCAATCCAGTTCAATGGATAACACAAAGGGACTTTTTGTTTTTTAGGAGAACATTTCAAATATTTTCAACACTGAAGGATTATTCATACAAATGATATTCTCCTACATTGAAACTAATGGAATGTGCACTCAAAAAACACAAGCATGACTATTATGAAAGAACAAGAGAGTTGAAGTTCACAAAAAAACCTGAAACTACTAAATATTGAAAATTATGTTAATGGCATAATTTACTTTTTACTACTAAAGCTGGAATCACTCAACTCTTTCCTTTCACGTGTTTTTGAGATTTATTCTGAATACATCTATACTCTTCACAATAAGCATAACCACATTCTTCTTCAAGTCAAGCTACAAGGTACATATCACACCGCAGTTTGCATGGAAATCACAATAATGCCTGACCCCTAAACAAGCTTGCATTTTGATGTCTATAATGTAATTAACCACTTAAGACCCGGACCAAAATGCAGGTAAAGGACCTTGCCCCTTTTTGCGATTCGGCACTGCGTCGCTTTAACTGACAATTGCGCGGTCGTGCGACGTGGCTCCCAAACAAAATTGGCGTCCTTTTTTCCCCACAAATAGAGCTTTCTTTTGGTGTTATTTGATCACCTCTGCGGTTTTTATTTTTTGCGCTATAAACAAAAATAGAGCGACAATTTAAAAAAAAATGCAATATTTTTTACTTTTTGCTATAATAAAAATCCCCCAAAAATATATAAAAAATCATTTTTTTTCCTCAGTTTAGGCCGATACGTATTCTTCTACGTATTTTTGGTAAAAAAAATCGCAATAAGCGTTTATCGGTTGGTTTTCGCAAAATTTATAGCGTTTACAAAATAAGGAATAGTTTTATTGCATTTTTATTAATTTTTTTTTTTTTACTACTAATAGCGGCGATCAGCGATTTTTTTCGTGACTGCGACAATATGGCGGACACTTCGGACAATTTTGACACATTTTTGGGACAATTGTCATTTTCACAGTAAAAAATGCATTTAAATTTGCATTGTTTACTGTGGAAATGACAGTTGCAGTTTGGGAGTTAACCACAGGTGGCGCTTTAGGGGATGTGTGCCTATGTGGTTTGTTTACTACTGTAGGGGGGTGTGGCTGTAGGTGTGACGTCATCGATCGCGTCCCCCTATTACAGGGATGACGCGATCGATGCTACAGCCACAGAGAAGCACGGGGAAGCCGTGTGTACACACGGCTCTCCCCGTTCTTCCGCTCCAGGGACGGATCGCCGCACTGCAGCGGCGATTGGTACTAAAATCAACGTATATATACGTTGATGTGCCCAGCCGTGCCATTCTGCCGACGTAAATGTGCAGTAGGCGGTCCTTAAGTGGTTAAACACATTAGGGCCAATTAGCACTACAGTACCTTTTCTGTTTGGCGTATGGGAAGAAAAGAAGGCACCTGAAGAAACCCCAAGCAAACATCAAATCTTTGCAAATAGGACATTCGGTAGAAATTGAACTTGAATCTCCACTTCAACAAAGTGATAGTGCCTACTGCTTTGTCACCATAATTATGTTAATTACAGTATATAATAGACTTATTAGAGAAAATTCAGTTTTTTATTCTTAATTGCTTAATTTTTTTTCCTGTAGACCTGCGGAAGTATTTTATTTATTTATTTTAGGTAATTATATAGCATTGTCAATTTACGCAGCACTTTACACATTTACATCAGTCCCTTCTCTCAAGGAACTTACAATCTAAGGTCCCTAACTCACATTACAGCATAAACATACAAGGGTCAATTTAGACAGGAGCCAATTAACCCCCCAGCATGTCTTTGGAATGTAGGAAAATAACAGAGTACCTGAAGGAAATCCATACAGGTACAGAGAGAACTTGAAAACTCCAGGCAGGTAAAGTCGTGGTTGGGATTAAAATCAATGACCCTAGTGCTGCTAGGTGAAAGTGCTAACCAAGTACAAGGTCTATATGCGTCTATGACAAGCCTTGATCTACTTTTATCTAGTAAGTGCATTTTAATTGCTTTGTATGCCTTCTTAAATAAATCGCTACACCTAGATGTGGGCACCCTCTTGGGTTTGTTTTTTCATGCAGGAAAGCGGTTCCTGCACCATTTTTAAACTGCAGTGGCTGATAAATGAGATTTCCCAGTGGCTCCCACATGTGCAAAAGCACTGAATTTTTAGATGCCTGGGAGTGCAAAGAATAAATGGCAGCCCCACGTTGTTGTAAAGAGCAGCATGTTTTAGCTGCTGGTCGTTGCGGGTGCGGAACAGCTGCGATCTCAGCACCTGCAACCACCCACATTAGTGTGAACCTAGACATAGACTGGGGTGCCTTGAGACTGAATATGCTTTCAAAGGGTGCTTGGACTGAAATAGGTTGAGAAACACTGCCCTATGGGATTTAAGTCACCAGATATATAGTAGATGACCGGTTAAATCAATGAACTAGTCTATGACACACTTGTTTATACACATTGTGCTCATAAAGTTTACATACCCTGGCAGAATTGATAATTTCTTGGCCATTTTTCAGAGAATTTGAATGATAACACAAAAACTTTTCTTTCACTCATGGCTAGTGTTTGGCTGAAGACATGTATTATCAATTAACTCTTTCTAAATCATAATGACAACAGAAACTTCCCAAATGACCCTGATCAAAAGTTTACATACCCCATTTCTTAATTCCGTGTATTGGCCCCTTTAACATCAATGACAGCTTGAAGTCTTTTGCCCATTTTTCAGAGAATATGAATAACACAAAAACTTTACTTTCACTCGTGGTTAGTGTTTGGCTGAACCCATTTATTATCAATCAACTGTGTTTACTTTTTAAATCATAATGGCAACAGAAACTACCCAAATTTCCAAAAGTTTACACCCTAGTTCTTAATACTGTGTATTGCCCCCTTTAACATTAATGACAGCTTGAAGTCTTTTGTGGTATTTGTGGATGAGGCCCTTTATCTTCTCAGATGGTAAAGCTGCCCATTCCTCTTGGCAAAAAGCCTCCAGTTCTTGTAAATTCTTGGGCTTTCTTGCATTACCTGCACATTTGAGATCTCCCTAGAGTGGGTCAATGATATTGAGGTCAGGAGACTGAGATGGCCACTCCAGAACCTTCACGTTATTCTGCTATAGACAATGACAGGTCTACTTGGCCTTGTGTTTTAAATCATTCTCATATTGCAATGTCCAAGTACATCCCATGCGCAGCTTCCTCAGGGCTGTCGTAATGAGGGGGGCCCTGTTTTTTCCCCAAATCAGCTGGTCCTTGAGCAAACGCTGCACCGATATTGGGGGCCCCATGATGGCACTGAGAGTGATAGATACACAGGGGAGGCAGTCTGCCTCCTACCTACTCGATGTCTGTTTACCTGCACTGTCATCATTGTAGGGGCCCCAGAGCATTACTTTGCCCATGATGCTATTAAGACTGCCCTGAGCTTCCTGGTTGATGAATGCAAATGTTCCTCCAGTATTTTTTGATAACATACTGCATTCATCTTGCCATCAATTTTGACCCATTTTCCTGTGCCTTTGCATCTCACACATCCCCAAAACATCAGTGATCCACCTCCGTACCTTTCATCATAGGCTTGTTGACTCAATTGGCACTCAAACAGCAATGCCACATGTTTTGAGAGAGTCCTGTATTTTATCTGAAGTTATTTGTGGGTTTTTCTTTGCATCCCGAACAAATTTCCTGGCAGTTGTGGCTTAAATTTTAGTTGGTCTACCTGACCGTGGTTTAGTTTCAACAGAACTCCTCATTTTCCACTTCTTGATTATAGTTTGAACACTGCTGATTGGCATTCTCAATTCCCTGGAAATCTTTTTATATCCCTTTCCTGTTTTATACAGTTTAACTACCCTTTCCCACAGATCCTTTGACAATTATTTTGCTTTCCCCTTGACTCAGAATCCAGAAAAATCAGTGCAGCACTGGATGAAAGATGCAAGGGTCTGTCAGGAGTCCAGAAACGCATTAACCTTTTATACACACACACTAATTACAAGCAAACCGATCACAGGTGAGGGTAGTTACCTTTAATAGCCATTCAAACCTTTTTGTGTCAACTTGTGTGCATGTTATCAGGCTAAAATCAAAAGGGTATGTAGACTTTTGACCAGGGTCATTTGGGTAGTTTCTGTTGCCATTATGATTTAAAAACAGTTGATTGATAATAAATGACTTCAGCCAAACACTAACTAAGAAATGTGTTTGTGTTATCATTCATATTTTCTGAAAAATGGCCAAGAAATCATAAATTCTGGCAGGGTATGTAAACTTATGAGTACAACTGTGTGTGTGTGTGTGTGTATATATACATATATATATATATATATATATATATATATATATATATATATATATATATATATATATATATATATATATGTATATGTGTGTCCAGTCTGGTCTCCTTCCACCACAAGTAATAATTTATATATCTTAAATAAATACGTGAGGCAGATAAAAGTGATCATAGTGCAGCAATGTTTATTAATTAAAGGAGGAGGCAGATGCACAATAGGTGGAATCTCTGGAGCTTTGAGATATGCTCTTACTATGTCATACTGAGCAATCTTGTCCCTAGTGCTGGGAAAGAACTTGTATCATGTAGGTCTTTTAATCGTATGTATTTTATGACTGATAAATGATGCTGCACCATAATTGCTTTTCTGCCTCCTATGTTCATTGAGAATATATGTACTATCACATGAGGAATAAGGAGAGCAGAACAGATGTTATTTAAAAAAAGTGTTTCATAGACCAGCTTATTGATTTAACGGGTCCTCTATATCTAATGAGTTCAAATGCAACTTGTGATAGTGGAACAGAAGGGTTTTATTTTAAAGAGAAGGAGTCTTGATTTATATAAGAACATGGAGGCAATTTTTGTTTTTACTATTTTGCACTTTAAATGTATTATTTTTCAAATTTTTGTATGTTTGTAAAGTTTTATGTAACATATAAATTATATTTTACTCAGATTTGATTTATTTATTAAATTATTTATTAATTTATTGCTTTTACACAAAGTACTTTTTTTATTATTTGATCTTTTTTTTATTTGTATTAATTGATAACATGAATACAGCTGCTAATGGAATATTAGGTTATTCATTTTTGGTGCAGACATTTTTATTTTTGTATGGAAATATCTGTAAAAGTGCATCCTAAATGAAAAATAGATACAGGTTGCTTCTGAATCCAATGAATGTCCTATTTCATATTTTTAGTTGTTTTTTAATTATAGTAAAGATAATGGCCCGGATTCACGTACCTGGGCGCATCTTTATTCTGGCGTTGCGTATCTTGTTTAGGCTACGCCGCCGCAACATTGAGAGGCAAGCCTGGTATTCATAAAGAAAATAATGTGGCGTATAGTTGTCGGTGTAAGCCGGCGTAAGTCAAATTAGGTGGAAGTGGGCGTGATTATAATGAAGCGTGACCCCATATAAATGAAGGGCCGAACGAACAGCGCATGCGCCGTCCTGTGGACGCTTCCCAGTACGCATGCGGAGAATCACGTCGGGACAAACGCCTAAGATACGTCGAATCACTGAACGTAACCTACGCACAGGCCTATTCACGTAGTACTACGTAAACGATGTACAATACGATGGCTGTTCCCTTGTCTATACCTTTGCATGACTTACCCCTGCTTTATGTGGGGTAAGTTTACGCCGGATGTACGACTTACGTAAACTGCGTATATTATTGCGCTGAGCGCAAGGACGTTCGTTAATCGGCGTATCTTACTAATTTGCATATTTAACCTGGGTTACGCCGAATGCGTCCAGCCTAACTATGCGCCCACGATATGCCGGCGTAGGCAAGTTACGTCGGGCGGCTGAAGCCTTGTTTTACGACGTATCTAGCTTTGCAAATCGGCGTAACAATACGACGGCACACATTTGTACTTATAACAACGTATCTCTAGATACACCGGCGTAAAATTTTCGTGAATCCGGGCCAATATGTGTAACTAAATCTAGGGTTCATGCTTTCTTAGAAATTATAGCAAAAATTAGTGAACTTTAAGTCTACGCAAAAAAAAGATTATAAAAATGAACTCTATATGATTAGTTCTGTACCACAATAAGAAACGAATAAACTATTAAATCTATAATTTTGCAAAGGGATACAAAGCGATAGAAGATTTAAAACATAATATTTAGGTTAATTGGAGACTGGGGATACAGCCAGATTAAGCAGCATTAGAAAATAATTGTATTACAATTTTGTACATTAACATCTGAATCTGCAAGTGATCTGTGGCATTGCTCATGTAATCAGAACATACCAGAAGCACCAATGCCTAGGGTACAATGTGAACATCTCCTTAATGTGTCTCATGCTTTTTACTTAATTCATCTAATATTGCAATGAATATCCATGCATAGAAAATTACAGGGACCAAAATCGCAGTTGGCACTGAACCTGCTTTATCTGTATAATTGCTCAGAAATCATCAGTGAATAGTTTGTTACTTCTAAATAAAAGCAGTGTACGGGTGAATTTTACAATATCCCATACAGTGTGTGTAGATTATAATGAGAAAATGTACAATATGTTTAAAGGTTTTACATGAATAAATAAATACTGTATTTATCGGTGTATAACACGCGCCGGCGTATAACACGCACCCCAAGTTTAGGAGGGAATATTAAGGAAAAAAAACTTACATTTAAATGCCTATCAATGCAGCCTTGTCCATCATTGCAGAATGATCAGTGTCCATCTGCAGCCTTGCCCAGTGTCATTTGCAGCCTTGCCCAGTGTCATTGCAGCCTTGCCCAGTGTCATTTGCAGCCTTGCCCAGTGTCATTGCAGCCTTGCCCAGTGTCATTTGCAGCCTTACCCAGTGTCATTTGCAGCCTTGCCCAGTGTCATTACAGCTTTGCCCAGTGTCCTTGCAGCATGATTGTGTAAAATTACCGCCGCGACACTGAGATAGACAGAACCAGATGTTCTGTGTATTCGGCTGTACTCGGCTGCTCTGTCCCTTGGCCAGTCTCCTATGATGGACATAACACAGGTCCAATGGCGGGACTGGGCATTACTGCAAGTGGAACCTAGCCTAGCCGAGTACACAGTACACTCGGCTATGTGTATATTGGCGGCGCTAGCTCCTTTTCCCCCTCACAGACGGCAGGATACAGCGTATAACATGCACCCAGGATTACCCACTGATTTTAAAGGGAAAAAAGTGTGTGTTATACGCCAATAAATACAGTATAATAATACATGAATAAAAAGTAATCATTGTAAGCAACCCTGTCAGCGTTAAATGGTTTGTTTCGTCTATGTAACTAATGCTGAAGAGATTGTTCCTTTGGAGAAAAAAAAATGACTTACAAGCTGGATAACCAGATGAAAATTGGAGAAAGAAAGCCTAAAAAGAAAACAAATGCAGCCATCATATCTAAGAATTAGTAAGCTGCAATATAATAAATGTTTTTTTTGGGGGGGGTTTAATACGGAATGTAGGGAATTGTTAAAACCCCCTTTCAAGTTTGTTTATCTGTGTCCCATTGGGAAGATTTTCCCAAATTTTCTATCTCAAAGCTCAATGGGAATTAGAAGGAAAACTCTGGAATAAAACAAACCCTCAGACAGTTGACACCTGAACATGTTAGACCAGTAAGACAGACGTCCATTCAAATAGTTCGTTCAGTCTCCAAGTCTTGAGAGGTGAAAATAGTAAAACTGTATTTACACTTTAATACTTATTGAGTGTTTACATTAAAGGTGTCCCAATGCAAAAGTATTGGGACACCTGCCTTTACACGCATATGAACTTCAATGGCATCCCAGTCTCAGTCCATAGTGTTCAATATTAAGTTGGCACTGTTCTTTGTGCACTGGTCCAAATCATTTGGTGGAAGGGGGGTTATGGTGTGAGGTTGTTTTTCAGGGGTTAGGCATGGCCACTTAGTTCCAGTGAAGGGAACTCTTAGGCCGCCTACACACGATCAAATCTATCTGCTGGAAACGGTCGGCCCGACCGTCCCAGCAGACAGATTCGATCGTGTGTACGGGCGAGCCGACGGATTTGGCCAGCCGACAGATTTGAAAGCATGCTTTCAAATCTGTCGGCTGGGAACCCGTCCGCCCGACATGTCTGTTGGTTAGTACGCTAACCAGCAGACATGTCTTCTCGCACATGCGTCGAATGGTTTCGACGCATGCGCGGAAGTGTTTTACTTCCTGGTGCGGTGACGTGGCGGCATCAACGTCACCGCCAAGTCAGCGCGCCGTCTGGCGGCGGGGATTGTGGTTTGATCGTGTGTGCACGATCAAACCAATACGTCCCCAGCAGACAAATTTGTTCAAATCGGTCTGTCCGACCGATTTGAACAAATGTGTCTGCTCGTGTGTATGGGGCCTAACTCTCATACAAAGTCTTTTTTGATAATTTCACGCTCCCAACTTTGTAGGAACAGTTTGGAGATGGCCCTTTCTTGTTTCAACATGCCTGCCCATCAGTGGACAAAGCAAGGTCCATAAAAGACATGGATGACCGAGTTTGGGGTGGAGGAACTTGACTTGGCTTATACAGAGTCCTGACCTCAACCCCATAGAACACCTTTGGGATTAGAGCGGAGACTGTGAGCCAGACCTTCTCATCCAGATCAGTCCCTGACCTCATAAATGCACTTCTGAAAGAATGGTCAAACATTCCCAATAGACACACTCCTAAACCTTGTGGAAAGCCTTCCCAGAAGAGTTGAAGCTGTTATAGATGCAAAGGGTGGGCCAACTCAATATTGAGCCCTACGGACTAAGACTGGAAGACCATTAAAGTTCATGTGCGTGTAAAGGCAGGTGTCACAACACTTTTGGTAATGTAGTATACATCTAATGAAACTGCAACCCCCCCCCCCTTTTTCTCGTAATAGCATCCCAATGTATTCAGTAAGGCAGTGCAAAGTGCAATAACCCATTGCACCCTGCCAGATTCAACATTTTTTTAAGAACTATAAAATAGAATTTGCTATTGGATGCTGTGAGCCATTACTCTTTGCACTTTGGTGTCATTGGCTACTTTGGTCTATTACACTTTGCTGTATTTGGCTGCTATGAGCTATTACACTTTGCACCATGCTATTATTATTGACACTTTGATGCCAGTGGCTGCTTTTAGCTACAGTATAACAGTGTGTTCCTTACTATCTGCCTTTTTTTAAGTCAACGAATATTTAGAAAAACACTTGTTAGACTCCTAGCTGAAAATCCTTATTATAAGGTATTCATAGCTTCAGGGAAACAAGCTGAACACAGCAATATTACTTCTCAGCATGCTATTCAAATATTAATTTATGCAAAAGAAAATATGTTACTACCACCTGCACTGAATTTCCAAATTACAATGTATTATCCTTTTATGATTTTTTATTTTTTTTGTATTTCAAAGCAGTTTCACATAAAAAGTAAAATAACTGCAACAGTGTCTTTTGTTTCACATATTAAAAAAATGCATAACTGAGCACGCATTAATAAATGTGAAAATCACAAGCAAGGAGATGTAGAAAATTAGTGACCATTCTCTGCAACATGTCAATAGACAGTATATCATTTAAATGTCTATTCTCTACGTTTGCCCTTCGGTACACCCATTACCAAATGATTTGTTGTATTGATTAAACCTTCAGCTATTTTTATTTACAACCAATAATACAAAAGTCTCTAAAATTAAAAATATTTACATTCATTATATTGATTTTTATCTTTGTTCAATGCATTATTCATATGATGTGTGCTCAGTTTTCTAAAGAAAAAGGTAATCAATATATTTTCATTTTATTTGGAAAATCAGCAAGAAATATAATCTCTTTTCCCAAAGTATTTAAGTCAATTTCATTACTTTTATTATAGTTTCTATTGATGTGCATATATTTTTTTTTTTTTTTGTAATCAAGCATATGAATGCAAAGGGTAGGGATAAATAAAGTAGCCACCAATAATACCATAGTGAATGTAATATTAACATGAAAGAGCATCTTGGCAGACTGCACACCCTTTCTTTATAGCTAAATACATAATTGGAATACATATCTGGGAGCTGTTTTGCCTACAAAACAATTTTTATTTCAGCCCATTCTGTCCTAAAATGTATACAACATGGCCAAGCTGGAGACCTTCCCTTTTCTCATGCAACTAAAGTGAAACTAACGATAACCAGTTTGGCTCCAGAACATTTTTTATTTTTTATTTGTCGCATACATGTAAAAATCTTAATTTTTGGCAATAAAATTACTTATGTCACTTCACATTTGTGCAACTGTTTATTAAATGCAAATTTTCAGGAAGAAATATAATAAAATAAAATTTAGTGCAAAAACACACAATATAATACCCATTTTTGGATAAAAGACTAGGTTGCATTGAGTGAATACATAGCAAACATTCATTTTTTTTTAGAATTGCGTGGGCCTGTGATATCACCAAATACAATGGTGCCCAAAAATCCCCATAGGTGACACACAAGGAGCTCTTGTGTTGAAATTGTTGTCCTTACATTTGCAGTGATATGTCACACGTGTGGTGCGACCGTGGTTTATGCATGGGCTTGTGTTTGTGCAGGTGTGTGGGGCAACAAGGTTTTTTTTTTTTTTTTTATATTTCTTAATATCATTTTATATAATTTTTACTTTTTCTTTTTTACTTGATTGCTATCACTATGTGATAACATTGGGCAGGTGACAGGTACTCTTTATGGAGACATAAAGGGGCTAATAGACCCCAATGTCTCCCCTACCCTTCACACCATAGAACCAAGCACAGATCGGTTTGGTTAGATATGTCCCCTGGCTGTACTGGCCAGGAAATGATGGATCTGAAACCGGAAGTGACATCACTTCTGGTTTTATTGTTTGCATGTGAGATGGAGGAATAGATTGTTCTGGTCTCACAGTAATCTCTCTCCCCTAGCCGGCGGTTGTGTTCCTGGGCTCTGGTAAGCGTGGGAGAGCTCAGGAACCACGGGCGGAGGGGGGCCGTCGAAGGGAGGAAGCACCGCACTGCCAGCTCTGTGAAAGTGGTCGGAAGCTGTGGAGCTGCTGCATCACTATAATTTTTAAGCAGGGAACCGGCTGAACAAAACCGAAAACAAGTTGATGGCTGCTACTGCAGTCTTCAGACTGTGATTAATGGTTCTCTTTTTGGACGTACGTAGTTTGTCTAAAGAGCTGAACATGCACATCCACTAATTATTGGCTCTGTAATCTATTTTTCATGAAAATGTGCTCTGCTTTATGCACGTTACAAATCCCATAGACCACAGTCCTTAGTTCATGTCAGGAGAAACACAAAAAGGTTCCTTTATACAGTGGGACGATGGAGAATGAGGGGGGCTTTCTTGAGTTAAAGGATAAGTTCACCTTTTCGGGCAGAATTCCACTCTGAGTCCAAATTTGAGATCCTTGGTTCCAACAACTGTGTCTTTGTGCGATGCAGAAAAGGTGAACGGATGGACTCTACATGCCTGGTTCCCACTGTGAAGCATGGAGGAGGAGGTGTGATGGTGTGGGGGTACTTTGCTGGTGACACTGTTGGGGATTTTTTTTAAATTGAAGGCATACTGAACAAGCATGGCTACCACAGCATCTTGCAGCGGCATGCTATTCCATCCGTTTTGCGTTTAGTTGGACCTTCATTTATTTTTCAACAGGACAATGACCCCAAACACACCGCCAGGCTGTGTAAGGGCTATTTTACCAAGAAGGAGAGTGATGGGGTGCTGCGCCAGATGACCTGGCCTCCACAGTCACCGGACCTGAACCCAATCGAGATGGTTTGGGGTGAGCTGGAACGCAGAGTGAAGGCAAAAGGGCCAACAAGTGCTAAGCATCTCTGGGAACTCCTTCAAGAGTGTTGGAAGACCATTGCAGGTGACTACCTCTTGAAGCTCATCAAGAGAATGCCAAGAGTGTGCAAAGCAGTAATCAAAGCAAAAGGTGGCTAATTTGAAGAACCTAGAATATGACATATTTTCAGTTGTTTCACACTTTTTTGTTATGTATATAATTCCACATGTGTTAGTTCATAGTTTTGATGCCTTCAGTGTGACTCTACAATTTTCATAGTCATGAAAATAAAGAAAACGCTTGGAATGAGGTGTGTCCAAACTTTTGGTCTGTACTGTATGTCCTAGTTCTAGTAAATCTAAAGGGATTTGTACAGATATTGTACAATCAGATTGCATATTGTGCACCTATATTTTACAAGTGCATGGGAGGGAGTGGAGGGAGACACTCAGTTGTCAGTCCTCATTCACATCTCCACTCAGCGAAAACTCACATTCCTGCATGCGTTTTTTTGGGTGTTTTGGAGTGTTTTCACTCGTCGTGCATAAGGCAGCCCATTCACTTGACTGGGCTGCCCTACACGCAATAATCGCCCCACAGAAGCTCAAGAACTTTTTCTAAGTGGAGAATGGTGTTTTACTGCAGTTTTTGGTGCATTTGCTACACTTTGGGAGTCTTAAACATGAAATGGCAACACAAACACGATGCACATTTCAAACCTTTCTGAAACACATGACAAAATGAAAATTTTCTATGCACTTTGCCATGCATTTGGAAACACACAGATGTTAATGAAGCCTCGTTGTACTTGTGTAAATGCAAAAATGTCACTTTCAAACCCCATTCACACCTAGAGTAGTGGGGGGGGGGGGGGGCGCACATTTTTTGGCTTTGTTTTTCCAGTGAAAAGTAGCTATGGGACCTTTTGGTGTGGTGCGAGTTGCACGTTTTTTATTGCGTTAGTCACCTGTTTTATCATGTGGTACATGTGTGTTTGCTTCGGTGTTTGGTGTCCCGCTAACAATTAATGACACTGAAAATGCAAATAGGTCATTTTAGGTGTCTAAATGTGGCCATACACTACGCAATCTGATTTTACAATGTCATTTAGCTTTACCAAAACAATATAATAGGAGGACACACCATTGATCCAATCACTCTGTATCCAATCAGGCAGGCCCTTCACTAAATCAGGGGTGTCCCGCGGGCTTCATGTGGCCCCAGGGAATTTAGCATGCAGTCTGAACTGGGCTGAAGGGATGCTGGGGAAGCCATGGAAATGCATGCTTGGAGGAATGACGGAGATGCTGTAAAAACTCAGTTGTTGAGTAAGGGGTGTGTGTTAATGGGGTCAGCTGGTAAACTCCTTCCTGTGTCTTACTAGTTTGTCTGTATACCAGGGAGTCTCTGAAACTTTCTAGGAAATATAGCAAGGGCTAAGGTAAGGCCTTGATCTCAAAATAAAAAAAAAAGCTTTTATGTTTCTGAAACCGAGGTACATTAATGGTATATTGGTACATATGGGATTTTAGAAGAAAACAAAAAACAGGTGAACTTTGAGGCTGCGTATACACGATGATATATGTCCGCTCAAACTTGTCCGACGGACAGTTTAGAGAGGACGTGTCTCATCGGATTTTGGTCCGATGGCATGTACACACCATCGGATCAAAATCCCCGCCGGCAGACAGCGCGGTGATGTGGCGGTGACGTTGACGCCGCCACGTCACCGCACCAGGAAGAAAAATACTTCCGCGCATGCGTCAAATCCATTCGACGCATGTGCGGGAAGATATGTCCGCTGGTGAGTGTACTGACGGACGGACATGTCTCCGGCGGACAAATTTTAAAGCATGTTTTAAAATTTGTCCGCCGGTCAGATATGTCCGCTAGCCCATACACGATCGGATTTGTCCGCTGAACTGGTCCGTCATGTGTACGCGGCCTAAGACTACATATTTGAATAGTTTTTATTTCTTTTCTTTTTCCGTTTTAAACTTTATTGACAATTGACAACTTTATTTGACAATTTTAAAGGGGAGTTCCACCCACAATTTCACTTTTAAATATAAATACCCCTGTAATACACAAGCTTAATGTATTCTAGTAAAGTTAGTCTGTAAACTAAGGTCTGTTGTTACAGCATTTAGATAGTTTAATCTAGAAATAGACTGTGGCCATCTTAAGTGTGGGCATCATGAAGCCAGACTGTATGACTTCCTGGATTTCAGCTTTGCATATCTCGCACATGCTCAGTGCTGCACAAACAATGTAATAGGTTTCAGTCAGGTTTGCAAGGACTACTAGGAAACATGATGCCTATCCCAGAAACCCTTGCAAATAGCCTTGTGACTTAATAGCCTAGGCTAATAAGGAGGAGGAAGTAATGAAGGACTACAAAATAAAGGTATTTACAAGCAACAAAATAAATACAAATTGTCCATTCTAAACACTATGAGATTAGGGCATGCAGCACAGACAAACATAAAAAAATGGGTCACACAGCTGGGTCACTTCTTAGCCCCTAGTCTTTGACTGGACAGTGCAACAGAAAACTACTGAGGTCACCACCCTGCTAAGTTCTTCTGCCAGCATGTTCCTTGGCAAACTATGTTTATGTAGAACATCTGATTTGAACTTAGTGCTACCACTCCCTCTCCCAGTCAAATTGATGCTCTACAGGAGAATACAAGAGGCTGTAACCAAATCGAATTAAGGATGTTTTTTTGCATAGTTAGATTGGTCCAGCTTGAACAAATGTAAGTACACATATTCCATACCTGACACTGCTAGTAGCACAGTCATCCATGCTGTCTTTCAGGTCCTGTGCTGATCTCTCTCTGATCCATTGCAGCTGATGGAACACAGACCACATTCCATCAGCTGCTTTCTCCAGCACTGATGGTCTGAGAATGTCAGCTGCTGTCCAGGAAGTGACGCCATACACGCCACTTCCTGGTCTATGTACAGAGGGAGACTGAGCGGACAGGGATCTGTTGAGCTCCTGCCGCCCTTTCCAGCAATGTCCACCACTAGTATGGTGGGCCTGCTGCTGTCATGGCAGGGGGGCACGCGGGGGAAAAGGCGGCACATCACAGTGGTGGAAGTGATGGGCAGCTTTACAACCGCTTGTTTCACTTTCACATGGAAGCTGACAGTCAGATTTACTGAAGTATACACACTCCCAGTCGCTATAGTGGGGCTGGGAATGTGTAAAAAACACATGTATGCAGCACTGTAAACATTTTACCCCCCCCCCCCCCCCCCCATTGTAGCACCCAAAGGCGGCTGCTTAAGCTGCCTTATGGTAGCACAGACCTTGTCTGTGTTCTGGTGTTACCAGTCCACCACTACCAACCAACCATGTTCATCTTTTCTCCCTCATTATGCCATAACATTTTAAACAAAGCAACATAACACTAGGCTATAGCTACACATGATTCAATTTCTTGATTGATCTAAATGTACTGAAAATTAGGTGACTGCTAACAAGTGGTTATATTTCTCAGCATCAAAATTTCCCGCAGGTAGCCTAGTCCTAATTTCCAAAAAAAATTCTGTCATATGCAAGAAAGAATCATGTGTAACATAGGTGTACACCCTGGGACACTTGTCTGACTCCTGAACAGCCATCCGACACTTCCTTTATAGGCTCAAATTTTGATGTCCAATACAGGAACCAGTATATTGGCGACCTGTTATGTGTGGATGGTATCTTGTCCTGTCACTCAATAGAAGGCTGTTGTCCCAGTTGGCTGCAGGGTCACTCATTCCCGTACAGATTCTGTATAATCACACCTGTGATGCCTAACCCAAGTTTTAAAGACGCTTGATCCTGACTTCACAGTCACCATAATATTCCTTCAGGCCGGATTCACACCTATGCGAATTGGTTGCGGCTTAAACCGCATCTAATACGCAGAACATTTCTAAATATATTGTTTTCAATGAGGCTGGTTCACATATGTGAGATGCATTTGCACTGCGCATTGCAGTAAAAACGTATGTGGATTTTATGCCTTGCGGTGCGGCTCAGGTGCGAATTCAGTCCCATTATCTTCTATGGGTACGCAGCTGATTCGCAGATGTGTTCAGTTCTCTTCAGGAATTTCTCTCATTCAGCTCAATACACTTCTCCCCCACTCTCCTCTCACCCGGAACTTCTCCCAGGTCTCCAAATTCGCCGCTAAAACGTAATGGATCTGCTGAACACTTCCCTTATCTATCTGCAGAGATTACAGAGCTGAAATTCGCACCGCACAAGTGTGATTCCGGCCTCAAGGTATGAGGATTCTCTGAGCGAGTCCCATGTCAGTTTTTGATATACCGACCGCTATATGTGCCCTTGAATGCATCCATCGTGAGACCATCTGTTATATAACCACTTGTTTTCGGTTACATACTTTTTCACAAAATCCTTGTCATCGTCCTGAAGAAGCCCCATGGCGAAACGTGCATCGGCGACTTCTAAGGATTTTGCATACAGTGGTCATTTCCTGTATATGTATTTTTTAACTATGTTTATTTTTGTATTATATCAATGATATTAAACTTTATTTTTAACATACTTCCTTGGCCTCAAAGTCCGACCATCAATATCTACTTGTAGTTATTGTTCCTCCTTTAGTACTATATTTATGGATGCGGCCCATGTGAGTGCTATCCTTTTGTTTTCTTACCCCCCCTTTTTCCCCTCTTCTCCCTTGCCCACCCTTCTCCTCCCTCCCCATTCCCAATCATTTCTTATCTTATGCAAGAAAGAATCTATCTTTACATGTCTCACAATATTTATTCACGTATATAAAAATGTAATTCTTATGCTAGTAAGACAAATATAAAATTGCTATTACATAAATTATATAATGACATGTGTATGATATGCAGATATGTGACAATAAGCATACATTTTACCTACAACTGATGTGCACAGAGAGAATAACAATAAATAGGTTCATGTTTTAGAATGCCCTTACATCAGTATAAAGGTCCAAGATATTTATGCTCACTGACAGTACTGCACATATTTTAAAAGCGTCTGCAGTTTTCAGTAGGTTTGCTTCTATAATGAAGAAAGCTTACTGCAGGGCGTGACACAGATCTACAGACCAAGAATGCAGTTTTGTGCAGTACGGACATATGGTGGTCCCTTAGACGACATATGTTGTCTGGCTGTCAAAATTTGTATCAAAGTCTGCGAAGGAGACTGAGCTGAAAGATCTCAGATATACCAATGCAAGGTCACTTGTATCTGCAGGGCTGATGCTAGAAACTACAGGGTCCCCATACAGCCTGTAGGCCCGTTCACTTGTGAGGTTGGGGGTGGTAAAACCCTACAGTTGATCTGCCCTTTTTAACATCCTCCAATTCTGCATCTCTAAGCTGCAGAGACAGTGGCTGGGAGTGTACATATGGAGAAATGTAGAAATACTGCTCTGTCAAAATAATTCAAAACAAAAACTGGTGCTGCAACTTAAAATGTGAGATACACACACAATGAACATAAAAACGAAAAAAAAAAAAACAAGCTGTGCAAATATCATGAATGTTGACACCAGGACGAAGTCTACCAAGACGAAACGACGTAGGGTGAAGCGGCGTGCTAACGCCACTGTGTTACACCGAGTAACAAAACTTTTTACATGCGATTTTATACCTACTCAAATGTGAGTGTGTTTTTATATTTTCTATTAAATTTTATATTGGATTACGCTATGTTCACCCTTTTTTCCTTTCCCATTGCTTGGTTGTGCCTAACATGTTTCTGAGCGGGAGAGGAGTCCAGAGATTTGGGTGAAGACATCTTTGCCAGACGGACCTTTAGACTGGGTTCATAGTTATATGCTCACAGAAGATCTCTAATTGGGATCTTCCCATCTGGTAAGAGACTGCTAAGGTGGAGGATTCTCTTTCCTATCCGGTCATCTTTTCGTGGTGTTTGTGATGCCATTGTTTCTGATAGAGGAGCAGCACATCTCCAGATAGAAGATCACTTTTTGAACTACTTTTCGTTCACAAGTCATTTGCGTTTGTCATAGACTCTTTTGTATGTTGACGGACCATTTGTCACACAGATTGTGCTATTCATTCACTTTGGAGATTTTCTTTATCATTATTTTCACTAAGGAGTATACATATGCCACACCAGTGATGCTTTTCTTTGCAGCTGTGGCAGGAATTATACCCCTTGTTGAATGCAACTTATTTCAGTGAATGATGCTGCTCTGCAAGTGTCCCACAACCGCATTCAATGTACATGGTTGTGGTGGGCTAGTGTGGGGTTGAAGTCGTAAATCAGGCGGTGAGTATGTGATACCATGCCTCTTTACCGCGTATCAAATAATTTCAGAACAGCGGTCCACATTTGGAGAGCAAAGCACGTATAAATGAGCCCTTAGTGTTTTATTATTATTATTTATTTATTTTTACATTTTTTAACCACTTGCCCACCGGGCCTGTTTTTCAGATTCGGTGTTTACGAGAATAAAACAGTTTTTTTTTTATAGAAAATTACTTAAACCCCCCAAACATTATATATATTTTTTTTCTAACACCGTATTTGCGCAGCGGTCTTACAAGCGCTCTTTTTTTTTTTTTTAAATTCACTTTTTTGAATAAAAAAATAAGACAACAATAAATTTGGCCCAATTTTTTTATATATTGTGAAAGATAATGTTACGCCGAGTAAAATGATACCCAACATGTCACGCTTAAAAATTGCGCCCGCTCGTGGCATGGCGTCAAACTTTTACCCTTAAAAATCTCGATAGGCGACGTTTAAAAAATTCTACAGGTTGCATTTTTTGAGATACAGAGGAGGTCTAGGGCTAGAATTATTGCTCTCACTCTAACGATCGCGGCGATACCTCACTTGTGTGGTTTGAACACCGTTTTCATATGCAGGCGCTACTCGCGTATGCGTTCGCTTCTGTGCGCGAGCTCGTCGGGGTGGGGCGTTTTAAATGTTTTTTTTTTTGTTTTCTTATTAATTTTAAATTTGTTTATAATTTTATACACCAAAATAAATAAAAATAAATAAATTATCACTTTTATTCCTATTACAAGGAATGTAAACATCCCCTGTAATAGAAAAAAGCATGACAGGTCCTCTTAAATATGAGATCTGGGGTCAAAAAGACCTCAGATCTCATATTTAGGCTTAAATGCAAAAAAAACGAAAAAAAAATTCATTTTTCAAATCTCAGAAAAAAAAAATGTTTTTTTAAGACGATGGGCGGGACTGACATTTTGACATCACTTCCGCCCAGCAGAGCTATGGGGAACGGGTGGGGGCGATTTTTCCCTCACTCGTATCCCAACACAGCTGCCGACAGGACCCGATCCCCTCCGCCGCTACCGACGGCTCCGGTAAGCGGCGGAGGGCGCGGGAGAGCGGCGGGAGGGGGGGGGCCTCTCCCGCCACCGATAACGCCGATCTCGCGGCGAATCCGCCGCGGAGACTGCCATTATCGTGTACAGGACTGCCCACGGAAAAGATGGATATCTCGGTTGTGGCAGCAGCTGCTGCCGTTACCGAGATATCCATCTTTAAATTCATGACGTCTTTTTAACATGACGCCGTGGGCAAGTGGTTAATAGCCCTGTTAGATCCCTGATGTCTACCTTTTGAGACAGTGAAAAAGACTGAGGGCATAGATTCCTCAATTCTTTTCTCTACAGCCTCAGCTGCACTGCTGAAGGAATGAACAGGAAGCGCTCAATTTACTATGCTTCAGTTGAGCATAAACATACAATATTAGTGGTCTCAAACTGGCGGCCCTCCAGCTGTTGTGAAACTACAAGTCCCATTATGCCTCTGCCTGTGGGAGTCCTGCTTGTAACTGTCAGCCTTGTAATGCCTCATGGGACTTGTAGTTTTGCAGCAGTTTGAGGGCTGCCAGTTTGAGACCCCTGTACGAAGTGATCAGTACTGATTATTCACTATGTTCATTCCTGAAAAGAAGGGGCCAGGGACATATTTACTAAATTCCCACTCTCCATCATGAACACGAACCCTGTATGCCCCACAGCAGCTGAAGCCAGTGGGAGGGAGAAGAGGATAAATTGGCAGTGTTGTGGGGGTTGGGAGCACACAGGGGGATCAGCAGAAAAGAGGGGTCATTGGAGCAGTGCTGGGATGTGTAGATACTGGAACTGACCCCCTGTGGCTCTTCCTGCAGCAGTTGGAAGATGACAAGAGGGAGAGGAGGAGAAGCTGGCTGCACTGAAATGGGAGCCACAAGGGAAACAGTTTCAGTGATAAGGCAGTACAGCTGGCCCTTCTGCTTGTAGGGTGCCTGGGCCCCCCTGTTGATCTGTACTGCCTTATTGGCTCTGCGTACATACATCTTATATAACAATGATCTGACTCACTGATAAGTAGAAATGTGCAGTCCAATTAACTACTTCCCGACCGCCCACCGTCATATTACTGCGGGACGGTGGCGCGGTCTCGCGGGAGCACGTAGCTCTACGTCCTATACTTTTCGGCCATTAGGGGGCGCGCGCGCCCCCCGCACGCCCCTGAGTCCCGCGCGCGTGCCCGGCGGGTACGATAGCCGCCGGGCACCCGCGATTGCTCGTTACAGAGCGGGGAACGGGAGGTATGTGTATAAACACATACCTTTCGTTCCTGTCAGCGGGGGAAACGCTGATTTTCTGTTCATACAAAGTATGAACAGAAGATCAGTGATTTTCCCTAGTGAGTCCACCCCCCCCATACAGTTAGAACACAAATAGGAACACACTTAACCCCTTCCCTGCCCCCTAGTGTTAACCCCTTCACTGCCAATGGCATTTTTATAGTAATCCAATGCATTTTTATAGCATTGATCGCTATAAAAATGCCAATGGTCCCAAAAATGTGTCAAAAGTGTCCGATGTGTCCGCCATAATATCGCAGTACCGAAAAAAAACGCTGATCGCCGCCATTACTAGTAAAAAAAAATATTAATAAAAATGCCATAAAACTACCCCCTATTTTGTAAACGCTATAAATTTTGCGCTAACCAATTTAATAAACGCTAATTGCGTTTTTTTTAACGAAAAATATGTAGAAGAATACGTATCGGCCTAAACTGAGGAAAAAAAAATTTTTTTATATCTTTTTTTGGGGATATTTATTATAGCAAAATGTAAAAAATATTGCTTTTTTTTCAAAATAGTCGCTCTTTTTTTGTTTATAGCGCAAAAAATAAAAGCCGAAGAGATGATCAAATACCACCGAAAGAAAGCTCTATTTGTGGGAAAAAAAGGACGCCTATTTTGTTTGGGAGCCACGTCGCACACCGCGCAATTGTCAGTTAAAGCGACGCAGTGCCGAATCACAGAAAGTGCTCTGGTCTTTGAACAGCAATATGGTCCGGGGCTAAAGTGGTTAATCAGTCAATATATGCATTAGTGTATCACAAATAGAAATAAACTACCAAAATGCAATTGAATCCCAGGTGAACCCACAGTTTATATAATCTAAATACATTCCATGTTCATAAAAACAAAAGGTGTTCAAAGTTTTACAGATAGCTTTCTATAGAAAGCATCCACAGCCTGAGAAGAAAAGCCTGATCCTTGCTAGCAAATCCATGGCGGAACCCTTGCTCTATGCTCTCTTGAAAAGGTCTGATATGCCACCTACCGAGGTAGTGCTCTTCAATCAACAAAGCTCATTATTTCTGCTGATTCGAGAGTTTGGGCTCTGAGTTGGGGATATGTACAGAGATTACTGCATTTGCCATAGAGCAAAAGTCCCATTATATGCTGGACGGAGATAGGCTTTGTACTCAATCTGTGGCAGACTCATCTACCTTACTAACCATTCAGTATCTGCTACTCCTGTCTGCCAATCCCTCCACTGGCTTCTTCTCTTCCAACAAATTAAAATACCAATAACAATTTACAAATCCATTCACCAAATCATTCTTTTCATTTCTCCGAAAGACCTTCTTCTCTATAAGTCCCTTCTCACCCCCTGCCATGTTCACCTCCAGGACTTTCCCAAGCCTCTCACATCCTTTGGACCTCCCTACCCCAATCTGCCCAACTATCTCCTACTCTGTCAACTCTAAAAAAACTTTTTCTCAGAGAAGTCCACCCTCCCCCTGCCTAACAACTTTACTTTTATTTTTCCCATCAGCACACTCCATAGCAACCTTACCTTTTGTATCACTTAACCCTCCTAGATTGTAAGTGCTAACGGGCAGGGCCTTCTGATTCCTCCTGTACTGAATTGTAATGCAACTGTACTGTATGCCCCCATGTTGTAAAGTGCTGTGCAAACTGTTAGCACCATATAAATCCTATATAATAATACTTTTTAAACAGCCTGTAAGGCTTTGCACACAGAATGTACTTAACTGATTTAAACTAAGGGTCCAGTTGGGCTTTAACCACTTAAGGACCCCTTCACGCCGATATACGTCAGCAGAATGGCACGGCTGGGCACATCCACGTACCTGTACGTGGCCCTTTAAGCCCAGCCGTGGGGTCAGGCACGCTGCCGGCGCGTGCACGCAACCCGGTCCGAAGCTCTGTGACTGCTGCCGCGGTACCCGAACGCCGCTGGAGTCCCGCGATCGGTCCCCAGAGCTGAAGAACAGGGAGAGCTGTGTGTAAACACAGCTTCCCCGTTCTTCACTGTGGCGCCGTCATTGATTGTGTGTTCCCTGATATAGGGAAACACAATCAATGATGTCACACCTACAGCCACACCCCCCTACAGTTAGAAACACAGATGAGGTCACACCTAACCCCTTCAGCGCCTCCTTGTGGTTAACTCCCAAACTGCAATTGTAATTTTCACAGTAAACAATGCATTTTTTGCTGTGAAAATGACAATGGTCCCAAAAATGTGTCAAACTTGTCCGAAGTGTCCGCCATAATGTCGCAGTCATGAAAAAAATCGCTGATCATCGCCATTAGCAGTAAAAAAATGTTTTTTTGTAAAAATGCAATAAAACTATCCCCTATTTTGTAAACGCTATAAATTTTGCGCAAGCCAATCGATAAACGCTTATTGCGATTTATTTTTTTACCAAAAATAGGTAGAAGAATATGTATCGGCCTAAACTGAGGAAAAAAAACATTTTTATATATTTTTGGGGGATATTTATTATAGCAAAAAGTAAAAAATATTGCTTTTTTTTCAAAATTGTCGCTCTATTTTTGTTTATAGCGGAAAAAATTAAAACCGCAGAGGTGATCAAATACCACCAAAAGAAAGCTCTATTTGTGGAAAAAAAAAGGACGCCAATTTTGTTTGGGAGCCAAGTCGCACGACCGCACAATTGTCAGTTAAACGACGCAGTGCCGAATCGGGTCTTAAGTGGTTAAAGCCCAAATAAAGTCAAAACATTTTATTTAGTTTTGGACAGAGTGGGAGATAAGAATGTATATAGGTTTTAAATGCTGTGTTCCTTTAGAAAAAAACGTATTGTCAGGTCAACTGAGGCCAGGTGACAGATGCACAACGTTGGGTCAGGATTGCACCGCTATGATAGTGGACCCTACGGCTGACTGCTGCGGTTGGAACTCTGGGTGGTGGAGGAAGGCAGGTGCACTGGGGCGCCAACACGGTTCACACAGGGACCTAGAACGTGAGATTCCCCAGGGCGCGGAGTCTAAGAGCCAGCTGGTGTTCACCAGAGCCTCTAGTGGTGAGGATGGACTTTGCTGCAGCTGACTCCAGTTCGCGGCCCCTGGGGTCTCCCAGCTCACGTTCACGGTAGGCTATAGGAGTATAAGCTAAAGGATAAACGGTGAACAAGACAAAGGTCAAGTATCACAAGCAGGCAGGAATAGTCGAGAACGCTCCAAAGGTTAGGATCACAAGCAAGTGGGGATGGTCGGGAACACACCAAGATCGGTAACAGAGACAAAACGTAGAGCACATGGCAAGAAGGAAACAGGAAACCAAACACACAATATTGCATGGTAAGGCAGGTTTGGAGAACACGGTGTTAAATAGTGGTTCCTGTTGAGGCAAGGGTGGAGCCACACTGAGGGAAGATTACTTAAATATGCAGGTGTGAGAAGGCAAGCCCTAAGGCTGATATACAGACAAGGTAAGAGACAGATGGGTCATGAAAGTATTACTGCAAGGTCATGACACTTATCTTCTTTAGCTGTTCTGCCTAACACCTGTTGACTCAATAGGAAGTTAGAATAAATCCTCATGGGGACACAGTAGTAAATTCCTGAAAGAATTTCTGTCCCTAAAACAGCCCTAACTAAAATGAAAAAACGTAGGATGGAGTTGGGCTTTAACAATTTAAGGGCACTAAATGTGAGCCTGCTCTCTTACCATGTACTATTATTATAGTACCTTTTGCTATGAACAACTATTAAACATTTTTACGGCTTGGAAAAGTTAATGAAATAATAATGAAACAATCAGTATTGCTGCAAACTGTTTTGATCAAACAGTAATACTCAGCTTGGTGCTGTCTGGTGGATACTTATAGCCTTGAATTTTATGGAGAAATCTTGTGAGCTGTAGATTTATTGGAAAGAGGAGGAGGACGCAAGTCAGTGAAATGTATGGCGTATCCGGGATTTCTCATTTACAAGAACTGCATAGATTGTATGATATATCTCTGTCCCTTCTATATACTAATTCCGTTGGACAGATCAATTGATTTTACCCATTGCTTTATATGTTAGCCATGCTGGGAAATATCTAAGCAGTCTCTTTTATGGCTACAACTATAAAGCTAATATCGCCTCCACATGCATCAGCCTTTTTGTAAATGTGATCACATTTTTTATTTGACCTTCACTAAAAGCAAGTACATGTTTTATCACATCTTCTAATGACTATCATTCCATTCATTTCTGATTACATCGGCACATTCTTTGTCCTCCACTAGTATCGTTGTTAAGGGATGTATTCACTTAACACCATCATGTATATTTCATACCTTGGCAATCACTTCACCTTATGTTCTTACCCATCTAATTGCTCAGAACATGCCTTCCATTTAACAAAGAGAACAGATTTCTTTTTCACAATACCGTGATTTCTGTCCACCAAAACTATGTATTTGGATAATGCATTGCAGAGTGATGTTTCTATTGTAAAAGAGCAAACTGTGAAAGTGAAAGGTGAGTTACTTACATTGTGCTATCGAGTATTCTATGCAATGTGCTAAAATCAAAATGTTCAGTGAGTTTACGTTCTCTGTATTACACTGTTGTCAATTGTCTCAAGCGTATAACTGGCTCAGTAAGATGATCAGTGGCGGTCCGTAAAGCAGGGCGCAGGGGTGCCCCCCCCCATCCATGCGGCCCTCTAATCCACATGCAGGTTTTTTTAAGCACGTGATTAGAGCCAGAGGCTTTAATAGGGCACTGCGCCCCGAGCCCACCCACTTGTGTGACAATAGCAAATTAATATTCTCTATGGTCTTCCTGATTCTCTTCCCGTCTAATCAGGAATCGGGTCCTGAGACCTGTCACCCGACTGGCCGAGAGGAGAAGAGATTGGCCGCCTAGGAGGAGGAGGGAGGAGATGCATGGCGTAAGACGCCTCAATGCAGAGGGGAAGGAGAATCATGGAAAGCTGTCCTCCGGAGGAAGCGTTGCCTGCAAACTAGATGGGGTAACTGTGGGGCTGGTGACCAACCAACTGGGGGTGGCTGTGGTTGCATTGTTTGCTCCCCCAAAAAAATATACCACCAGCCGCCACTGAAGATGATCAGAAGAATTAGCCTTCCTAAAGTTTGTGTTTGGTGACAATGGGGTTGATTTACTAAACGCAAATTAGCATTGCAAGTTAAAGAGGAGCTTCAGTGAAAATTCTAAAAATAAAAAAGTCAGCAGCTACCAAAACTGTAAAAAAATCGAATTTCTTCATAAATTTAGGCCAATATGTATTGTGCTATATGTGTAAAGGCTGGCCGAAGGCTAGCCTGTGTTTGTGGGAGGAGTCTGCTGAGTGCATAAGCCTCCTCCCATGTCGGGTCCTGTGTTGGCGCCATTCCACCCACCCGTTTCCTCCAGCTTTCATACACACTATTTCTCTTTGTACATTTTCTTATTCTTACATTCAGGGTATGCCCTCTTTTCAGGCATACCGACCAGCTAGGCCAAGGCACACCTCAGGCCTTGGTTGTTAGGCTTATCATATTTCATACTCGAAGACTCTGACTACAAATATATATCGATTGGTTTGTACCAACATTATAGCGTCTATAAATTATTGTACAGTTTATATTTATGGAATTTTTCTTTATTTTTATTTTTTATACTAGTAATGTTGACGATACGCGACTTATAGCAAAACTGCAATATTGCGGCAGACAATCGGACACTAACTGATACTTCTGACACTTTGTGGAAACCAGTGATACTAATACAGTGATCAGTGCTTAAAATATGCCCTGTAACTGTACTAATGGAACTGACTGGGAAAGTGTTAAACCTCTAGGTCAATCAAAGGGTTAACTGTGTGCCTAGTCAATTTTGTTTAACATGTTATAAATTCAACAAAAAATTCAACAACTCTTCTGCCACTCTTTGTCATAAGGCGCATAAGGACTTCAGCTTGTGTAACAAATTGTACAGTAAGCTTTCACAAAGCTTTCAGGTAGTTTCAAGCAGTTGTATTGAAGCCTTTAAAGAACCATTCAGCTCCAGTTTTTGAACTTAAAGATAGATCTTAAAAAGGGAATGAGCACTGTCACTTTTAAAAATGTAACAGACGGGCGTAGTTTCTAGTGAATTACAGAAGTACTTTAACCTTGTTGATAACCTGCTAAGGCCATCTAGCAGCTTGTTATTGCCTGATGTATATCATATATAGGTTTCAGTGGGGGGGGGGGGTACACACACTCCTGGCTGCTACAGCAGTCTAATCCCTTCCATGGACCCCCAGTAAATGTAACCCCTGCAAGACCTTCTTGTCCTGTTTCTTGGGCTCCATTATCTCACCTTTAGCCCTGGTTCACACTGGGCTGCGGGAGTGAAATCGTGCGAGTTCAGCTGAACTCGCGCGATTTCACTCCCTCTGGCAGTCCCGATTTCGGCCGCGATTTAGGAGACATCTGTGCAGGTTTCTGCACAGATGTCAATGTAAATCGCGACCTGAAATCGCAAAAAGTAGTACAGGAACTACTTTTTGAAATTGGTGCAGCGCCGCAGATGCGGCATCGCACCGATTAGGACGGTGTCATTGCCGGCAATTGCCGGCAAATGCCGCCGATTTAAGGATGCAATTTCACATGTGAAATCGCATCTCAAATCTAACTAAATCGTACCCAGCGTGAAAGTGGGCGTAGGCCTGTGACCTGCATATTGGATGTTACCGGGTAGAGGACAGCAAACGTCCATTCGCTGATCTCCCCTAGCTAGTAAGAACCTGGAAGTGACAAGGATTACATCCCTTCTGATTTATTCCATCACTTTCTCCGGTTGCTTTGGCCAGGGAAGAAGACGCTAATGGAGCATGATCTCCTTGGAGTGAACGGGAGACACAAGGGGTCTAATAGACGTCTGTTAAGAAAGTGTTACAGTAATGCTATAAACATTCAAACTAGGCCATACACTGATGACAGCACACTAGGGTTGCCACCTTTTCTTCAAGCCAAACCGAAACACTTAAAGCGGTGGTTCACCCTAAAACTACTCTGTCCCATAGCATCCAGCATACTGGCGTCAGCGCCAGTATGCTGTTTTTTTTTTTTTTAATCGTTCTACTTACTGTTTAATGAAGAATTTTATTTTCTCTCCACCGCGGGGAATGGCGCGGCTATGTCACGTCACGCCTTCCGAAAATAGCCGATTTAGAACTCGACTCTTTCCGGCGCCTGCATACAGACCTAGTAGCTGACTGCACAGGCGCCGTATATAGCCGAGTTCTATTTGGGCTTTTTTCTGAGGGCGTGACATGCCATAGCCATAGAACTCGGCTATATACGGCAGCACAGTGGTGCAGTGAGTAGCACTTTCGCCTGGCAGTAAAAGGGTTGCTGGTTCGAATCCCGACCACGACACCATCTGCCTGGAGTTTGCATGTTCTCCCTGGGTCTGCGTGGGTTTCCTCCGGGTACTCCAGTTTCCTCCCAGAAAGACATGCTGGTAGGTAAATTGGATCTCGTCCAAAAATTGGCCCAGTATATATGTGTGTATGACTGTGTGTCCCTAGCGTGTCAAGATCCTACGGAGTAAAAATGACCGCACCAGCCAAGAAGACACTGGCTGAAAAAGCGCCTAGAGGTGATTCAGCTCACATGCGTTGCGCTATACAAGTCATTCATTCATTCATAATGGGGGTGGGTGTGACCCCAAATCCACAATGGCTCAAAAGTGATATGGTCCAGAAATATTTAGACAGAACAAAGGTGGATAAAGCACCTGGACCAGATGGCATCCACCCACGGATCCTAAAAGAATTGAGCTCTGAAATTTCAAAGCCACTGTATCTAATATTTAGGGACTCATTAATGACAGGAATAGTACCACTGGATTGGCGTAGAGCCAATGTGGTGCCTACAGTATATTTAAAAAGGGAACTAAGTCTTTACCAAGTAACTATAGACCTGTTAGTTTAACTTCTATAGTTGAGAAGATACTGGAACGTTTAATAAAAGACCACATGGATGAGTTCTTGCTGGAAACAAACTAATTAAGCAGCAGGCAGCATGGATTCATGAAAGACAGAAGTTGTCAGACAAACCTGATTTCCTTTTATGAAGAGGTAAGTAAAACCCTGGACAGAGGCGTGGCTGTGGACGTGGTATACTTGGATTTTGCAAAAGCGTTCGATACAGTTCCCCACACACAGCTCATGTGTAAGGTAAGGTCTACAGGATTAGATATATCAGTTTGTAAATGGATAGAAAACTGGCTGAAAGACAGAATTCAGAGAGTTGTGGTTAATGATTCTTACTCTGAATGGTCCAAGGTTATCAGCGGTGTACCCCAAGGTTCGGTGTTGGGTCCCTTACTTTTCAATATATTTATAAATGATATTGGGTCTGAGATCAAAAGTAACATTACTGTCTTTGCAGATGACACCAAGCTATGCAGTGGAATACCGTCCTTGCAGGATGTCTCCAATTTACAAGCCGACCTCAATGCTCTGTCTAATTGGGCGACTATGTGGCAGATGAGGTTTAATGTTGATAAATGTAAAGTTATGCACTTGGGGGCTAAGAATATGTATGCATCATACATGCTAGGGGGAGTTCAACTGGGGGGATCTGTAGTGGAGTAGTGTTGAGCAGAATATGCCATATTCGATTTCGCGATATATCTCGAATATATAGTCGAATATTCGAGATATATTCGCTAAATACGAATATTCGTGATATTTTTTGGAAATGAAAATATTGCGAATTTTCGCTATTGCGAATTTTTCGCTATTGCGAATGCGAATGCGAATTGCGAATTGCGAATGCGAAATTTCGAGAAATGCGGAAAAGAGCACTCTGATTGGCTCAGAATATTCGTGATATATTACAATACACAATAATTGCGAATATTCGAGAAATGCGGAATGGAGCACTCTGATTGGCTCAGAATATTCGTGATATATTACAATATAAAATAATTGCGAATATTCGAGAAATGCGGAAGGAGCACTCTGATTGGCTCAGAATATTCGTGATATATTACAATACACAATAATTGTGAATATTCGAGAAATGCGGAAGGAGCACTCTGATTGGCTCAGAATATTCGTGATATATTACAATATAAAATAATTGCGAATATTCGAGAAATGCGGAATGGAGCACTCTGATTGGCTCAGAATATTCGTGATATATTACAATATAAAATAATTGCGAATATTCGAGAAATGCGGAATGGAGCACTCTGATTGGCTCAGAATATTCGTGATATATTACAATACAAAATAATTGCGAAATTTCGAGAAATGCGGAATGGAGCACTCTGATTGGCTCAGAATATTCGTGATATATTACAATATAAAATAATCGCGCGATATCGCTATTGCCGAATAATCGCATTGCGATTTTTCGGCAATATAAAATGAGCGCTGCAGCTACTCGGCCCAAGGTCTCTAATCATACCAGCAATGCTTTTAGACGTCGATGGGGATCTCTAGGATGTGATCTGTTCTAAAAAAAAAATTGAAAAAATTCGAATATTCGAAATAGCGAATATTCGCCGCGATATTCGTGTTATTCGCGAATACTCGAATATGCAATATTCGTAGCGAATATTCGCAATGCGAATATTCGTGAGCAACACTATAGTGGAGAAGGATCTGGGAGTTTTAGTTGATCATAAGCTCAATAATAACATGCAATGCCAAGCTGCGGTTTCCAAAGCGAGCAAAGTCCTTTCTTGTATTAAGAGAGATATGGACTCCAGAGATAGAGATATCATTTTGCCCCTGTACAAATCATTAGTAAGACCTCATCTGGAATATGCTGTCCAGTTTTGGGCACCAGTTCTCAAAAAGGATATCGGAGAACTGGAGAAAGTGCAGAGAAGGGCAACTAAACTGATAAGAGGCATGGAGGAGCTCAGCTATGAGGAAAAATTAGAAGAACTGAATTTATTCACTCTTGAGAAGAGGAGAATAAGGGGGGATATGCTCAACATGTACAAATATATAAGAGGTCCATATAGTGAACTTGGTGTTGAGTTATTCACTTTAAGGTCAACACTGAGGACAAGGGGGCACTCTTTACGTCTGGAGAAAAAGAGATTTCACCTCCAAATACGGAAAGGTTTCTTCACAGTAAGAGCTGTGAAAATGTGGAACAGACTCCCTCAAGAGGTGGTTCTGGCCAGCTCAGCAGATTGCTTTAAGAAGGGCCTGGATTCTTTCCTAAATGCACATAATATAACTAAGTACTAAGATTTGTAGGTAAAGTTGATCCAGGGTAAATCTGATTGCCTCTCGGGGGATCAGGGGGGAATTTTTCCCCTCCTGTAGCGAATTGGATCATGCTCCACTGGGGTTTTTTGCCTTCCTCTGGATCAACTGTGGGTATGATGTTGGGTGTATGGGATTGTACTGTTTTACTTTGTTTGTTTATTTTTATTTTTTTATGGTTGAACTGGATGGACTTGTGTCTTTTTTCGGCCTGACTAACTATGTAACTATGTAGCATAGATACACAGCCACACAAACAGAGATACGACGGCGTATCAGGAGATACGTCGTCGTATCTCCTTTCAGAATCTGGCCCTATAATTTTAAAACTTGCGCTGCACCAAAACGCATGGTATTTTGCAATCTTACATTTTAGCAGGGGTAAATGGTGTGTGGTTGTGCCACTAAGACCTTAAAGTGGTTGTAAAGGTTATTTTTTTATTTTTTAAATAGGTACCTTTAAGGTAGTTCCAACCTGTGATTCACAGCGTCTCCCCGGAGGGATGTAGTCCCAAGGGAGGGGGCGAGCACGCTGACTAACCCCCAGCCAGAACGGATGGGATGATGGGGGCAAGCTTACTGAGGAGGAACAGGAAGTGAAGAATTCAGACAAAGAAAAAAAACATTTAGAAGGGAAATTGAAGGAAATGTAAGTGAACCAACAATGCACTAGCTTAAAGGAACCTATTTAGAAAAAAAAAGAAAAAAGCAGCCCCTCCTACTATCCAGGCATACTGTCTTCACTCCCCTGCAGTTCTGCTCTGAGACTGAGGTGAGTTCTCAGTCTTAGTGCCGGCTCTCTATTGCCCCCTGCAGGCTGGAGTGAGGAAAAAAACCTAATCCTGATCTGTGTAGTTAATGTATGGACCTGTGTAAGGTATATAGTAACATATGCTAGTAACAGACATGTGCCAGTGCCCATGAGGTCTCTATGGTTCCAAAACTGCCTAATCCCTTATTACAAGGTTAACAATACAGCAGAGCGGTACCATTGGCTCATGCTGCTGTCAATCAAAGTCAGTCAGCCAATGAGGAGAGAAAAGGGGCAGGGCCACATCACTGTGTCTGAATGGACGCAGAGAGCTGCAGCTTGGCTCGGGTGCCCCCATAGCAAGATGCTTGCTGTGGGGGCATTCAACAGGAAGGAGGGGCCAGGAGTGCCAAAGAGGGACTTGAGAAGAGGAGGATCTGGGCTGCTCTGTGCAAAACTGCTGCATAGAGCAGGTTAGTATAGAGATGTTTGTTATATAAAGAGACTTAAGTATCACTTTCTGTGTTTAAATAGAGATGTCTAGGCTTCTAGACTCCAAAATGCTTTGACATTTTCCTTCACAAATATATCCTCCTGTCTTTATTTTCCTTGTCTCTACAGTATATCCTCTGGGCCTCATTGACCTACCCGTCTGTCCATGTATTATCATATTTTTAGTCTTTAAGGTATAATAAAACCAATGCCTATTCTTATTTTAATGAATTCATTAGAAATTGACAGATTTGGAGATATTTTGTATCACGGGTGGGTTTTTTATGTAATTTTTTTTGTATATTTTATAACACTAATTATTTGTAGTGTTAATTTTTTTTTAAACATAATCTTTGTGAGGTCAGTTTTAGTAATGTCAATTGCCCTGATTATTAGTGTAGATGTCCCCTTTCACACTAGCTGGTTACCGTCTCGTCTCTCCTTACGCTGTGACAGCATAATTAAAAGAATGCCAATAATCGGCAAGTGTGTTTACATCATGATCAGCTGTGATTGGACACAGCTAATCACATGGTAAAGAGTTGCTGTGATTGGCTCTTTACCTAGATCACAAAGTGCCCGGGTGCACGCTGCAGTGGGTGCGGTTCTGGTAGGATGTCATTGAACGCCCTCCCCGAACTGGACGACCACGCTATATCCATCATTTGGCTATAGTGTGGTTGCCGTTCTGACCCCATGAAACACCTTGCTTACCTTGCATTAAATATTGAGTATATCAATTGACGCTGCTTATTTTATTTTCAGGAACTGTGGGGAACAGGTTTTGTTTTCCTCAAAGAGATAATTGGGCTTTAAACCACTTAAGACCCGGTCCTTTAGGCAGCTAAAGGACCCGGTCAGTTTTGCGATTCGGCACTGTGTCGCTTTAACTGACAATTGCGCGGTCGTGCAACGTGGCTCCCAAACAAAATTGGCGTCCTTTTTTTCCCCACAAATAGAGCTTTCTTTTGGTGGTATTTGATTACCTCTGCGGTTTTAATTTTTTGCGCTATAAATAAAAATAGAGCGACAATTTTGAAAAAAATGCAATATTTTTTACTTTTTTCTATAATAAATATCCCCCAAAAATATATAAAAAACTTTTTTTCTCTCAGTTTAGGCCGATACGTATTCTTCTACCTATTTTTGGTAAAAAAAAAAAAAACAATAAGCGTTTATCGGTCGGTTTGCACAAAATGTATAGCATTTACAAAATAGGGGATAGTTTTATTGCATTTTGATTTTTTTTTTTTACTACTTATGGCGGCGATCAGCGATTTTTTTCATGACTGTGACATTATGGCGGACACTTCGGACAATTTTGACACATTTTTGGGACCATTGTCATTTTCACAGCAAAAAATGCATTGTGTACTGTGAAAATTACAATTGCAGTTTAGGAGTTAACCACAACGGGGCGCTGAAGGAGTTATGTGTGACGTCATGTCTGTTTCTAACTGTAGGGGGGTGTGGCTGTAGGTGTGACGTCATCGATTGTGTTTCCCTATAAAAGGGAACACACGATCGATCATGGTGCCACAGTGAAAATTATGTAAAATCCAGCGGGTGAATCCAAACAGCATCCTCGTTTTTATCCTCCTGCCCCTCTCTGTCAGTACTGGGGTCATGTTGGCTGCATGGGGGAGTGAAAATGAGGAAGAAATGCTGGAATACTGGTCAGTAACAGTGTGCAAAAGTGTATTTGCTTTGAAAGAATTAATCACCTCTAATGTTGGGTATCTTACATGTGTGGCCGTTGCTGCAATATATAAAATGATTCATTTTGTTTTAAAAATGTAACCACTTGCTGACCGCCGCACGCCGATATACGTTGGCAGAATGGCAGCGGTGGGCAAATGGGTGTACCTGTACGTCCCCTTTAATTTGCCGGCACGTGTGACAGCCGCGTACTGCGAGACCCTGCCCACGGGTCCCGCGAACTTGATGTCTGCCGGTGTCCCACGATCATGGCACGGAGAGGCAGAACGGAGAGATGCCTATCTTGTTGTTGTGAAACTATCCCCCTACAGTTAGAATCACTCCCTAGAACACACTTAACCCCTTGATTGCTCCCTAGTGTTTAACCCCTTTGATGAAATTGTCATTTACACTGTGATCAGTGCATTTTATAGCACTGATCACTGTATAAATGACAATGGTACCAAATTAGTGTCAAAAGCATCCTATGTGTCCGCCGCAGTTGCAGTCACGATAAAAATCGCAGATTGCCGTCATTACTAATAAATAATTAAAATGCCATAAATCTATTCCCTATTTTGTAGACACAATAACTTTTGCGCAAACCAATCAATATATTGCGATTTTTGTTTACCACAGATATGTAGAAAAATACATATCAGCCTAAACTGAGGAAAAAAATTATTTGTTTTATATATTTGGGGGGATATTTACTATAGCAAAAAGTAAAAAATATTGCTTTTTTTTCTTCAAAATTTTGTTTATAGCACAAAAAATAAAAAGGTGATCAAATAACACCAAAAGAAAGCTCTATTTGTGGGAAAAATAGGATGTCAATTTTGTTTGGGTGCAATGTAGCATGACCACGCAATTGTCAGTTAAAGCGACGCAGTGCCGTATAGCATAAAGTGCTCTGGTCAGAAAGAGGGTAAATCCTTCCGGGGGCTGAAGTGGTTAAGAGGGGGTACCTCAAGAATGTAGAATTTTAAAGCCTTGACTGAAAGATGGAAAGATACTGGTGTAGACATTTATAAACATCCTAAAAGATCTCTTTGGACAGAAGGAAAAAAGCATACACCATGCATGTGCTGTATCCATCTATTGGCCGAATTGGAGACAAGCAGGTCCAGGTGGTACGAAAGGGTGTTTGAAAATGGGATGTCTGGACTCTCACCTGTGGTCACCTTTTCATTTTTTGGACATAAATTTAGATGTGTACTTGGCTGAAACTAATGGTTCCTAACCTCCTTAGCATTTTTAAATACACGATTTAGCCTATGTCTTCCCATGTTATATTTTAAAATACCTCAAAATGGTTACTCATTTTAACAAGTATTTCACAAATAAAGCATTTATCTCCAAACCCTATCTTTTGGCAGACAAATAAAAATAGGTCAATGTACTTGTATGAACAGTTTGAAGATAAAACAGCTATTTTCAGTAAAATGGAAAGTGTGCTATTAATATAGAACAACCTTACATCTATTTTCTCATATGGGAACATTTCTCTTCTGATCAGTCATACTAATCCACCAGCATAATGCATATTAAAAGGAAACGATTTCCATACATATATTTTAATCTTGGTAAAAGAAAGCTGATACAGCACAATAACCTGGCAGTTATATTAAAATTCATAGCATGATTCCCTTTGAACAGACACAGCTTCAACAGCTGAATGCATATGTTAAACTACATTTGACCTCATCCCACTCTTTTTCATTATAAGAAATATTACAATTTGTATTATTTATGTAGAAAATTACATATAATACCTTGAACTTTATCTGTCATGTTGGCACTAGCTAAAAGTGGCACTATCCACTATGTAGGAATATAACAATGGCTGTAGCAGACTAAGCTGCTGGTATAAGGCTGTAGACATAAAAACAAGCTACAAGCAGAAAAAAAGTGAAAAGAGAACAGTCCTGTACATTGCAGGGGCTTTAAAATATATATATATATATATATATATAAAACAATATGTCCTTTACTCATTACCATGGCTACCAGCAGCCAATACATCAAGGCTGGTGTAGACCACTACCATGGTACCCTTTATATACCAATTCATCTTCAGTCCCAAACAAAGTTTCCCTTCTCCATCTCCAAAACCCTAAATGAAAAAGACAAGGTAACAATAGGATAGATCCTGAGGAAATGCTAAGCCAAGGAACACTTTAAAACACTAGTGAATTCTCGTTGTTTTGTGTCCATTGCAGCATGTATGGTAATGGGCATACAGTAAGTAGTTTCCTTTTTCCCTTCACCCTAACCTATAGCACATAGATGTGAACCAGTCCCACAGGAAAGAATGGGGTTTTCTAAATTCAAATGAATCTTCATACAGCAAAATGTGTGAGTTTTTCTGCATTAAAACGGACAAAGATGAATAGGCCTTTTCCATACAGGAGCATTGGGCTGCATTTATCAACACAGGATTAAGGCAAAGACAGATGGAAAACAATTGTTCTTGTTGCCTTGGGTAACTATGGGACTTGTAACTAAATATGTTTGTAGATTAATGTTTTAAGGAATATACTCTGTATCCTTTCATGTTTTAATATTCATTTTAATATTTTAATCTAATATTTTCTTCCTTGATGTAGACTATAGCTAGATGGTCGTCTATTAGATAGACTTTCAACTACTCACCAATAAATGTTGTTATTGTGTTAAAGCTTTTACTCTTGGTCAAAGAACTCTCATTTAACCCACATCATATCCTTGAGATATTAAAATTAAAATTTAATAAACGCATAAGATTCTCTAGGTGTCCTGTTCACATCATACATATGCAGTGATGGGCGTTTTGTAAAGATGTACTGCAGTACACAAAACATAATGACATTTTGTTTTATTTTAAAATAAAGCTAAAAAATAACCACCGTAATGTTTGGCATTAGTGCATCACACTGCCCCTAGTCGATGCACACAAGAACTAAAGCACAACACACATAGGCTGGTTTGAATGGGCCCTTAGGCAACTCTAGGTTAAGTATATATACAGTATTTTTTTTTATAAATTCTTTATTTATTTATTTTTGTTATTCTTATACAAGGACATTTAAACATTGCCATTGAACAGTATACATCTCTACAACAATTCTGTTCTTCCTAAACAGATATACCTTTTTTTTACATTGACTTTTTAATCATTTCTAACACATAATAAAATCATAACACATAAGAAAATCAAAGGAAGACTGACCTCTCCTCTTTACTGCCTCTTTTAACTAGTCTGTTATAATAATCTATCCTTGTTAGGATGCCAATAACCTGGGCCCTCTCCTGGTTATCCCCTCCTACCTACTTCTATGCTATTAAGCCATAGAAAAAGAACAAAGAAAAGAAAAGAAGAAAAGACAGAAATTTAGAACAGAAATAAAAATAAAATAAACTTCTCAACTCCCCCCTACCCCACCTGTTCCTTATATGTAATATAAGGGGCCCATATTTCTCTAAATGTATCCTCCTGCTCCCTTAACATTAAAGGTGAGATTTTCCATTTGCTGGATTTCAGTAATTTTCACAAACCATTGTGGTCTACTTGGTGAGATAGTACTTTTCCAGAGCACAGGAATACATGCTTTTGTCGTTGTGAGCAGGTGTCTCACCAATACATTTTACATTTTTCCATCGATATAGGAATATCGAGCAACAGAAAAGCCGCCGGATTCCTCAGTTATTTCTTTAATAGTTTCTGAAACCATTTTCCAAAAATCTTTTACACCCTCGCATTCCCAGAATATGTGTATCAAAGTTCCCACTTCTTTTTGACATCGCCAACATACTGTAGGTTCGATATCTGAGGAAAAATCAGATTCAGAACTACTGGGGTTCTATACCACCTACTCAAGATCTTATATACAGTATTCATACAGTGCTCATCAATGACTAAAAATGTGCAAATAATATGAAGCACTCATCTCCAAAGGAGCAACTGGATTTAATGGCCCCTGCTCAGTTTTCTATGGGTGATATGGCCTACAGCTTCTCCAAACCACTCACTGACCCACCAGCAGTGATCCAATGACAAACAGCCACTACTGTTTTCCCAAATTGTATTAGCTCTGTGTCCAGAGGAGAGACAGATAGTGTTACAGGATGCCCGAAACAGCGGAAAAAAAACAATCTGCTCAGTAGCATTTTGAAGCATATATGCCTATGCCAAAGACTAACGTTGAACTGTGTAGGCTTGATGGACATGTACCTTGATATCTTCTGCCCCTCTCACAGGCTAGTAGTGAACCTTTAAGCCCAAACTGGCAATCTGAAAAAGTGAACCTGGATTATTTTCAGCAGGCCTATGACTTGATCTCTCAAACACATATGCTCTCCAGGAAAAGCTTAGTAGAGAAGAAGCCTTGTAGAAAGTCTTCCCAAGCATTTTTCCCTTCCTCGACCCACATTACTAGCACAAAACTTCTTGTGATTTACTGTATATAATAAACCCTTATAACCCACAACACTGTATCTCCTCACTCTACTGAAGAAATCTTTCCAGGAAAAGCCAAACAATGTCCCGGACTTAGGGAAAACCCAAGAAACCTACATACTGTATTTTCCGGCGTATAAGACGACCTTTTGCATGTAAAATAATGCCCCAAAAGTCGGGGCATCCTCACCCTCGGCCTCGGACCAGAGGACATCCATGATAGGCGGAACACTGAACAGAGGCTCTGCTGGGAAAATGAGTGTTCCGCCTACCACGGAACAGCCTGAGGAAGAAGGCGCGGCTTTTGAATCATGGATGGCCGCCGTCTGACATACTGTGCATACAGAAGGTAGGGAGATCATTAAGGCAGGGAATGGAATGGCACAGTGAGGCATGTTCCTAATGGCACAGTGAGGCATGTTCATAATGGCACAGTGAGGCATGTTCATAATGGCACAGTGAGGCATGTTCCTAATGGCACAGTGAGGCATGTTCATAATGGCAAAGTGAGGCATGTTCCTAATGGCACAGTGAGGCATGTTCCTAATGGCACAGTGAGGCATGTTACTAATGCCACAGTGAGGCATGTATAATGGCACAGTGAGGTAGGCAATGGCACCGTGAGGCATGTAATGGCACAGTGAGGCATGTAATGTAATGTAATGGCACAGTGAGATGTAAAAAAAGCATGTTTATGTCAGCGGTTGTTCCCGTCAGCGGTTGTTCTGGCTACCCCTCAGCTTCCAGACAGACTAGTATGAAGGGGGTAGTCTTATACGCCCAGTCGTCTTAGGCCGCGTACACACGATCGAATATATCTGCTGAAACTGGTCTGCAGACCAGTTTCAGCGGACAGATTCGATCGTCTGTACGGGCTAGCAGACAGTTTCCAGCAGGCAAAAGTTTTAAAGCATGCTTTAAATCTTGTCTGCTGTAAAGCCGTCTGTCCGACATGTCCGCTGGTTAGTACGCCTAACCAGCGGACAAAAATCCCCCGCATGCGTCGATTGGATTCGACGCATGCGTGGAAGTATTTTACTTCCTGGTTCGGTGACGTGGCGGCATCAACGTCACCGCTACGTCACCGCGCTGTCTGTCCGCTGGGAGTTTGGTTTGATCGTGTGTACACTGATCAAACCAAAATAGCCCAGCAGACATATCCCATGAAAACGGTCTGTCAGACCGTTTTAATCGGATAAATCTCCTCGTGTGTACGCGGCCTTATACGCCGGCAAATACGGTACCAATAACAATCAGAGTTTAGGCAGGCTAAAGCCTAGCTGCAAACACTCAATTTAGGATTTGGATGCTTCAGTTTAAGGAGGGTTTCCTATAAATACATACAGTTTATAAAGACATGAAATATAAATAACATAAAATATCTCAATTCAGCTTCTAACAGCAAATTAATTTGTATCCAAATACCAGTGCCAGTTTACCAAAAAGGCAGAATAGGTCCAAATTGTTTATCAAAGATAGAAAAACATAAATTAATTCAAAAAAATGAAAACTTTACATTAAAGACACTATAAAGAAAAAAATATTAATATAATGTATCCAATAACAACGTATAGAACATAAACCATAGAGATCAGGTTCACATTACAGTTTGCCTCTTAAAATCCCATGTTCTTTCAGCTATCAGTTTACAAACAAGAATCCTCCAGAAACCTGCGAGGGGCACTGCCAACTGGAAATCCTCTTTTGGAAGTGCCAATAGACAAAAAAGTTTGTGAGAGCAAGAAGTCTCCACCATAGTGTATATGAAGCAGAAAGAAGAGATCCTCATGGGGCATAACCATCTGTGAAACATTGAACTTGAAACATTATAAAAAGTCACCAAATACACTTAGAAATAAATTGATCGAGCATCTGTTGCTCATGGAAGCAACACCAGTCTTCCTTCTTGTGTGCATGTGTCCATAGGTGTATGACGACATCAAAATCATTGTGGCTTTTTAGAACATTTTTAAATTGGCAAATGATGTATTAAACTGCTGCAGAAGAAAACTAGTCTGACCTAGCCTAATGTTGCAGGCTTAAACCTACCCCTTTGTTTGAGAGCTCTCATGCAGCATGGTTTGGTCTTTATTTGTTTTACTCAAAGTTGACCGAACTAATATTTATTAATACAATATTATTTTTTGCAAGAAAATCTATTGCATTATATTGGAAGAAACCTCATCCTCCTATGCTTATATATTGGAAACATTTGATAAATAATAATCTTCAACTGTATAGAGATACTTATAGGAATAGGGGTCGCCCTAGTAAGTATGATAAAGCTTGGGCAAAGTGGTGTGATAAGCCATATATGGCATCTAACATAGAGGGAGATAATGATTCATAGAAGGGATGTTCCCTATATGGGATATTTGTGTTTAGAAATTATGGTAATATTGATAATCATTATAATTCTTCTTTATTTCTTGTTTTTGCTATGCAGGGTGATGGGACCGTGTTATTTTACTAATATATTTCAGATTGAATGTGAATGATGTGTTGTCATGTTATATTTTGTTTGTTTAATAAATTAAATAAAAACGATTTATAAAAAAAAAAAAAAGTTGGCCACTTGGGTCATTCATCTCATACAAAGAGCTAATGTTTACGCCCTTGAGGTCGCAGTAAAAGCAGGAGTCTAAATCATTTTACTAAAGGACTTGAGAGGTCAGTTATATCTCTAACATTGTGTTTATGCTGTTTGACTTTAAGGGCCAATATATTCTGTTATACTTTTATGAACTTAACCTGTCAACTTAAACTGTAACCAGTTTGTGTATCTTTTATAAAGTTGTTAACCTAGTTCTTGCGTGCCTGCTGAGGTTCACAGAAAGGTATACTGGCAAGGTCATTGGGTGTTAGGCCTCACATGAGGCTACACCAAAAGGCAAACTACCAGTGGCTCCTGTGGGGGTAGCGCTACATGTACAAAGCCTAAATAGAATGGGGGTATCTCTATAATGCTACAAAATAAATACATCCACGTTTTAAGTTTAGGTTCATATTGTGGTATGAACAGTTAAAAATATACAAATCTTAACACATAATGTAATAGAGTTTATGTTTATTTGCAAATCTGTGGTGCTGGTTTTGCAATCTTTCACATGGCAGATACTAACGAAGGCTTCAGTCATATGAGTAAGGGAATCTACTGATCAGAAAGGCCTCTCTAGTGTATAGGAAGACACTGTAATTGCTGCCCCTGTTCTAAATAGGTTATTGGAAGCATGGTACAGGAAACATTGATTACTGTCTGCCTATGCTCAGAAAAAGACAGCCCCAATTAATGGGCTTCCCTGCTAGGTGAAATCTTTAAAGACAAGGCAGACAAAGAAAGGTAGTGAGGAAATATTTTCCTTGCAGGAGTTGAAAGTTTTGGGGACATTTATATTCTTATAACTTATTCTTATATATATTATGATTGTAAGTCATGTTCCTTGTGCGGACTCTTGCATTTTTGTTATTTTGACTACACTTAGGCTTTAAAACACTGAGTCACAGACAAGTATACATATAATGATTTCTGGCTGTACTCTGACTTTCCTGATCTGCATACACGTTCTGGGTCAGTGATTCAATATATTAAAGCCAGAGGCAATAGTCTGACAACTAAAATTTTCAGAAGTGGTATTCCACATCTTTCTCATAAGAAATGCCAGCTTTAATTTAGGTTATTTGGTTTAAAAAGCCAAAATATAGGAAAATAATGATTACATGCTCTTTCTTAGCCTGTTTTTGCATTCTCTATATACACAGCATGTGATATGCCAATACTTTAATCAGTAGTAAAAGAAAGCAGTTGTATGTCTTCCTCACAATATTACCTTGCGTTGAACACATTATAATAAAGAAGATCACATTAAGTAGAGGGGTGTTGTCATTATATCTTCCCTTAAAGAGCTCTGAAGGAAGGTTGCAAATTGGCAAAGGCACATTTCTGTATGCATCACCTATACTTGATCCCATTGTTTATTTCACATGATCAAGTGCAAGGGGTTCATAGAGGAGCTTACTACTAGATATGTGCATTCCCGTTCGTACGAATGTTATTTTCGTACGAAAATGTTAATTTTCATACCCGCAGGATAATGTGTACATACGAAAAAATTAAAGCACCAAAATACGAAAACTACGAGATTACGAATGAGCCGCATAACGAACAACCGCAAATACGAACTAATGATCCGACGAAAAAAAATGACAAAACGAAAACGGCAAAAGAACAAAAATGACATCTATAACAAAAGATTTCCATTCTGTATTTTGTTTGAATCCTTTTTCTGTTTGTTTTCAGTCCTATGTTCATTGTTCATATGACATCTATAACAAAAGATTTGCATGCTGTATTTTGTTTCAATCCTTTTTCTGTTTGTTTTCAGTCCTATGTTCATTGTTCATATGACATCTATAACAAAAGATTCGCATGCTGTATTTTGTTTCAATCCTTTTTCTGTTTGTTTTCAGTCCTATGTTCATTGTTCATATGACATCTATAACAAAAGATTTGCATTCTGTATTTTGTTTCAATTCTTTTTCTGTTTGTTTTCAGTCCTATGTTCATTGTTCATATGGCATCTATAACAAAAGATTTGCATGCTGTATTTTGAATCCAAAATATGAACAGAAACAAGGAATTTAAAATACAGAATGCAAATCTTTTGTTATAGATGTCATATGAACATACGACTGAAAATAGCAAAAGAAAAGGGTTTCAAGATACTGCAAATCATTGACGAAAATTCACGAAAATGATTGTCTAACAAGTAACGAACATGAATTAAACAGAATAACGAACCATCCCGCATGTACGAAAATAAAAGAGTAACGAAAATACGAAACGATCGGAATATGAAAAAATCGCGTCATACGAAAAACAAACGGGAACAAACAGGAAAACGGGCGTCTTACGAAAAACGAACGAAAACGAAAAAACGGAACGATACGAAACAGAACAAAAAAAACTATTTTTTTTTTCTGTGCACATGTCTACTTACTACAACTAGTATCTCTGCTTTGTTTTAATGTAATTGTTAGACATGTGCATTCGTTTTCATCTGAATGCATTTTCATCCAAATGCATTTTCATCCGAATTTCAGGTATTTTCGTTATCGTTTTAACAAACGATAACAAAAGCACAGAGAACAAAAACCAAAAGATCAGACATAAACAAATGCTAATAGAGTTAAGGTTAGGCACATTCGACCGCAACGAAAACTAAAGTTTTCGTTGCGGTCGAATGTGCCTAACCTTAACTCTATTAGTCCAATATTATTCTACATAAAGAAAAAAGATTTGACATACAGAGAAAAGATTCGACATTATAGAGACATGAAGAAGATTCGACATATAGAGAAAAGATTCGACATAGAGAGAAAAGATTCAACATAGAGAAACATGAAGATTAGACAGAGAGACATGAGTCAATTTTTTTTTTTTTTTTAAGATTCTGTCAAATCTTCTTCTTTTTTTTTTCTTCTTAGAACATTCGACAGTCATCATAAGCCTTCAATGACAGATTCGACCTTAATTGTGCCTAACCTTAACTCTATTAGTCTAATATTATTCTACATAAAGAGAAAAGATGACATTATAGAGACATGAAGAAGATTCGACATAAAGAGAAAAGATTCGACATAGAGAGACATGAAGATTTTAATTTTTTTTTTCTTCTTCTTCTTCTTCTTCTTAGAACATTCGACAGACACCATAAGCCTTCAATGACAGATTAGACCTTAATTTGGATTTTCGGGCGAATGCATTTTTTTAACAAAAAACAAAATAAATAAAAACGAATTTCGGGAGTAACTAAATAAATAAATTTTTCAGACGAAAACGAAATTACGAAACAAAATATTTCAGTGTGCACATGTCTATTCATTGTTATATAGCAAGTGCTATTGTGGGCAGAAACAAAGGATACCCTGATTTCAAAGAATGTAAAACATGATCAATCTCATATCTCATCTCTTATATCTCAACCTCATAATATCACTAAGAGACACGTTTCATAATTGTATCCCACAAGAACCACTAATAGGACATAGTAGGTAGGCAAGGTTGAATAAAGACAATAGTCCATCCAGTTCAACCTGTGTCAGTGTCGATAATTATGTCCCATATCCCCGTATAAACATGCTCCACAGCTTCCCTTATAACAGGCAAAAGAATGAGGGGCTTGATTTGCAACATTACCTTTTAATGTAACTGCACCAAAGTTGGAAATCATTGTTCTAGAAATAGAATGAACTAATTCTTTGAATCTAGAACTGGGAGGGCCTCGGACTAGATAAAAAAGGATAACACATGCATACAGACTCCCCTTTTTTGCACCTGTCTTCAACATTTTAAAAACACTGGAAATGTTAACACTTTTTTTAACTAATGCTAAAGTTTTTCCAGAATGTGAAACTTTAATCACCATTATAATTACTTGTTATTAATAATTAATATTAGAAACAATATGGTAAAAAAAAAAAAACTATATTAAAACACCAGAAAAAAAATGTATACAATTGTTTTGAAAACACCATCCTATGATCCACACCCATTCAGGATGCCAGTTCCAGGTCAGGGCTGAGAAATTAGTCTGCATTGCAATATTGGATGGAGATAAAATACCAAAAAGGCTCAGCATCCCCTGCAGCCTTTTGGCACATGAGACTGGCAATTATGTGTTACAATGACAGGTTGGCTTCACCTACCCCGATGTCCTGATAGATCTGCCCTGACCAGGTCACATCCAGACTACAAGCATACCTGCTCACTGAGAATCCATAATATGTACAAATTAGCAACTCAACAGCTTCTCCATAGAAATGTTAAGCATTACAGCAGTAACATAATCCAAAAATCTGAAATTTTTCGGCCTAAGCTATCATCATTTTGGATGATTTTACTGCTGTAATGCTACAATTATATTTTCTATGGAAAAGCTGTCGACTTGCCGGTATGTACATGTTATTGATTCTCTGTAAACTCAATTAGCCAGAGCACCGACCACTCTGCACACTAACTACATTATACAGCGGTAGAGCTTGGGTGAGTTTTCTTTTGATACCTAGACATAGACGTTAAGGCCTGGTTCACACCTATGCATTTTTGTGTGCATTTTCAGTTTTGCAGAAACGCACTACGGTCCATTTAACATGGTTTCCTATGGATGTAGTTCACATCTGTGTATTTTATGGAATGGGCCAGGGTCTTTTTTCTGGTTTTTGGTTCCATAGACTTCAATGAATCGAATACGTGTATTGAAAAAAAAGCAAAATATGCAAACTGCAACCTGCATATGTGTGATCCAGGCCTAACTGACTAGAGGCAAATAGGCTGTTTATTAAGGTTTTTGTATTTTGCAGATTTGCAGTACAGAACGTATCCCATAGGAAACCATGTCAAATGAACTGTAGTGCAAATCTACAAAATGCAAAAAGCACTAAAAATGCATAGGTATGAATCCAGCCTTAGCAAGGGAAATTTCACTTTGTAAGGACATTTTCCACATACAGTAGGTTAATGAATGTGGTGAAAAGTCAGCTTGCAAAGAATACTCAACCATGGGCAAGGAAAAATAAAACAAATTTTTTCTTGCACATGCTTGCATTTTCCCCACGTAAAGTGAACCGACTTCTGATCTTTAGTAAATCATCCCCATGGCGTGAACATGTCTTTACTAGACTCACCAGTGCAATTTAAAGCATGCTTTATCAGCAAAAACAGGTAAATGGAGGATTGTGTAGAATTGATTTAGGGTGTTTAACTTGTGTTACAATACTGAGTATAGTCTTTTGTTTAAAAAAAAAGCGGTGGACATTTCAACTTTAAGAGTCAGATGTTCTATTTAAAACAACCTGTCCTGAATATGTATTTGGGATTATCGATCTGCAGAACAATACATGAACAATGTCAAAATGTTAATGAGGTCTCCTAGGGGATATTACTCAGTAAGACCTCAATGGCAGGCGGTCAATATGTTGGAGTAGAAAGTAGCAAGAAGACAAATCATTATCTTTGTTTCTGGAGTGTAAATAGCTTTTAGTTTTATAGGAGTAAGGGATACAAAATGATATCATAGGATTTCCATTAGCGCTACAAAGAATTATTGATAGACATAAATATTCCAATTTTCTTTTTTACAGACATAAAGCCAAATCAAATTAATCATGCCAGTATGAAGCATTCCACAAAAAAGAAGCAAAACCAGGATATAAAAGAAAAAAAAAAAACATGTTATAGGGTATATTTTTAAAGGTGCCTCAAGCAAAATATTACACTATAAATCTGTTGAAATGGTCATAAATTTCCTTTAGTTAATATATAACACATACGAAGGTTTATCTCTTGCACGAGAAAACGTAGTATAATCTCCCACACACAACACACAAATGGTTCCTATATGTGCATTGTGCTGTAATTCATGTGCTGGGGTGTGTTTGCAAAGTATCTGGTATGCCAAAACAAATGACACTGCAATGTGCCACCAATCATGAGTTGCCATGCATTGCACGACTGCAATGTACAGATGTAAAGTCAGGCTGATACATTTTACTGTGTGACCTTTATAACACATAGTAAGGTTTGTTACAAATTAGAACTTTATTTAAAGTGCATGTACCCTTAGCAGGCTTGTTAAATTCCCCAGGGAACCCAGTGCACTTGTCAATGGTAAATTCTGTGATGTGGTTGTTGAGCTGTGTGGTCTAATAGCTAGCTCCCCCTCCCTTTACTAATCTCTGACCACAATGGAGTAGGGAGACAGTAGTCTGACTGACAGCATACAGAGGAGAGGAGGCGGTAATGACACAGAGCACACAGAGCCTGCACAGATCCCACCTCCTCTAAACACTACCAAACTGAACAGTCATTTTTTTCTGTGCAACCCACCAGCTGACTGCAGTAGGAGGAGGATATGACTACAGTAGTAGTTGTGTAGTGAATGATGTCAACTGGAGAGGAGCCCTGTCATTCACAAAACATAACTCCACAAAAACACAAGTAAACTTGTCTGGGTAGATTAGTGTAATAGCTGGTGGTGTGAATTTTTGTGGGCTTATGTTTTTGTGAATGATTCTGCACTTCTCCGGCCACTATCATTCACAACACAAGCAACCAGCCACTAGTGTAGCCATCTTCAGTGAACTAGCTGGTGGCTGTGGGCTCAGTCCTATCAGTACAAAGGAAGTAGAAGTGACGTAGGCTGCATAGTAAGGAGGGCTTCAATATAGGGAAACTTGGTTTCAGTGCAGCCTGTACCTCCTTCATAGGAATGCCCATAATTTGGACTTCTCCCGAGGGTGGAGCTGCAGCCAGTGCTGACAGAAATAAACCACAGCACAGATTTAAGACGGTTAAGGGTAGAGGCCCCACTTTCCCCTGTGTTACTAATCATTTAATAACAATATTATAACAAAAAACAAACACCAGCACATTGTTTAGGAGGTCATTTATTTTATATGCAAGGCTGCCTCTACAATGTAGAGCTTTATATTACCTACAGAGAATAGTGAAGGATCTAAAGTAATGTGTCAGCATTGGGCATTGGCACACAGTATATACCTTCCTTTGAAATCTTTCTGGGTGTCATCCTTGGAGAGATGTCTAACCATATATGTCCAGTTTATGTGTTCATGTGTTCAGAGTCGACCAGACAAATCAAAGCAAAAATAACAAAGTCAAGACAAAAAGCAAAAACTGAGTTTTGGTACTGTCCTTGCTACCCCCATAAAAGGTCCACTGGTGGCTTAAACAAAGCTGGCTCTGTTTATATAAGGGGTAAATGCAATATTTAGAAACTGCCACATATTTTCCAGTGAATTTATATCTAAACATAATAAGCCGTCAAAAAATAGACAATATTCTTACGTTGGAGATGTGGATCAGAAACCGGCACCATACTACACATTTGGTGGCTGTGCACAAAGGTACAATCATTCTGGAAAGGCGTGCATGACTACATTCACAAAGATTACAACCTACCTCCCCAGATCGACTTACCACAGGTCATTAGCCATGCATCTTAATATGGCTAAACTCTGCATCCCCATTAAATGGTGAAATACTATGCCACCATCAATTGCATAATGGTTATTGCGTACAAGACAAACCTCAAAAATGGAATTAATCAATATTTCGCAATACACACCAACTAAATTTACCCACACCTGGGCAAGCTGGTTTCAGCTCCAAGACTGATCAGAATATTCACTACTCCAATCTAACCCTACATAAGTGGCGTAGCAAGCCCCATTTGCAATAAGGACTGTATAGATCCTGCAGGACGCAGAGGGCATCCATCTATCCCCAACACATAGACTGAATCCCTCCCTCTATTTTTCCCTCTGCTCTCCCTTCTGCGTAACCTCCCCTTAATCCCATCTTCACCTCTATTCTACTCCTTCGTCTCTACCCCCTCATTTCCCCTCTCACTTCCCCCCATCTCCAATGACCCCCATTAGAGTGCTGTAATCAGTCTCTTTAGGTCCCTTACAACTTACCAATGAACTTTAAAAATAGACAAGGTGCAACCTATACTGTTATCCACAACCTGGTTTAAATGTTACATTTATCTAGTCTTATAATTCATGGGAAGACTTCATATGTAATCCTAGATATCTTACACAGTTGATAGTTAATTATATGATTGTTATGTAAACCTAAGTAGCCTGCCTTGGTCTCCTCTCAGAACAGGCCTTACAAATGGACCGAAAGCTCCAGGTACTAGTTAAAAGAGAAGTATGGGAATTTTTAAACCCCACAATCATACTTACCTAGATAGATGCAGCGTCGGTCCAATGCTGCATCTGATACCCACTGCCTCTGCACTGAGAACTGAGTCACCGAACATCGCCTATGGCTCGGTTCTCTCAGCTCCCCGAGCAGAGAGCTGCTGACTGTCAATCAGCAGCTCTCCTGTTCTGCTCCTCCATGCTCACTGGAGCGCTGAGCTGTGAAGGGGCGGGAGTGGCCATCTCAGCCTCTCAGCAGGCACCTGGCTGATCCAGACTTCCAGAGTTGGGATGACGCGGTGCCTGGACTGATCTGTGTGATGTCAGCGGAGAGCAGATTCAGACTGCTCTCTCCTGAAAACAGGTCACAGGAGTGCAAAACGAAATGCACTCCTGTGACCTGTAGGAGAAACCCATCAGACTGATTTAGTACTTGAAAACTTAGGTATTGTCAGTTTTGGGAGGGGTTATTTTAAATAATTTCTATGGATAATATAAACTACCAGATTCTTTATCCCAATCAATTTTTATGTTCATTCTATTCAATATACCACTACTTACCTAAATAACTGTGATCATTGTAATCAATATAACTGAGTGGCAATTCTTTATATAAGGCCAATCTGACTCCATGCTGGCTTTGACTTTTAGTTTATTTTCAATTAAATTATTTTATCTTGCTACTCTAATTACAATATCACTATGTATTTTGATGAAAATTGGGAATATTCTTTACTCCAAATATAGCAACTAATAAGATTAAAACGTAATAACTTTCAACAAAGCCTGTAATGTAATTAAAAGCCTAAGGCTAAGTTTGGAGGAGTGCATGCTGGCTGCTGCTCAGTGTATGCCCTCCATGACAGAAGAACCCATCATGGGACCTCAACTGAGTTGTGGTTTGTGTTAAGTTAATCAAATTTAGTGAATAGCATATGCAATGCTTCACTAAGCATCCACTGATAGTAAGCCATTTAGTTTTACTTTATTATACCGGGGATGACTTGCCATGGGTCAAACATTAATACTGCAATCGCCCTAAGGCATCTCTTTGCCTAAAGCCTCAGGCCTCGTACACACGACCGAGGAACTCGTCAGGCGAAACACATAGTTTTCCTCGTCGAGTTCCTTGTTAGGCTTGTCGAGGAACTCGACAAGCTTGCTTTGCGTACACATGTTAAAGACCAAATCTCCTCGTTCTTAAACTCGGTGACTTCAACACATACAAAGGCAGGGGCTGCTTTTGCTAATCTCATGTTACTGCGTGTTAGGAAAAAGTTTGGTAAGAGACATTTGCACTTTTCAGTCTGTTACAGCGTGACAAATGTGCTATTTCCATTACAAACGCTACTTTTACAGAAGCTGCACAGGTTTCTTAGCATACACACGCTCGAGTTTCTTGTCGAAAAGCAGCCCGACGAGGAACACGATGAGCCAATTTGACTCCCGTCGAGGAAAAAGAGAACTTGCTCTCTTTTTTGCTCGTTGAGTTCCTCGACAGTTTCCTCAATGAAAAACGTACACACGACCGGTTTCGAAACTGGTTGTGTGTAAGCGGCCTCAGGCTCTCTAACTACAATCTGGGTTGTTTCTAAAGAATCAAAATAAAGAAAAATATTCATATAATACATAAATACACATACTGTATATATAAATACATACTTGCAATCCACACTCTCGATAATCTGCTGCACCCTCTGCCATCTGGTACTTTATGTCCATCTCCCATAGTGGCATAATTGCTTTGCTGTGTCCTGTTCCCCACTCTGCACGCAGCAAAACAATTCACTTCCCTACCACTTTCATATTCTAATGACACATAATGATTTTTGCAAACATCTTTGTGGGTTTAGCAAAGCATTTTAATGCAAATCTTAAACTTTAAAAAATATCAGTCATCGTGTAGAGCATATCACTGTGCAGTGTTGCATAACTGTTCTGCTGAAATATCACTAATGTTGCTGTTCGGCAAACAGATTACCAATAATATGTTTGGCGACAAGTATAAATCGTCAAAGTGTAACAAAATATTAACTTTCCTCCTTTTGTTGTGTTTACAGGCTGTGCCGATCCTGACCTCCCTGGGGCCCTAAAAGCACAAAATAAGTCCCAAAATAAAATGACATGTCACATTAAAGCTGAGGGTGTTCTGCTGTTGGAAATTACATCTTACAATAAAGTGAGAGAAGCGGGGGGTGCTGAATTCTTACCTCTTTTCCCATGCAGCCAGCGAGTTGAGAAGCGGGGTGAAGGGCCAAAAATTACTTCTTACAAGGCGGGGCCTCTAGTAATTTGGGGGGCCCTCCGCAGCTTTGCGGGGCCCTAAGCGGCTTGCATAGTAAGCCTATAGGCTGGATCGGCCCTGTTTACAGCTCTGCTTTTAAGCCACTGGGTGTTGCATATTTAAAGTAAACCTGTCATTTTATGAACATGTATCAACATGAATAACATGCAAACACCATTAATGGCCTGAACAACCTTCTAATATCATATTAGAAGAAACGTCAAATATCACAGAGATGCTGAAAATGATATATATTTTTTTTATACTGAAGCAAGAAAGCAGTAAAGATACTGTGCAAAAAGGATTTTCACACCAGATCGTGGAGGTTGGAATTTTATGAAGACTGCAATGAAGTATTTGCAAAGAAAAATCAATAGGGCACTTTATCACAAAGCTCTGAATAGATCACTAACATAAAAGGAGCTACTGTTTGGTTCAATGAAGAGCTAGGGATGTTAGCTTAAAACAGCAAGAGATAATTGTACCCAACAGAGCATAGTCATTTTTGCAATAAAGTTTTTTTTTTCTGTATAAACCATATTTAGATATGCTTCTACCATAAAGCAAGGATAGTTTTTGCCGTAAAGCGTAGTTCCACCCAGAAATAGAACTTACACTGTTCGGATTCCTTCCCCCCTCCGGTGTCACATTTGGCACCTTTTAGGGGGGGGGGCAGATACCTGTATAATACAGGAATTAGCTCCCACTTCCAGTGAAAGATCGCTGCAGTATTTGCAGCAATCTACGCCATGTTCGGCCTCTCCTCTGTCCTCCCTACTGTCTTCTGGGAGATCCACAGGTCTCAGAAGACAGAAGGGACCACTCAGAACATGCGCGAATGCGCATTAAGGAACCAGGCTGTGAAGCCGCAAGGCTTCACTTTCTGATACCCTTATTTAAGATGCCAGCACCTCCACCCGGAGCCGAGGGGTGGGTCGGCTTTGGGTAAGGACATTGCAGACTCCCTGGACAGGTAAGTGTCCTTATTTTAAAAGTCAGCAGCTACAGTATTTGTAGCTACTGACGTTTAATTTATTTATTTTTTCAACTGTTGGAAACAGGTTAGTAGACTCTTTCCTCGTGCCCATGTCACAGCTCTGGGCCAAATACGAGATACCTTGTGTTGTCAGATGAGAGGGGGGGGGGTAACTTACATGCTCACCCATACCCAGAAGTAGTAGGCAATTTAGTTTGTCAGATGGGTACAGTCCAATCTAGAAGTGAGCCATCCTGTGCTGCCACTTTAAGCTTCAGATAATCCTAGGTCACAACCTAAGCAGACCCTTCTTTTTTGTGATTCATAAATGACCAGTTAGTCCTTAAATAGACTTTTCAAACACAGAAAAGGAATCCTTCAAGCGATTATGGATTTTTACATGAGCATAAAACAGAAGACATTTCTAGTAACAATGGCTTTATGACTCGATCTGCATACATTTACCATTACTGTGCCCTCCCAGCCAGAAAATGATCAGTTATTTTCTCTCACTCTACAGTATATATGAATATATTTGTTTCAAATTATAACAGCAACCTGAGAGACAATACCATCAGATGCAAGATTAATCTTCATAAAAATATGATTTATTATATACTCAGCGGGCTGCCTAATATTTTTTTGCACCAGTGCTCTTTCTGTTTATGTTGACAATACAGTGAGGCCCCATACACACGATCGGATATATCCGATGAAAACGGTCCGCGGACCATTTCCATCGGATATGTCCGATCGGGAGTTTGATCCGATGGCGTGTACACACCATCGGATCAAATTCCCCGCCGCCGGACGGCGCGGTGACGTGGCGATGACGCGGCGGTGACGTTGACGCCGCCGCGTCACCGCTACGTCACCGCACCAGGAAGTAAAACACTTCCGCGCATGCGCCGAATCCATTCGGCAGCGGCGCGGCGGCGGTGGGAGCCGACATGTCTGCTGGTAAGTGTACTAACCAGCAGACATGTCGGGTGGACAGATTCCCACCGGATAGATTTCAAAGCTTGCTTTGAAATCTGTCGGGTGGACAAATCTGTCCGCTAGCCCATACACACGAGCGGAGATGTCTGCTGAAACGGTCCATCGGACCGTTTTCAGCGGACATATCCCCTCGTGTGTACGCGGCCTGATAGGAAATATGATTAAAAGTAGTGTGAACCTTTTCCATATACTATGCAATAAAGGTGGGACAGTCTAGGTTTTCTAAAATCAAAGGCTTAGTTGTTTATCTTTTGCAGAACTAAATCAAGACTCTTAACAATAAATTCAAAGTACATAAATGCATACATATACTTTTCCATGATAAAGCAGTGATTTACTTAACCACTTCAGCCCTGGACCATTTTGCTGGTCAATGACTGGGCCACTTTTTGTGATTCGGCACTGCGTCGCTTTAACTGACAATTGCGCGGTGGTGCGACATGGCTCCCAAACAAAATTGACGTACTTTTCTTCCCACAAACAGAGCTTTCTTTTGGTGGTATTTGATCACCTCCACGGTTTTTATTTTTTGCACTATAAACAAAAATAAAGCGACAATTTTGAAAAAAAATAATATTTTTTACTTTTTACTGTAATAAATATCCCACAAAAATCTATAAAAAATTTTTTTTTTTCCTCAGTTTAGGCCGATACGTATTCTGCTACATGTTTTTCATTAAAAAAAATCGCAATAAGCGTTTATTGATTGGTTTGCGCAAAAGTTATAGCGTCTACAATATAGGGGGTAGTTTTATGGCATTTTTATCAATATTTTTTTTTTACTAGTAATGCCGGTGGTCTGCGACTTTTATCGGTACAGCGACCTTATGGCGGACACTTCAGACACTTTTGACACATTTTTGGATCATTGGCATAGCAATCAGTGCTATAAAAATGCATTGATTACTGTAAAAATGTCACTGGCAGGGAAGGGGTTAACACTAGGGGACGAGCAAGGGGTTAATTATGTTCCCTAGGTGGGGCTGACTAGGGGAAATGACAGATTGCACGATCAGTCATTTCTCCCCCTGACAGGATCGGGAGCTGTGTTTTTACACACACAGCTCCTGGTTCACGCTCTGTAACGAGCGATCGCGGGTGCCCGGCGGTGATCACGCCTGCCAGGCATGCGTGCGGCACCAGGGACGAGCAGGGGGCATGCGTGCACCTCCGGCGGCGGGGGTGCCCCTAGTGGCTGAAATGCAAAAATACTTAACATTACATGATTTCGCGCAGCCGAGCCGACCTGCCGCCGTAAATCGTCGGCGGCTGGTCGGCTAGTGGTTAAAAAAGCAAACAAAAAACTGTTGGCTACCAAAATGTGAACTTTACCGTTAAATTGCAGGTTCTTTTTGATACATCTGTTTCTGTAGGCCTAAGGAACCCCTGTATCCTATTAGCTTTAGAAACTAATGTGATATTTGTTTAAGAATGAAAGAATTGTATTCATGTTACATGATTCTACTTTAGAAAAACTAAAAGACAGCATCTATTTGCAGTAAAATGGTTCTTAATGGAGATATTTATCATCGCCTTTTGAGGTTAGAAAAGTCCCAAACAACACAAAGAATGCTCATAACCTGTATAGGTGGGCTTTTAATTTCCACCCAAAGACAAGTGTATCAGCCACCTCTGTTTCTAGATGCTGCTAAAAGTAAATAAAGCTTATTGGTTTTACGGGCACATTGACTCCTGAGGCATTCTAGAAATTGATCCAACATTTCTACTGTGAGTCATAACAAAAGTGGTTTTCCTTTATGTGTATTACCAAAAGACAAGGATAATAAAAGCCAATGAAAGGCAAGCTGAAACATAGAAAACTCCAGAGAAAACACAAGCAATCTGCGGAGAAGAATGTAGCCTTTATATACATTTAGAGGTTGCTGGAAAAAGCAGAATTGAGAATGGAGGACAGGCTACAGATGGGTACAGATTATAAAATGAGGCTAATGCATGACAGGCAAGAAAATGTATTGGTTTGTACCCTGGAGGTTACAGAGTGAAACGTAACAGATTTTTAAACGGTACAGTGTATAGCAATCGTTCATGACAATGAGATAATGGGCTGCTATATAGGGATTATATAAAAGCATTTAAAGCTGATCATAAATGGTGGAAATTACCTGGACACCCAGAATATAGCTAAAACTTTCTTTGTTTAATAAAAAATAAATAAAGAAGCTTTTCCTGAAATGTAACTGCAGACCAAAAATGTCAGTATCCATTGGGAACTAATTAACCACTTGCTTACTGGGCACATACACCCCCCTCCTGCCGAGGTGAAATTTCAGCTTCTGGCACTGCGTCGTTTTAACTGACAATTGCGCGGTCGTGCAACGTGGCTCCCAAACAAAATGTACGTCCTTTTTTCCCCACAAGTAGAGCTTTCTTTTGGTGGTATTTGATCGCCTGTGCGGTTTTTATTTTTTGCGCTATAAACAAAAAAGAGCGACAATTTTGAAGAAAAATACAATATTTTTTACTTGTTGCTATAATAATTATCCCAATTAAAAAAAAAAACACATTTTTTTTCTCAGTTTAGGGCGATACGTATTCTTCTACATATTTTTGGTAAAAAAAAAAAAAAATCGCAATAAGCGACTGGTTTGCGCAAAAGTTATAGCGCTTACAAAATAGGGGAGAGAATTATTATTTTTTATTATTTAGTTTTTTACTAGAAATGGCGGCGATCTGCGATTTTTATTGGTACTGCGACGTTATGGCGGACACATCGGACACTTTTGACACATTTTTGGTGCCATTCACATTTATACTGCGATCAGTGCTATAAATATGCACTAATTACAGTATAAATGTGACTGGCATTGAAGGGGTTAACACTAGGGGGTGAGGAAGGGGTTAAATGTGTATCCTAGGTGTGTTCTAACTGTGGGGGGAGGGGGGGAGTGACTGGGGGGGTGACCGATCTGTGTCCCTATGTAGGAAGGAACACAGATCGGGCTCCTCCTCTCCAGAGACAGGAAACTGTCTCTGTGTAAAACGGCAATGAGAGATGATCTATGAGATCATCTCTCATTCGCCCACAGATCGCATCGCAAACGGCCACTCTGATTGGCCGTTTGCCGCGATCTGTGATTGGCCGTGTCCAAGGGACACGGACAACACAGGGCTTCCCCGCAGCGCGCTCTACAGCGCGCGCTGGGAACGCCCAAAGGAGATGCCGTCAAATGACGGCATGTTGGATATTCAGACCCGCGCTGTTGCCGTCATTCGACGGTAGCGCGGGTCTGAAGTGGTTAACAAGGCTGCTTATAGCGATAAATTTCCATCATCTTGGTTATAAAAGCATAATAAACCAGCCTTATTTAAGCTTCTAAAGAAACCTAGGTGAGGTTATAGTTTGCAGGAGGTGTCAGAAAAGTTACCAAAGGGATAACTGGCTTGTGGCGGCCAAGCGTTCATAGCGACGTTGCTTTTTGATCCTTCAATGTCGCCTCTTCCCATCATTGTGAAGCAGAATTCACCAAGCGTTGGATTGTTCACCCACTAATAGGGAACGTGAGCTGGGTTTAGACCGTCGTGAGACAGGTTAGTTTTACCCTACTGATGATGTGTTGTCGCAATAGTAATCCTGTATTGTCACATTTGCTGGACAATACATGTGAAACTGATTTTTTTTTTTATTGAAGTTTTAACAAAAACAAAAGTGAAACAAAACAAGTGTGAACATTCTGTCATACAGTTGATAAAGTAGATTGAATCATTCAGTTGAATACATATAACAGATCACGGTATCAACAAAGGGAACATTGGAAAGAATTCAGTTGCTAACTTACCCGGTAAGTTAGCAACTGGTTTTTAATATATAGAGCCGTATTTATGCCTTGTAGTGATGTGGCCTCCTGTAAAAAGCTGTGTACTGTATACTCTTGTATAAATGTACAAAGAATAAAATGCCTGCACCATTATTCTCTATGAAAAGACTAGTACCGTTGTGGGGCTTTTTCCAGGCTGGCAGTATGTTTCATAGTCCATCATTGTCCGAGGACTGTACTTTAATTCTAAGCCTGCATTCACACCTGAGCAGAATGATTTTCAGGCATTTTTAGATGTGTATTTAAGCTTCAGACACTGTTCAGAATTTCATTTTTTTTTATTTTGAATAGTATAATGAACTATATCATTTCAGTGTGGGACACGACTGTTTACCAAATTATTTAAGTGGCCCTCACTCTGCAAAAGGTTGGAAATGGCATTAGGGGGATGAAATCAGGGGTCAAGTCCTGGGGAACAAAGTGTGGGAAAATCCACCCCCCTTCAAAAAATAAATGACACGCTCATATGCATAATTACTAAACCACATGTTTTTTTTTAAGCAAGTGTATCTAAATCCCGAGATAACTTGCGGTAGACCTCCGCAATGTCTCCTGGGAACAATGACAAAAGCTCCCAGGAGACATTGCGGCATCGAGGAAGTGACAGAATACCCGCACACTACCTGATGAATCCATATACAGGAAGCGGCCAGTAACATAAAGGATTACTGCCCCTGACAGTGACTCGAGCTGGGCATCCCTGCTTAGTGAAGGATTGGCTCAGGCGGCTCGGCTGCTCTCGAAGAAAACAAAAAGCAGTGCCCAAGAAGAAGCAAATTTGAAATAGCACAAGGAAACAAAAAGCAGCGCTCGGCTGCTCTCAGATGCTCTAGTCCTGCAAAGTGCAGGGACTCCTTTCCCACACGTTCCCACAGGACTTGAGCCCTGGATAAAAATCAATTATTATAGACAAAACAAATGCCTGAAATACTCCGGAAAAAATCAAGCATTTTCAGGCATTCCCATTAAAGTCTATGGGACCAAAAATGCAAAATTCTGTCTGAAATGTAGCTCTTGTACTTTTTTTAGCCACAGTCATCCAGCTACAGGATGCTCAGATGTGAACAGGGGCTATTGAAAACAATGGAATATGGAATATGGCTTAATATGCATTTTGGAGCTTTGTGTGTCAAGCTACCAAATGCGCAGGTGTGAATGGGGCCTAATATTTGATGAAAAAACGTAGTATAGACTATGCATCTGAAAAAGGGACATACATTGGTCCCTATGTGATTGCAGGTGTCAGCAGATAAACATCCGCTGACACCTGTAATCACCCGCTTCCACAAAGATCCGATTTTGCAGACGGAAGAATGTTCTATTTTTTCTTCCGTCTGCGGATCGGATCAGATGAACACGGACACACGGTCCGTGTTCATCCAAATCCCCATAGGGGAGAGCGGAGAAAAGACAGGGCAGGCCCTGCACAGTGTACGGAGACCGCCCTGTCATCTGACGGCTCAGCGGGATCTACAGAGCGATCCCCGCTGAGCTTACGAATACACGGAGGCGGATCATTACTGATTCACCCCATGTGAAAGGGCCCTAAAGGCCCGTACGCACGATATGTAAAATTTCATCCGCAAAAGATCTGTCAATTTTTAGATCGTTAGTGTGGTGCTTTTTCGACAGCCGATTCCGGTTTTCCATACGACTTTTGTCATATGTGAACTTGGTGTCCAATTTTCGTGTAATTATTACAGTTTTCAAAGTTGAACTTCTGAAGTTGAATTTGATCGTACGAGAATTTTCGTATGGTGAGTAATCTCTTCACCTTCGACATTAGAATAGCATGCAACAAAAAAACGGTCATCCGGAAATCTGACTTGAACAATTTTGTGTGTGAAAATTAACACATCTTGGTTGTAATCAATGGCCCACATTTGTGGGAGTATTTTGTAGTATAGGGTCCCATAGAAAATGTTGATTCTGAAAGGAAATTAAAGGTCTTCAGACAAATCTGTCGGGGTGTACTCATTTATGCGCAGCACTGTATCTGTTTTTCATATATTCAACCTCAACATTATATTAAGTACAAAGTAGGGCATGTGATGATACAATTGTAATGAAAAAAGTCCTTTTGCCTCCATTCAGTAGGCTATGCTACTAACCTCAATAATAAAATCCTTTTGGCTAATTTTCATTTGCAGAGGACAATGTTGTAAATGATTATGTGTCTAATACAAATGAACATATTAGTATGCACACTATGTAGCTAGCACGTTGTTTCCAACTGGCTGATTTCTTGTGCAGGTTGTGAAATGAGCCCACTGGGAGAAGCCATACAGAATTTCTTGTGGGCACTTGTAATGTGTATAGGCTCTTATGCCACAGAACTAATTCCATTAATGGGTCATTTGAAAGGCTTTCTAATTTAACAGAACATTTAAAACAAAATTATAATTCTAAAGGTTAATCATGAAAGAAAAAAAATGGTCAGCAAAAACAATGAAGCAATTAGAATACAGATGTGGGATCTATAAAAAATCGGTTTGTTTAGGCAATATAATAAGCTTTATGGTATAAGCTAGGTGTCAAATTCAGAGTTTAGGGATAAAACTCTATTACAGTTATGCCATATATGAACAGAAGCTGATAAGTACTGTATTTATTGGCGTATAACACTCACTTTTTTACCCTGAAAAAATAGAGGATAAACTGTACCTGCGTGTTATACGCAAGGGGCTGTGGAAAGTTTTTTTCCTGAAACTTCCCTCTTAAAGTTAGGGTGCATGTTATACGCCTGTGTGTGTTATACGCCGATAAATACGGTATCTCATATGTATTAAAATCAGTTAATAACCAAATGATTGATAGCTGTGAAACGTATAATAATAACCGTACACCTAAGTGAAGGATATATTATGAAACATTGAAATGTACCGATTATCATAATTAGCATTCTGACAACACTCTTTATATCATACTTTCCAGAGAGACTTTCTAAGCCTGTTCTGAAATATATCTATAGCCAAAACCTTTTCTTTTTAGGTTGCAAAGAAAGCGATCAAGGATGAGAACCCCTCACAGGCCCTTCAGTTTTGTCCCGACAAGGGGAAATTCACCCTCTTTATTTATTATTGTCACCAGGGCAAAAAGGAATGGAAAGTCCAACATTTTACAATTGGAACAGGAATAAAAAGGAAATCTTGCCATTTTTGTGACAACTGTCTCCTTTGGAAAAGTGGAGGGAATTAAAGCGAACAACCCCCCCTCCTCCAGGGAGCAGAAAACAATCCACCCTCCCCATCCCCCTGTTGGGTGGTACTCACACGCTCAGAATCTTGGCGGCGATGCAGAGCAGAGAGATGATGATCACATCTCCCAGATCTCCCTGTACATCCTCCCCACCCCCCGGTACTGGCCAAAAGGCATGTGCACTGGAATATTTTGTTTCGTTTTTTTGTTTTCGTTTGAAAAATAAATTTAGTTACTCCCAAAAATCGTTTTGATTTATTTCGTTTTTCGTTGGGGAATAGCTTTCGTCCGAAAATCCAATACTACTTGGTTTCTGTTGAATGGTCAAAAGAAGATTTGACGGAACGTTGAATCTTTACATCGAATCGTACATTTCCGTTCGAATATTCCGCCTACGAGAATTCTAATGTTGTATGACTAGTAATAATGTCGAATCTATTTTCTCATAAATCGAAATCTAATCTCTGTAATGTCGAATCTATTATTTCTATAGTGTCGAATCTTTTCCCTATACTGTCGAATCTTTTCTCTATAATGTCGAATCTTTTCCCCATAATGTCGAATCTTTTCCCCATAATGTCGAATCTTTTCCCCATAATGTCGAATCTCTCTATATGGAATTTTTACCGCAATGAAAACAGAAATAAAGCATTTTTTATGTCGGATCTTGGGTTTTCGTTTCTTGCGCTTTCGTTATCGTTTTAACAAACGATAACGAAAAAACCTGATTTTCGGACGAAAATGCATTCTAACGAAAACGAATGCACATGTCTACTGGCCAATACGATTGATCTCCTCTAGGCCAATCGGGTCTTAAGACCCACTTCCTGATTTAGAGGGAGAAGTAGCAGGAGGACAATAGCGAATATTAGTTTGCTATTGTCACACACCTGGGTGGGCTCAGGGCACTGTGCTCTGCTCCCCGAACCCACCCCTTTTTAAACCAATTAGAGCCTCTAGCTCTAATCACGTGCATCTAAAAAAATAAAAACCCTATTGGAATCCATGCGTACGGCATGTAGATTAGGGACCGGACCCATGGATTAGGCAGGCGGCACCCCTTGTGCCCTGTATGGAGCGGCTGCCACAGGAAAGGTAAAACTATCTGCCTATGGGACTTTGCTGAGTGGTGCTGAGTAAGAAATACAAAAAAAAAAAATGGAAAAAGTACAAAATGTATTTGAATTTACAAAAAAAGGACACATACATTTAAATTTGCACATTAAATTGGAACAGAATAATTTTATTTTATTTTTTTACCAATGTACATTCTAAGTACCAACATAGTTACCTACTGTTTCCCAAACGAGACACAGACAAGAAAAATTGTCAAAAGGTTTTTATAAAACTCTATCTCTAGTGCTTGACAAGCCTAAACTCATTGCAATGATACACTTTGGGCCAGATTCTCAGATATTTGCCTTGGCGTAGCGTAAGCCTTTTACACTACGCCGCCGCAACGTAAAAGAGCAAGTGCCGTATTCTCCATGCACTTGCTCCGTAGTTTGCGTTGGCCCAGCATAAGGCCGCGTAATTCAAAGGGGGCGGCTTGTATTTAAATTAAGCGCGCTCCCGCGTCGATCGAACTGCGCATGCTCCGGCCAGGGAAAAAGCCCAGTGCGCATGCTCCAGCTCACGTCGGAAAGCGTCGCTGAAACCGACGTCAAAACGACGTGATCGTCACTACGCAATGCCCTATTCGCGAACGAGTTAGTAAAACGATGTAAGCGATGGAAAAAGCCGACGCTGACCCGACGCCATACTTAACATGGTATCCGACGGCACCGGACGGCATCAGACGGTACTGCGTAAGGTTACCCCTCATATTAGCAGGGGTAACCTTACGCGTTCGTAAAAGCGATCGGGAATCGGCGTAGTAGCCTCATTTGCATAGGCAAATGAGAAAACAACGTAAAGGCCACCTAGTAGCCGGAGTTGTCATTACAACTACGATCCGCAAGTGTAATGGTATTACACTTGGCGGATCTTCAGGCGTATCTATGCCAAAGTGATTCAAGGAATCACTCGCATAGATACCCGGCCAAAAAAACGGCGATACGACGGGGTATCTGAGATACTCCATCGTAGCGCCTCTGAGAATCTGGCACTTTATATTTATTTTGTTATACCTCAAACTTTCATTTAATTTAAAGTAAAACTAAATTCTGACAATTAACTTTTCCTGTGTGTTCCCATTTGGTCTGTTTAACCACTTTAGCCCCGGACCATATTGCTGTCCAAAGACCAGAGCACTTTTTGTGATTCGGCACTGCGTCGCTTTAACTGACAATTGCGCGGTCGTGCGACGTGGCTCCCAAACAAAATTGGCGTCCTTTTTTTCCCCACAAATAGAGCTTTCTTTTGGTGGTATTTGATCATCTCTGCAGTTTTTATTTTTTGTGCCATAAACAAAAATAGAGCGACTATTTTGAAAAAAAATCAATATATTTTACATTTTGCTATAATAAAAATCCCAAAAAAGATATAAAAAAAAATGTTTTTTCCTCAGTTTAGGCCGATACGTATTCTTCTACATATTTTTCGTTAAAAAAAATCGCAATTAGCGTTTATTAAATGGTTTGCGCAAAATTTATAGTGTTTACAAAAAAGGGGGTCGTTTTATGGCATTTTTATTATTATTTTTTTTTACTAGTAATGGCGGCGATCAGCGTTTTTTTTTTTCGGTACTGCGATATTATGGCGGACAAATCGGACACTTTTGACACATTTTTGGGACCATTGGCATTTTTATAGCGATCAGTGCTATAAAAATGCATTGCATTACTATAAAAATGCCATTGGCAGTGAAGGGGTTAACACTAGGGGGCAGGGAAGGGGTTAAGTGTGGTCCTGGTGTGTTCTAACTGTATGGGGGGGGGTGGCCTCACTAGGGGAAGTCACTGATCTTCTGTCCATACATTGTATGGACAGAAGATCAGCGTTTCCCCCGCTGACAGGAACGAAAGGTATGTGTTTACACACATACCTCCCGTTCCGCGCTCTGTAACGAGCAATCGCGGGTGCCCGGCGGCGATCGTGCGCGCTGCCGGCGGCGCGTGCGCACGCGAAAAGCTGCTAAAGGGAGGACGTAGAGCTACGTGCTCCCGCGTAGCAGTGCCACCGTCCCGCAGTAATATGACGGCGGGCGGTCGGCAATCAGTTAATATACCATAAGTGTTTTATTATATATATTTGATAAATGGAATAAATATTACTTGCTGATCGTGATTAAATCCAGGGAATTCATACATTCCTATGCACTCTGCAGTGTTGTAGCATTACCCAGTTCACCTCTGTGAGTTACAGAAAGCCTTCCCCTGTGCTATGCAGCAAACCCCTCATGAATAGATGATCAAGGCAGTATTCTAGGAGCTCTTTAACATTCAATTTTAGAACATCACCTCTTGTTCAACACAAGTAAGGCACAGGAAAATATACTGTGCACTGCAATTGCACTTGCTCAAGAGCTTAGTAAATGAGGTAAAGGCTCACATTGCAAAGAATACTCAATTACATGAACGGAAAATAAACAACAGCATTTCTGCTTGCATATAATTGGATGATGGAAATCAGCAGAGCTTCCACATCAGTTCTAAAGCACTTGCACTTGCAGTGCAGAGTATATTTACCTTTAGTACATCAACCTCCCAGGATTCCTAATTTTCTAACCAAATATAATTTCCAGTCAAGATGTCTATGATTTCTTGTAGCCTCAGGTGGCTGGACTCTTATTGAACAATCATATGACTTTATGCCTCAGAAAGAGGACACAACCATTTGAGCAATTTAATTCAGTTATGAAGTCTAAAAAACAACATTTGGGGGATTTTGCAATCCTGGTGTCACACTAATGCCCTGTACACACGAGCAGAATTTCTTTCGGAAAAAGGTTGGATGGTTTTTCCGACGGAATTCCACTCAAGCTTGGCTTGTATACACACGGTCACACAAAAGTTCTGAACTTTTGAGCGTTAAGAATGAGGTGACATACAACACTACGACGAGGCGAGAAAAATACGTTCAATGCTTCTGAGAATGCGTCGATTTGTTTCCAAGCATGCCTGTTTTTTTACCCGTCGGAATTCCTTACAGACGAACAAATTTTCTGTTAGGAATTTTTTCCGTCTGAAAATTGAGAACCTGCTCTCAAACTTTTGCTGATGGAAATTCGGACAGCAAAAGTCTGATGGCGCATACACACGGTCGGAATTTCCGATGAAAATCTCACATCAGACTTTTGCTGGCGTAAATTTTGCTCATGTGTACGGGGCATAAGGGGATTTCTCTGCTCAAAATCCCAACTGCATAACTGTTGCAATTTCTCCAAGACAGTGTTGACAAGCACTATAGATGTAATGTACTAAAGTGTATATAAACCTAAATAACTAGTATTTCTTATTTTCTTTAGTTTGGTTTGATAAATATACTATTGACAGTATATTGGTAATACTTGCTCAATAAGTAAAAAAAAAAAATGATCCTTTAAGAAATCCTGTGACCCCATTCTTTCTTTGTACTCTGCAGTGTTATCTCCAGTAGCACTATTGGTACTGCTCAGTTTACCTCTGAACTACAGAACATGTCTCTAGGTTATGAAAAAGAGAAGATGAGAAGGTGTAATGTAGTCCTAACATAGTTCTCATGCTATGTGACAACCCTGCTTCTTTATCTCTTCCTAGGACCAAAGCTTATGCTCTTAGGACCAAAGTTTAGAGCTCAAATATCTCACAGCACAGCTGCTTAAAGCTCTGCACGCTATTACCCTGAATCTTTTTTCTTGGAAGGCCTTGTTTTGATTGCTGTCAAAACTGACAAAAGAGTTGGAAATATTCGGTCTCTTTCATGTCAAGAAACTTCTCTTTTAATTCTATCTGATGCAATTCTTCTAACGACTCTGCCTTACTTCATTCATAATGTGATGTCCCAAGCCGACATTAATCATATTACATTACCTTTCTTTTTATGCTTCTATAAATCCAGAAAAAATAAGCGGTATTCACTTGATGAGACCACAGCTGTTAAGACCTATTTTCATTAAACCAGTCAGTTAGCAAAGACAAGAATCTCTTTATTCATTGGGCTGTATCCAAAATATGTTGTAAGGCTAGAATATATTGGCCAGTTAGATTAAAGCATACAGCTTTATTTTAGGATGTAAAGATCTTTAACCAAGGACATTTTTCCCAGATCTACTGCAGTATCATGGGCAATGCTTGCTACATAATATTAGACATGTGCAGACTGGAATATTTCGTTTAGTTTTTTAGTTTTCGTTTGGAAAATAAATTTATTTAGTTACTCCCGAAAATCGTTTTGATTTATTTCGTTTTTCGTTGGAGAATAGCTTTCGTCCGAAAATCCAATAATACTTGGTTTCTGTCGAATGGTCAAAAGAATATTAGACGGAACGTCAAATCTTTACGTCGAATCGTACATTTCCGTTTGAATATTTTGCCTACAAGAATTCTAATGTTGTATGACTATTAATAATGTCAAATCTATTCTCTATAATGTTGAATCTATTTTCTCATAAATCGAAATCTATTCTCTGTAATGTCGAATCTATTATTTCTATAGTGTCGAATCTTTTCTCTATGATGTCGAATCTTTTCCCTATAACGTCGAATCTCTCTATATCAAATTTTTACCTCAACGAAAAAGAAAATAAAGCATTTTTTATGTCGGATTTTTCGGTTTTCGTTTCTTGCGCTTTCGTTAACGTTTGTTAAAATCTGATTTTCGGACGAAAATGCATTCTAACGAAAACGAATGCACATGTCTAGATAATATATGCTGAGCTACAAACTGGTCCTCCCTTTCCAATTTTTTAAGGTGCTACACTGGATGTCTTGACATCCAGGAGTTCCATTTTTCATTCCATGGACCTGTGTGGAGCCCTTAAAATATATGTACTGTATAGCTATCCTGCACATTCTATGGGAATGCCCCAGCTTAACTAGCTTTTGGAAGTCTTCACACTCATATCCAAATTAACTGGCATTTTATCCTCCCCCAACCCCGCATTAGCTCTGCTTAACATTGGCATAGACCTATACCCTAGCCCGACTAGAACAGTAGTCACACACATTTTATTAGCAGCCCGTTCCACTATACTTAAAAGATGGAAATCTGATGTATTTGTTAACATATCAGAAGTTACCACTTTAGTCCAACATTATTACACCTATAAATATCTCCTAGCAATCAACTCCCTCACATGTGAAAAATTCAACAAGACATGGTTAATATGGACAAGCAGAGGTATAAACACTCATACTTGATAGGAAGTTTAAACCATGGTATGGGTCAGAAGTCATTATGTCAATATCAAACACTAAAGTTAAACTAGGGTTACTATTCACTGTATTGTAACTACTATTTATATTCTGTTACAGTATACTTACTTGCTCTGTGCAATGGTCTTTCACAGAGCAGCCCAGATCCTCCTGTTCTCAGGTCCCCTGCCGGCGCTTTGGGCCCTTCCTCCTTGCCAAGTGCCAGCACATCAAGCCACTTTCTACAGGGGCACTTATTCCTGCGCACTCCTGAGTTGAATCTCTGTGTCCATAAGACACAACGAGTGCAGATCAGCGCCCCCCCTGGCCCCCCTTACTGGCTGTCATTGACAACAGCAGGAGCCAATAGCTACTGCTGCTGTATCTCAGCCAATTAGGAGGGCAAGACCCAGGAGAACTGCTGCTATTGTGCACATTGTTGGATTGAGATGTGAATGTGACTGACTGTCACACATGGCCGCAGCAAGGTATTGGGTCTGGTTCAGGTGAGAATTCAGGCAAAATTTGTACCCAAATCATACCTGAACCAGTAAACAGTGACGCACCTGACTGCAAACAGAATATGTGTGAACCCAGCCTTGGGGGGCTGAGGGGGGAGCTGCTCGCTAAAGGTTTTTTACTTTCATGCATACAATGCATGACGGTAAAAAAGCATCAGCTTTTAGAACCACTTTAATGTAGCTAAAAATTAACCTTTCATTTTAATCTGCATGCACTGTAATTTGGTAAAAATATTTAATGCAAAGTGGCAACCTGGAGGCAATTACACCATTGGTGTGCTTGTGTAATTGGCTCACTGATCTTCTCAGAAATCTGTAACAAGATACAAGTCAAATTTCAGGCATCCCCTGCAATAAAAACCTCAGAGAAACTTCCCAAGGATTAGTTACTTCTAAAGGAGTTTAAACATTCCAGCTTTCCATATTAAAAGACTCAAAGTACAGGTGGGTATAATGTGCACAGACGCTCTCATTCAAGAATCAGCCTGGAAAACACTTAGTAAAATAACTAACTATTTCATCAGAACAAATAAAACTCAAAATCTACATCTAAGTTTGTTAAAAAGTAGCCGAGGTTGAAAAAAGGACACAATTCCATCAAGTCCAACCTGTGTGTGATTATATGTTAGTATTATATTGTATGATTTGGTCATTCAGGTGCTTATCTAATAGTTTTTTGAAAATATGGATGCTCACGTTGAAACCACCACCTGTCTAAGGGAATTCCACACCCTTGCTACTGTTACAGTAATGAACCCTCTACGTAGTTTAAGGTTAAACCTTGTTTCTTCTCATTTTAATAAGTGGCCACATGTCTTATTAAACTCCCGTTCTCTGAAAAGTTTTTTCCCTATTGTGTGGTCACCAACATGGTATTTGTAAATTTAACTCATATCCCCTCTCAAGTATCTCTTCTCCAGGTTGAGTTACACTTTAACAATATTAACAATATGTATAACCCTCTCCCACTCTATTCTCAAATAAATAAAAAAAAAATAGAAACTCTGCTTTAAATGAGTAAATTTATATGTGCGCGTTGCCGAGGTTATGATACAGAATTTCAATTTATCTTTAAAATGTTCTTGTCTGAGTTCCAATGTAACACATTTCTCCTACACCACAGTGTGTTAATCCAGCGATGGCTAGTTATTTTACAGGGGAATAATGTGAAAGGTTATAAGAAAAGGAGAAAACCCAAGTGGATACTGCCTCAATACTCAACACAACATTTCCAAAGCAAAATCTCAGTCGGCAGAACATAAGAGGCACTGCAGATGAGTCTGACTGACCAAAGTACTCATTACTTTATGTTACAGCAAGCATAGTATAAAGGAGCTAGACATAATAATGAATGATGCACTTCAAAGCCAATCACAGGGAGCAAGAACACAGCTTTCTTCAAAGTGCATTTCACACTGGGCAGAGACTGTATTTTATAGTTTACAGTGGTCTAAAACTGACTTGGAAATGTTAAGGTAGACAGGTAGCTGCAAGGTCATGATACAAGGTTGCAATAATAGGTGATTAAATTCATAAAAATTGCCTGTGCATGCGTATATTTTATCCTGTTTGTAATATATACATATCTAACCCTGTACATAACTTGTGAACTGTCAGATCTTTACATGGAGATTTAACAAGTAATCAAATGTTACCAAAAAGAACAACATTGACATAAGATTAATGCACCAAACATATGCAGACCTTCCTTTAAGCAGACTTTTACCCTAAATGACTTCATGTGCTGATTGTCTGTCTCGTTTCCCCCTCCTTCTCTTACCACGTACATGCACAGATGTGCCAACGGGTTCTGCTAGAATGCAAAGGAATTTGCGCATGCCAGGAATGGCTACGTCAGAAGGGGGAGTTAGACCTAAAAGTTATGGGTTTGTCTTTTTTTGCTTTGCATACACATTAATAATCTAACGTACAATGTCTGTAAAATCTCATTTAGATTTACATAAACTATTCATCCACTTGTACCAATTAGGCAGACTCTTGTACTACACAGCTGTTATATCTAAAGGAGGTTGTACAGCCAGGTAGTAATGAGTGTAGTGAGTTTAAGACGATCCTATCAAAATGTTCAAATTACCAAAAATAAATATTACATTGGCGTAGACCTATTCTTCCACATAAAACGAACATATAACTATTGATAGCTTCAATTTATCATCAGCCGATTTAACTCTACCTCAATTGTCAACTTTTATTGTGCTCCTCAATATGTACCTGACAGTAAATAATTGTTAATGCCAGACAGCTTTTAATTTTTTGAACAAAAAAGCTGGGATCATTTTATTAAATTGAATTTTACATACAGAAAATTGCAGAAATCGATAGGATAATATACATGTAGTAAAATCAGCAGATCTATGCATTTAAACTTTTAGGGCCCATTTAGCCTTTTATGTTGTGGTAATGCCTTTTAAATGGCATGCCAACACTCTAATGCCACGTACACACGATGGAAATTTCCACCAACAAATGTTCGATGTGAGCTTTTAGTCGGATATTCTGATTGTGTGTATACTCCATCGGACATTTGCTGTCGGAATCTCCGTCAACAAATGTTATTACCTGCCCTTGTGGAAAACAGTTTGTTGGTCGCACCATACGGAATTTTTCCACAAGGGTTGGGGAACATATCACCAAGGTCATCCAGGGTTACTCCAAACACACAATGCCAAGACATTATCTAGAAAAACATAATAAAAAGGTAGAAGGAACCACCTTTCAGATAATTGATCACTTCATACCCCACTGGCAAGGAGAACCTGGTATCCGAGGAGTCTCCAAGCTGGAGGTCTTCTGGATGTACCAATTAAATTGCTACACGCCCCATGGGTTGAATGTAGAGTGGGATGTAAACTCCTTCATAAACCAATCTTAGGTAAGACTTTATTTTTGGTCTTTGTATATTTTTTTCTTTGTTTGGGAATATTGGATAATATACTGTGAATTATATACTCTCACCCTCAGACACTCGCACGAGTTCTAGTGTACTCCGGCATAATAATTTTTTCTCTAAGACAATTTTTTCTCTAAGACAGTCTTATGACATGTTATTATGCGGGCGGTCTGTTATCCTCATGTAAGGTTTAAGTCCAAACGAGAGGGAGTGTGAACACTGTGTAATTTTCCAGTATGTATACCATATTTTAATATATTATATTTTTTAATATAATTATTTTTCCCATTATATTTCTGACTGCAGTTCCCCGCAAGATACGCCAGGGGGTGCTCACCGGGTTGTCCCGGGAGTTATTATGTACGGCGCGAATGAGCACTTTACTTTAGGCCCAGTTATCAGAAGGGGCGGATGCCGAGACATTTCATCATGTCCGGCCATCTCGTTGCATTTATCTTTAACCACTTAAGACCCGGACCAATACGCTGGCAAATGACCCAAGGGGTTTTTGCGATTCGGCACTGCGTCGCTTTAACAGACAATTGCGCGGTCGTGCGACGTGGCTCCCAAACAAAATTTGCGTCCTTTTTTTCCCACAAATAGAGCTTTCTTTTGGTGGTATTTGATCGCCTCTGCGATTTTTATTTTTTGCGCTATATACAAAAATAGAGCGACATTTTTGAAAAAAAATCAATATTTTTTACTTTTTGTTATAATAAAAAAACAATAAACTAAATTTTAGTCAAACATTTAGGCCAAATTTTATTTAGCCACATGTTTTTAGTAAAAAAAAAATTGCATTAAAAAAAAATTAGCTACCTAGCGGGAACAGCGACACTAATACAGCGATCAGAAAAATGATCGCTTAGTGATGCTGGCAATAGGGAGTGAAAGGGTTAACTAGGGCAGTGATCAAGGGGTTAAAACTTTATTGGGGGGGGGGGTGGGGGGGCTACCCTGACACTAACACTGACTGACTGTCACACTGTCTGTCACACTGACACTAAATACAGTAATCATACATGTATGATTACTGCATTCAGTGACACTGTGACAGGGGGGAGGGGGGGGGGCGATCGCGGGGGTTAAATGTGTTTGTGTCTGTGTGTAAGTGTGCTGTTGGTGCAGACTTACTTGTTGTGTTGTGATCTCTCCTCAGCGGCGCTTGAAACAAACGCCGAGGGAGAGATCACGTCGCTTCCTCCTTCCTGTGTTTACACAGGAGGAGGAAGTGACAGGGCGGGCGGGCGCGCGCATTGGCTGGGAGCGATCCGGAGGGGGCGGGTGAAAACGGATAGCCGCCCCCACTTGTCGGATCGCTCCTGCAGCCGCGCGGACCGCCGCATGTACGGGGGGGGGGGTCCGATCGGACCCCCGATCCCCCCCAAGGCACCAACGTATATATACGTTGATGTGCCGGTCGGTGCCATTCTGCCGACGTAAATGTACATGCGGCGGTCCTTAAGTGGTTAATGTACTTTTTGTCCATCCCACCTCCATACTTGTGGGATAGGCTGTAATCTCCCCTCTATCTCACTTGTTAGCGAACGCGCCATAACGTCATTTCCGGCGCGACCTATCTACGACTTCCGGGATCGCGTCACAACATCATTTCCGGTGCGTGGAACGCAAACACAGGAAGACAATGATGGTGTGGAACGCACGCCGCTCTCAGCGGGGCGCCCTGATGCAGAGGCTCGTGTGAGTGATTGGGGTAACTATATAACTGCGCAGGAGGTGTTTTAGGTTCAGTTCCCAGCCCCAGTTGAAGTCTTTGCGGATGAAACCGGTCGGGTTGAACCTTTCCAATACCTCCACTGCGCTAATGAATCTCTTCCTCGTTGTGGTTGTGAATTTAGCTGTGGGAATATCCACATGTTTGAGACTTTTTCTCCTTTTTTTTGTTGATTTTAAATTTCTATTTTTAATGCATTTCAATACCATTTACATGCTGTTGTGACCCACGTGTTCCAATAAATACGTTTTTTACACTATGAGGAGGTGTATCTCCTTTCTCCCTTTTTTCCTGTGATCGGAAATCTTCTGGAGGACCTCCTTCATCCCCATTGGGAAATCCTGTGGCCATTTCTACCAGCTCCTTCCTTGGACTTCTTTGGAGTGTCGGGAGTGCGAACCATATCCACGTTCAATCCCAGGTAGGGCGGTTGGCCCTTACAAGCCTTCAGGACCTACTCACCGTACGGTGTTAGCGGGTCAACAACAGCTGGTAAGCGTATTTATTTCTCCTATTTTGCCACGGATTGTTACCATGAAGATGTGGATTTCTTAATCAATAACTACATAAAGGAAAGAGTGTGAAGTCTGTTGACACCCTTACACATTCAAGAAATATTCACTTATTTCACCTACTAAGGGACTCTTCTAATTATTTATCCACGTTACGTTGTTTTTTGCTGGACTCATTATCTAGCCTGATCACATTATATATTATATAAGTATATATATATATATATATATATATATATATATATACTTATTTTCCACTATCTAGGTGATTAGATGCTTGTCTATCCCTCAATTGATTTCACCATTGTTAGACTCACCTGCCCTAGGTGGATCTTCCTTTGTAATTTTTGGCGCTGCACTAATTTTTTCTTCTTTCTTCTTCTTTCTTCCTTTAAATGTTTGAGAGCTGGTTCTCATTTTTTCCGACAACAAAAGTTCTTGTCGGAAATTTAGATTGTGTGTGTATGCAATTCCGACGCACAAAAATCCATGCATGCTCGGAATCAAGCAGAAGAGCCTATTCAACTTAATTTTACATCTTGTACGTCACCGTGTTCTTGACGATCAGAATTTCCGACAACATTTGTGTGACCGTGTGTATGCAACACAAGTTTGAGCCAACATTCCGTCGGAAAAAAATCCACGGTTTTGTTGTCGGAATGCCCGATCGTCTGTACGCAGCATAAGTCAACACATTGGGGGAGAATTACTCAAATTGGTGCAAACAGAATCTGGTGCAGCTGAGGATAGTAGCCAATCAGTTTCCAGGTTTTATTGTTTTAATGCACTCACAAAGGAGGGATTACATCAAGCAGATAATGTAAAGTCCATCATTGGCCTCATCCATCAGGATCTGCTGGCTAGTAGATTTAGGTGGGATGAGAAAGTCCAAAGTAGAGCCTACTATGGACTTTCTCATCCCACCTAAGGCTTCTGGCCAGCAGATCCTGCTGGATGAGGCTAATGATGGACTTTACATTATCTGCTTGATTTTATCATTAGTTTGTGAGTACATTATTCTATTTTGAATACATTTCTGTGTTACAAGGTAATGTGCAAGGCTGGTGCACTCTGTGTTCTTGTTTTCTTTTAGGCCTCGTACACATGACCGGTTTTCTCGGCAAAAACCAGCAAGCTTTCTTGCCGAGAAAATCGTTTGTGTGTACGAGGCTTTCAGGTTTCTCATCAGGAAATCTGGCCAGAATCTCGACGAGAAAAAGAGAGAACCTGCACTCTTTTTTCTCGTCGAGATTCTTGTCGGCCTGTTTCCCAACGAGAAACCCGAGAGTGTGTATACTTACCTGTTGCCGTGGAAACCCGCGAAATGACTGACGCATGCGTGGTAGCTTCCACGGCATAGGTAGGGTGAAGCAGGGCATGGAATGTGATGAGCGCGTGCTCGTGGTACGTGATGATGTCACCGCGTTCTTGCCTTTCAAGAGAACCGCGGTTCTTTTGAAAAGGACAGTGTGTACACTCGGGTGGCAAGAGATTCTTGCCAAGAATCTCGTTGGGAAAAACAATGTTTTTTTTCCTGAGAAGATTCTTGCCCATGTGTACGAAGCCTTACACTTACTCCTGGGTTCCCCCTGACCTGTTGAGAGTGACAGCACAGCCAATGCATTGGCGTGATTTGTGAAGAATTCCCTCTTCTTCAATTAACCCTAGGCAATGTTTTGCGCGCAGGAGCATTTGTTTCTTTTTGTATTAAGTAGCATGCTTTATGGCATTAGAAGAAAATTGTCCCTTACTAAACTGAAAAAAATGGTGTATAATCAACATATAATATGCAGTACTGGAAAAATTGCATGCTTTTGCGATTTAACATGTTAGTGCCATCCTAAATTAAGAGGTAACCATTAGAATAATATGATAAAGAATTTTAGTGCATCTTTTACAGCTAGTTTTATCATATTTGGTAAATACTTTCCTCTGAAGAGTAATGCACACCGGACAGGCAGGAGCAGAACACGACATAAAAACACAACAGACGATCCGTGCGCTGCAGTGCTTGGAAAAAAGAATATAAGTGAAATAAAATGAAACAATGCAGTCAGATGGGATCCTGCACCAAATGTTATTTTATCATGCATAATGCAATATGTCAATATATAAATTTGAGGTCACAGGCACTATGTTTACAAACCTTTGTAATGTACAGTCAGTCTACCCTCTGCTATCCTTATTATATATTCCTCATTGATTTGTAAATGTCTTTATGTTTGTGTGTTTGGTGTGCTGTCTTGTCTCTTCTCTTTGATAGTATTAAACAAGACAGCTGTGTCATGTGCTAGAGGTCTTCTGCCTGGAGACATTATGAAAATTCAGTTTAACCACTTGCCTCCTATGTTTGCAGGTCAAAGAACATTACTCTGTTCCTGATTACTAATCCAACAACACATCTTCAATGGATGATAAATATGTATCATTTGCTCCCTTAGTACTTGAAAGGAGAGAATGAGAATAGATGGGGCTATTGTGTGCTCTTGGACACTTGATTTGCCAATAGCAATTGTGAACAGATCTCTGTTTTAATAAAATAAACTCTTTTTTACGTTTTGAAAATGCACAGGTACTCTTGTTCACCTTGTTGCAAGCAGCTGAAGGCCAAAACCATGTACAGGCATACCCCGCTTTTAATTACACAATAGGGTTTATTTACTAAAGCTGGAAATCGCAATATCAGGCTCATTTCTGCATAGAAACCAATGAGCTTCTAACTCCAGCTTGTTCAATTAAGCCTGGTAATAAAACCTGGAAGCTCATTGGTTTCTATGCAGAAGTGAGCCTTATTTTGCGCTTTCCAGCTTTAGTAAATAAACACAATTGTGTACTTAAAAGTGGGGTATGCCTGTATAACCATTTACAATTCTACCATAATAGTGTCAAACTTTACTCATATTGTGCCACCTTCTACCAAGAATTAGTGATCCATTGTTACAATGTATGCAAATTTTTCATTTGGTTTGATAGTTTGATAGCAGTAAAATAAATGACTATTATTTTAAATTTTCATGTGAAAATACTTAAAGCAGAGTTACAGGCATTTTTTTCACTCCCCCCTGCCCACATTTATGATCATTTTTTTTTTGCAGCAATGTAAATACCCTCTATGTATGCTTAAAGTGGTTGTAAAGGCAGAAGATTTTTTTTTATCTTGATGCAATAGGATAAAAAAAAAGCCTTGTGTGTAGCAGCCCCCTAATAATTACCTCAGCCCATCCGTATCCAGCGATGTGCATAAGTGCCTCGGCCGGCCTGGGACTCTCCCTCCTTGTTGGCTGAGACATAGAAGTGGTGCCACTGGCTCCCACCGCTGCTAATCAAACTCAGTTAGCCAATCAGGAGTGAGAGGGGGCAGGGCCGAACCATGGCTTTGTGTCTGAATGAACATACTGAGCTGCGACTTGGCTGTGTGCCTCCATAGCAAGCTGCTGGCTGTGTGTGCACTAGACAGGAGGAAAGAAACAGGAGCTCAAGCAGGGACCCAAGAAGAGGAGGCTTTGGGCTGCTCTGTGCAAAACCAATTCACAGAGCAGGTAAGTTAAACATGTCTGTTATTTTTAAAGAAAAATATTTGACTTTAGTATCACTTTAATCCTCCACTTGCGATGTACCTTGAGGTACGTCATGTCCGCCCGCCCATTGGCTCCTGGGATATGTGTCAATTCCAGGAGTCAATGGGCATCCACCACTTGTAGCATTGCGATATGCTTTTTACCAGTGGCAGCCCATCCATTAGGGGCACATGGGCGTCGCCCCCCTATGCATGCATCCAGCCCCCTGATCTACATACAAAGCTCTGAACTATGGATCCCAACCCAATCCGCAATCCTATTGGATGCCTAGTGCCTAGAAGGAGGAGGAGGAGGAGAGGAGACACACTCAGAGCCATTCCTCAGAGTGCTGTGTCGCGATTGTGACTCCTGTGCAGGGCCAGAACAAGGGATGACTGTGGTATCACGTGAGGTGGGGGGCACCACAAGGAGATTTGGGAGAGGGATTTTTTTGGGAAGGAAGAATTTGGGAGTGGCGGGGGATAAGTACTGTTCTAGGAGGGGAAATGTTGGTGGGGGGGGGTGGTGAGAGCGGTGATTTAGGGGGATTTGTGTTGGGATGGGGGAAGAAGATTTGTTTTAGGAGGAAGAATTTTAAGTGGGGGGAGAGAAGATATGTACTAGGAGGGAACATTTTAGGGGTAGAGGATTTGTGCTAAGAGGGATAATTTTTTATTTTTTGAGGGGGGAAGCATTTGAACTGGTAGAATTTGGGGGAGGGTAGGGGCAAAGACTTGTGCTGAGAGGGGGTATTTCAACAGGGGGTGGATTTGTACTGGGCGGAGAAGGAATTTATGCGTATTTGGTAAGCATGCAGATTAGTACTCATGTTTTTATGGGGACATTTTTGCTGACACACAGGGGCATGAGGCAAATAGACTGCACTTTGGAAGTGCAGTTGCTCCAGAGCTTAGTAAATTGGGGAAAAGGTTCACTTTGCAACAAATACCCAATCACGTGCAAGGAAAATAAAAAAACAGCATTTTGCTTGCACGTGATTGGATGATGGAAGTGAGCCATCCCCATAATGCTTATACATATTGGGAAGGGGACACAGGTTGGCATGTTCGCCCTGGCCTTTAGATGACCTTGTCCCAGCACTGTTCCTGTGCACATGCACAGGAGTGTCTTTTAATCGTGGCCTGGCAATTTAAACATTTGAAATTTGAGAAGGAAGACCGGGTGAAGATAGAAGCCCTGTCGATGGTGACAGAGATGGAGAGGGATTACTTTACAGGGTGTGCACATTATGACATTAACCTGCAGGGGGGCTATTTGTTTTTTTTTTGTTAAGGAACCTTACTACCACTTTAAAAATATATATGGTAGGGAAATCTGTGACATTGTTGGGGAGCTGTCATTTGCAAATCACTTATTTTCAGGCTGTACAAGGCAAAGGAAAACTCTGGTTCATTCATCTGTAGATGATTACTTTCTAGTGGACTAACGGTAGAGACATAGGATAAACCATGTGATCAGGATCTCACCAATGAAAATTTCATTTGTCAGATATGTATGCATACATGAACACTCCTGTTCTGCATCAACATCGGTACACTAAACAGACACCCACCCTCCTTATCTAATCAGTTATGGTGCTCGGCCAGGAAAATCCTATGTTACAGACCTAATATATGTTGTTAACTGCACTTTAGCAAAAGCTGGTGTGCTGGGCAAGTCATTTGCCATGTCAGCAATCTCCCTCTTCCTTAGTGAATTTCAGTTGTGGGTGGTTAGAAATCTCACAAAATTTTGGACTCTATAAGACTGAATAATAATGGCAGGCTACCCAAATCTAACAAGAAATATTGTACACACTTGAACTCCAGCCTTACCTTCAGGCTTGCACAGAAAATGCTTGGTCTGTTTTCACTGCATACTGTGAGCTTCACAGTCATTTCCTGTTGGAGGATGTTTAGTATCATCTACCCTTTTTACTTTTTTTCACTGAAATTTTTTTTTAAAAGATCACCAAGCCAAGTCTAGAGGATGGGGCATCTTATTAACCAACGTTCAGAAATATGTTCAAAAATTGCTTTTCGTATTGTCTGTGAACGATAAACATTTTAGCTACTGAAATTTTCCAGCAAGCTAGAAAATGACACTGTCAAGATCAGAAGATTATTATAATTTTGAAAAATACATTTTCTTTTGTTTATTACTTGTTTTTTTTACCAAATTACAGGGTATGTTATTAATGCTTAAAGGGTTTGTTAACCCACATGTCTTACTTTATATAATCTGCTTTGTTTCCTAAGGATATGTCCCCCTGTGTGTGTGTGTGATGCATAAAAAGGAGCCAACAGGCAGAAAGGGGAGGGGGAGGAGGACACAAGATCAGAGAGGAGACAGATAGCAGGGCTGTGGATGACAGAGTCACGCATACTGACCACAGTGTCAGGACACAGCAGCAGAGGTGTATTTAGGTTTTGTGCTGCCCTAGGCCTGACTAAACTCGTGCACCCCCTAATTTAAATATGACCCACCCCTTCCTGTCATGGCCACACCCTGTGTTGTTTAACCACTTAAGGACCGGGCCAATATGCTGGTAAATGACCCAAGGGGTTTTTACAATTCGGCACTTCGTCGCTTTAACAGACAATTGTGCGGTCGTGCGACGTGGCTCCCAAACAAAATTTGCGTCCTTTTCTTCCCACAAATAGAGCTTTCTTTTGGTGGTATTTGATCGCCTCTGCGATTCTTATTTTTTGCGCTATATACAAAAATAGAGCGACATTTTTGAAAAAAAAAACAATATTTTTTACTTTTTGTTATAAGAAAAATCAAATAAACTAAATTTTAGTCAAACATTTAGGTCAAAATGTATTCAGCCACATGTCTTTAGTAAAAAAAAACAAAAAAAAAAAATCGCAATAAAAAAAATAGCTACCTAGCGGCAACAGTGACACCAATACATCAGAAAAATGATCGCTTAGTGACGCTGGCAATAGGGAGTGAAAGCGTTAACTAGGGTGGTGATCAAGGGGTTAAAACTTTATTAGGGGGGGTAACGGGGGCTACCCTGAACCTAACACTAACTGCCTGTCACACTGACACTAATGGCCCATACACACGATCCGAATATCGGCCGACGGATCGTACGACTTTTTTCTCTTAATAATCGCGAGTAAATTAAAATAGGTTATTAAACGAAAATTATCGTACGATAGAAAAAAATTATCGGAAGTGATGTCATGTGTTGTAATGTATTTGTATTGTATTGTCGGACGACGGCTGTACTGACTAAACAAAAATCGTACGATCTGACATCGTACAAGGAAAATTTTCGAGCTTGTCCGATCGAATAATATCGGATGAACGGTCGTGATCGGCTGTCGAAAGTAGTGTACACACGATCCAAAAATCGTACGATCCATCATCGGACGATCGTTTTCGTCCGATATTCGGATCGTGTGTATGGGCCATAAGGCTGGGTTCACACTACCCTACACGACTTTCATCCTACTTTGCTCTGCGACATCTGTCCTACATTTGTCCTACATTGATCCTACATTGGTCCTACATCCATCCTACTTTCATGAACAGGATACTACTTTGGTCCTACTTTGTGATAGACTGACTTGTTCTTTGACCAATCAAAACAATCCCAGAGTGAGATAAATTCCTTTTACTGGTGCTGTAATCACATGTCAGATGGCAAAAGTCGGATGGTTAGGACAAGGCTCCTACTTTGGTCCTACTTCAATGATATTCAATGGGCTGAAGTAGGATCAATGTAGGACCAAAGTAGTACAGGGAGTAGTTTCAAAGTCGGACCGACTTGTGTAACACCAGTTAAGACAACTCTCATAGGGAAACATTGATTTTCACACGTCATGCTACATGAGCTCCCAATGTAGGAGCGTTGTCGGAACAAGTGTGAACCCAGCCTCAATGCAGTGATCAGTGCATTCAGTGACACTGTGACAGGGGGTGGGGGGGGTGATCGGGGAAGGGGTTAATGTGCCTATGTGTAAGGGTGTCAGTGTAGTGTTGAGCAGACTTACTGTGTGATGTATTCACTCCTCAGTGGCGGTTGAAAATACCGCCGAGGGGAGAGATTACATCACTTCCTCCTTCCTGTGTTTACAAAGGAGGAGTAAGTGACACACGGGGGAGCGCGCAGATTGGCTGGGGAGCGATCCGGAGGGGGCGGACAAAAACGAACAGCCGCCCCCTCGTCCTGGATCACTCCTGAAGCCACAGGGACCGCTGCAGGTTCCGCGGGGGGTGGTCCGACCGGACCCCCGACCCACGTCTAGGCAGGGACGTACAGGTACACCAATGTGCCTGTACGTGCCATTCTGCCGACGTATATGTACATGTGGCAGTCCGCAAGTGGTTTAGACCCGCCCTGAAATTTTCGAGTGAGGACACTAGTTCTGAGGGCCTGGGGGGGGGCAATGGAACTAGAAGCAGTGCGGCCGCTTTATGGGGGCGCTAGACTAATTTTCCTAACAGTGTAGCGCAAGCCGGCGGTGACTCTTTTCATGCTGCCCCCCTGCAAAGTGCTGCCCTAGGCCTGGGCCTTGTTGGCCTAGGCCAGGATACAGCTCTGCACAGCAGCCATGATTACTGTGGTTAGTTTACAGAAGGGAGGGGAGAAACTGACAGGATCAGCCAGGTTTTTTAGGTTTTAAAGGGGTCCAAATGACACAGCACAAGCATTGTCATATAACATGGTTTAAAGGAGCAGGATCCATTTTTTTTTGTTTGATTAACATATGCTTTAAAGAGTAACTCCCTTTTTGTTCAGGAAAAAAAATCAATCCCCTCTGGGTGATCAATGTCCAATGCTGGGATTTTTACAAACTTTGTTACAGAGTTCTACCTGTTTCTGCTCTGAAGAAAAAGCAGTATGTTCCACCATGTTTTTGGTGAACTGATTCTGAATGGAAGTGACATATTCATTTTAATCAGTTGGTGCACATGGAGTGTTCTGATGAGAAAAGCTGCAGGGTCTGCATACCTTTAGTAGCAGGAAATTATATTACCAGGGACATTCCCTACATCATCTATGTATGGAAAGCCTTCCCAAGCCATATTGCATTGACCACAGTTTGGAAAGGAAAGGTAATTTTTAATAACATTAAATTACAATATGGCTTGTGTAGCAATTGTAAATATTATAATAATCTTTTTTTTTTACTCCCTAGATTTTTTTAACACAGAAGTAGATTTACCCTTTAAATGTAATAGGCTAATATCTCTATACTGTAAGGGTGGTTATAATAGTATTATGCATAAAGCTGAGACAGTTATCCTCTGTTGGTCCACCAGAAAATATTGGTGGTATTTTGCTACAAATCAACATTGTGGCGGATGTAAACCATTCAGCGTTGTTTTAAATATGCGCTGACAGTCAATACTGTTAGCGTTCATTAATGCCCAATGCCTATTCTGTCATTTCGGCTCCTGTGAACTGCAGAGGGCAGGAGATAAAGAATGGCATCGCTGATCACAGACTGTGGGAGACTGTGGGAGGGAGCACAGAGCTTGAGCACATGGCTGGATAAGAAGGTGAGATGCCATGATGAGTCTGTGTAAGGCAGCGATGCAGAGTGCGCGGGGGGGGGGTGTTGTGTTTCAGGAGGAAAAAATAGTCAAGAAAAGGGGGGTAATGCCCCTCCCCTTCCCCACACCTTGGTATCACGGGCATACTCCATATATCCTGTGTTTCAGGAGAGTTCAGAGAGCTGGAGCATTGTGTGTATAAGGCAGCAGTGTGATCCAGTGGAAAGCATGTGAAATTCATGTCAGTGGTCTTGGGGATTCACAATTGTGAGTCTATTGGTCCATGACGTCCAAAAGGTTGGCGACCACTGCTCTAAACTATCTGATTAATGTTATTCATAGTAATCTGTAAAAGGCCCTGGTATTATATAAACAAGTTAGAACTCCTCTAGAGTAACTTAGTATGGACTCTGTGTCAATGGGGGATTACAATAGGGCAGTGATGGCGAACCTCGGCACCCCAGATGTTTTGGAACTACATTTCCCATGATGCTCTTGCACTCTGCAGGGTAGTTGAGCATCATGGGAAATGTAGTTCCAAAACATATGGGGTGCCAAGGTTCGCCATCACTGCAATAGGGTATTGAGTTGTGTCTAAGGCCCAATCTGCATGTAAAGGGGGTTCAAGGAAGGTAGTCCAGAGTTCTTGTCAGGTCAGGCTGGACCTCTCCCTTGGCTCCCAGCGGTAAAGCTTGTGCACTGCCATCCTGTTACTTACAGAGTTAATGGGGTAGCCCAAGCTAGGGTATTGCAGGATGCCACAAGGGATGCCTGAATCAAGGATTGGCATTCCTGCATGTGCTCTCACTACATAACAAATCTATATTCTGACATATACTGTGGCATTGCAAATATATAACACATGCGCACACACTGGTGTAACTATTTTCATATTAAAAATAGACAATCTGAATTTTATATTTTTGTCTATATTACACTGAAAAAATGTAGGTAATTTCTGACATATTACATTGTCGGTCTATGGCAACTGGTTAAAACTAGAATACAAATCAGACAATACATTTTGCAAATGGTGCGTGGAAGCAGTTTAGTCTTTTACAATGATCTACAGCCTCATAAAAGTCCAGAAGGAGAATAGGCTCAGGTGACAGAGACTGTATTTATGAAATTATTACTTTTATAAAGATAGAAGCTTTCAGGCTATGCAATATTTAAAGCAAAACTGCAGCTAACATTTAAGTCTGTAAAAGACTTAAAGCTGAACCTCAGGCAAAAAGCTAAATAAAAAGCTGAAATATACATATGTGAAATGTGTCAAAAGATTTTCCAGGAAGTCTTGAGATTCAGGCACACCTTTCAGACAGCACAGCTAGGATCTGCACTTCCTGACATCTCTTGGCAGACTTCACTGAAGTTTAGCAATAATGAAGGAGTAGCAGCATACTGGGTCCTCTCACTTCCAATCTGCAGGGATTTAATTAAACACATAGATACACGTTCTTGTGAAATTGCACTTTAAAGCCCCTTCAAACCAAACATCTGGCCCAGCAGGTGTATATGTGGAGCCCATCAGATGCAAATTTAAAATCTGATAAAAAACACAACCTTTTGAAAATTAAAAAGAAAAAAATAAATAAATGTAAAGCCCAACTAATGAACAATGGAGATTTGGTAAGCTGGTCCACCCTGCATCTGAGATCTGTGTGCAGGGCATACTAGGTGCGGAAACATATAGACCATTTTTCAATACTAACAGTAGTTAAAACCCAAGCTGGGCAAATAACAAAATATCTCTTCCAGTGGGACTGCCTTGGCACTGCAAAAGCTAATAGCTTGTTTTGTACAGGGGAGAAGAGAAACAGTTTTACTTACCTTATACTTCACTCCCCTGGGAGGCAGTGCTCCCAAATGTTATGGTGGTGGACTGTGCCTCAACATCCTCATGTCCAAGGCAGGTCTATGAACTCTGCTTTGGTCTTGAGGACATCAGGACTACCATTGGAACAAGGCATGCAAACACTGTGAGGACCATGCCATGGAGGAGCAGATGATCGGGTAGGTAAATATCCTTTTATTGTTCCCCAATACATAAATGAGCAATTAACCCTTGCAGCAGGGGTGGCTTGTCCATTAGGGGCGCCCGGGTGCCACCCCCCATCCTCGCCACCCCCTATATTCACTGGATAGATTCATGCATAGAATTAATTTATCCACAGATGACATGGCCATCCTCTCTCTATTCATGTGTCCGGCCCCTTTTTGGTCACCTGGCATATGAATTAGATTGGCCAGTTTTTTTTTTCTTTGAAGAACCTGATTAGAGCCATAGGCTTTAATAAGCTTTAAAATAGGGTGGACTCAGGACGCAAAACATTGCATCTAGAGCCCACCGCGGTGTGTTGCAACAGCGAATGAAAATTTGCTGTTGCAACACTGATCCTGCTCCCGGGCCAATAGGAAAGCAGGTTTGAAACCTGTTTCCGATTGGCCAAAACGTCAGTACCAGACAGTGTTTACATCTTTTTTTTCTGCTTGCCATCCATTCATGTTTACAGAACTTGTACTTATACCTGCACACAGTGCAACACAAGCTCCTATGGAGCTTGTATTTACACTTTACCTCTTTGCTCTGCAGAAAATTTGAATGGGTCTATAGGCGTTCAAGTAGTCAGAGCAGCGTAAGGTGGAGACAACAATACAACAACAAGGAAAAAAGCATTTATCCCTTAATTCAGTATTTGGCAGAATCACCTTTGACAGCTGTGAATCTTTGAGATTCTACCAGCCACAGGTTTCTGTCCATTGTTACAAATTTGCCTAAACCTGCTCAGATCAGATAGAGTATATTAGTGAACAACAATTATTTAGTTTTGCCATAGTTTCTAAGTTGAACGAAAGTCTTGGTTTTGACTGTGGCATTCAAAGACATAGCAAACATCTAACCCTTTCAAAGCATAGCTTTAGTTGAGTGTTGACATTTGTCCTGCTGGAAGATGAACCCCAGTCTCATTTCCCTTGCAGACAAACAAGGTTTCCTCTAGAATTGTCTTGTATTTAGCTAAAAAAAAAAAAAAAAAAAAACAATCCTGCCCATTTTCTCAGTTCTGGCTGATGGAAGGCATGCTGCTCCTCCCCTGTCTATCCATGGAAATGAAGTGTTAGTTTTATGTCATGTGTAGTGTAATGGCACTGAGGCCAAAAGTTTTAGTTTTGGTCTCCGTGAACCTATTTCCATATATTTGTTGTCTCCACATGCCTCCTGGAAAACTCAAATTAGGAGATCATAAGATTCTTTTCAGCCATGTCTTTTTTTGTCACTTTCTAAAGCCAAGCTGTGTCCTGTGGATGGTTTCTCCCATCACAGCGGCTCCTTTATAATTATCACTAGTTTATTGGTTGCTTCCTTGTCTCGTGTTCTCCTTACACAGTCTATCACTTTGGTGGAAGGCCTTCTTCAGGCACTGTGCCATATACTTTACAATTTTAATAATGCATTTAATAGTGCACCAGCAGATGTATAAAGATACTTCTTATTAAAGCACATCCTTAATTGGTGCGTCATTAGAACTTATTTTAGACTTGTTTTCTGAGCTGTTTGGATATGTTTTCCAACACATTTTGGAGCCTTCCAAAAAAAGGTATATTTATTTTAGGATTATGCAGCACTTTTGTTTTGCACACAAGTGGATTCTTCTCAACTAATTATTGTATATATCAGATTAGTGGTCTCCAACTACCGCCCTTTGCTTGCCCTTCTCCAGCCCTTGGGCCACTTTACCTCCCCCTGATATTAACAATGGGACATAAGTCCCTCCAATGACACCAATAATGGGACATAAGTCCCTCCATAAGTCCCTTTTAGGCCACGTACACACGACCAAATCTGTCTGCTGGAAACGGTCTGCTAGACCGTCCCAGCAGACAGATTCGATCGTGTGTACGGGCGAGCAGACGGATTTGGCCAGCCGACAGATTTGAAAGCATGCTTACCAATCTGTCGGCTGGGAACCCGTCCGCCCGACATGTCTGCTGGTTAGTACGCTAACCAGCAGACATGTCTTCTCGCACACGCGCCGAATGATTTCGGCGCATGCGCGGAAGTGTTTTACTTCCTGGTGCGGTGACGTGGCGGCGCCAACGTCACCGCCACGTCACCGACACGTCAGCGCGCTGTCTGCTGGCGGGGATTTTGGTTTGCTCGTGTGTACACGCGAGCAAACCAAAATCTCAGCAGACAGATTTGTTCAAATCTGTCGGACAGACAGATTTGAACAAATCTGTCTGCTCGTGTGTACGAGGCCTTACGGACATCAATAATGGAACACTATTCCTTCCACGGACGTGATTGATGGGACACTATTCCTTCCACTAACACAATTGATGAGGCAATATTCCTTCCACTGACACCAACGATGTGTCACTATGCCTCCCACTGACACCAGTAATGGGGCACTATTCCTTAGACTGACACCAAAGATTGAGAAATATTTCTCTCACTGACACTAATGATCGAGCACTATTCCACTGACACCAACAATGGGACACCATTTTTCTAATATGAAAAATAGAGCATTGTTTGCTTAACCTGACATCAGGACATTTTCAACTTCCGCAGCTTCAGTCTGGCCCCTCTAAAGTCTAAGGCCCCTTTCACAGTACTGCGACTTTAAATTTTACCGCAATCTCGTGGAGCGATTTCAGGGAATGCCTGTGTAAGGCCGCGTACACACGATCAAATTCATCTGCTGGAACTGGTCCGACGGACCGTTTCTGCAGACAAATTCGATCGTGTGTACGGGCGGACAGACGGGTTTTTCCAGCAGACACATTTTAAAGCATGCTTTAAAATCTGTCTGCTGGGAACCCATCCGTCCGACATGTCTGCTGGTTAGTACACTAACCAGCAGACAAATCTGTCCGCACATGCGTCAAATGGATTCGACGCATGCGCGGAAGTGTTTTACTTCCTGGTGAAATGGGACTTTAAATGAGGCTATGTTCGTAAATAGACAATAGCCTCCATCCCTGTTGAGTTGGGAAAGGGAAAGACATGTGGGACTTTATATGAATCATGCTACTTTGCCATCACAAATCGTAGGACAAGTTGTATAATCGTGAAAGGTGCCGAAAGGACAGTTAACTGGTCATTTGTTTCGAAAATTTGGAGATCCCTGAACCAGAGCAAAGGTAAGGACTTTACAGTAAAAGGAGCATATACTTTTGCAATCAAAACGCTTTAGTTTATTCATAAATATTTAATGTGTAATTTTATTACTACTTCTACACTTCATTGCAGACTATTTTGTATAGATCAGTGGCACAATAGTCCAATTAATTATATATGTTAATTCCAGGCTTTAACAATACAAAATGTGGGAAGTTCCAAGGTGAATGAATGCATATGCAAGAAGATTTTTTAATAGGTAGATGATAGATCACATACTTAATGTTGATGCACGGTTACATGTCATGTTGCTATCAGTTTCTATAAAAGCTATACGTGTGCTTAAATGAAGAATTCAGTGCGTGGGGTATGTCATGTGTATCTGGTTTTCAATGCATCATCTTGAAACCCTACTCATAGGCTGCTCTTTCTGACACCTGATGAGGTTCTTGATAATTTAAATGCATGGCCACATGGATAAGAAGGCTTCATAATGTACTTCAGTGTTGCTGCACTGGAAAAAAATATGTGATTGTATAGAATTACTCCTCACTATAGTTTATTAGGATGTGATCTTGTGCACTTTATCTCATTACAGCTATTCATCACGTATAAATAAGTTCTCAGGGTATAGCACGCTTATTAAGACTGGAGTTTTCTCCAATGGAGAAGAGAATATTATACACAACGAATGGCCGCAATGTGTAGAGACATGAGGGGAATGGATGTGATTTAGCATGATTGCAGCTCCCTCTTATCTAATTCTCAATGAGAAAAAACAAAGACGCCTGGGGTCCCTTGTAATGTATATACACATACTCAAACGTGCCTGCTTAAAACTGGTCATACATGGCTTGAAATTTGAATGATTTGGCTAAAATTTGAGCTTTGAGCGGCCCTGCCTTCACCACCTGGCTACACACATACATTTCAAAGATCCAGATAGAAAAAAGTTAGTGGAACAGTGAATGTATCCAAGCAGCTGCAGTCGCCATTTGGAGACCGCTGCATATGCCAGCTGGCAGAATACAATAGCTGGCAGGGGAGATTCCTTCATCTACGCTGTTTAGCATGGATGGGTGAATTCATGGAACTACAGAGTTCTTTATGTGTATGGACAGCTTAAAATGTAACTAAATGCATTTTTTTTTGTTTTGGATAGAGTACGGGATGGCTAAAACCCTGCTAAATTTTTTGCCAATCTACTTTCTTTCCCATAATCAAAACAGGAAGTTAGAGGAAATCCCACCAAAGTGAGGAACTCCCAGTGTGTCACCAGAACCTTTTGTCTCTATTGGAAGATTTACAATGTCAACCCAAAAACTGAGATTCATTTTTTACTTTCACTTTTCACTTTTATTAACAGTAAACAGGACAAATAGAGAGGGTGAATCTTCCTAACGAGAACACAGATAGCAAAAAAAACTGACGGGTGTTCTAATCCCTCTCCATCCTATCCTAATTTTTTTGCCTTGAGATATTTTGCACCAACGTTCAGTGAGTTTACTTTTTTACACCTTGTTGAACAGGCCATTGGTATTTACTTGCATGGTCCCTTTTCACTGCTGTGATGAGAAGCAGATAATGTCCTCTTTGCTTGTCATCACAGCATCATAAACTGCTCCACAGAGGAGATAAGCCATGATGATCATTGCAAGGCTTATCTCAATTCAATATTTATACACCTCTGTATACTCCTTTATATTAATTTACTCACTTTTTTGTTTCATGTCCCCTTTTTGCAACACATGTCCTCCTTTTTAATATTTTTCTTAAAGGATAACTCCACTTTTGTGGGGGGGGGGGGGTTGCAAATAAAAAAAAATATAGCATATATAATTGCGACACAAGTCATATTGTAATTGAATGAGAAACATATGGTTACCCCAGCTTCACTTCCAATATAAAAGTCCATTAAAGGGTCACTAAAGGAAAACTTTTTTTAGCCTTTACCCTAATGCAGTCCTGGTTTCATGTTCTCATTGTTCATTTTTGCTGTAATCATTCTCTGTTCTGCACACTTCCTGGTTGTCGGTTTCCTTATGAAAAAAGTCATGGGAGCTTCTCTCTGTGGTCTCTAATCAAGGAGGTGTGATTACTGTGTGTCTAAAACCCCTCAGAACCAATTGGTTTCATTTTAAAAACAAACACTGCCCTGTATTGGCTCGTGTCTCTGTCCTTCACAGAAGCATGAAACTAGATGAAAAACGAAACTGAAACTGCAGGCACATTATAGGATTGATTTTTATCTATTTTTAATCATTTTTAAAAGGAATCAGTTAACTATTGTCGCTATACCCTGTAAACAGTAATTTCAGCATTTTTTTTCTTTACAACTCCTTTAACTGTGATCCGGTGCTCTAGCCAGCATAGGTGTGCGCAGCCTTCGGCATTAGGGTGTGCACCCCAAAGCTCAAACACACTCTACCGATCAATCACAATGTTCATTCAGAAAGGGAAGGGGCCGGTAAATGGCATATTTACTGGCCCCTTCCCCCACTCATCCTAGAACATCCACAGCAACAACCGGTGGGAGAGGGGGAAGCCGGAAGTGCTGTGGGGGGAAAGAGGGGGAGCCAGGTCAGTAGGGGGAATCTGTTCAGCACAGGGTGATTAGGGTGTGCCTGGGCACACCTGGCACACCCTGTGCGCACGCCTATGCTAGCCAGGATGTTCATACCCCGCAGATATAATACTTAAATCAGGAAGGCTGGAAACTCGGATGCTCTTGAATAAAAGTACTTTATTAGTTACATGGATACACGGGTAGAGACAAAAACTGACGCAGTTCGGCTAACAAAACTTCATCAAAGCAAGCTTTGATGAAGGCTTTTTAGCCGAAACACGCCAGTCTTTCTGATTTAGATATTGTAATTACATTTCATTACAAATTATCTTTCCTTTTCAAGCTGCAGCTCTGTAATTTTCTGTAAAATGCAACGCAATATGGCTACCTGGAGGTGTTCTTTATAGAAAATGTGTACAGAACACCCCTTAGAAAAATAATTTCCTGCTTGTGTGATTGGCTTACTGATTTTCCCAGAACTCCACACTAAGATTTATGGCATCCCCGTAATTTTTGGTGAGATAATCCAAATAGGAGATCACCTCTAAAGGGATGTAGACCTTGCAATTCATTAAAGCCCTGCAAGTGTAGCAGCTGATCTATAATTATGAAACCACTCCCATTAGATACACTTTCCACATGGACACCGACAAACATACAGGGATTTCTTCAGAATAACAAAAAGGTAGCAATCAGCAACAAAGCTTGTTAAACTGCTTGCAATGTATGCAAAAATACAAAAGGAACTTGGACAGCCGCACTCCAAAAAAAATGTTCCTTTAATTAAAATGAATCACAAAAATAGACATGCCAAAGCAAAACTGGAACAAAAAGCTAACGTTTTGCACTGTAGCTTCAGTGCTTAGTCATAGCTCACACCCTAGGATTATTTTGAGCTAACTGTGCAGACTATTGTTGACTGAATGACAGACAATAATACACTCAACTGGGCAAAATCACAGTAAGTTCATCCTACAGTCACCCTACAGTCACCAACCCCAACAAGACTCTATAGGGTTGATTTACTAAAGGCAAATAAACTGTGTACTCAAGTGCAGTTGCACTAATTTCTCCCAGAGCTTAGTGAATGAGGTGAAGTTCTGCTGATTTCCAACATCTAATCATGTGCAAGCAAAAATTATGTTTTATTTTTTTATTGCACCTGACTGGGTATCCTTTACAAAGTGAAGCTTTACCACAATCAATAAAATCTGGGGGAAATTAGGGCAACTGCACTTGCAAAGTAAACAGTCTATTTGCCTTTAGTAAATAAACCCCATTGATTTTGATCTGCAGATTCAGAGTCAGTTTTGCATTTTTGGTATCAATTTTTTTTTGCCAGTGTACAGTACATTAGCACACAGAAAGGACAAGGTATTTTATTCTTACCAAGAAAACGAAAAAATATGTGTGTTTATAATATACATATAACTTCCATGTTGAATCTAACTACATCACTGACATTAATGGGTTCACTGAGGCCTCATACACACGATCAGTCCATCCAATGAGAAGCTGACTGATGGTCTGATGTGCCTACACACCATCGGTTAAAAAACGATCGTGTCAGAACGCGGTGACGTAAAACACAACGACGTGCTAAAAAAAAATGAAGTTCAATGCTTCCAAGCATGCGTCGACTTGATTCTGAGCATGCGTGGATTTTTAACCGATGGTTTTGCCTACTAACGATCGGTTTTGACCTATCGTTAGGCATCCATCAGTTAAATTTTAAAGCAAGTTGGCTTTTTTTAAACCCAAGATTAAATAACCTATGGGGCCCACACATGATTGGTTTTGACCGATGAAAACGGTCAATCAGACCGTTGTCCTCTGGTTAACCTATTATGCGCCCTGAAAGTAACCAACCACTAGCTAGAGGAAAATGTATACAAAATCTCAGCATAAAAACATTTTTTTTTTTTTTTTCATTTAAACCTTGGATTATATTTAGCAATTCATAAAACACCAATAAAACTTTTGTTATACAATGGTAAGTTCTAGTTCATCAAGTTGCCTTACATTGATAACATCATTAAACAAGAGTCAGTAATAGGGAAAACTGACTGGTAAACAATACAATATGGAATGTGGTGCAATCAGAGGCAAGGCAGGTATGGTTTACCATTTGAGTAGTTATATTAACATTCATTTAGATGCAGAGACTCTCACAAAAACCATTCATCATTCCTCTCTGGTATTACAAGTTTAAACAAGAGTACTCTCAAATGGTTCGCTTCAGCTTTACAGCCAGGAAAATGTTCTCTCTGAAGTCTAAGCATCCTCAGCTGAATCAATACGGTAAATAAAAAGTTGTGTGCATCATGAATGTTTGATAAATTCCTCCCTCTGGGTTTTTTTCCCTGTAAAGATTCTTTTTTATTACATGTATCAATATTGCATAGGTAATGTTCCTTTTTTATGGTTTAACTACCCCAGAAGCAGTTAAGAAACTTGTAAAGAGGAACCTATAATAGATCTCTTGCTTACAGCCAATATGCCTCTATTATTGGATGGAACTGTAGCAAACAATTAATCCAACGTCCATTTTTCCAACAAGTTTGCTGATCATAAAACATGAGATCATTACATTTTAAATAAAGAAATAAAATATAGGTCTCATATTAAAATACTAATATAATATATGTATACATGTGTATATATATATATACACACATCTATATATATATATATATATATATATATATATATATATATATATATATATATAAATTGTAAGCACTTCTTGAGTTTTTGATTTGCATATTCTATGTTATCATTTTGTAATTAAAATGGATAGAACTATATAAACAAAACATATTTATACTGTATATATATATATATATATATATATATATATATATATATATATATATATATATATATATATATATATATATATATTATACCCCTGATTTATTCTTACTGATAAAATACTATTTAGAGCAACTTCATACTGTAGCTGTTACACTTGCTGCTATAAAATTTCTCATGTAATATGAGCCCCTAGGCAGATACAGTATTTCAAGATAGGGAACCCAAAGATTAGCACTAAGCTCATAAGAAAAAACAAACAAAACACAAACATGCCAATTAAACCAATAAATCCCAACTCCGGGTTGTTGTGCACCCTCATGCTCAACCAGTCGAGGGTCCTGACTTCATTAGGACCAGAGCAGGGTCTATAGCCCTGCTTTGGACATGAGGCCACCAAATCACAGTTCAGGTAAGTAAACTGTTTCTCCTCTTTACTAGTCCAAATGGTCAATTAACCCTTGAAGTGTACACACAGCCCCACTGCAAGGGATAATCTATAATTTGCCCAGAATTGGGCCAGAAAGATATTGCTCACCATAGGGCAGAGCTGCTTTAAGTATTAATGTACTTGTGAATCTTTAACTTCTAAAACAACCAACAGTTTAAATAGAAAAAAAAGACAAAACAATTCTGTATATAAAAAAAAAAAAAAAAAAACACATTATAAATACTTTTTTTCCCCTATACATGACCACATGACCACTGTTTTCAGCTGCATAAAAAGCTTAGAGAGCTGGGGGTGGAGAATATAGTGGAGTGTGTCAGCAGGAGGCAAGGAAAAATAAAACTAGGGCTGTGGAAATTAACTATTAATTCCACAATTAATCGTTCGTTTTTTTGATCGGTCAAAATTCTTTTGATCGGTACTCACCTCTCCGCCGGCTTTCGGGTCTACAGGGAGTTCCGTTGGAGATCCGGTGACATCACGGACACCAGCGGGACTTGTCCATCTGAAGGGCTCCTATGCTGTGCCTTCATATCTGCATGCCGGCGGGACCTTACTATCTGCCACACACAAGGGCTGTTACACTTCCCTCTATCACTTCCCCTCTATCACTTCCCTTTATCAACCTGAGATTCTACAGCCATCCACTGGGAGTTGTGATAATTCTCTTCATGTGATATCTACATGCCGATGGACTGATGTTAACCCCTCCTCATCTGGATTCAGCAGTGGTATCGGTGTACACATTTTTATACCAGTATCATACTTGGCTACATGTTTTTATGACTGCTTTTGCTCGTACAATTTTTACAGTTTACATAAACTGTACATCGATTTTATCTCCAGTGCAATAATTATTTTGTTACCTACTTGAAGACTATAAAAGTTTTAACGCTATTCCCATCGAGCGCTGCCTTTGTGTGTTTTTTGTATCCTGCTATCCATTTTTCCAGTGGTTGGGAGCTGCACTGGGAATCAGCCTGCAAGGAGATCAGCTAAAAGTATTTGGACCTGTATGTGCGTTATAATTAATAAAAACTTGGTCGATTAATCGATTAAGAAAAAAAAGATTAATCGAACATGAAAATTGTAATCAGTAACAGCCCTAGAAAAAACACATAGCTAATAAATAGCTATTAAAGGGCAAGCAAGCTGTGCTCCCAGCATAACGAGAAAACTGACCCCACTGGGGTGGATGTGCTCTTATGCCCAGCGTGATCAGTATACAATAGGAAAACAGGAGAACAGGCAGAATCACCAGGTATTTAACACAAAATAAGTGGTACAAAGAGAATGGGATACTTAATATAAGTACATGGTACAACAGGCACATATCAAGAATATGAAATGTTGGGGTAACATACTCTTTAACAGTTAAACTCCAAAGAATATAGGGAAAACTGGCTGTTTTTTGCAGCTAGGGGAAGTCAGGCCAATGAGGATCGCATCTTGATCTGTGCAGATACTGTATGTTTATTCATTTCTACAATTTCATTTAATAAACTCCTGTTGATGCAAAAAATACTAGCCAGTATTATCAAGGATAAACCTTGTAGGAATTTTAACAAGAACACTTGACTGGATGGCACACTGTATTCACTTGCAATCAGTTAAATAACAGGTTCCAGCAACGAGCTGCATTCAGACCAGTGAAAGGTGACCTGTATTTAGTGCCTGCAGTTATTACGCACCATGCCGTTTTGCAGCAGGTTATTAAACGAAACCCTTACAGTTCATCACAGCCACAATACATGCAGCATGTAAAAGAATTCCATAAACAAAGACAGTATCTTAAACACCTATACTGAAACCGGTGGAAATACACTGGTGAAAACAGTGAAACCTCATCTGTCCCGTTAAATTTGCAGCGTGAAAGCCCTAGAGAGGGACACTGTACACTACATAGGGATTGAATGGACAGCTATCAAGTTGCAGCTCAATCAAATCTGGAAGGAGACTGGTGTGTATTACAATGTGAATATTTTTGGGTGCATGTACATGTATATGAGAGAGTATTTACTGGTGTTATTTTTAGATAAGTGCCAGAAAAATGTTTATGTTAACACAATATGAAATGTACTAATGTTAACCAAGTTAATCAAGTCTGCTGGACCGATGCAAGCAGGATGTTAATGCATAGACAATATGGTGCATGATTGGTAATTCAGCCTTTCTGTAAGGAAAATGATGTGGGAGCATGGGCAAAAATGATGGTTCAAATAACCTCAGTTATCTATATGGTTGCAGATGAGCTATATACATATGATCAGTAGAAAACGGGGTAATTTTACAACATAGACCGCTATCCCCTGCGCCATAACTTTCTCTATTCTACTACTACATAAAATACATTTTATGCTGTGGACAAATTGACCTTGTAAATACTGCAGAGTGTCCAAAGTCATGTGCAACAATGTCAATTTGTCCACTGCATAAAAAATAAATTTTTTAGATAGTAGTAGAGTAGAGAATGGTTAAAATAGTTGTAACCCTAAAAAAAATTATCCTGTGCCTTTTAAAGCAGAATTTACAGCATAGTTTACGTGCCATGTCATTTGTCCCTCTCTATTCTGTAAAATGCCTGGTTGATCCTGCCTGTTCCTGTGTCCCCCTTAGTGTGCTGACCATGGTAATCATGGCTGCTGATCCATGATACCATAGTCAGTTTACATGCCACCATCAGTCCGCAGTCTCTCCCTCTCACCCTCTCTCTCCCTCTCACCCCTCTCCCTGCCTGTCAGCTTGGAAGTCTGTGTGTGAGCCACGTCCTCCTGCCCCTTCCATCCCCCCACCACGGCTGTAAAATCACTAATCTCAAATCCTGGAAGCCCCTCTGTTACAGAATGATATATGGTGCAGTATCTGTGTTTTTCAAATTATGCAGCAAAATACCTTATATCACAGCCCCGCTGTGAGCTCACGTGACCTCCTGCTACTTTCCTACTCTCCTCCTAGCTGATTTCAATGGGTAATCTCAGCCCCTCCCACTGTAGTCTTCAGATCAGGAAAGGCGAGTGTCGGGAGGTCACAAGAGCGCACAGCGGCGCTCTGAAATAAGAGATTTCACTGCATAATTAAAAAAAAAACACAGATGCCTTGTTTTTTATATTTCTGTAATAGAGGAGATTTCAGCATTTGTGATTGGTGACTTTACAACCACTTTAAAGTGTCAGCTAACTAAATTAAACATGACCTATATGTTGTTTCTATGTAGTTATCTAAAGTTTTCCTTGGCTACTTGTAATGCTAATTATGTTGTATTATTTACAAATACTTATAGGAGCGCAAATTTACATATATATTATACATTCACATCGATCCCTGCCCTCAAGGAGTTTACAATGTATAAATTAGCTGGCGATTCTGCCAGCAGCCTGTTTTGTTGATTGTCATGACAATAAAATCCCCAGGATACTTTCTGGTTATAGTTGTCACGTCATCCAATATCTTCCCTGTATCTCAGCTACTACATCCTATACACTATAGCAGTCAGCCTGCATTTGCAAAAGCAGTCATAACTCCATGACTGTGCATAGTTTGGGGTTGTGCTATTCATAATGCTGTAGGCAGAAAGTATATAAGGCAACCACTCTTAGCTAGGGTTTCTCCAGAGGTTGCTATGGTTTCAATGAGCTGTGCTTGATTGAACTCCCATTTGATGGTGCCTGCATAGTTCCAGGGACAACATCACTTGGCAAAGCTAGCTGTAAGGGTGAAACTCTGACCACCCTTCTAAGGCCTTGTACACACAACCGTTTTCCTCGACAGAATCCATCAAGAAACTTGGTGGCAGAGCTTTTTTTGCCGAGGAAAACGGTCGTGTGTATGCTTTTCATCGAGAAAACTGACGTGGAACTCGACAAGGAAAAAAGAGAACAAGTTCTCTTTTTCCTCGTCGGGAGTCTCAATTTCCTCGCCGTCTTCCTCGTCGGGCTGGTTTTCAGCGAGAAACACGTCCATGTGTATGCTTAGAAACCCGTGCATGCTCAAAATAAAGTATGACATGGGAGCGCACCTTCGGTAAAAGTAGCGTTTGTAATGGAGATAGCACATTTGTCACACTATAACAGACTGAAAAGTGCAAATTGCCTCTCACCAAACTTTTACTTAACACGCAGTAACATGAGATTAGCAAAAGCAGCCCCAAGGGTTGTGCCAGTGGAATCGAACTTCCCCTGCCGTCTATGTGTTGTACTTGGTCTTGATAGTGTGTACGCAAAGAAAGCTTGTCAAGATTCTCAACAAGCCTAACAAGGAACTCGTCGAGGAAAACTATGTGTCTTTTCCGTCGAGTTCCTCGGTCGTGTGTACGATGCCTGAGGGTTGCATTCTTCCAACTGACCAACGATGTATTGGGCATGTTTACCAATCTTCCCCTTAGTGAATTGGTTTTGTTAAGGATTCACTGAGGTCTGAAAATTATTTAGGTGTTCCTCTTGAGTAAAAAGTATGAGAACGGCTGGTCTATAAATTGCAATAATCCTTTTATCATCCAAACCATCCTCTTTGCTCTTCCCAGGATCTCTTGGCTATTAGCTCTCTTGTCAGCTCTTCCCATGCTCACCTACAGGATTTCTCCAAAGCCTCCTCCATCCTCTGGAACTTTTTATTTTATCCCGTCTGTCTATTCTCTACTCTGTCCGCCTTTAGACAATCCCTATCAACTCATCTTCAGGGAAGCCTATCACATCTCTACAACTGAACAAGTAAACTTTTACATTCTTCATCAACTTTCTCCTTGCTTTTACATTGCAAGCAGGGGCGGACTGACCATTGAGGAACTCGGGCACTGCCCAAGGGCTCCATGCCACTAGGGGGCCCAATCAGGGTTGCCAGGCTCATTAAAACCAGGGACAGTATGTAAAAAAAAAAATTGTTTTACTTTTTTTTTTTTTTTACATCTGTCCGATATGTCCAAAACCGACATGCTTTTGATGTGAAAATCCCGAGATTTTAGCTGCCCCGCCTCTGTACTGCCACCTGGCTTGGTGGCCATCTGTAAGCCTTTGGGGCCCCATAATCTTCTATTGCCTGGGGGCCCCATGAGTTGTCAGTCTGCCCCTGATTGCAAGCTCACAGAACAGGACCCTCCTAACCCTCTTGTCTTGAATTGTATTGTAACTGTACATCCTTTCTTTATATTGTAAAGTTCTGCACAAACTGTTGGCGCTATATAAATCTTATATTGTAATAATATATCAATAATAATAACAATTACAATGCCCATAGCATTAAATGCTTCCCATGTCTCTGTGAAGCTATAAAACCCCTGGGATTTGTGATGTTGACGGAGAAGCAACATTAAATCTGCTGAGTATATTTTCAGATCTTGTGAGAGAGATGGACAGAAAAGGGTCACATGACCACCAATAAAAATGTCTATGGCTATTTGGAGGCCATTTTTATTAAATGATGTTAGCAATAGTTACCTTAGAACCCTGAGCAGGTGTTTTTCTGGGTTCTATTGGGGAGATTTTCCTTCACATCCAAAGTCAAGACACAGGGGTGAATTTACTAAAATTGGAAAGTGAAAAATCTGGTGCAGCTGTGCATGGTAGCCGATAATCAGCTTCTAACTTCAGCTTGTTCAACTAAGTTATGACAAAAAAAACTGCACTCTCCAGTTTCAGTAAATTGATGCCACTTATCTCTCCAAATAAGGGAAATGGCGTCACACACAGCTGTCACCACAAAACAGTACCCCAAATGAAAGATTTCCCCAGTATTCCTGTTCTGTAAACAACTGTAGGAATAGAGAAATTCTTTGGAGGACTGCTTCCACTTCCTATCATGTATCACTGTACAGACACATACTATATTTGCAATTACTGCAATGTATATAGTATCTTAGCTGGGTAGACTTAGAAAAAGTTTTATTCAGAATTTAAAAAGAGTATTGGTATTATTCATGTTTTAATATGATTTTGTAATAAAAGTGAATACTTTTTACCACTAACTTTTTTGGTACCATGAAAGCCACACTTGTGTTTCCTTGTTCTTTTGTTAGTGGAAAAAACCTGACAAGGATTCTAGCCCCCGGCCACTCTATTCAAAACAACAACAAAAAAAAAAGATTTTGGCTGAACACAAACTTTAAGTACCAGTTTACCAGGCATCGAGCCATGAGGATCCCTATGAGAGACATTTGTAATCTCTTTATCTTGATATTTGTCTAATTAGAAGGTGGTACGAAAAAGAATACTAACCTCCATGTGAAACTTAGAAAATAATTCTAAGCAAAAGGTAGGAATGATAAGTGTAGTATTAATGTGCAGCAGGGGTCTCAAACTGGCGGCCCTCCAGTTGTTGCAAAATGACAAGTCCCATGAGGCATTGCAAGGCTGACAGTTACAAGCATGACTCCCACAGGCATGATGGGGCTTGTAGTTTTTGCAACAGCTGGAGTGCCGCCAATTGGGACACCTGATGTAGCTCTGGGGGTCCCACTGTCCTGCAATTCTAAGTTCCAGCGCCCACTTGCATCCCTTCTGGTGACATAATTTCCATCTGTGCGCTCCACGCTGGTTTGGTGTTAGACTTCCTGGACCCATAGGGACCTCTGTGCCTCCAACCATCTCCTTTCACCCTGCAGGGCTACCCCCCCCCCAGGGTTGAGTACTATTGATGAGCACTTTTACAACTTACTGTATGTATTGGCTATAACTCACTTTTTTACCCTGAAAATAGAGGGTAAACTGTGCCTGCATGTTATATGCAGGAGGCTGTGGAAATATTTTTTTCTGAAACTTCCCTTTTAAAGTTAAGGTGCGTGTTACATGCCTGTGCTTGTTATACGCTGATAAATACGGTATATCTTGTGAGTGTTTTTAATCCTGTGATAATAACACCTGTACAGTAATACTACACTGAGGTGGAACCCCCCCTTCTTCTCTTATCATATCTTTTCAGAGTTGTACACACTCTTAGGATGGCGGCCATCATTAGTTACTTATGATTGATGGACTTATGGACTGAGCTTGTCTGCTTTTATTCATGTCCATTGTTACATAATTACATAGTTTGTAAGGTTGAATAAAGACAAAAGTCCATCCAGTTGAACCTGTGTTGGTGTGATTATATGTAGAAAATAATTTCCCATACCCCTGTATATTGTTTTTGCTAAGATGCACGTCCAATGGTCTTTTAAAACTATCCATACTTCCTGCCGACACCACAGATTTTGGAAGAGAGTTCCACATCTTTACTGCATTGAAAAAACCCTGTGCAGTTTAAGGTTAAACTGCTTCTCTTCCAGTCTCATCTTGTGGCCCTGTGTCCTCTTACACTCCCTGGGAATGAAAAGTTTCATAATTATGCTAGCATCACTCGTATTTGTATATTGCTATCATATCTCCAATCAAGCATCTCTCCTCTAGTAAGAATAAATTTAGCACTTATAGTCATTCCTCGTAATTGAGGTCCTCCAGTCCCCATATTAATTTAGTTGCCTTTCTCTGGACTCTCTCCAGGACATCATTTCTGAGTATTGGTGACCAGAACTGGACACGATACTCCATATGCGGCCACACCAGAGTTTTATAAAGTGGCAGGATTATCATTTTATCTCTGGAGTAAATTCCCTTTTGATTGCATGCTAATATTCTGGCAGCTTTGGTAGCTGCAGCTTGACACTGCATGCTATTACTCAGTCTGTCTCCTACAAGAACCTCTAGATCCTTCTCCATCCTGGAATTCCCTAGAGGTTCCCCCAATGAGTAACTTGCATTTATATTTTTACTTTCAAAGATTTTCATTTGTTCAAAACAAGAATACATGAAATACACTTTTTCCAGCGAGGCATTATAAGAACCTTTGTGAGTATAAGTAAGATCAGCGCTTAAGGTAAGGTAAGGCCGAATGCTCTGGATCGGCTTCATGTTTCTTACTTACTTACGCTTTTTGATATCTGTAGCCGCAGTTTGGGTGTAGTACTCCCGGAAACCCTAATGGGATCTTACTGTACCTGGAGAACCACCCCTAAATAACTAGAGAAAAACAATAACTATGGGTAAACATTGAGTTTTGCATATGGAAAAGGAGTACTGGTACCAAGCCTTCATGCCCCATGGGAAGAGCCCTTTGTCAGATTATTCTAGAGGTGCTTAATCCAAAGGGTCACTTTGCTTGTTGTAATGGGCCATAGTGTAGGAGAGAAGGGAGAGATTGGATGGTTAGGAGAATAGAAGAAGAGAGAAAGAAGAGTCAATCAACAAGAAGTGAGGTGAAGTTTAAGTGGAGATGAATATTTGTTAGGCCTGTACACCAGGGATGAAATAGATGCCCATGCGCAGGGCCCAGGGTTCCCAGATCAATTCAAACTTAGCTGTTGAATTCAATAAGATAATAATCCACAGGACATAATCCACAATATTTTATGTATGGCAGATAAGGAGACCCCGGGTTGTTTCCATGCTTTGGCTATTGTTAGCTTGGCACCTAGTAAGATAAAGTGAATCAGTTGGTTTTGGAAGTCTTGGGGAGGTTTGCGTTAAGGAGAGCAATGGCTGGGGTTCTTGGGTTCTGGAAGTTCGTCACTTTTTGGATCAAGGTGCAATTATATTTTTATCCCCCAAGTGCATTACCTTACATTTACCAATGTTAAACTTCAATTCCCATCTAGTAGCCCACTCTATTCATTTATTCAGGTCTTCTTGTAAAGTTTCTATATCCTTCTATGATGTTATTGTATTAGAGACCTGTTCTATTTTGGGCATACATCCTCTGTGCATTGGATTTCTCCTGTTTTTAACCACTTGCTTACTGGGCACCAATACCTCCCTCCTGCCCAGGTGAAATTTCAGCTTCCGGCACTGCGTCGCTTTAACTCACAATTACGCGGTCGTGCGACATGGCTCCCAAACAAAATTTACGTCCTTTTTTCCCCACAAATAGAGCTTTATTTTGGTGGTATTTGATCACCTGTGCGGTTTTTATTTTTTGTGCTATAAACAAAAAAGTGCAACAATTTTGAAAAAAAAAAAAATGTTGCTATAATAAATATCCCAATTAAAAAAAAAAAAAAAACATTTTTTTTCTCAGTTTAGGTCCATACGTATTCTTCTACATATTTTTGGTAAAAAAAAAAAATCGCAATAAGCGACTGGTTTGTGCAAAAGTTATAGCGCCTACAAAATAGGGGACAGAATTATTATTTTTTATTTATTTATTTTTTACTAGAAATGGCAGCGATCTGCGATTTTTATTGGGACTGCGACATTATGGCGGACACATCGAACACTTTTGACACATTTTTGGCGCCATTCACATTTATACTGCGATCAGTGCTATAAATATGCACTAATTACTGTATAAATGTGACTGGCATTGAAGGGCTTAACACTAGGGGGTGAGGAAGGGGTTGAATGTGTACCCTGCAATAGTGTTCTAACTGTGGGGAGGGGGACTGACTGGGGAGGTGACCGATCTGTGTCCCTATGTACAAGGGACACAAATCGGTCTCCTCTCTCCATGACAGGACGCTGTCTCTGTGTGAGCCGGCAATGAGAGATGATCTCATATGTTTACATTTGAGATCATCTCTCATTGGCCGCACAGATCGCATCGCAAACAGCCACTCTGATTGGCCGTTCGCGGCGATCTGTAATTGGCTGTGTCCAAGGGGCACGGCCAACACAGAGTTTCCCCGCTGCACGCTCGGGAGAAGGCGAGGGGAACGAGGAAAGGGACGGACATCAATTGACGTCCTGTTGGATTTTCAGGTCCGCGCTGTAGCCGTCATTCGGCTATAATGCGGGCCTCAAGTAGTTAAAGGTAATTTGCAAACATTCTGCAAGTCTGCTGACAGTAGACATGTGCACAGAATTTTTTTTCGTTTTTTTTTGTTCCGTTTCGTATGGTCCCGTCTGTTCGTTTCCGTTCGTTTTTCGTAAGACGCCCGTTTTCCCATTCGTTCCCGTTCGTTTGTCGTACGACGTGATTTTTTCGTATTCCGATCGTTTCGTATTTCCGTTACCGTTTTATTTTCGTACATGCGGGCTGATTCGTTATTCTGTTCAATTCATGTTCGTTTCTTGTTAGACAATAATTATCGTGAATTTTCGTCAATTTGCATTCTGTGTATCTTGAATGCTTTTCTTTTGTTAGTGTCAGTTGTATGTTCATTGTTCAATGACATCTATAACAAAAGAATTTCATTATGTATATTGAATGAATTCCTGTCTATTATAGGTGTCATATCAACATACGAAAATAACAAGAAACAGGTTCAAATGCAAATCTTTTGTTTATGTTTTTTTTTTGAATGGCCAGAGAGTTATGCCGCGTACACACACGGTCGTTTTTTTGCGATGAAAAAAAAAACGACGTTTTCAAAAACGTCATTTAAAATCATCGTGTGTGGGCAAAACGTCGTTTTATGTCTTCAAAAAAACGATGAAAAAAAGATTCGAACATGCTTGAATTTTTTGTGTCGTTTTTCAAAACGTCGTTTTTTGTGTCATAAAAAGTCACCGTGTGTGGGCAAAACGATGTGCAAAACGACGTTTTCAACCCCGCGCCTGCTCAGAAGCAATTTTTCAGACGGGAGCGCTTGTTCAGGTAAAACTACTGTTCAGAATGGATTAAGCACATTCGTTTCTTTTTAAAAGTATAATGAAGCAAAGAATGCGCTGCATTTGAACCAATGCATTTAAATGCTACACTAAATTCCTAGTTTGTTGTGGCTCATCTTGTTACATAGTTGACATTTCAAAAAACTTTTTATTTAAAAATAAAAAAAAGGGAGATGATGTGCTTAAACCAAAAAAGAGGAAATAAAGAAATAAAGACCAAAAAAAAAAAAAAAAATAGAATGTCAAAAGGTTAACAGATCTTGTTACATATTTCTGTTAACCTTTGTTTTTTTTTTTTCTTTATGTCTTTATTTCCTCTTTTTTTGTTTAAGCACATCATCTCCCTTTTTTTTTTTTAAATGTTTAAATGTTTATCAAAATGTGAATTCTGGTTGATTTTGGAGTGTGTGAAGTGACCCAACATATTTTTTATTTATTTTTTAATAAATTACCAACAAGGAGGTTGTTGTCCCATGTTCCTTATTTTTTTTAAATGTGTCTGCCTACTCAGTAAATGATCTCTATATATTGTTCAAAATACACATGTACAAATTTTGCAACGAAAAAAAAAAGACATTTATTTCTGTCGCAAAGCAATAAAGCAAATCAAAAAATTACACACATCTGGCAAATAAAAATGTAATCAAAATAAAAACAAAAAAGCCAGGAAGAAAGCAAAGGAGACCCTGCTGGTATTTGAAAAGACAAGGGTCCAACAAAGCAACACTGACGTCTGTCAAGACAAAATAAATTTGATTAGGGGCACCATCATTTCTTCTTCCCTTTACTCTTCCCTGCAGTCTTCCCTGCAGCCTTCCCTGCAGCCCGAGTCTTCGGGGGCTGGGTTCCTGGAGGCAAGGTTGTGGCAGGAGCCAGAGCAGGCTCAGGAAGAGGAGGAGCAGGAGAAGGAGCAGGAGCAGGAAGAGCAGAGAGGACAGGAGTGCTGATCAGCCCAATGTCAATGTCGTCATTGAGCTTGCCCAGTGTGGCCATGCTTATGGCCTTAAAGATTAAGAGCTCGCAGCGCACACGCTGGCCCGGCTCCAGCTTTTGGAGCTTGGCCGCGATCAGCGCTCCAAAGCCCTCTTCTTCACTGGGTTGCTCTCTGATGGCCGCTGTTGCTTCACGGAGCATGGCCTGGGTCTCCTCCTCCATTTGCATGAGTCTCCGTGCCCTTTTTGCGGGAGTGCGTAGAGGAGGGATCTGGGAGATGCAATCTCACCGGCGTGACTCCTGTCCCCCCGTGGGGCCTGCCTCCTCCTGTCTCCCCGTGGGGCCTGCCTCCTCCTGTCTCCCCGTGGGGCCTGCCTCCTCCTGGCTCCCAGTGGGCTCTGCCTCCTCCTGGCTCCCAATGGGCTCTGCCTCCTCCTGGCTTTGCTCTGTCTGTGTAGGAAAAAAAGGGACCTAGTTTGTTGTCCTCATTAATCACACCCATTTCTAAAATCCTGACATATGCTAATTGTCTGAAAAAATCGTTTACACACAGGGCACACATCCCTAATTTTGTGGCCTCTTACCCAGCTACAGATATGTGCCCCCTAGCGGTGGGGGGTTGATGTTGGCTGAAATTGCTCAGTAGGGGGCCTTTCCACAAACTAAAAATGGATGTTTTGTTTTGTGGGGGTGGCCAAAATGGGAATTAACAAAAAGGCTGTTTCTCATCTGCGACCCCTTCCCGGTGTATTGTGTTTACCCCCCTAGAGGTGTACCCAAAATTTACACACAATCATTATGACCTGTGCATTTATGGATTTTGTCCCCATTCTGTTTTGCGGCTATTGCCTAGTGACATGTTCCTAATTTTTGCTGCAATCATATATAATTTACAACACTTGTAACATCAATTTGACAACATTATTCTACATTGCAGTTCATAATTTGTTAGTAAAATGCAATACCTGGCTCCATGGGTCACAATCTGGGTCCTCCAGTAACTCAGCCTCTTCCTCCGAGGTAGCCTGCTCTTGCCTGCAGGGAAGACTGGAGGACTGACTGCAGGGAAGAGGGGCCTGTCTCCTTGGGGGAAGGGTCGACACGGATGGCCGGGATTCTATATGGTCATCCAGGAACTGCAGCTGATTATAATACCAGAGGTTTGGCCTATATACGGACTCAGCTGCAGCTCCTGATCGGATTGAGGCCTGGACTAATGACCGTTGGGTCCTGTAGGTGCCCCTAATCGAATTTATTTTGGTCTTCACAGTCGCAGTAGTTGCATTTGGGACCCTTGTCTTCACAAATACCAGAATGGTCTCCAGTGCTTGCTTCCTGGCCTCTTTGTTTTTATTTTTTTTGTTTTTTGTTTGCCAGAGGACTGGCTGCTCCCTCCATCTTTGTATGAATTCTGTAAAAAATTCCTGCTCCTTGAAGGCCTCCATGTTGTCTGCATGTGAAATGGAAAAACCTAGTGTCAGTGAAGCCACTCCTACTACTAAAAGCTTTAAAACACCATATCTTCTCTAGCACACAACATCATCCACTGTTCAATAATATTAACGTCAAAAATTCAGTTACATACCGTCGTATGATTCGATCGTGACTTGCGCCTTCTTCCGCAGACTGTGAACGTCGCTTTCAATGACGTCGGATCCCTTTAAACACTGCGCACGTGTGACGCGACGCACACGTGTGATGCGAGGCATACCCCGCCCCTGACGTTCGGTCTCGTCCTTTACACGCCCCTTTCTCTAACTTTTTTTGGTGGGTGTCATTTCTGGAGGAACAAGCCCGGGCAAAAATATGGCAAGCTCAAGCCAGGAGGCAGGCCAGAGCCAGACCAGAAGAAGCTCCAGGCGGAGGTACAAGGCCTCAAACATGGCTTTCAAGGAGATGGTGGAGATGGTGACCATCTTTCAGCAAGAGGACTATGATGGCAAGCACGGCCCTTACCTTCACCCCAATAAGGTGAAGGCGGACATAATGGAGAAAGTCATTAGGAGCCTCAGGCGGAAATTTGGACAAAGCAGGAGCAAAGAACAAGTCAGAAAGAGGTGGTCTGACCTAAAGAATAGAGAGCCAGAGCAGCTGCAGCGAATAAAAAGAATGATTCGAAACAAAAGTAAGTAATTTTGATGTGGCCTCATTTTTGGTGTTTGTTCTTTGTGCCATGTGCTTCTTCTTTCAGGTTGTACTGTATCTGTTTGTGCTCACACTAAAATTGGTCGTAGGAGTAGTCGATCATTCGTCGCTTTTTGTACTAATAAACGACGATCTTCATGACTAGTTCCCGTGGACAAATCGGAGTGCAACCACTGTATCCTCTAAAAAGGGCGTATTTGTATGATTGCAGTTTGAACATACGACGACTCCTACGACCAGTTATTGTTCTCACAAACATTAAAGTTGTGACATCTTTATTATGTTTTTAATGTGACATCAATTGTTTTTTTTTTAATGTAGATGTGTACCTAGTAGATGTGAATAATTAATAGTAATAACAATACGCAGAAAAAGGAGAGTGTGCTCAGCAGTGGATTCTACACATGTGGACTCTGTAGTTGTATTTTTAATTATCTTTCATCCCTCTAATCTTTTACCTTTCTGGTTTCCCTTTCTTCTATTTCGTAGGGCGTAAGGAAGCATCAAGGCAGGACGCAAGTACTGATCAAGTAACACCCCCGAGGGATCTGGATGAAGGGGAAGCTGCCACCACATCCGGTAATGTGTCTGATAACACAGATACACAGGTTATGTAGGTACTAGGATTAATTTTTATTAATACATGGTTTGCTCGCACATTTCAGGAGCAAGTCGTGCTGGGTCAGCACTTGATAAGGACACTGCACCTTACCTCATTCGAGAAATATGGTCCTGCGCCGAACAAATTGAGGACATCCAGCAAGCATCCAGACAAGTCCTGGAAAATACAAAAAGGGTGGGACTCCAGCTCAAAAATGTCCTGGATGTTTTGGGGAGGGTTTAAAGTATTTTTTTTTTTATTTTTTATGTACGTTTTGTTAATGAGAGGAACAAACACTATTTTATAGTTATTTTAATCACCAGAAAAAAAAAAAAAAAAAAATATGATTGTATAGTTATTTTAATCACCAGAAAAAAATAAATATGATTGTATAGTTATTTTAATCACCAGAAAAAAAAAAAAAAAAAATAATATGATTGTATAGTTATTTTAATCACCAGAAAAAAAAAATAAAAAAAATATGATTGTATAGTTATTTTAATCACCAGAAAAAAAAAAAAAAAACATATGATTGTATAGTTATTTTAATCACCAGAAAAAAAAAATATGATTGTATAGTTATTTTAATCACCAGAAAAAAAAAAATATGATTGTATAGTTATTTTAATCACCATAAAAAAATAAAAAAAAAATAATATGATTGTATAGTTATTTTAATCACCAGAAAATAAAAAATAAAAAAAATATGATTGTATAGTTATTTTAATCACCAGAAAAAAAAAAAAACATGATTGTATAGTTATTTTAATCACCAGAAAAAAAAAAAAATATGATTGTATAGTTATTTTAATCACCAGAAAAAAAAAAAAAAACATATGATTGTATAGTTATTTTAATCACCAGAAAAAAAAAAAAGGGTTTTTGTTTGAATCACTAGAAAAAAACCAAAGGATTGTACCTGTTTTCTTGTTCAAATAATGTTAAAAATTAAAAAAATTGTCACTTTCACAATTGTGTGGCTTGTTATTTTATATGAATGCTGACCTTCAAAATATGTTACTGCTGGTAACATCAAACAATGATGGATATTTAGACCATTCAAAACACATAAAACACTATGATAACCTAGGAGGCAATGAAAATACACAAACATTCACAATATTGTAAAAAAAATAAGTAGACTGTTTCTTTCATTAAAGATTTTTATTATGCAAATCAGCCAAGATCTGGCATTGGTATGGCCCCCCTACCCATAAAGTAGTCCACGTAGGCCTGGCGCACAGCACGTGCATTTTGGGGGGCCAAGCCTGGATGGCCTGCCTCACGGGCCACATCAGGTACATGAACTGCCTCGTCAGGCAATAAAGCAATATAATTGACAGAATGTCTTCTGAGATAATTATGGAGGATACAGCAACATAAAATGATGGTATCCCATTTGTATTCAGCCATGTTTATGGCCGTTAAAAACAAGCGGAACCCGCTGGCCATGATGCCAAACGCATTCTCAACCACTCTTCTGGCTCTGGCCAGCCGATAATTAAAGACCCTCCTCTCATGGGTGAGGGCACGTTGGGGAAATGGCCTCAGGAGGTGGGGACCCAAGCCAAATGCCTCGTCTGCAATGAACACAAAAGGAAGCCCCTCTTCGTTCTCCTCCGCAGGTGGCAATCCCAGCTCCTCCGACTGAAGCCGTTGGGCAAACTCGGTCTCGGCAAAGACCCCGCCGTCCGACATCCGCCCATTCTTCCCAACGTCTAGATATAGAAATTCATAATTTGCTGAAACCACCGCCATCAGCACGACACTGTGGAACCCCTTGTAGTTATAAAAATGGGATCCGGAATGGGGTGGTGGCACGATGCGGACGTGCTTGCCGTCAATAGCTCCTCCACAATTCGGAAAATTCCAGCGCTGGGAGAATTCCGCTGCCACAGTCTGCCATTCCTGTGGCGTGGTGGGGAACTGTAGAGAAACCGAAAAAAAAATTATTCAAACAAACATTCCTAATAGAATATCCAAAAACATTCTTGGATCCTAAAAAAAGAAGAGCGTTAAGTTCAAGTATTAATTATTGACCCAATCATAAATTAAAAATAATTACTAAGCATATTAATCACACCCTCTGATGGTCACAAAACACAAACAAAATAGGGTGAGGGGGGGCCCCAAGATGAGTTTGAGACCTTGAAACATTTATTTAAAAAAAAAAAAGGGAAATTGTAAAAAAGATTGGGGGGGGAGGGGGAACTACAATAGGGAACAAAAATCAAGGGGGATATAGGGACTTCAAAATACTGAACAACAATAGGGAACAAAAATCAAGGGGGATATAGGGACTAGGCTAGGTGGGCTTGTACATTACTCAAAAATATGAAAAATAAGAACAGTTTGTGCATTTAAAGGACACCACTTACCTTAATATACTCCTCCTGCAAAACCTGGATTATGGCACAACAGGTGTCCGGGATTATGAGGCCCAGAGCCTGGGGGGAGATGCCCGTCGAGAACTTCAAGTCCTGCAGACTTCTCCCTGTTGCCAGGTACCGCAAGGTGGCAACTAGCCGCTGCTCAGCAGTGATGGCTTCCCGCATAACGGTGTCCTGCCTGGTGATATAAGGCGACACCGAAGCCAAAAGCTGCTGGAATACGGGGTCAGACATCCAAAGAAAATTCCTGAAATCATCAGGGTTATTTTCTTGGATCTCCCGCAGCAGAGGCATATGAGAGAACTGGTCCCTGCGAAGAAACCAGTCCTTGGCCCACAAAGTCCTTCTCGCCCTCCTCAAGGACCGGAGCCGGGATGCAGCACACATCCTAACAAGATGCAAAGCACGCTCTCGGCGACGAGAACGTACCCGCAACATGGTTAGAAAACGGTCGTCAAATCAGATCACACTAAAAAAAAAACGCGCTGAAGAACAGAAAGGCCTCTGAAGAACGACCTGCAAAACAGTAACGTGCAAACAAGAACGCACTGCCAAAACAGATACGATCTGAAAACAAGCACTGTAACACAGATACGAACCCAAAAGCACAAACTGTAAGACAGAAAACGTTTTTTAAAGCACGAAGACTGAAAAGCGCGAATCGTCTCTCACCAAACTTTTACTAACACGCAGCAACACGATATCAGCAAAAGAGGCCGTCTTCCGCATGGAAATGACCCTTTATAGTCCCGTCGTACGTGATGGACGTCACCGCGCACTGCTCGAGCTTTTGTGAAAAACGATGGTGTGTACGCAACGTCGTTTTGGAAAATGAAGTTTGAAAAACGTCGTTTTTTTTTCATGAGAGAAAACGTCGTTTTTTTTCATCGCAAAAAGTGATCGTGTGTACGCGGCATAACTCTCTGGCCATTCAAAAAAAAAAAAAAAAAAGATTTGCATTTGAACACGTTTCTTTTGTTATTGATATGACACCTATAACAAAAAAATTGCCTTCAGTATTTTGAATACACAGAAAAAAGAAAAAGGAATTCATTCAATATACATAATGAAATTCTTTTGTTATAGATGTCATTGAACAAAGAACATACAACTGAAAACGAACACAAAACGGATTCAAACAAAATACACAATGCAAACCTCTTGATACAGATTTAATTTTCGTTATTTTGCCATTTTCGTTTTGTCGTTTTTTCCCGTCGGATCGTTCGTAATTGCGGTCGTTCGTTATGCGGCTCATCCGTTATCCCGTCGTTTTCGTATTTTGGTGCTTTAATATTTTCGTATGTACACATTATCCCGCGGGTACGAAAATGAACATTTTCGTACGAAAATAACATTCGTACGAACGGGAATGCACATATCTAGCTGACAGTTCTGGTTCAGTTGTGTCGTGCAATAGTCATCCCACCACAGGGGTCACTGTGACTTGCAGAGCTCTTGCTGTAGACTCACCACTCCAATTTTTCTCTTAGGGGTGTCAAACTGGTGTCCCTTCAGCTGTTGCAGAACTACCAGTCCCATCATGCCTGTGGGAGTCATGCTTGTAACGGTCAGCCTTGCAATGGCTCATGGGACTTGTAGTTCTGGAGGGCCGCCAGTTTGACACTTGTGTGAGATTTGGCACGCAAATTTGCTACAAATTGGAAAAGTGTCAACTAGAACTTGTGCTTCAAGTGCCCTGCAGGTGCACAACTTGCCAGTAAAAATATGCAGCAAGCTAAGACTTACGATTCAACACTGCCACAAATTTGTGGCAAATTATCCTCACTGTGTGTAATATACATTTCACAGTATTTTGCACTAGCCACAGTTTATATCACAGCAATCTGAATTACATACGAAAGTGTTACAACATTTCAAGCGTGCCAAGGTAAGTTTATCCAAGGAATGCAACAGTGAAGGAATAGAGAAAGAGTAACACATATGAGTTGTTGTATGAGCATTATCCCCCTTCATGTATCTGTCTCATTCTGGTTTAAGAATAGCACATTATTAAACAAAAATATGATTTTGAAACCTCTTTAAAATGCTCTAATTATATATTCTTACCATTTAGAAGGCTACTCTTAAAGAAAGCTATTGACAACTCGCTAGTGCTTAGTTAAAAGATTAAGGTGAAGCTCATAAAATTGCAATTTAATTAAAGTTTCCATTAAAGAGCTTCAGTGCTTTAAAGATTAAGCAAAAAGTCTTTTTATATGAAGTTTAAATTTTAGTCCAAAAGCTTCAATGTGTCGATGTAGCAGATGTCCGTGAACGCTTGTCTTTTTTACTGTCACAAAAACTAATGAAACATTAATTAATGATACTGCATTTCAAAGGCCATATTCAATTTAGAAGAGTGCTCTTTTCAGGTATCAGGTGAGGAAGACTAAGTGACACCTGGAAGCAGGTGCTGTCGTGCAAACTCAAAACAAACAGAGTTTTAAAGCATACTTTGCGGAACTTAACAGACACCTGAAATTGTTCCAGCAGATGGAAGGACATGTAATCTGCTGCTACAAGATGAATCTTGGCTGCAATTAAATAAACATTAAATACATTACAGCTTACCACAATTATACAGTATAGCGAGCTAATTAATCTTGTCACTATCATATTTAGTTACGCTTTTGGAGAACTGTTTTAATCCTGCAATAAATAAGTACATGAAGAGCCTTGACTGTTTTTTTATGTTTAAGGCCTCATTTCCACTGGCGTTTTTACAGCCACTTTTCTGATCGTTTTTTGCAGCTTAAAAACGCCTGTCCATGTTAGTCTATGGCCTCATGCCCACCATGACGTTTTTGAGCTGTAGATGGCTAAGCTGCAAAAAAAACGCGGGACCAGTGCGTTCTGAAGCTCCAGCAATAGAGCTGTAAAAACGCCAGACATTAAAAAACGCTCAAAAACGCGCAAAAACGCGGCCGCGGCGTTTTAAAGCTTTTTTTTTTTTTTCTAAAATAAACATGGACAGGCGTTTTTAAGCTGTAAAAAACGTGGCTGTAAAAACGCCAGTGGAAATGAAGCCTTAAATCTGGACTCTAGGTGAATTTATAAACACATTAATCCAGTTACTGTATATACTCGAGTATAAGCCGAGTTTTTCAGCACATTTTTTTTGTGCTGAAAATGCCCCCCTCGGCTTATACTAGAGTCAGCTTTTTGCGCATGATCTCTCAGATTTGGTGCCCCGGTACTGGCTGACCGTAGGTCTCCTGGACTCCAAACTTGACACACATGTAGCCCCACTCTTTCTCTACAAGGGTACAAAGTTTATTGTCCGGAGGACCTACGGCCGGGGAGCACCGATTTTTCAAAGCTGGGCACCCCTTCCATAGACTCCGATGTTAAACAGTAATTTCTCCGGTGACTTTGGGGACCGGGTACCAGCCGGTCATAGGTCCCCTAGCTCCATTTCTCCTCTACAAGTGTGCAAAGTTTGTTGTCTGGGGGACCTACCGCTGTGGAGCAACGATTTTTCAAATCGGGCACCCTTTCCATAGACTCCCATGTTAAACGTCAGCCTAGTCATGGACACAGTGTGGCATGAGCATAAGGAGGCATGGGCACAGTGAGGCATGGGCACAGTGAGGCACAGTGAGGCACAATGAGGCACAGTGAGGCATGCCGATGGACACCCTAGGCTTATACTTGAGTCAATAGGTGTTCCCATTTTTTGTGGTAAAATTAGGTGCCTCGGCTTATATTCGGGTTGGCTTATACTCGAGTATATATGGTACATTTTTATTTTAAAACCTTAAAGTGATTGTAAAGGTTGTGATTTTTTTTTAATAACAAACAGGTTATATTAACCTGGTATGTGCAATAATTTTGCACAGAGCAACTCTGATCCTCTTCTTTTTGGGTCCCTCGACCAAGGGGGGGGGGTCAAGAGATAGGCGTGGGGGGAATTTTATTTTACTTTAATATATAGAAGGCATTAAGACCATCAGCAAGAAGCTTGGTGAGAAGGAAACAACTGATGGAGCGATTTTTTGCACATAGAAGAAATACAAAATAACCATCAATCGCCCTTGGTCTGGAGCGCCATGCAAGATTTTGCCTCATGAGGTAAGGATTATCATGAGAAAAGCAAAGGATCAGCCCAGAACTACATGGGAGGAGCTTGTGAATGATCTCAAAGGAGTTGGGACCACAGTCACAAAACAATGCATTGGTAACACTACGTACCACCATGGATTAAAATCCTGCAGTGCCCGCAAGCTCCCCTTCCTTATAGTGGATGTAAACCCAATTTTTTTTTGATTTTTTTTTTTTTTATGTCACAATGTAGAGTATAAGATTTCCTATCATCTGTGCCCAGTCTTGCCACACAAAGTTAATCCAGCTCTAAACAATCCTCTTTTATTGTTCAATGAAAATTAACAGACTTCCAGATAAAAACCTGTCTAAATAAAAAGTCCTTTCCTCCCTCCTTGCTTTGAGTGACAGGCTATTTACATATCTAGATTGGACATGTTTATCATATGTTATGTTTTATCATAACATGAGGTGATCCACAGTTCATTGTATATTACCAGGATGTGTTATGTGGGGGAGGGGTGGATTTCTCACTTTTTATACTGTGGATCACCTCATATTATGATAAACATAACATATGATACACATGTCCAAGCTATATATGTAAGTAACCTGTCACTCAAAGCAAGCAGGGAGGAAAGGAAATGTTATTTAGACATGTTTTTATCTGGAAGTCTGTTAATTTTCACTGAACAATAAAAGAGGATTGCTCAGAGCTGGATGAACTCTGTGTGGCAAGACTGGGCACAGATGATAGGAAATCTTATACTCTACATTGTGACATCAATTTTTTTTTATAACATTTGTATTGTGTTTTTTCCTGGATTTTTGGTTAATATTCTGCCTCTATCATTTAAAGTACAAATATGATTATAGACCCTTCATTTCTTTGAAAGTGGGCAAACTTACAAAAGCCTGCAGGGAATCAAATAATTATTTTCTCCACTGTATATATACACTATATTGCCAAAAGTATTGGGACACTTGCCTTTACACACACGTGAACTTTAATAACATCCCAGTCTTAGTCCGTAGGGTTCAATATTGAGTTGACCCACCCCTTACAGCTATAACAGCTACAACATTTCTGGAAACATGCACATGAGCTTTAATGGAATCCTAGTCTTAGCCAGTAGGGTTCAATATTGAGTTGGCCCACCCTTTGCAGCTATAACAGCTTCAACTATTATGGGCAGGCTGTCCACAAGGTTTAGGAGTGTGTCTATGGGAAAGTTTGACCATTCTTCCAGAAGCGCATTTGTGTGGTCAGGCCCTGATGTTGGACAAGAACGCCTGGCTTGCAGTTTCCAATCTAATTTATACCATATATCAGGTTAAGGTGAGGACTCTGTGCTGGCCAGTCAGTTTCCTCCACCTCAAACTTGCTCATCCACACTATATTGCCAAAAGTATTGGGCTACGCCTCCAAATTATTTTGTTGGAGTCTTTATTTTTGTGTGTAGCGGTTTCTCAAGGGTTGGGCTTGACCCTTTAGTTCCAGTGAAGAGAACTCTTAAGGCATCAGCATACCAAGACATTTTGAATAATTTCATGCTCCCAAATTTGTGGCAACAGTTTGGGGATGGCTGAGCACCATGACTGACCATGACCATGATGGAGCACCAGTGCATAAAGCAAGGTCCGTAAAGACATGGATAAGTGAGTTTGGAGTGGAGGAACTTGGCTGGCCTGCACAGAGTCCTGATCTCAACCTTATAGAACACCTTTGAAATGGAATAGAGTGGAGACTGCGAGCCAGGCCTTCTTGTCCAACATCATTGCCTGACCTTACAAATGCACTTGTGGAAGAATGGTCAAACATTCCATAGATACACTTCTTTACCTTGTGGACACTGCAGTTAGGGGTTGAACTACACATGGCCAAATAACTGTCTGTGGTATATATATATATATATATATATATATATATATATATATTTTTAGCCTCAATTTTCTTTATCTCTTTTCTTGCGGACACAATGCCCAGAATAGCTGAAGCTGTTATAGCTGCAAAGGGTGGTCCAACTCATTACTAACCACTTGACTACTGGGCACATATACCCCCTTCCTGACCAGACAAAATTTTAGCTTCCGCACTGCGTCGCTTTAACTGACAGTTGCGCGGTCGTGCGACGTGGCTCCCAAACAAAATTGATGTCTTTTTTTTTCCCCACAAATAGAGCTTTCTTTTGGTGGTATTTAATCGCCCGTGCGGTTTTTATTTTTTGCGCTATAAACAAAAAAAGAGCGACAATTTTGAAAAAAGACACAATATTTTTTGCTTTTTGCTATAATAAATATCCCATTTAAAAAAAAAAAAAAAAACATTTTTTATCTCAGTTTAGGCCGATACGTATTCTTCTACATATTTTTGGTAAAAAAATGTAAAGAATAAAAATCGCAATAACCGTATAGCGACTGGTTTGCGCAAAAGTTAAATTGCCTACAAAATAGGGGACATAATTATGATTTTTTTTTATTTTATTTTTTTACTAGGAATGGCGGCGATCTGCGATTTTTTTCGGGACTGGGACATTATAGCGGACACATCGGACACCTTTGACACATTTTTGGGACCATTTACATTTATACAGTGAACAATGCTATAAATATGCATTGATAACTGTATAAATGTAACTGGCAGGGAAGGGGTTAACCACTAGGGGGCGGGGAAGGGGTTAAATGTTTCTTCTACTGTAGTTTGTGTTCTAACTGTGGGGGGAGGAGGGGTGACTGGGGGAGGTGACCGATTGTGTCCCTATGTACAAGGGACACAATCGGTCTCCTCTCTCCCTGACGGGGACGTGGAGCTCTGTAATCGGCAATCGCGTGTGCCCGGCGGCCATCGCGCGCGCCCCTAGCAGCTTTCTATGACTGCACGTCATATGACGTGCAGTCAGGACAATAGAGTTACCCGCCCGCCGTCATTTGACGGTGGGCGGTTATCAAGTGGTTAAAAGACTAAAGCCCCGTACACACGGTCAGACTTTTGCCCAACCAAAATCAAAATCCGACACAATCCGGCTCAGAACCAATGTTAAAATCAACCAACAATAGCAGAAGTTAACCAAAGGGTGGCAGTAAAGAGCAGAAAAGAGCAGAAAAACCACGTGATGATGGAAAAGTTTTAGAAAAGTTTGCAGAAAAGTCCGAGCGTGTGTATGCTATGGGTGTGACCGGACAAATCAATTAGGACAAAAATCCAAGGGAAATTTTGTTGGATGTCCGACCGTGTGCACGGGGCTTTAGACTAGGATGCCATTAAAGCTCATGTGCGTGTTAAGGCAGGTGTCCCAATACTTTTGGCAATATAGTGTATATTTCCACAACACAAGCCATTTTATAATTTAAACTAAAACTAAAGCTCCTGTATAACAACCTAAGCAAATCCCTAATGCAGTTATTATGTGATGCACAAGCCTCATAAAATAAAAATAAAAAATTCTTTTACCTTTTATGACTCATTCTTCATTTGTTTCTCATACACTCCAACACCAGACACTGCAGCTCACAGTACGAAGGTGACATAGGCAGGCAAGCTACAGACTTGCCACAGAATCACAGGAAGCTGCATTGCATGGACTTTACTGGTGGGCTCAACTAGTATTTGGTTGGCCTTTACACGCAAGTGCAGACGCACCTAAAATTAAGTCCTGCAACACATAGTTCTATTTTAATATGTGTATATATATATATATATATATATAGTCTACAGTGTATATATATATGTCTGTATATAGGTCTACAGCTATTAAAGTTTTCTAAAATAGTCAAACAATAAAATTGTCCCTTCCTGCAATTCAACCTGTTGGCGTACAGAATGCCCCCAAGGATCTCATTTCCTATCCAGGTGATGGGATTACTGCTTTTCCCAGAAGTCTGCACTAATCAAATTGCAGGCATCCTTTAATCCTTTAATGGGGTTTTCATTTTTGTGAGATAGTCTTCTATTAAAGGAATAAAGATGATACAACTTTTTCTCATTATATCACTGACATTGCTCGTTTTTCTACAATAAAGGCATATTCTCCCATTTAGAATTCAGTTTGAGAAAGGTCATGGTAAAACAAACGACATTTTTTTTCATAACAGAAAAGGGCAAAAATCTACAGAAAAAGTTTTCTGAAATCTGCAATGTATATAGCCTACTACTGCAACAAAACTGGAGTTATTGTACATTTTAAGTATGCTTACATAACAATAAGAAAAAATACCTGATTCTCTCCCGATATCAGTATCATGTAATCCCGCCGCAGCATTTACATTACATGCAACAAACTGGGGAAACAATTCTCTTTTAGTATGTAAATTGTACCCATTTAGTATTTCAGTCTGTTTTCTTGGAGTCTACCCTTAACCACTTAAGACCTGGACCAAAATGCAGGACCGGGCCCCTTTTTGCGATTCGGCACTGCGGCGCTTTAACTGACAATTGCGCTGTCGTGCGACGTGGCTCCCAAACAAAATTAGCATCCTTTTTTCCCCACAAATAGAGCTTTCTTCTGGTGGTATTTGATCACCTCTGCGATTTTTATTTTTTGCGCTATAAACAAAAATAGAGCGACAATTTTGAAAAAAAATAAATATTTTTTACTTTTTGCTATAATAAATATCCCCCAAAAATATATAAACAATTATTTTTTCCCTCAGTTTAGGCCAATACGTATTTTTGTACATATTTTTGGTTAAAAAAAAATCGATTGGTTTGCGCAAAATGTATAGCGTTTACAAAATAGGGGATAGTTTTATTGCATTTTTATTAATATTTTTTTTACTACTAATGGCTGCGATCAGCGTTTTTTTCGTGACGGCGACATTATGACGGCCACATCAGACAATTTTTACACATTTTTGGGAACGTTGTCATTTTCACAGCAAAAAGTGCTATAAAAATACATTGTTTACTGTGAAAATGACAATTGCAGTTTGGGAGTTAACCACTAGGGGGCGCTGAAGGGGTTAAGTGTGTCATATGTGTTTCTAACTGTAGGGGGACGGGTCTGGACGTATGACGTCATTGATTGCCTTTCCCTATATCAGGGAACAGACGATTAATGACAGTGCCACCATGAAGAACGGGGAAGGTGTGTTTACACACAGTTCTCCTCGTTCTTCAGCTCGGGGACCGATCGCGGGACTCAGACCGGGTCACGGACGCGCGTGACCCACGGCTGGGCACTTAAAGGGGACGTACATGTACGTGCTTGTGCCCAGCCGTGCCATTCTGAAAATGTATATCGGCGTTAGGCGGTCCTTAAGGTGCCCTTTTGACTGGATGCTCAAAACAAGTACTGGTATTGCCAAGCACAATCTAGACAGCGATTAGACAGCAATAATAAATCCAACAGCAAACATTTATTACATTGACGATTACCAATTCTTGAATGTGATGGCTGCATTCGTTTTCTTTTTAAGCTTTCTTTGCTTTCTTTTCATCTGGTGATCCAGCCTGTAAGTCTGTTGTTTTTATACAGAACAAGCTCTCCTGAAAAATGTAGCAGTTAGAGTGTTGAGACCATTTAGCACTGACAGGGGGTGTTTACAATGATCAGCTTTTATTTATTAATGCAAATTCTTTATTACTAAAAAAAAAAAAAAAAACTGCTGCTGGAGTTCTGCTTCAATTTGTTAGTGTATGTAAATCTGCTAGTACATCTAAAGAAACTGTCCGGCATTCGGCTCGTGTGTACAGGTATGTACAGATCCTTGTTTGAAAGAAACCGATTTTATGACCAGCTTCTGTCAAACAAGCATCCTCAATAGAACGAGCAATATAATGCAACTTATTAGTCCAGTATTCAGGATATCTAGTGGCAGCAGTCCTGTTATTATAGGTTATAGGTTATAGGTTCTATATATCTAAAGCAGGGGTAGGCAACCTGGGGCCCTCCAGCTGTGGCAGAACTACAATTGTAATTGCCAGCCTTGCAATGCCTTGTGCCCATATACATGATACTGATATCAGGACAGAATCGGGCATTTTTCCTATTGCAATGTAAGCATACTTAAAATGTTCAATTTTTGGGATAAAAAAAAAGTACAATGCCTCATGGGAAATGTAGTTCCACAACAGCTGGAGGGCTACTGGTTGCCTACCCATGACCTAAAGCAGGGATCTCAAACTGGCAGCCCCCCAGCTGTTGCAAAACTAGTCCCATCACTGTTCTGCCTGTGGAAGTCACGCTTGTAACTGTCATCCTTGCAATACCTGATGGGACCTGTCGTTTTGCAACAACTGGAGGGCCGTCAGTTTGAGACCCCTGATCTAAAGCATGCTGGAAAACCAGTGGCTAATCAGCATCTGATCAGTGCACAAAGCCAATGGTCACTAGAGCTAACCTGTGTGTTCTAATGAGGGGGGGGGGGGGGGCAGAACACCATCAGGGAGATCACTGTACTAACATTGCATAGTTAATACAGCAAGGTCCATCTTCATTTTTTTTTTTTTTTTTTTTAGACTGCTGGGTTGAAAAAAAATGTAAAACTTTCCATGTGTATCAGACTGAACACTACCCCTCCCCCAAATTAACAATGCTGCTGTCCATAGGTGTCCCCGGTTCTCCTTCATCCAGAGTGGTGGCACTCTAACACAGATGATATGTTACTGGCCAGATCTCCAAGTAAAAACAGAAAGAAAAACACAACAAAAAAGAAAACGAATGCAGTCACCACATCTAATGGTTGGTAAGCTGCAATATATTACATTTTTGATGCTCTGATCCAAGTATATTTGTGTATATATGTGTAGAGTTGCCACCTGTCATTGATTTGTATAAACTGACTAGTGGTGGCTGTGCACTGCCCTTGCCACTCTGGGCTGTACTGTATGCTATACAGCCATGTGCACCCATAAGCACAATGGGCCAGATTCAGAGAGCCATTACGCCTGTCTAACTGGTGTTAAACTGTAATTTCAAATTACGCGCGTTTTCTAGCTAGTCAAAAACCTCAAACCATGAATAGACTAGTGATGAGCGGAATACGCCATATTCGATTTCGCGATATTTCGAAGAATATTCGCGAATATTCGTTAATATCGAATATTCGTGATATTTTATAAAAAAAAAAAAAAATTGCGAATTTTCGCCAATGCGAAATTTCGCGATTTTTTTTTTTTTTTTATAAAATATCACGAATATTCGATATTTACGAATATTCGGTATATTTTATAAAAAAAAAAAAAGCGAAATTTCACATATGCGGTCGCGAATATTCGTTAATATCGAATATTCGTGATATTTTATAAAAAAAAAAAATTGCGAATTTTCGCCAATGCGAAATTTCGCTAATGCAAAATTTCGCGTTTTTTTTTTTTTTATAAAATATCACGAATATTCGATATTTACGAATATTCGCTATATTTTATAAAAAAAAAAAAATTGCGAAATGTCGCTATTGCGAATTTTATTGTGAATTTTATTGCGAAATTTGAAAAATACGAATATTCGAAATAGCGAATATTCGCCGCGATATTCGAGATATTCGCGAATACTCGAATATGCAATATTCGTAGCGAATATTCGCAATGCGAATATTCGTGAGCAACACTAGAATAGACGGCTGTGGGCTTCAATTCGACTGGATTACGTGTTCATACGCCTTCGGATCTACGCTGCAATAAAATTGCTGCCACTGGGTGGAATTCCCGTCGTTTTCCGCGTCGGGGTATGCTAATGAGCTTTTGCCGGCGATCCCCGAAATTACGATCTTCATTCGCAATCTCTTACGGCATCTTTAGTCATCTTTTCGCTGCGTAAAACTATACCAGCTTTTTGCTGCTCTAATATTAGACAGCCCATGTTAAGTATGGCCGTCGTTCCCGCGTCGAATTTCTACGTTCTCCGACGTCTTTTATTATTTTTTACGTAAGTCGTCCGGGAATAGGAATGTTCGTAAACGCTGCTACTCAAACAACGAATGACGTAACGACGTGATTTCGCGCAATGCACGGCGGGAAATTTCTGAACGGAGCATGCGCAGTTCGATCGCCGCGGGAACGCGCTTAATTTAAATGCCTTACGCCCCCTAATCGCGTATTTCGATTACGCGGCGAGAAATAGACTACGCCGCCGTAGCGTACGGGCAAAAATCTACCAGGATTCGGTGTAGAGCCTGGTGAAATACGGCAGCGTAGAGTATTTCGATTACGCAGCGCAATATTAAGTGTATCTGAATCTGGCCCCATGCCTTTATTTTGTATTTTCTGGACTGCTCAATAACAATGCCTTATGGACCGAAATTGATCTGCACCCATGTCAGGAGGACATTCACTATACAACCTCTTTACTAAGTGAACATTTACATACCAGTTCCTGGGTACAATATCCATACTGTAAATTTCACCAGAGGAGACAATCGTTCTGCATATTGAATGCAAAGGTCAATACTCATTAACACTTTGCTGATAAATCAAGAGTTGAATAGTCTGAAAAACAACCACTAGTAAACGAAATAACAAGGAATAATGACACATGGTTATTTCTTTAACCACTTGCTGACCGCTGCACGCCGATATACGTTGGCAGAATGGCAGCAGTGGGCAAATGGACGTACCTGTATGTCCCTTTTAATAAGCCGTGCGGGGGGCGCACCTGCCGCAAAGTCAATGTTTTCCAGCAGCCCGCGATAGTGTCACGGAGAGGCAGAACTGGGAAATGCTTTGTAAACAAGGCATTTCCCTGTTCTGCCTAGTGACAGGACAGTGATCTACTGCTCCTTGTGATCGAAAGCAGTGATCACTGTTGTGTCACTTGTAGCCCAGCCCTCCCACAGATAGAATCACTCCCTAGGACACACTTAACCCCTTCCTCGCCCCTTAGTGGCTAACCCCTTCCCTGCCAGTGTCATTTACACAGTAATCAGTGCATTTTTTAGCACTGATCGCTGTATAAATGGCAGTGGTCCCAAAATAGCGTCAAAAGTGTCTGATGTGTCCGCCGCAATGTCCCAGTCATGATAAAAATCACAGATTGCCACCATTACTAGTAAAAAAATTATAAAAAAATTATAAAAATAATAAAAATGCCATAAAACGATCACCTATTTTGTAGACGCTATTACTTTTGCTCAGACCAATGAATATACGATTATTGTGATTTTCTTTTACCAAAAATAAGTAGAAGACTACATATTGGCCTAAACTTGAGGAAAGATTATTTTTATATATACCGTATAACGCGCACCACAATTTTAAGAGGGAATTTTCTGGAAAAAAAATATTTTTTAGTCCAAATAGTAAATGCACTTAAAATTAAAAATAAGATAATCAGCAATGTACAGCAAGCAACTCAGAGAGCAGCTACTATGTTCAAGGAGATACACAGTACCTTAGGACTTCTAGCTGTCAGCACTTGTTGGTGGAAGGGAAGGAGCTGGAACTCTCAGGCGGCGTACACACGACCGAGGTTCTCACTGGAAACCAGCGAGAACCTCGCTGGAATGTGCATTCCAGCGAGGACCTCGGCCATGTGTACGGTCTCGGCGAGCTTCCCGTCGGGAAGCCCGTCGAGCAGAAATAGAGAGCACGCTCTCTATTTCCTCGACGGCCCGCCTGGAAGAATTGCTGGTTGATTTCGACGGCCGGCAGGGAACCTCGACGGGCGAAACGATGTGTTCTGCCCGTCGAGGTTCTCTGCCGTGTGTACGCGGCCTCACACATAGGCAGCGCTGGCCGGGACTATAGGGCGGCCTAGGGCTTCTGTTCCCAAGTATTTGACAGTCTGTGATGAAGGGGAGGGTGAGGAGACCCTAATGCCGCGTACACACGATCACTTTATGTGATAAAAAAAACGATGTTTTTAAAAACGTCAATTTAAATGACCGTGTGTGGGGGAAAACGTTGTTTTATGTCTTGTGAAAAACGACAAAAAAAATTGAAGCATGCTTCAATTTTTTGTGTCGTTTTTCACCCGCGCATGCCCAGAAGCTAGTTATGAAGCGAGCTTCAATGGAAAAGAGTGGTGAACGTAACCTCGCTTTCCTAGAGCATTGTGAAAAAAACGATGGTGTGTAGGCAACATCGTCTTTGAAAATTGAAGTTTCAAAAACGTTGTTTTTTACTTCACAGAAAACGTCGTTTTTTTTCATCACATAAAGTGATCGTGTGTACGCGGCATTAAACGTGGGCAGCGCTGGCCGAGACTGTAGCGCATACCTATGGCATACCTCGGAGGGGAAGGAGGGGGACAAGCACCCGCCGTAAATCACCGCCAGAAATCACTGAGCCGTCATCTCCACTCAGCTCTCACTCGGCTGTCACGTCACACACGCACAGTCCCGCCTCCGCCATCGACATTGGACCATCTCATGTGACAGACAGAACACTGGTCCAATGCTAGTGGCAGAGGCGGGACTGTGCGTGTGTGACGTTACAGCGGAGTGAGAGCCGAGAAGAAATGACGGCTCAGTGATTTCCGCCAGGCGCTCGTCCCCCTCCTTCCTCTCAGAGGTATGCTATCGGCGTATAGCACGCACCCGAGATTTCCCCCCTTTTCAGGGGAAAAAAGTGCGCGATATACGCCGATAAATACGGTATATATATTTTTGGGGGATATTTATTATAGCAAAAAGTTAAAAATATTGCATTTTTTTTTTTTAAAGTCGCTCTTCTTTTGTTTAGGTGATCAAATACCACCAAAAGAAACCCCTATTTGTGGGGAGAAAAGGACGCCAATTTTGTTTGGGTGCCACGTCGCACGACCGCACAATTGTCAGTTAAAGCGACACAGTGCCGAATCGCAAACATTGCTCTGGTCAGAAAGGGGGTAAATTCTTCCGGGGCTGAAGTAGTTAAGGTAAACCCTCAACACAGTTTATCCATGGCCCAAAATTAAACATGATAACATAGATTGGTACATTATATATTTGGAATGTTCAATGTAGAGATTCTGCATAAGGTGCACCCAATTCCTTTGCAATATGTTTATATTTCTAATGTTTTGCTGCAAGGAATTGCTACATTTTGGCCAGTTACGCAGAAAAAAAAAATATCACCTTTGCATAATCATGTTCTTTATATACCAGGTAAATGTAAACACTGAACAGAAGATAACAACACGAGTTAAAGCAGACAGTTGTGCAGCATCATCCAGGTTCAGCTGTGCAAACAGGTCATTACCTGTATCAAAGTTTCAGCACCTTAGCTGTTCCATGGAAAAAGTGATGCAAATTGTTTGGAGGCAGCAGATCCCAGTATTGTTTGTCCAGATAGCGAACACCTGGACATGTACCCACTTCTCTCAGATAATTCACTAACGGCACAGTAATATTTCAGTAAAATGTATACAAAACTAAATACTGTATTCATTGTATTAAATGAAGTCATTTTATGTAGTCAAGATCCTCATGTTACATACATAGTAGGTGAGGCTGAAAAAAAGACACAAGTCCATCAAGTCCAACCTATGTGTGTGATTATATGTCAGTAATACATTGTATGTTGTGGTCGTTCAGGTTCTTATCCAATAGTTTTTTTAAACTACCGATGCTCCACGCTGAGACCACCGCCTGTGGAAGGGAATTCCACATCCTTGCGGCTCTTATGGTAAAGAACCCTCTAGTTAAACCTCTTTTCTTCAAATTTTAACAAGTGGCCACGTGTCTTATTAAACTCCATTCCGCAAAAACTTTTTATCCCTATTGTGTGGTCACCAGTATGGGATTTGTACATTGAAATCATATCCCCTCTCTTCTCCAGAGAGAATACGTTCAGTGCTCGTAACCTTTCCTCATAACTAATATCCTCCAGACTCCTTAATAGCTCCGTTGCCCTTCTTTGTATTCGCTCCATTTCCAGCACATCCTTCCTGAGGACTGGTGCCCAGAACTGAACAGCATACTCCCAGGTGCGGCTGGACCAGAGTCTTATAGAGTGGGAGAATTATCATTTTATCCCTGGAGTTAATCCCCTTTTTTAATGCATGCCAATATTCTGTTTGCTTTGTTAGCAGCAGCTTGGCATTGCATGCCATTGCTGAGCCTATCATCTACTAGGACCCCCAGATCCTTTTCCATGTATTAATGTCTTAAACCATCTATACTGCCCACATCAACCATGTACTAGAAGACTGAAAGTGAGAATCTGATTGGATTATATAGACATCAGAGGTAGTTGTTATTTCAGAGATGAGACTGCCGCTACAACATGTGTTTCAGTTTGGTAATTCACTTGAATGCTCTATATCAAGATAGGACAATAATTCTAATCCAATTAACCCCTTTCTGGCTGTAATATCCCATTTGAAAGTGGTTGCAAACCCTCACAAGTCCCCAGTGAATGCAGACTTACATTTGGGGCCGTCAATCCTATACAGCATGGGTCTTCAAATTCCCATCATGCCTAGTCATGTCTGTAAATTAGTTTTACAATGCCTCATGGGATGTGTAGTTCCGCAACAGTTGGAGGGCCGTAGTTTGAGGATCCTTGCTATACAGGCCTCAAGCGAAGTATAGATAGCCCAACGCCATTTTGCGGGACCGCGTGTCTTCAGAAGCTATTATATTTGATAATTAATGCATAAATCTTCATTTAATATTTAATTTTAATCATTTTTATTGAATTTCAAGACATACATTTAACATCAGTGTGAAACGTTCATAAAATAAATGTCATACAATATCATTTAAGGTTATAAGGAATACAAAAGCATAACTTATATCAAATGAATGTTTGAAGTATGTTTTAAAGGAGTTGTAAAGGAAAACAATCTTTGGGCTAAACTTAATGTCTGCTAGGTACACAGACAGAATAATGTATTCTCTTTATCACCCTCCGGCGTTCCAGTCTCATTGCTGTGCTTTACTTCCTGCTTTGCGACGCTCTGCTGTAGTTCCTAGAAGGGGGCGAGCACGTCACTACACACAAGCAGTAAAGCCTCCCTTCACTGTGTGTAGTTAGAATTAGACAACCAGGAAGTGAAGATAACAGAGAACAAATAGAGACAATTATAAGCAAAAACAAAGCATGAGGAAGTCAATGGAGCAATGTCTTAAGGTAAAGGAATCTGATTATGCAAAAACATATTTTCTTTTAGAATTCATGTTTCCACAAATATAAATTTAGAAGAGAGTACTACATTTAATTTTTAAATATTCATGAGAATTTTTCTTTAAAACAAACTTACTGTTTAAAATAATGAAAAAACGGCGCTAGTTCAAAAAGGAAGTGCCAAGCTGCTACATAAAAACAAACAAAGCCAGCAAAATAGTAAACCAAAAATGTAACAGACTCAAACTTTAAAATATATAGTACCATGTGAGGCAACAACATCTATAATATAAGTGCATATACCGGTACATGAACTACCAACACAAATATACAGGTAGCCCAAATAGTGCTCAATGTAGAAAAAACGTTGCAAAGTCTATATCTTAAAATTATATGGACATCAATTGAATAATTGGTGCAGAAGACAGGTGGACTGCTATCCAATGATTGGGATACAACAGGTATTCAAGTTGTCTGTAGAGATCTATGGGGATCACAATCACATCAAGGTATGGAGTGGATATAAACACGCTTACCAGATGGGTTGGACTCTAGTACTGTACAGCAGAGAGTCAATCAGACATTGTGGTCTTTATAAACTGGGACCACTGCAACCGGGGTAGGACCATTGGAAAGGACTGGAACTCCAAGTGGCGTGGACAACAGGAACCAGTAATGCTTGGATGGTGTACTGCGTCAACACCGCAAGCTCCGAGTGTAATCCTTGGACCATCAATCAAGGGGTGCAGGAAAGGACGTAACTGGAGCTCCAATGGAACCATAAGGTGGATGATATAAAGGATAGAGAAAGGAACTCCAAAGTTGCAGGTCAATTAAAACCAATGAAGGTTTATTATTAAAAGTCATAAACAAAATATGACATAGATAAAATTGATCACGTACAAAATAGCAATATGGGGTGCTCAATAGCAATACCCGACGCATTTCGGCCACATAAGCCTTCAACAAATAGACTGTGCAACGTTTTTTCTACATTGAGCACTATTTGGGCTTCCTGTATATTTGTGTCGGTAGTTCATGTATATGCACTTATATTATAGATGTTGTTGCCTCACATGGTACTATATATTTTAAAGTTTGAGTCTGTTAGCGCTACAGTTTTGGTTTACAAACTTAGGGCCAGATTCACGTATTCCAGAGCATCTTTGCTCTGGAGTAACGCTTCTGATTTGCGTTGCGCTGCCGAAATTTTAGGAGCAAGTGCTGTCATTCACGAAGCACTTGCTCCTAAAGTTGCGGCAGCGCATCACAAATGAGCCGGCGGAATTCAAATGTCGCGGGTACGGGGCGTGTAGTATGCTAACTACGCGCGATCCCGCCGCCAACGTACTGCGCATGCGTCGAGTGTCAAAACATCCCCGTGCGCATGCTCCAAAATCTGTGAATGAACGTCAATGACGTCACATTCCCATTCATGACCGTTTTACGCAAGCGACGTTTTTTTTTTTTTTTTCCGACGCGATGACGCCTATACCTAACATAGGATACTCCAACCCCATGTAGGTATATCTATGCGCCGCGTATCCCGTCCGGAAACGTCGTATCGTCATTGCGTCGCGCCGGATTTCGATCGTGAATTGCCGATTTCCGCTCATTAACATATTTTTTGAGCGTAAATCGGCGGGAACGCCCCCGGCGCCATTTTTAAGTTGAAGTAACGATGCGATGGCGAAACTCAGTTACGCTGCTCGCATCGGAACTTCAACCCGGCGTTTCTTGTTTTCTGGTTACAGAAAACAGAAACGCCGGCTTAAAGCCACAGTTAGGCTGGCGGATCACTCGATCCGCCAGCGTAACCTTTCCTGAATCTGGCCCTTACTGTTTGTTAAAGAGAAAGGAACACCTCTTGTCAAAAAAATAAAAAAAATAAACGACAACCTGAAAGACAAAGGCATAATGAGCTAATATGATGCATAGCATACTAGCTCATTATGAATTAAGCCTTGTACACACAATCAGTCCATCCGATGAGAACGGTCTGAAGGACCGTTGTCATAGGTTAACCGATGAAGCCGACTGATGGTCTGATGTGCCTACACACCATCAGTTTAAAAAACGATCGTATCAGAACGCGGTGACGTAAAACACAACAACGTGCTGAAAAAAATGAAGTTCAATGCTTCCAAGCATGCATCGACTTGATTCTGAGCATGCGTGGATTTTTAACTGATGGTCGTGCCTACTAACGATCGGTTTTGACCTATGGGTTAGGAATCCATAGGTTAATTTTAAAGCAAGTTGGCTTAAATAACCTGCCCACACATGATCAGTTTTGACCGATGAAAACAGTCCATCAGACTGTTGTCCTCTGGCTAACCTATCATGTGTACGAGGCCTTACTTCCCTGAGATTGAAGCCCCAGCAGCGGCCCTCATTCGCTGCTTCCTACACCGCCATGATACCTGGAGTGACTTCCGGGTATCATTGCTCTGTGACTGGCCGGAGCAGCAATGACGTCACTCCTGCGCATGATACCGTTAGTAGCGTCACGTTCAGTGCGCCTGCGCCCGATGTCTAGGTTAAAGTGGTCTGTAATGCCGCGTACACACGGTCGTTTTTTGCGATGAAAAAAAAAACAACGTTTTCTGTGAAGTAAAAAACGACGTTTTTGAAACGTCACTTTTCAAAGACAATTTTGCATACACACCATCGTTTTTTCACAAAAAGCAAGGTTACGTTCACCACACTTTTCCATTGAAGCTCGCTTCATAACTAGCTTCTGGGCATGCGCGGGTTGAAAAACGTTGTTTTGAACGACGTTTTTGCTACACACGGTGACTTTTTGTGAAACAAAAAACTACGTTTTGAAAAACGACACAAAAAATTCAAACATGTTGGGAATTTTTTTGGTCGTTTTTTTGAAGACAAAAAACGAAGTTTTGCCCACACACAATCAATTTAAATGACGTTTTAAAAAACGTCGTTTTTTTTCATCGCAAAAAACGACCGTGTGTACGCGGCATAAGGGTTCACAACCACTTTAAGTAAAATTAAAATCTACTGTATAGCCTGGACACCTGTGCATTTTTAATTAGCACAGTAAAATTGTGTGTACAAAATACCCAATCAAGTGAAGGTAAAATGTACAAACTTTTTCTTTAGATCGCACTATTGAAGGGAACACATTTTCTAGGCTAAAAGAACATTGTACGCCTTTACTAAATCAACCCCAATGACTATCACAACTTCTCATGTGAATGAGCGGTTTAAGTGTTTCCATCTACTCCGGAGCATTCTCAGACACAGCTCATGTCATGGGTCAGGCTGCCACTAATGAAGTCTCGGAACAACACAAAATAAAGAAATGCAAGTCTTGCCATCATTAGTTCCACTTCACAAACTTACATCACCAACATGCTCCGAGAAAAAGAAGCCCTAATAATAACACAAATTTCATATGCTATTAACAAATCATTATTTGTTTCTAGGTTTATTACATGGCTATTGGCTTCATGGATGAGTCGCTATGAATACTAATTATGCACAGCTGTGCATTATACTGCAGATTCCAAATCTAAAATTACAGTTCCTTGCAATTAATGTTTTTATACAACATAATTAGTGCATATATTTTGCATGTATTGGATAATACTGCATCAACCTGCGGTATTTAAAGAATGAATACAAGCAGGCTAATCTGAGCAAGTGTTACAATTTATTTCATTTAAATAACGTGATGGTGTCTAAAATTGTTTTAATAAACATAATATCTAAGTAACGGAGTAATTTAAGCAGCATTTTCTCATGGTGAATTTACATCAAATAAAGTAAAGCTTGCCTTAAGGTTTTGCTAGATAAGCCGTATTTGTCTTTTATTTTATTTTTTTATATTTCGGTATAATTACTTTCCATGTTTTCCACTAAAATATTTTTTAAACCCATTGTACATATGTAACACCTATCTTAAAGGATAGGTGCACCTTAAAAGGCACTATCAAGTCCTAATATAATTAAAGGTGTTAAACCCAGAAACAAAAAATAATATATTATAGTTTACCAATCCTTAAAGCAGGGTTCCGGGCATCATTTTTTTTTCTTTTGCAAGTTAAAATAATTACAATAAACATTCCATTAAACATATTAATAGCTCCCCAATCGATCAGGAAATCATTGTAATCACTTGCCTTATATGCTCCAGCTCCTGCTGTGGCTGTTTCCATCATATGTGTGGGCATCTGAAGCCCAATTCCTGTTCTTCCTTGTTTTCGTGGAGAGGTGCATGCTGGGCAATTTTTAGGCAAAGTAATGCCCAGAGACTCCTCGGAAATGAGTGTCAACATTTCCCAGGAGGCAATGGGGTCTTAGGACAGGAAGTTGAACCACGAGGACTAGGAACTAGGCAGATTACGAAATTTGCTTAGTAACAGCCAGATAGAAGTGAGTAAAGCATTTTTTTTTTACATTTAATGCCGCGTACACACGGTCGTTTTTTGTCTTGTAAAAAAACAACGTTTTTTAATGAAAAAAAAAACGAAGTTTTTCAAACTTCATTGGCAGCTGGTGGCAGCTCAGCTAAATGACAGTATGGCTTAGTATTGCTGCTGCTCCCTGTTATACACCAGAGCACAGGAAGTAAGAGAATGGGACTGGAGCAGGCTGGAATTGAGAAAGGGGTTAACATTGCCATGACCACCAATGCAAGGTGGCAGGGATGGGGGGGATTAACATTCATTGCCACTGACCACCAATGCAGGTGGGGGATGGGCAGTTAACTTTTAAAATGGGGGCGGTCCTGCTGTTTAAGTCTATGGAGGGCACTTAGTAAGTCTAAGTCCTGCTGTGTAAGTCTATGGAGGGCGCTGTGTAAGTCTAAGTTCTGCTGTGTAAAGCCCCATACACACGGTCGGACTTTTGGCCAAACAACTTCAAAATCTGCAACTTTTCAAATTTGTCCGACCGTGTGTACGTTCCATCGGACCAACTTTTTCGGGTTTCATCGGACAAAAGGTTGGGTCTGCGAACGGACCAACTTTTCGGCAACAAAAGTCCGATGGTGCCTTGTCTGATCGTGTGTACAGCAAACCATCGGACTTTTGTACAAAGTGCAAATGCGCATGCTCAGAACCAATGTTAAAATCAACCAACAATAGCAGAAGTTATCCAAAGGGTGGCAGTAAAGAGCAGAAAAACCATGTGATGATGGGAAAGTGTTAGAAAAGTTTGCAGAAAAGTCAGAGCGTGTGTATGCTAGGGGTGTGACCGGACAAATCAATTAGGACAAAAATCCAAGGGAAATTATGTTGGATGTACGATCGTGTGTACGAGCCTTAAGTCTATGGAGGGTGCTGTGTAAGTCTAAGTCCCGCTGTGTAGGTCTATGGAGGGCACTGTGTAAGTCTAAGTCCCGCTGTGTAAGTCTATGGAGGGCGCTGTGTAAGTCTAAGTCCTGCTGTGTAGGTCTATGGAGGGCGCTGTGTAGGTCTATGGAGGGCGCTGTGTAAGTCTAAGTCCTGCTGTGTAGGTCTATGGAGGGTGGCTCCATAGACACACAACTCGGGAGCGTGCAGACACTGTGTGCCTCCATAGCAAGCTGTTTACCATGGGAACACACAAAGAAGAGGAGGAGCCAGGATCAGGGGGCCCAAGAAGAGGAGGATCCGGGCTGCTCTGTGTAATACTACTACACAGAGCAGGTGAGTATAACATGTTTGTTATTTTAATAATAATAAAAAAATACTTTAGTAACACTTTAAGGATAAATTATTGCCAGGGCCATTGGCATTTACACTTTATTCTTTTTTTGCCTTCGCATCGGTTTTTGACATAGGGTTTTTAATGTCAAGGTAAAACTATGATGAAAAAAGTAGCTGAATTTTTACATGGTGGGCCATGGTTGCCTGTTTGTTCAAGCATTTCTTTCACTTATCAGTACACATGATGTCCTTGTGTCATATTATTTACCATTTTGCAAGGAAACCAGTTATTTCCTATTATCTCTTCAATAACTCAGTGAAGCAATGCCTCAAAGGTACAACTCATTACATGGCTTGCAAAACTGTCACGGTCTCCAGTCCTTGCAGCTTACACAGCATCCATCTATTAGTGTTTATATCAGCACTGATGAGTAATTGCATTTTTTTACACAGACACATTCCATTTCCGAGTGCATTACTTGTATGAATTCACTAGTACTCTACAGTATGCATGGGCACATAACATGTAGACCCAACATATTTTCCTTGTTTTAATAAAATGCAGTACAACTTGAGTTTACTTGAACCATGCACTTTCATTTTATTAGTAATAGACTATTATTTTATCAGTTAACATTTTAATGTTGAGTTGTACCTAAATCTTCAAAATGATCTATTATACACCAGCTACATACTGTATGTGTAGGCATATACAATTTACATTATAGCACATGCTTCTTTGCAAGGGCCATTAGCCATTTCTGACTTAAGTTATTTTATTAGAAGGGGCATTTTTATTTATAGGTTTGTGGAGGAGGGCAAGGGAAACATGCTGCACCTCTGTTGCCAGTTTATCAGGAAGAAAACTGCAGCGACTGGATACGATTTTCTAATTTGTCTAGTCACTACCAACCCCTAAATAAGCCTTGGCCACCAATTTCTGCAGAGTGTTCATAGACATTAGACTGTAGCCTGACGTCTTCCTCTCTCACACACAGAGGTAATGAGGGGGGGGGGGGGGAACCAAGTCCTGATTGCAGCCAGTGTTTCAGATATGACAGTTCACATCCGTTATGTCAGCCAGTACCAGTTTTTCAGTACTGATCTGACAGTTACAGTGTCTCACAGTGCCCCTTATACACACAACCAGTGAATACAGCAGTGCCAATTAGGATTGACAGTCCAGGTTTTGAATCGTGTGTCCGGGTTTCAGACCACCTGAAACCCAGAAAAATTATTCAGAAATCGACTGCAGTTCCCCAAGTAACTGAGTACCACAACCACCAAGTACATAGGTGTACGCACGGGCCCCACCCCCATACATTGATAGAGAGAGGGCTCAATGTGCTCCTCCTCCTCCCACCCTTACATCTCTGACTGCCCACCCAAACTCCAATCCCCGGTGTTCTCCTCAGCAGCCGGCAGATACATTGTGGATGAAAAGTGTTGATGCCTGAGCCTCCATCATCAGGTTAATGAGCTCACCATCCAATGTCGGTGACTGAAGTCTCCCCCCTCCCTCCCTTCTATCGCCTGCCTCTAAGCGAGTGAGTACACTAATGTAAGGAGGACTCAGATGCAAGGGGTGCCCTGTGATGTAAGGGGGGGGGAGGGCATTGGGAATCCGGCTTTAAGCGGGAGCTTTGGTGAGCAGAAACACCCTTTCCTTTAGAGTTCACAGCATTTGCTCTTACTAAAAAAATTAAAAAAATTGTGCCGCCGCTAAAGTGTTCAGGTTTGACTTGAAGAAAAGGTGGCAACCCTAGTGGCAATGCTCCAGCATTTTCTTGCATAATCCAATCTCTCATTGGAAGAGAGGAGATTGGATAGTGGAAGAAAGTGTGGATTTATATGCTATCGTATTTTTATTTATTTTTTTATATTCTTTATTACATTTTTTAACCCAATTATAAAACATCCATATAAAAACATTTCACCAGTGTATTTTTCAGTGGTATTTTCTCATTACATATATTCTTCCTTCCCCTTTTCTCTCTTCCCGCCCCTCCCCTTCCCACTCCAATTGATACCGCTTTAATCTTTCTGTGTTGTTCACCTATCGCCTATCAACTCTATAGCCACTTTGGTGTATATCTGTGTATCTTGTTTTACCATTTATTCTAATCTTCCAACTATAACCATTTATTTCCTTGTCTATTCATTTTACTTCTAACCACTACTCTAATTCCTTTTCCCTTTCCTTTCTTCTAAGAGGGTACCCCATCTTTTCCAACCATGCCCCCATCTGAGTTTTTTCTTCGGAAATTCGGATGAATTCCATCGGAGTTTAGATATAGAACATGTTCTATTTTTCTTCAATGTAATTCCGATGGGATTTGGCTGGGCAAAAGCCCGATCGTGTGTACATGACATTAAGAGTGTAATAAGCTCTATGTAACAACATTAGATGAGATACTTTCTGTAAGGGGGGACCGATACCAATGGTCCCAGCTCCAGTATCCTCCTCCACCGCTCTTCCATTATTTCCCTTATATCCTCTTCCCATTTATTCCTGTTATTACTTCCTATTATTAAGAGACCCCCGCCCTTCAATGGCTCAACTGCACATCTGTGCATATAGCTGAGAAATAAGCCCATTGATTGTATCTGACTTAATTACCATTTGAAGAAGGGGCGCTCTACTCCATTTTAGTGCTTGTGTCTTAAACTGGACCCCTAGAGCATGTCTAATCTGTAAATATCTATAAAATTTGTGGTTTGGTTTGTCATAATCTCTTCTCAGGTCTGAAAAGATTTTTAAAATACTCTCCGTATATAAATGGGCCAGCTTATTTATACCCTGTATTTCCCATTCTCGAATATTTCCCATCACCACTAACTCCTGTAAGTTCTTATTATTCCAAAGAGGGGTATATTAAAAAAAAAAACTCATACCCTACTAATATCTTAACTGTTTTTTATACTTTTCTAATAATTTTTAATGTTGGATTCCCAAAGAAAAAATAGTCAGCCTCCAACGCCTCCACTACTGTATTATGCGGGTCTCCTATCAGCATTATTTTCCCACTTGCATTTCCTCCTCCCACTGTGTTACATCCCCCTAGATGCTGTAACTGTGCCAACAAAAAGTAACTCCGGGGTGTGGCACAGCTAGGCCCCCCTCCTTTGTTGGTAACTGAAACGTATGCAGACAAATCCTGGCCTGTCCCTTTTACCTATTAATGTCCAGTGTCCCCCCAAAAAAGGAGAACATCATCCGCATATAATGCAATTCTTTCTTCTCCCGTATTCCTTTGAAAACCTTTTATATCTGGGCATGATGGTTCCATTGCAAGTGCAAAGAGCAGGGGCAACAATGGGCACCACTGTCTCATCCCCCTTTCCAATTGAATACTTCCCGAGTACTCATTATTAATTATAAAAAGGGTACAAAAGAATTTCCAAGGCATTAGATATACCATGGAACACAGTGAAGACAGTAATCATCAAGTGGAGAAAATATGGCACAACCGTGATATTACCAAGAACTGGACATCCCTCCAAAATTGATGAAAAGACAAGAAGAAAACTGGTCAGAGAGGCTACCAAGAGGCCTACAGAAACAATAAAGGAGCTGCAGGAATATCTGGCAAGTACTGGCTGTGTGGTGTATCTGACAAAAATCTCCCATATTCTTCATATGTCTGGTCTATGGGGTAGAGTGACAAGACAGAAGCCTTTTCTTATGAATAAAAACATCCAGGCCCGGCTAAATTTTGCAAAAACACATTTGAAGTGTCCCAAAAGCATGTGGGAAAATGTGTTATGGTCTGATGAAATCAATTTTGAACTTTTTGGCCATAATTCCAAAAGATATGTTTGATTGCAAAAACAAAACATGTTTTGGGACTGTTTTTCTTCAGCTGGGACAGGGGCCTTAGTCAAGGTAGAGGGAATTCTGAACAGTTCCAAATACCAGTCAATATTGGCACAAAACCTTCAGGCTTCTGCTAGAAAGCTTAACATGAAGAGGAACTTAATCTTTCAGCATGACAACGGCTCAAAGCACACATCCAAATCAACAAAGGAATGGCTTCACCAGAAGAAGATTAACGTTTTGGAATGGTCCAGTTAGAGCCCAGACCTGAATCCGATTGGAAATCTGTGGGGTGGTCAGAAGAGCACTGTACACAGGAGATGCCCTCGCAATCTAACAGATTTAGAGTGTTTTTGTGAAGAAGAGTGGGCAAATATTGCCAAACCAAGATGTGCCATGCTAATAGACTCATACCCAAAAAGACTGAGTGCTGTAATAAAATCGAAAGGTGCTTCAACAAATTATTCGTTTTAGGGTGTGCACCCTATATTATTTTATTTTTTTATGTTTACTTTCCTCCAACTAAAAGATTTCAGTTTGTTGTTCAACTGAGTTGTAGAGTTTATAGGTCACATTAAAGGTGAAAAAAGTTCTGAAATTATTTATATTTGTCTCATTTTTTTACATCACAGAAACTTGACATTTTAACAGTGGGTGTATACTTTTTATATCCACTGTGTGTATATATATATTTATAGATATATATATATATATATATAGATAGATAGATATATATATATATATATATGTATATATATATATATATATATATATATATATATATATATATATATATATATATATATATACAGTGCAGAAAATAAGTATTTGAACACCCTGCTATTTTGCAAGTTCTCCCACTTGGAAATTATGGAGGGGTCTGAAATTGTTATCGTAGGTGCATGTCCACTGTGAGAGACATAATCAAAAAAAAAAAATCCAGAAATCACAATGTATGATTTTTTTAACTATTTATTTGTATGATACAGCTGCAAATAAGTATTTGAACACCTGTCTATCAGCTAGAATTCTGACCCTCAAAGACCTGTTAGTCTGCCTTTAAAATGTCCACCTCCACTCCATTTATTATCCTAAATTAGATGCACCTGTTTGAGGTCATTAGCTGCATAAAGACACCTGTCCACCCCATACAATCAGTAAGAATCCAACTACTAACATGGCCAAGACCAAAGAGCTGTCCAAAGACACTAGAGACAAAATTGTACACCTCCACAAGGCTGGAAAGGGCTACGGGCAAATTGCCAAGCAGCTTGGTGAAAAAAGGTCCACTGTTGGAGCAATCATTAGAAAATGGAAGAAGCTAAACATGACTGTCAATCTCCCTCAGACTGGGGCTCCATGCAAAATCTCACCTCGTGGGGTCTCAATGATCCTAAGAAAGGTGAGAAATCAGCCCAGGACTACACGGGAGGAGCTGGTCAATGACCTGAAAAGAGCTGGGACCACCTTTTCCAAGGTTACTGTTGGTAATACACTAAGGCCTCGTACACACGAGGGGATATGTCCGCTGAAAACGGTCCGATGGACCGTTTCAGCAGACATCTCCGCTCGTGTGTATGGGCTAGCGGACAGATTTCTCCACCCGACAGATTTTAAAGCATGCTTTGAAATCCATCCGGTGGAATCTGTCCGCCCGACATGTCTGCTGGTTAGTACACTTACCAGCAGACATGTTGTCCCCCACCGCCGCCGCCGCGCCGCCGCCGAATGGATTCGGCGCATGCGCGGAAGTGTTTAACTTCCTGGTGCGGTGACGTGGTGGTGACGTGGCGGCGTCAACGTCACCGCCGCGTCACCGCGCTGTCCGGCGGCGGGGAATTTGATCCGATGGTGTGTACACGCCATCGGATCAAACTCCCGATCGGACATATCCGATGGAAATGGTCCGCGGACCGTTTTCATCGGATATGTCCGATCGTGTGTACGAGGCCTAAGACGTCATGGCTTGAAATCATGCATGGCACGGAAGGTTCCCCTGCTTAAACCAGCACATGTCAAGGCCCGTCTTAAGTTTGCCAATGACCATTTGGATGATCCAGAGGAGTCATGGGAGAAAATCATGTGGTCAGATGAGACCAAAATAGAACTTTTTGGTCATAATTCCACTAACCGTGTTTGGAGGAAGAAGAATGATGAGTACCGTCCCAAGAACACCATCCCTACTGTGAAGCATGGGGGTGGTAGCATCATGCTTTGGGGGTATTTTTCTGCACATGGGACAGGGCGACTGCACTGTATTAAGGAGAGGATGACCGGTGCCATGTATTGCGAGATTTTGGGCAACAACCTCCTTCACTCAGTTAGAGCTTTGAAGATGGGTCGAGGCTGGGTCTTCCAACATGACAATGACCCGAAGCACACAGCCAGGATAACCAAGGAGTGGCTCTGTAAGAAGCATATCAAGGTTCTGGCGTGGCCTAGCCAGTCTCCAGACCTAAACCCAATAGAGAATCTTTGGAGGGAGCTCAAACTCTGTGTTTCTCAGCGACAGCCCAGAAACCTGACTGATCTAGAGAAGATATGTGTGGAGGAGTGGGCCAAAATCCCTCCTCCAGTGTGTGCAAACCTGGTGAAAAACTACAAGAAACGTTTGACCTCTGTAATTGCAAACAAAGGCTACTGTACCAAATATTAACATTGATTTTCTCAGGTGTTCAAATACTTCTTTGCAGCTGTATCATACAAATAAATAGTTAAAAAAATCATACATTGTGATTTCTGGATTTTTTTTTTTGATTATGTCTCTCACAGTGGACATGCACCTACGATGACAATTTCAGACCCCTCCATGATTTCCAAGTGGGAGAACTTGCAAAATAGCAGGGTGTTCAAATACTTATTTTCTGCACTGTATATATATATATATATATATCGATCTATCCATCACACACAGTCGTGGCCAAAAGTTTTTTTTTTTGTTTCATTCTTTTTATTAGAAAGAAAATGAAACAGTTACATGTATCACAAGACAAGGTAAAGCATTGATACACAAAATCTCGTCAATGGCATGGTAATAACAACATAGGTCAGACTAAGCATACCTTGGGATACATGTTACAGAACATAATAATGAGGACAAAGCTAACTAGCCAATTAAGTGAATCAGCTAGCACAAACATAAAATGTGAGAATAGAATTTTAAGGAACATAAAGTGAACAAAGGAAAACATAAATCGAACAAACAAATAGACAAACAACAGGTCTAGTGCGGGAGTAGTAAAAATTATAAGATCAAATAATTGGATCTCAAAGTGAGGTATTCATGGGGAGATGAGCTAAAGAAGCAGTCACCGATCTTTGGCCCAGAAAACCCATAGTCGCCATTGACGGTCAAAGATGCGTTTAGAACCATACTTATAGGCCAGTAGGCTTTCAAATGCGAAGTTTTGTTTAACTATGTCAATTACCTCTGATAAATTAGGAGAAAGATTAAATTTCCACTTCCTGGCTATTAATAGCCTAGCGGCCAACAAGATGTGGGTAATAATTTTCCGGCAGTCTGGAGGGAATAGGTCAATACCTAAATTAAGGATTGCTAAAGCTGGAGAGGGCTTAGTGAGGATCCCAGTGATATCCGAGATGATACAAAACACTCTATTCCAGAAACTAGTGAGGTTCTTACACGACCAAAACACATGTAGAATCTGGTCCACCCCTCCACAGCCTCTCCAGCAAAGCGGAGAGTGTGAGGTATACATTTTAGAAAGCCTATAAGGGGTAAGGTAGCACCTCAAAGCTATTTTATGGGTCAGTTCCCAACGGTTAGCACACTTTGAGGCTTGGTAAACAGCTTTGAAAGCTGCCTGCCATTGGTGGGTGGAATAGGAGTCCCCAAGATCCAGCTCCTATCTCTGATAGGGGGTGGATTTATGGAATCTAAGTTCATCGTGAAGGAGATTGTAGAATAGAGAGGTGCCTTTGATGGAGGGGGAAGCCTCATTAAAAAAGCTCCAACTTTGTTTACAAAGAGTGATATCAACGGAGGGTAGGGAGGTTAGAAGGTGGGAGATTTGAAGATATAGATAGTGGTCCGTGGCTGGAATATTAAATTCCCCTTGTATTTTTGTAAATGATTTAGGGGCTGTCCCCTCCATCAAATGTTGCATAGTCAGGACCCCTCGCCCCTCCCACGAGTGGAGAGACGAGTTGGGGATCAGCAACTCCGCGGTTCTCAACGGTATCGGAACAGAAACTGCCCGACACCGGGGAGGAGTCACGGAACGGAGCATCCTCCATGCTTCCAAGGAGGCTTGAGTGGGGAGAGGCAAAAGATTTAAAGACCTCGGTTTCCACACATCGGCTAGTAATAGGTGGTGAAGAGAGGAGGTGTAACTACAGCGTTTTTCAACATCGACCCACATCCTGTCCGCCACAGGCGAGAACCAACTTCTCAGTTGGACCAATTGAGTAGCAGTCCAGTAATCACGTAAATCGACCATTCCCATGCCTCCAGCGAATCTGTGTTTCATAAGTTGAGCGTGCGAGCACCGAGGTTTCTTTCCATGCCAAACAAAGTCCTTTAATACCTTGCGTAGCCGAAGTAAATGTGATCGCTTAAGAGGCACGGGAAGTGTCCTAAACATGTACAAAATTTGAGGCAACATGAACATTTTAAAAGTAGCCAAACGGCCCGTCCAAGAAAGCTCACATTTAGACATAGTCCTAGCATCAGTCGTAAGCTTATCAATCAGAGAGGAATAGTTAATATCAGCTACGCGTGTAAGGTCAGCCACTAAGCGAACGCCCAGGTAAGGAATCCCATCAGCGCTCCAGGTGTATGAGTATAAGGATTGGAGTTTTTTCCGAATGGCAGGATGGACACCTAAGTCCAACACCAAGGATTTTGCATAATTGACTTTGTAATAGGACAGGGCACTAAATGTATGAAGTATAGTATGGGTCGCTGCTAAAGAGCTGTCTGGGTTTGTCAGGAAAATAATTATATCGTCCGCGAATAGGTTGATAACATGAGAAGCTGCATGGCCCTTGAAGCCGGTAATGTGTGGGGAACTTCTAATGGCTTCCGCTAATGGTTCAATTAATAAATTAAAAATGGACGGGGACAGGGGGCAGCCCTGTCTATTCCCATTAGAGATCACAAAAGGGCTGGAAAGGATGTTGGAGGTATACACCTGCGCAGAGGGCGAGGTGTACAGTGCCAATATAGCTGATAGGATAGGACCAGCAAAGCCAAATTTACGGAGAGTATGTGCCATGTATTGCCAGTGGATACGGTCGAATGCCTTCTCCGCGTCCAAGGAAAGGAGCAGAGAAGGCACCCGACCCGTCCTAGTCTGATGGATTATGCCCAATACTCTCCTGGTGGCATCCGCCGCCTGACGGTCTGGTTTAATGAGGGTCGGGAGAATGGGAGACAACCTATGGGCAATAATCTTTGCATATAACTTAAGATCTGTGTTTAAAAGTGAAATAGGCCTGTAGTTGGATGGCTGAGTGGGATCCCTACCTGGTTTCGGTATTGTTACGATATATGCCTGTAGCATTTCCCTAGGAAAGGGAGCAGAGGACATTGCAGCCGTGAAAACTGAGGAGAGACTCGGGATTAAATCAGCTTGAAAATTCTTGTAATAATCATTAGAGAAGCCGTCGGGCCCCGGGGATTTCCCAAGCGGTAGTGACTGGATCGCCCTTGCGAACTTCTGTGGAGTTATAGGCACATTGAGCGCCTGCAACTGTTCAGGAGTTAGCGTAGGAAGTCGCAAAGATGCCAGAAATGAGCAAATACTTGTCAGTTCAGGTTGTTGGGTATCAGGGTCATCCTTCAGGTTATAAAGGGAGCTATAATAAGACGCAAAAGCGTCTGCGTGGCCAAAAGTTTTGAGAGTGACACAAATATTGATTTTCACAAAGTCCGCTGCTTCAGTATTTATGATGGCAATTTACATATACTCCAGAATATTATGAAGAGTGATCAGATGAATTGCAATTAATTGCAAAGTCCCTCTTTGCCATTAAAATGAACTTAATCCCATAAAAAAACATTTCCACTGCATTTATGAAGAAGGATACAGGGCGCCCAAGAAAGTCCAGCAAGTGCCACGACCATCTCCACTGCGATTCAGCTGCGGGGCCAGGACACCACCAGTGCAGAGCTTGCTCAGGAATGGCAGCAGGCAGGTGTGAGTGCATCTGCTCGCACAGTGAGGCAAAGACTTTTGGAGGATGGCCTGGTTTCAAGAAGGGCAGCAAAGAAGCCACTTCTCTCCAGGAAAAACATCAGGGACAGACTGATATTCTGAAAAAGGTTCAGGGATTGGACTGCTGAAGACTGGGGTAAAGTAATTTTCTTTGATGAATCCCCTTTCCAATGGTTTGGGGTATCTGGAAAAACCCTTGTCCAGAGAAGAAAAAGTGTGCACTACCACCAGTCATGTGTCATGCCAACAGTAAAGCATCCTGAGACCATTCATGTGTGGGGTTGCTTCTCAGCCAAGGGAGTGAGCTCACTCACAGATTTTCCCCAAGAACACAGCCATGAATAAAGAATGGGACAAAAACATCCTCCGAGAGCAACTTCTCCCAACCATCCAAGAAGTCTGGTGAGGAACAATGCCTTTTCCAGCATGATGGAGCACCTCACCATAAGGCCAAAGAGATAACTAAGTGACTTGGGGAACAAAACATCACATTTTGGGTCCATGGCCAGGAAACTCTCCAGACTTTAATCCCATTGAGAACTTGTGGTCAATCCTTAAGAGGCGGGTGAACAAAAAAAAAAAAAACACAAATTCTGACAAATTCCAAGCATTGATTCTGCAAGAATGGGCTATCATCAGTCAGGATGTGGCCCACAAGTTGATTGCCAGCATGCCAGGGGGAATGACAGAGGTCTTGAAAAAGAAGGGTCAACTCTGAAAATATTGCATAAACTTAATGTAATTTTCAATAAAAGCCTTTGACACTTCTGGAATGCTTGGAATTATACTTCAGTATATTATAGTAACATCTGACAAAAATATCCAAAAACACTGAAGGAGCAGACTTTGTGAAAATATTATATTTGTGGCATTCTAAAAAAATTTGGCCACAGCTGTATATACACACACACATTATATATATATATATATATATATATATATATATATATTAGGGCTGTTACTGATCAAAATTTTTGTGTTCGATTAATCGTTTGTTTTTTTAATCGATTAATCGACTAATTTCGATTAATTATAACGCACATACAGATCCAACTACTTTTAGCTGATCTCCTTGCAGGCCGATTCCCAGTGCAGCTCCCAACTACTGGAAAAATGGATAGCAGGATACAAAAAAACACACAAAGGCCACGCTCGATGGGAATAGCATTATAACTTTTATAGTCTTCAAGTAGGTAACAAAATAAATATTTCACTGGAGATAAAATCGATGTAGCTACATAAACTGTAAAAATGGTGCGAATAATACCAAACGGTAGCAAAAGCACTCATAAAAATATGTAGCCAAGTATGATACTGGTATGAAAATGTGTACAACGATACCACTGCTGAATCCAGATGAGGAGAGGTTAACATTAGTCCATCAGCATGTAGATGTCCCGTGAATGGAACTATCACAACTCCCAGTGGATGGCTGTAGAATCCCAGGTTGATAGATGAAAGTGTAACAGTCCTTGCGTGTGGCAGATAGTAAGGTCCCGCCGGCATGCAGATATGAAGGCACAGCAAAGGAGCCCTTCAGATGGACACGGCAAGCCCCGCTGGTGTCCGTGACATTACCGGATCTCCGAATGGTACTCCCTGAAGGCCCAGAAGCCGGGGTCTCCGCATCTCTCGGTGAGTACCAATCAAAAGAATTTTAATCGATAAAAAAGATTTTGATCGATCAAAAAAATTTTGATCGATCAAAAAAATTAAAGATTAATCGATCTTATGGGGAGGATATGGGGAGAAATATAGGAGAGTATGGGCGAATTGGATAGAGAACTCTACAACAGCGTCAGGATAAAGGGGGAACCGGGGTAATAATCACACCATTGGGAGAGCGGGGAAGGGTGAAAGCAGAACGTGTTGTGTTGTATGGGATGGAAGGATGGTATGGATGTTTTGGAGATATAAAAAGTTAATGTTAATATTATTGAAGTAAAGGTAATCAAATATAATGTATATGTATGATTTATTTTTGTATGGAAAATTTGAAAATTTAAATAAAGAGATTTAAGGAAAAAGATTAATCGATCAATTAAAAGTTAATTTGCACAGCCCTAATTATATATATATATATATATATATATATATATATATATATATATATATATATATACACATATACACACACACACGCACACACTGTATATATTGTTTTAAATGCTAAAAGTATTACAATATACATGTTTTTTTTAAATGTAGGAGTAATATTCTAAACATTTAAAGGAATGAAAGTTTTAGTGATCACAGGTGAGCAAGCTATAAGTGAGGTAGCATATGATATCAATGTCTCAACCATCCTTAGTCACCATCTGTTGATTACGCTGAATAAGGGAAGAGCTTGGCCTTAGCTTCAAAGTGCATTTCCAGTACAAGATGTTCATAAAACCTTCCCTTTGTAGTAATAGAATGACGGATGTATTGCAATTTCATGTAAGTACTTTTACTTCTCTGCCTTACATGTGGTATAAGGCACTATATCATAAGAAAGGTTTTAAATGTAGTCTTGTTAAAAAAACAATAGAAGAAAACAATACCGAATCTTATATTACATTGAAAAGCCATTTCTTTGTTTGACATATAAAATGTACCTAGTATTTAAATAACACAGCGTTTAATCAGGGATATGTTTTAACAGCATTGATTTAGTCATTGTAATCATGCATTAAACAGAAACAATGCTTGCTGTAAATGATCATTACAAGGGTTGTAAATTACACTGTGCTGCTCCATTTCAGCACCATGGACAGCAACTGTGATTACTTCAGTGCAGCCCCATGATATACTGTCCATAAAATATGTGTATGTAAATTGTCTGTGCTTATGAAATACAATAGCATATTTTCTCTCAGTTAAATATACATTATAATAGCCCTTTGGCCTCTTTATTTACATTTATATTGTTCATCATAATACCTAATCTAAGGAACAAACTGTTCTGTTTTTCACTTCAGTTTTATTATTAACTTTCCTCTTTTGAGGTCACTAATGTACACATACCTCCCAACTTTTTGAGATGGGAATGAGGTACACCTATCAGCAAAAGTATGCAGGCATAGGACACACCCCTGTCACACCCACTTAAAGGAGAATTATAAAAAAACAAAAACAGGATTGGTTAAACCCACAGGCGTTTTTTTTTTTTTTTTTTTTTTTTATCACTACTATTACTTTATATTGGGTTTTAGAATTTACAAATGCAGCAATTTAGAAATCAGATGAAAGGTTTAGGGCTGGAAAACACTTTTTGATAGATACAAAGTGAAAGTTATATACAACTCTATAGATCAGACCAAGATGAGGGACAAATGAGGAAGAACTAGGGACAGAGGGACATTGTTCCAAATCAGGGACAGACCCTCGAAATCAGGGACAGTTGGGAGCTATGATTTACATAACCCAAAATGATCACAGCATGTCTCCAGCATTGTTCATAACAGGTAGAATTTAAGAACTAGAACACATATATGCCTGTCTAATTAAAACAAAGTATTATTTTGTGCCGTGCTTGTTGTCATATTTACAGAAATAGCCAGCAGCATGATGGCTGACACTACTGTGGACAACTCATAAGACCCAGACAGCATGTTCTACTTGCATCTGTGAGTCCATTAAACATAATAGCTGTGTCTATCTTCCAAATCCTCCAAAGCCTTGATGTTTATGAGATTTTGTTGTTTATTTTCCCCACTCACATTACTAGCGCATGCTCAGATTATTACACAATTATGGCATGCTTGACCATGCCATGATCTGCAAGAGCACCTTGTAGTGCCAATGTCATCAGCATCACTGTCCAGCTCAGGTGCTCATCTCATCTGTCTATTTTGAGTTCCTGAAACACCTTGTAACTACTGATGTCACAGTTGCCTGTTTTGTATATCCTTATATATTCCTTTTGACTATTTTGGTGTGCAAACGGGAGATTACTAGAGGCTGTCCATGTACTGCAGAAATAGACTACAAGAAAAACAGAAATGGAGGGCACGCACACCTAGTGCATTACCAGAGATAATTTAATAATAACTACTAACGCGTTTCAGGGCTTCACCCCCTTCCTCAGAGCTAGGCCCAGCCTAGCTCTGAGGAAGGGGGTGCGCCCCCGAAACGTGCAAAGAAATCATGAGAACAGCCTCTGTGTGCACTGTGTGTATGGCCTTTTGTCAGTTGCATTTTGTCAGTTGCACTTTGACCCGGCCCTGTGACAGCGAGCCATATTCGTGTTGCTTCTCAATTACATCTTGAGCCACACACATTCTTGGACACATGGAATACTTTTATTTTTAAGTAAGCCCCCCCCCCCCTTCCCCCTTTTTTTTTCTTGTTGTGTGTATTTGAAATGATCTGTATTAATGTAAATTGTGTATTTAGAAGGGAGAATTTCCGAAACAGCTGTTGGGTGCGACTCTAAGCAGCCTTATGTTTCCTGTTCAATTACGTATTTGAATGATTTGTATTCATGATGTACATATTTTTGATATAATTGGTATACTATGTATAATTAATAAAATTTGCTACTTTTTATACAGTTGTTACTTCGTTTATGGTCACTTGTAAAGTCCCACCCTTTGGGGGTTATTTTGTTTTTTCTTGCATTTTGTGAGTACCCACTTTTATACAAGAAGAAAAATATTATTCAATTATATCTGGTAATGCACTAGGTGTGCGCGCCTTCCATTTCTGTTTTTCTTGTAGTTCCTTTTGGATAACCCCATCTGAGGAAGGCAGCATCCACCTAGCTTTGGCATACCATATATACCTTTTACACCACCATTTTATCTGGTATCTGTTACGTCACACCTTGGAAGACCTATTAGCACTGGAATTGACTGTGCTTTTTGTATTTCTACTGTTTAAGGGCAGAAATAGAGGAGATTTTTAGAGTAGAGTTTTTAGAGGAGATTTTTAAAGCTCAGGAAAAACCACTAGTTCCAAAACAACAATAGGCACAATAATACAGCTGCATAGGGTGCTTAATAATAACTTCATGGATATGCTGAATAGTGTTATATGCTATCCCGGTGCTGGTCTACAGGGTTTAATTCTGTTTTAACAGCATGTTGCAGCAGTCTGAAAAAGTAATAATTTACTTAAAGTTAATTGCCATTGGCAGTCGTTTTTTTTCTAAGCCTGGGCTACACGCTTTTCTAAAGAGCAACATTATCCAGATGATATTACAAGGAGCCTTTATAAGAAAAGAAAATTGCAAAACTGCAGGTGGGACAGATATAGTTTCAATGCTCAGCATTTTACCTGTGCTGGATGGGAGCAGAAGATTACAGCAGTACTCTGTGCTGAAGGATTTATTTCAATCCAGTAACAGCAATGAGGACAATGTGGGATCCAGCTCTGGTGAAAGGTAGTACATTGCCAGGGTGGTGCTTACTTGTGGGCAGAAATATTGCAGGTTCAGGAGAGTCATCTCTTATATAAAAGCTTTCCTAAGCTTTAGCCTACAGAGTCTACACACATATATGGACCTGCACATAGATATTTATATTTTCCTTTGTCTACAGGTAGGATGTCCTTGAACTAGAAAGAGTCCAGAGAAGGACAACAAAGCTCAGTTATGAAGAAAGACTACAAACTTTAAAGGATCAATTCCCTTTTGGGAACATGTTACATGTTCCCCCCATTTTTAGGGTGGAACATGTAACATGTTCCCACCTCTGCAGCATCTTTCTGACTCACTGCCTGTAGTCAGGGCCGGATTAACATAGGGGTTGTTGGAGCTGCAGCTCCAGGCCCCTTTCTCAAGAAAGGCCCATTTGCCCAAAAAAAAAAAAACATGAAAAAAAAAAAAAAGATCGACTTCAGGGGTTGTAGCTCGACAACCAGAGGTCACAGAAACACCATATTTGGAGGGTATGCAGTTGAAGACCTACCCCACAATCGGGATGGGATATGGGATGGCTATCATTTATGGTTCCGGAGATACAGGGGTGCTTGCACAGCCTGTCAGAAGCTACATACAGAGCGGCCATTATAAATACAAGCTGACACACTGCAGCAGACTGAGAAAAAAATCATCATCTGTTGCTAGAAAATGACTCTATGGAGGTCTTTGCAACTTTTTATGTTGCACGGTATAGAGCTGCACGATTCTGGCTAATATGACAACTGCAAATTTTTTTGCTTAGATGATAGATCACGATTCTCTCACAATTTGTGCGGCAAAACATCATCTTTCACATTAAAATGAAAAAAAAAAAAATGGGCTAACTTTACTGTTTTGTTTTTATGGTTTTTATTATTCATTGAAGTAGGCAAATGCAGTGCGACATAAAATATTGCAGCAATTGCCATTCTTGTCTCTGCTAAAATATATATATAATGTTTGGCGGTTCCAAGTAATTTTCTAGCAAAAAATATTGCTTTTTAACTTAAGAAACAAGTGTTGGACTTTAACCTCTTATGGACCGCCGCATGTACATTTACGTCGGCAGAATGGCACCGACAGGCACATCAACGTGTATATATATACGTTGGTGCCTAGGCGTGGGTCGGCGGTCCGATCGGGACCCCCCCGGTACATGCGGCGGTCCGGTTACCTGGCCGAGCGATCCGTGCTGAGGGGGCGGCGGTTCGTTTTTGTCCGCCCCCTCCGGATCGCTCCCAGCCAATCCGCGCGCTCCCCCTGCGTGTCATTTCCTCCTCCTGTGTAAACACAGGAGGAGGAAGTGATGTGATCTCTGCTCTCGGCGTTTTTTTCAACCGCCGCTGAGGAGAGATCACATCTCACAGTAAGTCTGCACAACACTACACTGACACCAGTACACGCAGGCAGACTTAACCCCTTGCGATCACCCCCCCACCCCCTCCCCCCTGTCACAGTGTCACTGAATGCAGTGATCATATGTATGATCGCTGCAGTTAGTGTCAGTGTGACAGACAGTTAGTGTTAGGTTCAGGGTAGCCCCCGTACCCCCCCTAATAAAGTTTTAACCCCTTGATCACTGCCCTAGTTAACCCTTTCACTCCCTATTGCCAGTGTCACTAAGCGATCATTTTTCTGATTGCTGTATTAGTGTCGCTGTTCCCGCTATTTGTTTTTATTGCGATTTTTTTTTACTAAAGACATGTGGCTAAATACATTTTGGCCTAAATGTTTGACTAAAATTTAGTTTATTTGATTTTGCCTATAACAAAAAGTAAAAAATATAGATTTTATTTAAAAAATTTTGCTCTATTTTTGTTTATAGCGCAAAAAATAAAAATCGCAGAGGCGATCAAATACCACCAAAAGAAAGCTCTATTTGTGGGAAGAAAATTTTGTTTGGGAGCCACGTCGCACGACCGCGCAATTGTCAGTTAAAGCGACGCAGTGCCGAATCGCAAAAAGGGGCCTGGTCCTTTACCTGCATTTTGGTCCGGGTCTTAAGTGGTTAAGTGGTTACATTTCTTGCAAACACACAGAAGTTTGATCTAAGAAGGAAGGTGGTTACAATGTTTAATGTTGTTACAAACTTAGCAGACTGCCCAGATATTTTCTTTACACACAGACGTTTATCCCTTTGATCTAAGAAGAAAGCGTTAGTTACAATGGGCCAGATTCAGAAAGAATTAGATTCCCGCAGAGTATCAGAGATACTCTACGCCGCCGTACTTTACCTGGCTCTAGGAGGAATCCAGAGAGATTTTGGCCCGTAAGGTACGGCGGCGTAGTGTATTTCTCCCGGCGGAATCAAAATACGCGAATAGGGGGCGTGAGGCATTTAAATTAAGCGCGTCCCTGCCGCGATCGAACTGCGAATGCTCCGTTCAGAAATTTCCCGCCGTGCATTGCGCGAAATCACGTCGTTACGTCATTTTTTTTTGAGTAGCGTCGTTTACGGACATTCCTATTCCCGGACGACTTACGCAAAAAAAAAAAAAAAAAATTGAAAGTCGACGCGGGAACGACGGCCATACTTAACATGGGCCGCGTAACGTTAGACCAGCTAAAAGCTGGTTTAACTTTACGTAGCGAAAAAATGACGTACGCGATTGCGAACGACGCTCGTAACTTCGTGGATCTCCGTAAAAAGCTCATTTGCATACCCCGACGATGAAAACGACGCGAACTCCACCCAGCGGCCGCTAAAAGATCGCAGCGTAGATCCGAAGGCGTACGAAGACGTAAGCCTGTCAGATCGAAGCCCAACGCCGCCGTATCATGGTTTGAGGATTCAAACTAGTGATACGGCGCGCGAAAATTGAAATTACTCCTGTCTAACACCAGTTAGACAGGCGTAATCGCTCTGTGAATCTGGGCCAATGTTTCCTGCTAAGAACTTGGTAGTTAAAGCGGTAGTAAACTTTCCTGACATTACTACTTTTTAGAGGCCCTGGGGTAGGTTATGCCACAATGTACAAGTATGCACAGCATATTAGCACATTAGGGGACACTTAAATTTTCAGACTGGGCCCTCCATTGCTGCACTGTGATTCCCACGCATTTATTTATTATTTATAAAAGGCCCCACCAAAATCCTCAGCACCAGGCCCATGATGTTCTTAATCTGGCCCTGCTTGTAGTGACAGCAAGTCAGGGATCTTCTCCCTGACCTCGCTGTCACAATTAAAAAAAAATGACTGCCCATGTTATTCATGTGAATGGGAGAACTACAAGTTCCAAAAACTTTTGCGTCTGTTGGCTTGTAGTTCTTAAAGTGGTTGTAAACCCTTTTTTTTTGTTTTTACCTACAGGTAAGCCTATAATAAGGCTTACCTGTAGGTAAGGAGAATATCTCCTAAACCTGTACGGTTTAGGAGATATTCCCCTCACAATGCGCCGCTGATTGCAGGCAACGTACCTGTACGTGCTTATGCCATGGCGTGTGGCTCTGCCGATGTATATCGTTGTGTGGCGGTCCTTAAGCGTTTAAAGGTGAACTTATCCTTTAAACTTGTTCTCCCTGGAGAAGAGACACTTAATAGTGGATATGATTGCAATATACAAATCTCTAGCATTGGGAGGAAACTATTTAGCCTAAGGTCTCTAAAGAAGACATGTGGCCATAAATGAAGATGGATGAGAAACAGTTCAATCTTAAACGGCATAGGGGGTTCTTTACTGGTTAAGTGGTAAGGATGCGGAACTCCCTTTCACAGTTTGTAGTGTCAGTGGGGGTTGTAGATAAATGTAAAAAAGAAAATGTGTTTCTTGGGGAACACAATGTACAGGAATATTTAAAATGGTAGTGATATAAACACACACAGACATGCTCAGTCAGGATTGACTGGATGAATCGGTGTCTTTATTCAAACTTACCAACAATGTAAATATGTAACCTATTGCATTAGCAGTATTTATCACAAGGCAAATACACTAAAATCTCCAGTCGAAGTAAAACTTTTATGTACATTTTGTTTATGATTTAATCCCTTTCTGAGTATTTTAAACTGATATTGATTTTCTTTACCATTTATATAACATCTTTATTGAACAGAGCAGTGTGTGTAATCTAAGGAGAAAGCACAACAGAAGCAGCTTTCATTCACACTCTCTCTCTCTCTAAGCTAAATTCTGTAGCGCCTTTCTTAAAAAAAGTAAGCAGGGGGAATACTGTAGGTCCCAGCACTGACTGAAGCAGTGTTATGGGTAAATTAAACCTTAAGCTTTTGTGCTTTTTAAGCGGCAGTGTTTTTCTCAACAGCAGCTAAAAATAGACAATCAAATATACTATATTACCAAATGTTTTGGGACACCTGCTTTTACACGCACATGAACTTTAATGGCATCTTAGTCTTAGTCTGTAGGGTTCAATATTGAGTTGGCCCACCCTTTGCAGCTATAACCGCTTCAACTCTTCTGGGAAGGCTGTCCACAAGGTTTAGGAGTGTGTCTATGGGAATGTTTGATTATTCTTCCAGAAGAGCATTTGTGAGGTCAGGCACTGATGTGGATGAGAAGGCCTGGCTCGCCGGTTCTGCTCTAACTTATCCCAAAGGTGTTGAGGGCAGGCCAGTCAAGTTCCTCCACTCCAAACTCACTCATCCATGTCTTTATGGCTCTTGCTTTGTGCATTGGTGTGCAGCCATGTTGGAACAGGAAGTTCCCTTCACTGGAACTAAGGGGCCAAGCCCAACCCCTAAAAAACAACCCCACACAATAATCTCCCCTCCAAATGATTTGGACCAGTGCACAAAGCAAGGTCCATAAAGACAAGGATAAGTAAGTTTGAGGTGGATGAACTTGACTGGCCTGAGTCCTGACCTCAACCTGATAGAACAACTTTGGGATGAATTAGAGTGGAGTCTGCAAGCCAGGCCTTCCCATTCAACATCAGTGCCTGACCTCACAAATGCCTTTTTGGAAGAATGGTCAAACATTCCCATAGACACACTCCTAAACCTCATGGACAACTTTCCCAGAAGAGTTGAAGCTGTTAAAGCTCCAAAGGGTGGGCCAACTCAATATTTAACCCTACGGACTAAGACTGGGATGTCATTAAAGTTCATGTGCGCGTAAAGGCAGGTGTCCCAATACTTTTGGAAATATAGTGTATTTGAAAAAAATAAAGGTCCTCCTGTAAGCTAAATATATAACTAATAATCCATTCTTAACTGAGATATTTTTTTCGACATTTAGTCACAGCAAAAAAAAAAAAACGAAAGACACAATAAATACAAAAACACTATTCCATGGGTATTTCTCTATTGACAATGCTCTAGCACCTAAGCCTTAGGTCCTAAGGTAAAGCATGGATATTACCGAATAAAATGATGCCCCTATGGGACTAGTCATTTCAGACTGCATTTGTGTGTTCAGGCAGTAGGACCACTCAGCTTGTACGTGTGAATTCAGATACAATCAGACAATAGGACTACTTGTAACAAATACATTTTTGAACACTACATTTCTAACCACAGTTTAAATGCACTGGACAATCCATAAAAATGGATTATAATTTCTGATATAATACTGTATGTCTTATTATGTGATTTTTATGTACACAAGTATGGTTATACAGATTTAGGAAAATGGCCTTGAGCACTGAGTATGGATGAATAAAATAGACATCACATTCTAATATCACATAATGCAAAAGTACAACCCTCGCCACTCAATTCTTGCCCATTTTGGGTGACATTAAGGGAGGTATTGTCATGAAGCAGAGATAGAAAAAGTGATAAAGGCAAAAACATTACAATTCTAGCCCACAGTAGCTGCTAAAGTAAACCTGCACCAGTCATCAAAAACCTAACAAATATACTGTAGTAGCATTATGACAATACATGAATTAAATGATGCACTGTTTTCTTATGAAAAGGTCAATTAATTTATATTTGTTTATATGACATTTCTAAACTTTATATAATGATTCCTTGTGCATTTTCTTTTTGTAAAAATTTAAATAAATACAGTGGAACCTCAGATTGCGAGTAAAGCGGTTAACAAGCATTTCGCAATCATTTTTTTTTAATTCTGTCTCGGTTTGCGAGTGTTGTCTCTGTGGTGTTCAGTACCACATTTGGCCAGAGGTGCAGGGGCAGCTGAGCCATTGGAGCTGATCAGAGCCGTTCGGAAATACCCGGAAACACTCTGAAATACTCCGTTCCCGAGTGTTTCCGAGCCTTTTCAAATGCAGCCGAACGGTCTCTGAGTATTTATGAGTCTCTCCAGCGCCCCTTGCCCCACCTCTGGCCATATGCGGTATTGCATGCCATACAAGTCAATGTGGAACAAATTATTTTCATTTCCATTGACTTCTATGAGAGTGCTTTGGATTACAAGCATTCTCTTGGAACGGATTATGCTCGTAATCCAAGGCTCCACTGTACATGCATAAGTAGCAACATTTGTGCTATTAACAAACATATTTTTATTCCACTGCCATTTCTAATTTCAATACAATGATTTCTATTAAGTCGCCGCTGGTAGTAATAATAACTGACTTTACTTAAAGTTGTAAAGGATTTTTTTTTTTTCATAATAAGCATCCTTTACCTGCAGACATTCCACTTTTCACTTCCTCATTGTTAGTTTTTGCTCAGAAATTGCTCTATTTCTTCTCTGTTCTGTTCACTTCCTGCTTGTGTGATTTTTACTCACCACCGCAAAGGGAGGCTTTGACGTGCTCGCCCCCTCCTGGGAACTACATCTGTGTGGCAGGACGCTCTCTACATGTTAGAGACTTCAAGGAGGTGTGAATTACTCGGCGTGCCGCAATGCATACTGGGAAATGTAGTTCTTACATGAACGAGCACCGCAAATCAGGAAGTGAATGAGAGAACAGAAACTAGAACGCCGGAGGTGATATAGATGAAGGAATTTAATGGATATTTACTCGTTACACTATTCTGTCTGTCTACCTTGCAGACATTATTTTTTTTTTCCTTTACAACTCCTTTAACCACTTGGTTTACCGTCGGACGTCATATGACATCCTGGACTTAAGGGGGGGATATCTGAATGATGACTGCAGCTACAGGCATCATTCCGATATCCTTCTTTTCAGTCGGCGATTCTGCACACCATAAGAATGATCATAGTGGCGGTTCCACCGCTTGATCGTTCTTATAGGCGGCGGAAGGAAACCTCCCCCCCTCCGCCAACCGGTGCTTCTCCGGGCTCTCCTGTGCCATCGGAGGCCCAGAGAACAAATCTGCCAAAGCTGGATGAGGAGGATAGAGATGACCGGTGACCACATGGTCACCGGTCATCTTTATGACCGTTGGAGGCCCGGGCGTGATGTTAGGACGTCACACCCGGGTACCCGGAAGTAAACAAAGCCGCAATTTTTTTTCCCGATCTCATGCTTTCCAGCCTGGAGGAGAGATGTGGGGTCTTATTAACCCTGCATCTCTCCATAAAGAGGACCTGTCACACACTATTCCTATTACAAGGGATGGTTACATTTCCTGTAATAGGAATACAAGTGATAAAAAAAAGTAAAAAAAAATAAAGTGTAAAAAAAATAAATGAAAACGCCCCTGTGCCCAGTAGCTCGCGCTCAGAAGCGAAAGTGGACGCAAGTTCTGCCCACATATATAAATGCCATTCAAACCACACATGTGAGAGCAATAGTTCTAACACTAGACCTCCTCTGTAACTCTAAACTGGTAACCTGCAAAAAAAAATTAAAGCGTCAGCTATGGAGATTTTTAAGTACCGAATTTGGCACCATTACATGAGCGTGCGCAATTTTTTAAGCGTGACAAGTTAGGTATCAATTTATCGCGTAACATCATCTTTCACATTAAACAAAAAATTGGGTTAACTTTACTGTTTTGTTATTTTTTAATTCATGAAACCATTTTTTTTAAAAAGGTGTTTGAAAAATGATTGCTAAATTCAGATTTACTCCCCTGTATATTGGCATTCTTTAGGAAGGAAGTCAAATCTAGCAAATTAAGGCACAGCAACGTTATGCCTGTTGACATTGTGAACATGCTTTCAGAAGGGATAGCATAGAGATTACCTCATTATTTGCTTCTGCTCCTTCTCTCTCTAATAAGCAGTCCAGGGCAGATACAGTAAGTGAAAGGTGAAATCATCATCCTGCCTGTGTTGTCTGTCATGGGGCCTGGATTACCAGACTAGCTAAATAATATTGAGAATTGTTTGGCAGGCAGAATAGTTTCTATACATGTATTTGTCGACATTTCAAGAAACAAAATAATAATGACTGAAGGTCTATGAGTGCTAACAGCTAACAGTTGAGTTTAGGCTCAATCCAATAACTATAATACATAAAGTATACACACACATACATTTTATATATATATATATATATATATATATATATATATATATATATATATATATATATATATATATAAACGTAGGTGTGAATGGGGAGCAGGTGTTAAATTGGTGTTATCACTCTCACTCTCTCATACTGGTCACTGGAAGTTCAACAAGGCACCGCATGACAAAAACCTCTCCAAGGTTCTGAAAAAAAGAATTGTTGCCAAGACCCAGAAACTGAGCTGCAGCACGGTGGCCAAGACCATACAACAGTTTACCAGGACAGGTTCCATACAGAACAGGCCTCACCATGATTGACCAAAGAAGTTGAGTGCATGTGCTCAGCGTCATATCCAGAGGTTGTTTTTGAGAAATAGATGTATGAGTGCTGCCATGGTTGCTTCAGAGGTTGATGGGGTGGGGGGTGAGCCTGTCAGTGCTCAGACCATACACCGCACACTGCATCAAATTAGTCTGCATGGCTGTTGTCCCAAAAGGAAGCCTCTTCCAAAGATGATGCACAAGAAAGCCCACAAACAGGTTGCTGAAGACAAGCAGACTAAGGACATGGATTACTGGAACTATGTCCTGTGGTCTGATGAGACCAAGATAAACTTATTTGGTTCAGATGGTGTAAAGCGTGTGTGGTGGCAACCAGGTGAGGAGTACAGAGGCAAGTGAGTCTTGCCTACAGTCAAGCATGGTGATGGGAGTGTCATGGTCTGGGGCTGCCTGAGTGTTGCCAGCACTGGGGAGCTACAGTTCATTGAGAAAACCATGAATGTCAACATGTACTGTGATATACTGAAGCAGAGCATGATTCCCTCCCTTCGAAGCCTGGGCCACAGGGCAGGATTCCAACATGATAATGACCCCAAACACACCTCCAAGACAACAACTGCCTTGCTAAAAAAGCTGAGGGTAAAGGTGATGGACTGGCCAAGCAAGTCTCCAGACCTAAATCCTATTGAGCATCTGTGGGGTATCCTTAAATGGAAGATGGAGGAGCGCAAGGTCTGTAACACCAACCAGCTCTGTGATGTCATCATGAAGGAGTGGAAGAGGATTCCAGTGCCAACCTGTGAAGCTCTGGTGAACTCCATGCCCAAGAGGGTTAAGGCAGTGCTGGAAAATAATGGTGGCCATATTGACACTTTGGGCCCAATTTGGACAGTGGTTTAGACATTAATGGCTGTGTGTTGAGTTATGAGGGGACAGAAAATTTACACTGTTATACAAGCTGTAGATTCACTACTTTACATTGTAATTTCTTCAGTGTTGCCACATGAAAAGGTATAATAAAATATTTACAAAATTGTGAGGGGTGTACTCACTTTTGTGAGATACTGTGTGTGTGATATATATATATACTGTATATATATATATATATATATATATATATTATACACATATATACACATATACATATTATATACACAATTTTCATTTACCGGTATATGTCTTATTCTTATTTTCACCTCTTGTTTTTGCAAAATAATGTTACTACAAATAAAGATTATTCTGGCTTTGTAAATGAAGCCCATCATTAGTTATACATAATTAAATTAAAATATTTGTGTTAAGCTGTTCCCAGTGTGAATTCTCACAGCAGGTTCCACAAAGTGTCTTTTGAAGGCAACCTTGAAATTTCTAGTGATAGAGAAATATATTGAAAAAGCAGCTTATTAACTGTTAAGATGGATACAGCAGTAAGCTGCATCCTAGTATTAAACTGGTTCTAAAGGTAAAACCCTTTTGGGGTTTTACCTTTAGATTCATGCATTCCCTGCATTAACGTAAAGATTGTTTTAACATCTGCTGTGCACCCCCTCCCCATATACTTACCTGTCCTGTGTTGATCCAACGCTCTGCCTGTCTTTCTGTTTTCTCTCCTTGCCCTCACAAGTTTGGCTGAGAGCAGAGGGAGCCACTGCTCCTACTACTGTCAATCATACCTGTGAGCAGAGAGTGGGGGCAGAGCAGAGGCACACTATATGTTTCAATAGGCACACACAGCCTGGCTCCGGTTTGAGCAAACACGTCATAGCATAGCAGCTTGCTATAGGGGTAGAAACAGAGGAAGAGGAACCGACAGAGCTATCGGGGGACCCTAGGAAAGCAGGTTCAGGTCTTCTCTGTGCAATACCTGCATGTAGAGCAGATAAGTATAATGCTGCGTACACACGATTGGAAATTCCCACAAGAAAAGTTCGATGTGAGCTGTTGGTCGAAAATTCTGACTGTGTGTATACACCATCAGACTTTTACTGTCGGAATTTCCACCAACAAAAGATTGAGGATGAGTTCTCTATTTTTCCAACGGAAAAAGTTCCTATCGGAAAATCTGCTTGTCTGTATGTAATTCCGACGCGCAAAAAACATGCATGCTCAGAATCAAGCAGAAGAGCTGAACTGTCTATTGAACTTCATTGATCTTGTTCTTGACGGTCGGAAATTTCCGACAAGATTTGTGTGACTGTGTGTATGCAAAACAAGTTTGAGCCAACATTCCGTCAGAAAAAATCCAAGTTTTTTTTTGTCGGAATTTTCGATTGTGTGTACATGTTTATTATTTTAATTAAAAAAAGTGGGGAATTCTGACTTTTAGGAAAAATACATCAATTTCATTACGGGCTAGTATGGAGTTATTTTAGGTATGTCCATGTAACAAACTATCCGCATATGTCACATACAAAACAGAATATAGTGTACCAATTTCTGCTAATGCATTTTAGACATGTGCAGACTGGAATATTTTGTTTTGTTTTTTCGTTTGGAAAATAAATTTATTTAGTTGCTCCCGAAAATCGTTTTGATTTAATTTGTTTTTCGTTGGGGAATAGCTTTCGTCCGAAAATCCAATAATACTTGGTTTCTGTCGAATGGTCAAAAGAATGTCGAATCTTTACATCGAATCGTACATTTCCGTTCGAATAAGAATTCTAATGTTGTATGACTAGTAATAATGTTGAATCTATTTTCTCATAAATCGAAATCTATTCTCTGTAATGTCGAATCTATTATTTCTAGTGTTGAATCTTTTCTCTATAATGTTGAATCTTTTCTCTATGATGTCGAATCTTTTCCCTATAATGTCAAATCTCTCTATATCAAATTTTTACCGCAACGAAAACGAAAATAAAGCATGTTTTATGTCTGATCTTTCGGTTTTCGTTTCTTGCGCTTTCGTTATCGTTTGTTAAAACGATAACGAAAAAAACAAATTTTCGGACGAAAATGCATTCTAATGAAAACGAATGCACATGTCTAATGCATTTGTCAGCAAGGGTGAAACATACAACACTTATCTGCACCAAAGCAGATGTTGGGGTTTATTTACTAAGACTGGAGAGTGCAAACTATGGTGCAACTCTGCATGGTAGATAATCAGCTTCTAACTTCAAGAGGAGTTCCCCCCTTCGAAAAAAAAGTCAGCAGCTACAAATATTTTTACTATTAGGGTACGTACCTGTCCTGGCATCCAAAGGAGTCCTCACTCGAGCCCATTCTTGAGACGATTCAGCTCTCGGGTGCTGCCACCGCTATCTTGGTTGTGCTTTCTCAATGGAGCCCAGGTGTGTGTGTGGGGGGGGGGGGGTGAGGAGGGGCCAAATTTCCGTCTCACTTCGCCACGGCGAAATGAGCCGGAAGCTGGAGCAGGTACCTGTCAAAACTTAAAGAAATCCCTTGGGTGTCACCAAGGAGGGAAGCAAAGGGAAAGCTCTTTAAAGCAGACATAGATTACAAATAAAAGCTGGCAAAGTCTTATATACGCTCCAAACTAAAAAAAATGCTTTGGTTGCGGTCTACTGTTATTGCCCGATGATTACAATAATTGACATGACTTGAAGAATGTTTTGCAGATAATGTTACACATGTCTCCCTGCTTATCAGAGAACACAGACATACCTTTTGACACTGTATCTGTGACTACTGCTACAGTAACAAGTAGATGGTCATAGTAACAGCAATGGCTTGTAACCTATCCCTCTCTGATTAGGCAGTTCTGTATAATGTATTGCATGTGACATTTGAGCAAACTATACCTTATTTAATTTAACTACCTAAAGCAATACACATTTGAAGCGCAACAAAACATATTCTGGCATATTTGTCATATATGTAGATCTTGTTCCTGATTTGTGAATTAACATCCCACAATGTTAATAAAAGCTGCAATGTATAGAAAAAAAATAAAAAATATATATTGCAGCTAATGAGGCTGCATTAGTGGTCCTATTGCAAGCATAGCTATTAGTGAGCAGATTTCATACAGTTTGACTAACAAACACGTGATGAATAAAAACAAGCATTCAGAGGTAAAAAACAAAAACAACAAAAATAATAATAATAGCTAACTATGACCAACGGAAAAGTGACTTGAGATGTCCATGTTTAGTATTCTTTTCTTTTTCCTTTTTTTTTTTGTAACCCAAGCAGTCATTTACTGGCTGCTCCTGGAACTCACCCTGTTTTGTAATTCCAGAGGTTGTACATTCCCCGGCAGGTTTACTGACATCTATTCATGTAGCGAATTTACTAATGCAAAGGAGATTTACAAAGGCTAAACAGTGAAAGTTAACTACAAATTGTGTGAGCCACATAAAATAATTCTATCATACCTATTAAATATCTTCACTTATTATTCCACAAACAATACAGAATTATTAGGTTATAAATAAATAAAAATAAATATATTTTTGGGTTATTTTTTAGGCTGAGCGTTTTGTCGCCTGAAGCATGAAGCTCCAAAACGGTAGAGGGGAAAAAATACATTATTCTCAATGGAGATGGTTCACATCTCCACTCCAAAACGCCTGAGGCCGAACGCCTGAAGCTCAAACAAGTTTTGGACCCTTTTTTGTTGATCGAATTGAGCGCATTTGGGCGTTTTTTCTGTTTTTAACCTTAGTGACCCTAAACCTGTCCAAATTTGCGACAAAACGCGGTAAAAAAATGGCGCAAAAATTGTGGCAAAATCGCGGGAAAAAGGCTACTGTAGTTCGTTTTCATCGGTCCAAACCGATCGTGTGTGGCCCCATCGGTCCGTTATCCTTCGGTCCAAAAACAGAGGGCTTGCTTTAAAATCGAACCGATGGATAGCTAACCGATAGGTCAAAACCAATCGTTAGTACGCACGGGAATCAAGTCGACGCAGGCTTGGAAGCATTCAACTTTGGTTTTTTCATCACGTCGTTGTGTTTTACGTCACCACATTCTGACACGATCGGTTCATGAACCGATGGTGTGTAGGCACATCAGTCCATCAGTCAGCTTCATCTGTGAACTGATGAAAACGGTCCGCTGGACCGTTCTCATCGGATGGACCGATCGTGTGTACAGGGCTTAAGACAACCTTTTTTACTTAAGAATTTGCCTCAAAGATCTTATTCCGGCGTATAAGACGACCTTTTATACTTAAAAATTTGCCTCAAAAATCGGGGGTCGTCTTATACGCCAGATGCAGAGTCAGTCAGACTTTGAGCGTCCATTGTTCAAAAGCCGTGCCTCCTCCTTGTGCTGTTCCGTGATAGGCGGAACACTCAGTTTCCCAGCAGAGCCTGTGTTCAGTGTTCCTCTATCACGGATGTCGTCTTGTCTGAGGCCGGAAAAAAGGGATTTTGAACAATGGACGCCCGAAGTCTGACTGACTCTGCCAGGGATAAGGTATGGAGATCATCAAAGTGAGGCATGCAATGGCACAGTGAGGTATGCAATGGCACAGTGAGGGGGGAAGTGGGACGTCTTATACGGCAAGTATATCACAAAACCAAAACATTTTCGCCTTATACGCCGGCAAATATGATAGTCAGAATCTCTAGTAATTGTGTATGGCAACCAATCAGCTTTGATCTTCAGCTTGTTCAGGTAAGCTTTGAAATTGAAAGATAGAATTTGATTGGTTGCAATGATCAACTGCTCCAGATTCTGTCTGTTCCAGATTTGATAAATCCCTACCCCATGTTCTTAATTTAATTATAACTAATATTTGAGCCTTTTTTTAATGCCTTTTTCCATATTTGTTGCTAAAATCACCCTGAGATTAAATACAACAATCATTCTACAACATGGTGAATGGCATATCAGAAAAAGTAAAACATTTTTAATTAAATGTATCTGTGTAAACTTATTGCAGTGTAAGTTTAACTGGTTTCCCGACTGGCTCATGCAGATATACTGCAGCAGAATGGCTCCCCTGGGCGAAATCCTGTATGGGTATGTCCATAACTTTAGTGGCCACTAGAGGGCTTGTGTGCGTGCCTGCTGCACGGCAAGGGCCCCGATGCACGTGGCCGGTGGGCACGATCGCCACCTGCCACGTGCAATCACGTGCACGAGTGCCAGAGCGGGGATTTGTGTGTGTAAACACACAAATCCGTGTGCTGTCAGGGAAGAGGAGCCATATTGTTTGTTCCTACAGGAAAAACAATATGTCTCCTCTCTTAGTCAATCCTATCCCCTCACAGGTTTAACACACTAAGGGAACACACAGTTAACCCCTTAATCACCCCTAGTGTTAACCTCCTACCTGCCAGTGACATATACACAGTAATCAGTGCATTTTTTTAGCACTGATGGTTGTATAAAAGCCAATGGTCCCAAAAAAGTGTCAAAAGTCTCCAATCTGTCCGTCGAAATGATACAGTACCACTGAAAACCACAGATCGTGCCATTACTGGTAAAAAAAAAATGTAAAAAAATAACAAAAATGACATAAATCTTTCCCATAGTTTGTAGACACTATGGGGCAGATTCACAAAGACGTAATATTCCGCTGCGTAATCGAAATACGGTACGCTGCCGTATTTCACCAGACTCTACACCGAATTCAGGTAGTTTTTTTGCGCGTACGCTATTGTGTCGTATTTTTTTTCCGCCGCGCAATCGAAATACGTGATTAGGGGGCGTGAAGCATTTAAATTAAGCGCGTCCCCGCGACGATCGAACTGCGCATGCTCTGTTCAGGAATTTCCCGCCGTGCATTGCGCGAAATCACGTCGTGACGTCATTCGTTGTTTGAGTAGCGGCGTTTACGAACATTCCTATTCCCGGACGACTTACGTTAAAAATAATAAAAGACATCGGAAAACGTTGAAATTCGACGCGGGAACGACGGCCATACTTAACATGGGCTGTCTAATATTAGACCAGCAAAAAGCTGGTATAGTGAAACGGAAAAAAAAGATGACTAAAGGTGCCGTAAGAGATTGCGTTGAAAGTGCGAAATTTTGTGGATTGCAGGCAAAAGCTCATTAGCATACCCTGACGGCGAAAAACAACAGGAAGTCCGCCCAGTGGCCGCAATTTTCTTGCAGCGTAGATCTGAAGGCGTACTAACACGTAATACAGTCGAAATGAAGCCCGCAGGTGTCTTTTCATGGTTTGAGGATTTCGACTAGCGTAAAAACGCCCGTAAGTCGAAATTACTCCAGTCTAACAACATTTACACAGGCGTAATCGCTTTGTGAATCTAGGCCTATAACTTTTGTGCAAACCAATTAATATACTCGTATTGCGATTTCCAAAAATATGTATAATAATATATATCGGTCTAAACTGATGAAGAAATGTTTTTTATTTTATTTTATTTTGGGGATATTTATTATAGCAAAAAGTAAAAATATATATTTTTTCTAAATTTTCTCTCTTTTTTGTTTATACTATAGTACAAAAATAAATAAATGCTGAGGTGATCAAATAGCACCAAAAGAAAACTCTATTTGTGGGAAAAAAAGGACGCAAATTTAGCTTGGGTACAGCGTCAAACAACCGTGCAATTGTCAGTTAAAGCGACGCAGTGCCAAATTGTAAAAAGTGCTCTGGTCAGGAAGGGGGTAAAATCTTCTGGGGCTGGAGTGGTTAAGAAAAAATTAAGGAAATACAATTTTTGCAACAAATTGGGTTGTCCTTCTGTGTCTTTATTGCAGAATAAGTTCTGTCTGGCTCCTACCACATCTTGCTCATTAGATTCAGTCTGTGCCCTAGCATAAGAATAAAATACAGTTCTACACACATGAGAGTCTAACAACCTGCTTATTTCCTTTTACAGCCATATGGTGCCTGCCTTCAGTCCCTCTACAGCCAAGTGTACAAAGTTTAGAGCACTCTTCCGAATATGCAAATATAATCCAAACTTTTTTACAGGGTGCTAGTTTATACCCACTCTACATCCCAGGAACCACTAACTTATACCGTACCTGCACCTGAATATATCGCCTGTATTCTTGTGGAAGTCGCAACCCTTAATTAATGCAGATTGCCAAACTTTCAACAAAAAATTACTTCACTTTGTCATTAAAAAAAAAAATTGCAGGATCTCTGTTTTTTTATGTGACAAAATAGTTTCTGAGCATAGAAGCCACAACATTTATTGCTGGTGTTTCTAGAGCACCCACAGGGTCCCGTGAATTGTTTTAGCAAATATGCATAAGCAAGCTCCTATGTTACAATGCTGGGGCCTGGTGATAGATTCCTATGCTGGGGCCTGGTGATAGATTCCTCAGGCACCATGTACTGCAGATCTCTGTGGACCCAACTGTGGGACAGAAGCTATCAATAGGTCCTAGCACCATGTGGAGCCTAATTTTAAGTGCAGATGTAAGTTTGTGCAGTACATTGAATTTCAGCGCCAAGTAAGAGAACCCGGCAGTTCTTAGCACAGGGATTTCAACACATAAAACAAGTTTAGGAAAAAGGGTCCTCTAAAACCACTCCGGACCCCTAGGTTACCCCTTACCTGAACCCCAAATCTTAACGGAATAACCTAAAATAAAATAAAAAAATCATCTTTAATCCATGTTTTTATACCTGACCTGGTCCTAGCATTTAAAACAAAAATGTATTATTTTTCAGCTTACCAAATCGTAGTTATGGTGGCTGTATTATTTTTATTTTTTCGTTTTTTTTTTTTTATCATTTATTTTCACTTGCTTAAAAAAAAGAAAAGCTATCCAACAATTTATTAGAGGACTTAGTAGAGCAGAGGATTGTGTCAGTCAGTAGAGCAGTGAACAGTGTCAATCAGTAGAGCAGAGGACGGTGTCAGTAGAGCAGTGGATGGTGTCAGTAGTTTGGTAGTAGTAGTAGTTGTATATCTATAATTTTGTTTATAATTTTTTACAATTACATTTTTTATTATTTGTTACAATTTTTTTTTTGCAGCACAGTTGGGGGCCCGGGTGAACTATCAGGGGCCTGAACACACCCCTGATGTCTCACTTTTAAGACAGAGAAAAGAGATTGAGGACACAGTTCACAATCTTCACCTCTGCACACTGAATGAATGAACAGGAAGGCTCTACACAGTTATCCATGTTCATTCACATACTGAAGCATAGTAAACACAGTACACTATGCTTCCGTTATTAATGAACTCAGTAACGATCACTCACTGTGCTCATTTAGAAAATGAAGGGGACTACCTTCCTTCCATCCTAAAACAATCCCCTATAGCAGCCAGTGGGAGAGAGAAAAGGGGAAGAGCTGGGCGGAGGGGTTGGGCGCACACGGGGGAGCCTGGCCAGCAGAAGCAAAAGGAACCTGGCCAGGAGGGGCAGCGGGGGTGGACTTTACTGGAATGGATCCCTTGTATTTTCCTCCTGCAGGGGATCGATGTCTATAAATGATAAATCCCACCCCGCCACCCCTCCTGTCCAGGTTCCTGGGATTGACAAGGAGGGATACAATACAGAGGATTGGTTCCTATAAATGCCACCCCCTCCGCTCCTCCTGTCCAGGTTCCTGGGGTTAACAAAGAGGGATACAATACAGGGGATTGGTTCCTACAAATGCCACTCCTGCTGAAGCTCCTGTCCAGGTTCCTGTGATTCCAATATACACATCACCAACGTCAAATGACGAGTAGATTGCGATTGACTGGTTGCCGACCCACGATTTTGGCAGTCTGTCAGTAATCTACTGTGACATGTCGGGAGCACAGAGGTGCACATACATATAGTATTGCCCATGGAATGGTATCTAGGTGCGCACATCACTTACCAATGACAGGGGTACTAACAGTGGTGAAATTTTATTTATTTGTGTAAAACATTTATCCCAAAAGAAAATGTTGGTGTAACAGCTAAAAAAAAGTGCTTGTGTTCAGCTTTTACTTGTTAGTCAAATCCATTGAAATCAGCAAACACTACCCTTTCCCCCCAGATTGACTATGCTGCTATCTAAAAGTATACCCGTTGCTCCTTCAGAGACATCCCAAAAACAGGAAGTCTATTATTGGCAGGATCACAGATGAAAATAAAGGAAAAAATACTAAAAGCGGAGGTCCACCTGAATTTTTTCTTTAAAAGCCAGCAGATACAAATACTGCAGCTGCTGACTTTTCAAAAATGGACACTTACCTGTCCTGCGTGCCTGCGAAGTTGGCAGCCGAGGCCGAGCAATCACTCATCTCTAGGCTGCCCCCGCCGCCATCCTCGGTGAGGGAATCAGGAAGTGAAGCATTGCGGCTTCACTGCCTGGTTCCCTAATGCACATGAGCGATCCACGTGGCTCGCCCTCACTGGTCCCTGCTGTCTCCTGGGACCAGTGTGTTTCCCAGAAGACATCGGGGGATGACGCGAAGAGGCGTGACTCCTGCGGCAGTCTTTTCCCGGGAGTGGGTGCAAATACCTGTATTATACAGGTATCTGCACCCCCTCCCCCCTGAAAGGTGCCAAATGTGACACTGGAGGGGGGATTACGAAAAGCGGAGGATCACTTTTTGTGTAAACCTCCTCTTTGAGCCCTGGTTCACACTGGTGCGTTTTGACATGCGATTTGGCATGTCAAATCGCATGTCAAAACGGCGGATTTTGCCGCAAATTGCCGGCAATGGCACTGTCCTAATCGGCGCGACGCTGCATCTGCGGCGCTGCACCGATTTCAAAAAGTAGTCTCTGCACTACTTTTTGCGATTTCAGCCCGCGATTTACATTGACATCTGTGCAGAAACCTGCACAGATGTCTCTTAAATCGCGGCTGAAATCGGGACTGCCAGCGGGAGTGAAATCGTGCGAGTTCAGCTGAACTCGCACGGCTTCACTCCCGCAGCCCAGTGTGAACCTGGGCTAAAGAAAGAAAACTAAAGCAGCCCGAAACTGGATTGGAATGGTAACCTGCAATATATTAAATTTCGTTTTTTAAATTAAATAGCTCTTTAACTCATAAACCGTACGCTAACTTAATCCTTCATACCTACAATTAACCCCTAACCATTATCTGGAACCCTGACAATTCACCAAAGGCTTAACTTACTTTTACCTTAGGCCACTTTCACACCGAGGCGCTTTACAGGCGTTTTAGCGCAAAAAATATGGCCTCTCCTGTCACTCCAGTGTGAGAGCATGAGCGGTGTGCTTGCAGGACGCTAGGAAAAGTCCTGCAAGCAGCAGTGGAGGAGTGCTGAAATGAATGGGCAGCATTCAACAATTGGGGCTAAAATAAACAAATATTTACACTGCTATCTTTTATAAGCCATATGCAGCATAGGTAAGCAGAGGGGGGAAGCAACATTTTTATATTTAGCTTATACTTCCACTTGAAACCCTAATCATTTAACTACTAAGGACGTATGGGAACATCAGTTCAAGATGCTTCTGAGGTAACTCAAAATATTCTGACAGGTACATTTAACGTTCAGCTGGCTTCTTCTGAACTGCCCTTTGGCCTGCTTCAATTGGCTTTTGCATTCTCATAGACTTGTATGAGAATGTAAATTTCATCTGTGCATACAAAAAGCCCATTGACACAGACCATTACCATGTAGCAGGCCACAGAACAAAAAAAAAAAAACAGCACTGACGTCTCTGCACCAAAACCAGCCTATTTATATGTGGCAGCCATGTGTCATTAGGCTTACTGCCTTAAGCTGAACTCTAGCATATGATATGAATAAAACTCAGAAACATTCATATATCAATCAAAATGAAGTCAAGTACAGTAAGGTAATGTTTTGCATAGAAAAATGTGTCTACTTCAAAGTAAAAGTGACTAATAGGATTAAATGATGAAAAAGAACATATTTAAAAAGTGGAAAAAAGCAGGAAATATCCATGGAATGCTATCTTTCATAAAAAATGAAGCTTATTACGTGGCTGTTCATAAGTTATACTACCGTCAATTCCATCAATTTCTTATGCATCAAGTACAATTACACACCATAACCCCCATTTTCACAGTGTACTGTATATTTATATCCATATATCTCTCACTCAGTTAGTTATACAGCAAGAAAAAGCCAAATTTCACCAGCAGTCAACGGAAAGACATTGTACAATTGTAATTAAATACTGAATGCCTGAAGTATTTCCTCCTTTGCATGTCATGTGTTCCCATCCACACAACATACCTACAACTATTTAAAAAAAGATTTCTTGCCTTTCTAGTTGTTTCTTTGGAGCACGATTATACATAGGACAGCTACCGTATATACTCGAGTATAAGCTGAGGCACCTAATTTTACCACAAAAACTGGGAAAACATTTTGACTCAAGTATAAGTCTAGGGTGAGAAATGCAGCAGCCACTGTAAGTGGAAAGAGTGTCAATAATGCTCATCTGCAGCCTTACTGTGCCCATTTTCAGCTTCACTGTGCCCATTTGCAACCTCACTGTACCTATTTGCAGCCTCACTGTGCCCATTTGCATGCCTCAGCCTTACTGTGCCCATCTGCATGCCTCAGTCTTACTGTGCCCATCTGCATGCCTCACTGTGCCCATCTCCCTGATTCACTGTGCCCATCTCCCTGCCTCATGTACCTGATCTCCCAGGACTGTGCCCATCTGCAACCTTATGATCTCCCGGTGCTATGGCATACAGTCTAGTTGGCAGAAGTCCAGTGTAACAAAGTCCCACCTCCTCCTCATCCTTGTCCGTGACAGAACACTGACTCAGTTTCCCAGCAGTGAGTCTGTGTTTAGCCTATCATGGACTAGAATGAAGCGAAGGCGGAGCTTTGTTACACTGGACAGCCACCGATTAGACTGCATGTCAAAGCGCCGGGAGATCATAAGGCTGCTGATGGACACAGTGAGGCAGGGAGACTCGAGTATACGCCAAGGGGGGTTTATACTCGACTATATACGGTATTACTGTTCAGAATAACTTGCAAAATTGCATCAAAATATGTTTGATTTACTAAAACTGGAGAGTGCAAAATCTGTGCAGCTCTGCATAGAAACCACTCACATTCAATTCCTAATTAAACAAGGTGAAGTTAGAAGCTGATTGGTTACCATGCACAGCTGAACCAGATTTTGCAATCTCCAGTTTTAGTAAATCAACCCCACAGTGTATTCCCCAGGCATTGAGATGTTTAACACTTTGCTAGGACAGATATGTGTACATTTAGTTTACAACTGATGATGAGATCTACCAGAACAATACAGACAGGGTTAATTGTGGTAAACATAACTCGCTAGCCCCCTTTTTAAAATTACATTCAAAGAGAGAGTTTCATTTTTGGATTTTTATTTTTACAAAAGAGCAAGTAAAAAGGTAAGCAGCAATATTTGTTTTTTTAAAGGTATGGAAAGTGAATAGGGACATGTAATCAATATACTGTTGGCGTTATGCCAATCTGGCTGTAAAAGTGAAAATACATACACAACTCTGTGCAGTATCATTTATTCTGACATATAAGCCCTTTAACAACTTATGTGTTGTAGATTTAGAACTGGTCATAGACATCTGGCAGGAGTCAAATATTCAACAATGTGCTGCAAAATGAATATATGTATACAATGATATAATATGTGCTCAATAATCAAAATAATATTTATAACTTGGTGTACAACAAATGTAGGAAAATATATCAACCCAAAAAATTATCAAATTATTAAGTCCAAATAATAAGAAATACAGCCACCTCTGTGACATTGTGATTCAGATAATATATGACGCTCCGTGTCTCCGGCACCCAGATAAGTTGGACGCTCGCCTCAATGCCATGACCCCTACATTAGCAGAAAGGTCAAAACAATCTGTGTTCCCCTCAGGGATAGTGGCCCTGATGGATACTCAGGGAATCCTTCTTATTTTTCCCAAAAATTGGGTACAATGGTCCTTTAGAAGCTCTGGAACATCAGATGCATCAGATACTCACGAACATCAGATCAAAGGAAGGATTCCCTGAAGCAAAAAGGGAAAAACACGAAATTTAGTTTTCTCCGTCTTAAAAATGTAATGTATATAAAGAAATAAGTATTGCATTTACAAATCTAGCACTGCCGTGAGCGTTAACTCAAATACACGTGTAAACAAACAAATACACTCTGTACCAAGATGGCTGTGGGAGGATGTCACGTACTATACGTGTTACATCCAAGGCGGGGACTCCTTCAATACTACTAGGGATAAGCTTTGCGTTCGATACAAACGTATGTTCGACTCGAACATTGTCTGTTCGTACGTTCGACGAAATTCGAACAAAAGCGGTCGCTTGCGCCAAATTCGAGTGACGCAAAATGGCCCATAATTCACTGCAGCATTGCGTGCTGATGATTGGCCAAGCATGCTGTATGTCCCGCATGCTTGGCCAATCACAGCGCGTAAAAAACAAAGAGCCATAATTGGCCAAAGCCTGGGTGGCTTTGGTCAATTTTGGCTCAGGGCTTTAGCACACGCCCCACACTATATAAGGCCGCCTGCTGGGTGGCCTTGTGTAGTGTGTTCTGGCTTGTTAATGAGAGCAGTCAGAGAGACAGAGAGATTGTCTTTTTATATAGCTAGATAGAGCAGGCAGGCAGGCTAGTCCGTTTAGCTTAATTTACAGTGTGTAGAGGATATATATATATACATCCCTAGGAGTTGTACATATATTTATACACTGTATAGCTTAGATAGATCAGTTCTTCCTAATTTACTGGCAGGCAGGTGATCGTGCTATTTAACCACTTCCCGCCCGGCCAATAGCCGATTTACGGCCGGGAAGTGGTTATGAAATCGTGACAGGCCATTCTCAAACGGCCTGCACGATTTCATGCCGCACGCGCCCGTGCGGGCGCGCAGCGTGGCGATCGGTGATGCGGGGTGTCAGTCTGACACCCTGCACCTCCGATCTCGGTAACGAGTCTCCGGCGGAGCCTCGTTACCACGTGATCAGCCGTGTCCAATCACGGCTGATCACGATGTAAACAGGAAGAGCCGCCGACGGCTCTTCCTCACTCGTGTCTGACAGACGCCTGTAGAGGAGAGCCGATCAGCGGCTCTCCTGACAGGGGGGGTTCGCGCTGATTGTTTATCAGCGCAGCCCCCCCTCGGATCGCCACACTAGACCACCAGGGAACTAAAAAAAGACAAAAAAAGGGCAAAAAAAAAAAAAAAATGACAAAAAAAAAAAAAAGTCAGCAAAAAAAAAAGGGGGCAGTAAAAAAAAAAGATGCCAATCAGTGCCCACACATGGGCACTGATTGGCAACATTGATCCATCAGTGCCACCCCTCAGTGATCATCAGTGCCACCCCAGTGTCTGTCAGTGCCAATCCATGCCCAGTGCCCACCTATCAGTGCCCACCTGTGCCGCCTATCAGTGCCCACCTGTGCCGCCTATCAGTGCCCACCTGTGCCGCCTATCAGTGCCCACCTGTGCCGCCTATCAGTGCCCACCTGTGCCGCCTATGAGTGCCCACCTGTGCCGCCTATGAGTGCCCATCTGTGCTGCCTATGAGTGCCCAGTGCTGCCTATGAGTGCCCATCAGTGCCGCCCATGAGTGCCCATCAGTGCCGCCCATGAGTGCCCCATACCAGCGCCGCCTATCAGTGCCCATCAGTGCTACCTAATCGGTGCCCATCAGAACTACCTCATCGGTGCCCATCAGTGCCACCTCATAGGTGCCCATCAGTGCCACCATATCAGTGCCCGTAATTGAAAGAGAAAACATACTAATTTACAAAAAAATTAACAGAAAAAAATAAAAACTTTTTTTTTTTCAAAATCTTCGCTCTATTTTTAGTTGTTGTGCAAAAAAAAAAAAACGCAGAGGTGATCAAATACCACCAAAAGAAAGCTCTATTTGTGGGGAAAAAAGGACGCCAATTTTGTTTGGGTGCAGTGTAGCATGACCGCGCAATTGTCATTCAAATTGCGACAGTGCTGAAAGCTGAAAATTGGCTTGGGCGGGAAGGTGCGTAAGTGCCTGGTATGGAAGTGGTTAAAGACGTTATCACACGTATACACACCCAGCAGGTACAATATTTAAAGGAATTTTATTTTAATTTTTTTAATTTAAACATCATTAAAATCACTGTTCCTGGAGCAGTGATTTTAATAATGTTTAAATAAAAAAAAAAAAATGAAAGATTCCTTTAACCACTTGCTTACTGGGCACATATACCCCCCTCCTGCCCAGGTGAAATTTCAGCTTCCGGCACTGCGTTGTTTTAACTTACAATTGCGCGGTCGTGCAACGTGGCTCCCAAACAAAAATGTATGTCCTTTTTTCCCCACAAGTAGAGATTTCTTTTGGTGGTATTTGATCGCCTGTGCGGTTTTTATTTTTTGCGCTATAAACAAAAAAGAGCGACAATTTTGAAAAAAAATACAATATTTTTTAATTGTTGCTATAATAAATATCCCAAGTTAAAAAAAAAAAAAAAAACATTTTTTTTCTCAGTTTAGGGTGATACGTATTCTTCTACATATTTTTGGTAAAAAAAAAAAAAAAAAAATCGCAATAAGCGCCTACAAAATAGGGGACAGAATTATTATTTTTTATAATTTTTTTTTACTAGAAATGGCAGCGATCTGCGATTTTAATTGGTACTGCAACGTTATGGCGGACACATCGGACACTATTGACACATTTTTGGCACTATTCACATTTATACTGCGATCAGTGCTATAAATATGCACTAATTACTGTATACATGTGACTGGCATTGAAGGGGTTAACACTAGGGGGTGAGGAAGGGGTTAAATTTATCCTAGGTGTGTTCTAACTGTGGGGGAGGGGGGTTGACTGGGGGGGTGATCGATCTGTGTCCCTATGTACAAGGAACACAGATCGGTCTCCTCCTCTCCAGAGACAGGATGCTATCTCTGTGTAAAAATGGCAATGAGAGATGATCTGTGAGATCATCTCTTATTCGCCGCAGAGATCACATCGCAAACGGCCACTCTGATTGGCCGTTCGCCGCGATCTGTGATTGGCTGTGAGCAAGGGACACGGCCAACACAGGGCTTCCCCGCAGCGCGCGCTGGGAACGCCCAAAGGGGCGGCCGTCCTTTGACGGCAGGTTGGATTTCCGGCCCGCGCTGTAGCCGTCATTCGGCTATACCGCGGGTCTGAAGTGGTTAAATATTGTACCTGCTGGGTAAAAAAAAAAAAAAAACGACCGTTTTTAAAACTTTTTTCCATTGATACATGTTCCCTCGGGCAAGATCCGGGTTCTTAAAGACGTTTTTACAGGCAAACTATAGACACCCAGCACTGCAGGTACAATATTTAAAGGAATTTTTCATTATTTTATTTAAACATTATTCAAATCACTGCTCCTGGAGCAGTGATTTTAATGATGCTTAAATAAAAAAATAAAAAAAAGAATTCCTTTAAATATTGTACCTGTTGGGTGTCTATAGCTTGCCTGTGAAAACGTCTTTGAGAACCAGGGTCTTTCCCGAGGGAACATGTATCAATGGAAAAAAGTTTTAAAAAACGGTCACTTTTTCAGGAGTCCTGCTCCATCTTTTTTCCATTGATACATGTTCCCTGGGACAAGACCCGGGTTCTCAAAGACGTTTTTCCAACAATAACTTGAATATTGGTCTTTAAAATTATTGTTTTTGAATCCGAACGTTCGAGTCCCATAGACTTCAATGGGGTTCTAAATGTTTGCACGAACGGTCGGTCTATTCGACGGTTCTGGTGCGAACCGAACGCGGGTATGTTCGGCTCATCCCTAAGTACTACTACAGAGCCGATTGCCGGCTGATGTGTTTACATGTGTATTCGAGTTAGCACTGGCAGCAGTGCTAGATTTGTAAGTGCAATACTTATTTCTTTTTGTACAATACAGTATTTGTAAGATGGAGAACACTAAATTTTGTGTGCTTCCCTTTATGCCTCCTATATGCATCTGGTGTTCATGAGCTTCTGAGGACCATTGTACTCAATTTTGAGAAAGAGAGTGAGGATTCACTGAGTGTCCATCAGGGCCACTATCCCTGAGGGGAACACAGCTTTCTTTGACCTTTCTGGTAATGCAGAGGTCAAGGCCTTGAGGTGAGCGGCCAACTTATCTGGGCGCTGGAGACATGGAGCACTATAAATTATTTGGAATACATTGCCACAGAGGTGGCTGTATTACATATTGATTGGACTTTTTTTAATTTTAACTATTTTTCGGGTTGATATTTTTTATTGTATTTGTTGTACACCAAGTTACAAATATTATTATGTATATATTGTAGAGATACATATTGCAATATATCACTTTCTTGAGCACAGTTATAGTGTATGGTGGACATTTATATTGATTAGTTGAGTTGTGCTGTGCGTATTTTTGTTAAATATTCAACAACAAAAAAACAATCAAACCATCATTATGTCAAAAATGTTGTATCTCTGGCTAACGATGGTTGATTGCCCAAAAAAGTGCCAACCACATTGCATTCTAAATGGTCCAAAAAATTGTTCGTTTCTAAAGCCATCCACCACATCCTAATCCTGGACATTTCAGGATTCCATGCTGCGCTTATGTCTATAAAGTCTTAAATGCGTAGGCTCAAAGATGAAAAAGTATGCCCCAAATAAATTAGCTACAGTAAAACCTTGGATTGCGAGCATAATTTGTTCCAGAAACATGCTTTTGAATCCAAAGCACTTGTATATCAAAGCAAATTTCCCCATAAGAAATAATGGAAACTCAAATGATTTGTTCCACAACTATTTATTCATAAATCCTTCAGTTTATATAAAAAGATTATAACAATGTGACCAGGTTGTGTAACCATAAAATTTCCATCCACAAATGGAAGCCTCTACAAGGGGATTAGAAGCAAATAACAGCAGGAGCTACAGAGTATAAAAGAGAAGAGAGGCGCCTCTAAGTGTAGCAATATGTTGCTAAATGTTGTACCTTCATTAAATGTAACCATTTTGCTACACTTAAAGGCTTCTCTTCTCTTTTATACTGAGTTGTGACATGACACTACTTGTATATCAAGACGTTGCTTGTATATCAAGTCAAAATTTCTTAAAATATGTTACGTGTCTTGCAAAACGCTCTTAAACCAAGTTACTCTCAAACCAAGGTTTTACTGTATTTTCTCAATGATGAGCTAACTGGACTCTGTTGCCACGGGCCAGCATGTCATATTTAGTAAATACTGTACTCACTTTTAAACAGATGTTTAATTTTATGTACTTCCCACGCCAAAGCATACTAAGAGGAGAAACAGATTCCACCCACGCTGATCCTAGATTACACAGCAAAACAACAAAACACTATTTTTGCACAGCTCTGTATTATCTTTGTAAAAAGTTGGGAAGTGTGCATATCTGTACTATACTGTATGTAGAAGTATTTTAATAAGTTGTCTCAATTCCATCAAAACATGGTTAAGTCTCACCAGCATCAGATGAAGGACTTCAGTGCACTCTCTAGTTAGACGTCCCGAAAGCATTAGGTGGGCTGCCAAAGCAATATTGTTTGACTTTCTTTGGGTTCCAAGAATGGCAACTTCTATGTCTTGAAATTCAAAACCATTTTTTTGATTAGTGTGCACATAGTTACTGCATCGCAGGGGCAGACTGACCATTGGGGCACTCGGGCACTGCCCGAGGGCCCCATGCCACTAGGGAGCCCCATCAGGGTTTCCAGGCTCAGTTAATCCAGGGACAGTATGTAAATATCTGTGTTTTTTTACATCTGTCCCTGATATGTCCGATAGCGACATGCTTTTGATGGGAAAATCCCGAAATTGTATCTGCCCTGCCTCTGCACTGCCTCCTGGCATGGTGGCTATCTGTAAGCCATGACTAAGCACTGATCGAGTGCGAAACGCGTCGGCTGTCCTGTTTTCTGTGATTGCTGTGACTGTACATGTTTTTGGATTTACAATAAAGACAACTTTTTTCGTTTGAACATCCTTGGAGTGCGGCCGTCCTTCCCTCTTTTCTTCATCATCATTGTGGCTATCTGTAAGCCGGGGGGGCCCCATAATCTTCTATTGCCCTGGGGCCCCATGAGTTGTCAGTCCACCCCTGCTGCATCGCATGCAGTTATGAAGAAGGGAAGGTTTCTGGTAATACTCTGAAGGCAATATTGTACAAATACTTTGCAATCTATTCAGCTATGGAAAACATATTCTAAAATTAGTGTAATAAAATATAAGCAGCGCTGTAAACAATGTAAGATGAAATATCCGTTTTCACAGGTATTCAAAAATAATGCTAATGTCCATGAACATCACCATGTGACAAAAGTGAATACTGTATGTGCACAAATTCCAAAAAATATATATAAATGTGTTTAAATATTAAATATAAGTCCATATATCACATCAAGTAGGTTTGTGAAAAAATAAGGATAATGGCTTCCAATCTTCCATCACAGCCGGTGTCAGTGAATCCTCTCCCATCAGATGCAAAACTCACCAACTCAAATTGCCTTACACTCTCGTGTTCGGCGTGTAAACGTGTACAAAAAGACCTCACTGGTAGGTATAGCAGATAATTCCAGTTCCAACCAATTCACTGCCAGAAAGCTCTGCATGTAAATAAAAGAAGTGCTCAAAATAGCGTGATACCGTAAAATCAGTTTAATACCACACTTAAATCTTCAAATATAGCACTGACGTGAATCTCAAAATAGAGCAAATAGAGCAATACACTGCACAGCAAACGCTTGTTCAGAGATGAACCGAAAACCGAGTATATTGTTCACGGTGGACCCAAGGTGTCAACTGATCGCTCACCACCTCCCCTCTATTCCTTCCTGAATCTCAGAGCTCAGAGCTTAGACACTGCCCTGACGGGTCAGTATTTAGCGCACTATAAATCCATTAAATCAATCAATTAAATCAATCAATCTCTGCTTCCTTGATCGGCTTTGATACGTCACACGTTCACTACAGATGGTTGCAGCACAGCCACGCCCGACATGTTTCGTCATAAAAGACTTAGTCATGGGAATCATTGTTTACAGCGCTGCATATATTTTATTACACAAATTTTAGATTTTTAGAATATGTTTTTCACAGTTTGATTTGTTTTAAAGTAGCTGCTTCACTCTTTTGCAAATTTGATCATTACTATTTGTTCATAAGCGCAGTGGTGGGAACACAGAAAGGGCGGATTCATCTTTGTTACCATTATTTACAATCTATTAAGGTACTCTATACAGAAAGTAGTTTTTATTATAGCTTGTGTACAACTTATACAATATTAATTCAGTAAGCTGCAGTTCATGGTGTAGCAGTGTCATTTCAGTTTATAAAAGAAAGATCACTGATAGATTCTAATGCCGCGTACACACGATCAGGAAAATTCCGACAAGAGAACCGTGGATTTTTTTCCCGACGGAATGTTGGCTCAAACTTGTGTTGCATACACACGGTCACACAACATTTTGACCGTTAACACTACAACGAGCCAAGAAAAATGAAGTTCAATGATTCCGAGCATGCGTCAAATTGATTCTGAGCATGCGTGTTTTTTGCATGTCAGAATTGCATACAGGCAATCGGAATTTCCGACAAGAATTTTCCCCGTTGGAAAATTTGAGAGCCAGCTCTCAAATTTTTGCTGTCGGAAATTCCAACAGAAAAAGTCCGATGGGGCCTACACACGGTCGGAATTTACGACCAAAAGCTCACGTAGAACTTTTCTTGACGGAAATTCCGACCGTGTGTACGCGGCATAAGGAAATTACTAATGCTTACCACACAATTTGTCTGAATTTATAGCCTAGGGTTGCTAAAGCTTATTTTCACAAACTGACTTAATTTGTACTCATAGGACTAGATTCGGGAAAGAAATAAGCCGGCTTATCTCCAGATAAGCCAACTTATTTCTGCGTCTGAGCCCTCCTATCTATGCGCCTGATTCATAGAATCAGTTACGCATAGATTTCCATAAGATCCAACTGGCATAAGTCTCTTACGCTGTTGAATCTTATTTTAATATTTTAGGCTGTCTAAAATATGCAAATTAGCTTATACGCCGATTTCCAAACGTACGCCCGGCCAGCGTTATTTTTTTACGTAGTTTGCGTTAGCGTAGTACCGTCATAATGTTATTCCTGCTATATGAGGCGCAGCCAATGTTAAGTATGGATGGCGTGCCGGCGTTTTTTTCACGTCGTTTACGTAAAACGTTCGCGAATAGGGCTTTGCGTAAGTGCCGTTCACACGTCGTATTGACATCGAGATTTGGAGCATGCGCACTGGGATCAATTCACAGCTTGCGCAGTTCATTCGGCGTGGGGACGTGCTTCATTTAAATAATACACGCCCCCTACCCGCCGAATTTGAATTTGGCCGGGTCTTTTACGCTACGCCGCCTCAACTTTACAGGCAAGTGCTTTGAGAATAAAGCACTTGCCTGATAAAGTTGCAGCAGGGTAGTGTAAATACCAGACGCTAGGCACGCCTAAAGATAGGCAATTCTACCTGAATCTAGCCCATAGGGTAGATTTGAACCTGCATCTAAAGCTTCCTTGCCTCTGAAGCCTGATCCATGCTTGGATCATGCTCCAAAGACTACTAACAGGCAGTGAGGAAGCCATGCGATGGCTCCTTACGGCCTGTTTTAACCCCATTTTTTTAAGGAAAATGCCAGGCAACCATGTCCATTGCATGGGTTTAAGGGGCATTTGCGGCACTTTCCCTTTGACTTAAATGTCTAGCGTTCATCTAGCTTGCTACCCACCATTTGTTAATGGGCAGATCAACACCCAGGCCCCCTGCCTATTGCAGCTTAGGGGGTGAAAAGAGTTGGATGGTATCAACACCCAGGCCCCCTGCCTATTGCAGCTTAGGGGGTGAAAAGAGTTGGATGGTATCAACAACCAGGCCCCCTGCCTATTGCAGCTTAGGGGGTGAAAAGAGTTGGATGGTAGCAAAAATGCAGCTCAACTGCACATTTTTGATACCCTCTAACAGCAAGTCTAAAAGAGGCCATATACTATCACTCTTCAAACAATAAAACAATGGCTGAAAAAGGGGAAACCAAGCTACTATCTCCTGTTTAATGCCTGGCCAGCCTCAAGAACACAGCACTCAGCCTGGGATGTCTCTGCAAACCTCAATGTAACCCATGCTTAGCCATGATTAAGGCCTTATGTCCGAAACACATTGGCTTTTTTCACTGTTGTTAACATGCTATAATAAAACAATATAATAACAACAATAATAAAACAATGTTGAATTGAGAGCTTTCTTTTTTTACCACTACTATTCCTTTATATTGGCTTTTGGAATTTACAAATGCAGCAATTTACAAATAGGGTGAACAGTTAAGCACTGTAAATCACTTTTTGATAGATAAGTTGTGCATTTTATATACAACGATATAGATCAGACCAAGATAAGGAACACATGAGGAATAAAGAGAGACAGCAGGACTTTGTTCCAAATCAGGGACAGCCCCTCAAAATCAGGGACAGCCCCTCAAAATCAGGGACAGCCCCTCAAAACCAGGGACAGTCCCTCAAAATCAGGGACAGTCCCTCAAAATCAGGGACAGCCCCTCAAAATCAAGGACAGTTAAGAGCTATGTAAAAATCATCATAAAGGTGGCAATTTCTCCTCACTTGCTTCTTTAGTCAAGAAAAAAAAAGTGCAGCAAGAAAACTGTGTTGCCCATGGAATCCAGATGATCCCTTTCCTATCCCGGTGCACCTAGGGAGAATACGAGGAAGAACCTCACTGCTCGTTAAAGACTAGACTGAGTTCATTCTTCCCTTGCTTTCATAAACAAGGTTCAATGACATCCGTCAGGTGTTTTCCCCCACATAACTAATTCATATTAACTGACTGAGTCTGAACGGCCTCTTGAATTTCTTCTGTATCTAAAGTCAATGAGTACTGAGAGCTCTGTAATGACTGCCCAGTACAGAATCAGTCCAGTGAACACATTTATAAAACAAAATGAACACTCTCCGGGAGATAAGCTGCTGTGAAAAAAAAAAAAACGTTTTTCCCGTGTATCTCAGTTGGAAGTTCAGTAGAGCATTTACTTTCACATAACCGCATCTATGCACTATAGAGACATGTGTACTTGTATCATGCACTGCCCTGTCTGAATTCATTATCGAGCTGTTTGAATGGTAATATGAGCAATCCATTGACTGAGACATTTGGTTACTTTTTTTTTTTTTACAAACATGAGTAACTTGAAGAAAGGATAAACCAAAGGCTGATCCGTGTTACAAAATAGAACATCCCCATAGAATAAAACTTCCTATTCTCTGTACAGAGAATACACAGCCAGGCCTACAGACATTTACGTTAGTGTGCACGTTCCACGTTTATGTTTACTGGAGAGAAGACGACATGAGATAATGTTATATATTAAGTTCTTTAGAGATTATATTACAGTAAAAAAATTAAAAAAAATATTGGACTCGTTCTATAAAACGTTACAATGACCAAAGGACCAAGGTGCAGTATGCATAGTACCAAGAGAGAGTCATCTTGCACAGACCCAACACTAGTAATGTGAGTTCTCATTGGTTGGTGTTCTTTGCCCTTGAACTTTGCATTGCTGAATAAAGCCCCAAAAAATTTAAATTAAGTACTTAAAGTATAACTAAAGCAAAACTTTTTTTTTTGTTTTGGATAGAGTGGGGATAGATTAGAACACTTGTCAGTTTTCATTGCTGTCTGTGCTCCCGTTAAGGAGATTCACCCCCTCTATTTGTCATGTTTACCATCATCGTTAAATGTGAACGTACAAGAAAATCCCAAATTTTGGAGTGTATCCAGAAAAGTTATCTTCCAATTGGGACACTGGTTCCGGTGATCTGGTGGTCCCCAAAAAACTCCCTTAATTTACATATTTCATCTCACTTCCTTTTTGTCTATGGAACAGGAAGTGAAGGGAAATCCGACAGCGGTTATAACCCTCCAACACTCTATCCAAAATAGATAAAAATAAAGGTTTTATATAGTTCTACTTTAAAGAAAAGCACATGTTACATAAAACAATAATATTAGGCTTTAAGAAGGTCCAGGGAACAGAATGGTTGATGACTGCACTCCAGGAAAAATAGACTCCTCTATTAATGCAAATCCATAAAAGAGGAGGAGTGAGTCTCAGTTCTCTAGTTATATGGAGTTTTATGGATTTTCACTAATAGAGGAGCCTGTTTTACCAGAGTGCGGTCATCCACTATACCAGGGGTCTCTGAACTATGGCCCTCCAGTTGTTCAGAAACTACCTTTCCCATCATGCCTAGTCATGTCTTTGGATGTCAGAGTTTTACAATGCCTCATGGGAAGTGTAGTTCCGCAACAGCTAGAGGGCCGTTTTTAGAGATCCCTGCACTATAATGTTCCCGGGTTTTTTCAGTAATGAGCAAGACGTGCATCTAGTACCTGAAGCGGTATTCCATGTGCCTTATCCCATTTAATGAAGCCCATAGATAATCAGCCACATGGACATGCTTGAGAGAACAGGACAAAATTCTTAATGGTATCCTCACTTCTTAAAGACTTACCCCAGTGTTGTCATGGTGACGATAGTGTACCAGAAGGCAGCGGGTATACTAGTGAATTTGCTGTTCATAGAACCCTTTTCAGCATAAAACATGACTGTAGCAAAGATGATGATAGCCATAGTGAGGGAGAATAGCAGAAAGCCCAGCTCTGAAGCACAGCTCTTAAGTGTATAGCCCAAGATCCGTAGACCCTGCGAGTGGCGGGAAAATTTGAAGATCCGAAATACGCGGAACACTCTCAGCGTAACAAACGCACCACTTACGTCCTCGTTGTTTGACATCACAAGGGCTATGTAGTATGGCATGATTGCGACCACATCGATAATACTCATCACACTTCGTACAAACCGATAGCGACTGGGTGCAGCCATCAAGCGCAGCAGGTACTCCACAGTAAATATCATGACGCAAGCTGTATCCAGACAGAAGAAAGCCATAGCGTAACGTTCACCACACGGCAACTCCCGCATGGTGCCTGGCATTAGACCACATGGAACCGTCTCCAGTACATTGGCAAAGACAGAGATAGCGATGAAGAAGCCAGTTACATAGTAAAACACCAAAGCCAGTGTACTGGTATGGGGGTTTTCAAAGGCCCGCCACAGCTTCTGGCGCAGCGACATGGGGGGCAAAGGTCCTTCTGCCGAGTTCTCTGAATCGGCATCATCCTGTAGTCTCTCTTGATTCTCCCTTCGGCGGTCTTTGTACTCCTCGTAACAACAGTCACCAATCATTTCTGGAATAATACCAAAAAAAGACAGCTCTTCATCGTACGCTGCGATACACTCGTTACGCGGGTAGTGAAGCTGACCCGTGCGGTAAAAGTTGAGAATGTTGCGGAAAATGTCCGGGTCTCTATCAAAGAAATATTCTCCGGTGTCCTGGTTGAAGAAAAAATCTCTTTCCGTGCTGCCAAGCAGTGTGTCGGGGTAGCGCTCCAGGGTGTTTCGCCACGTCTGAAAGCGGGAGCCGCTTACGTTTAAAACAATCAAAGTGTCCTGCGACCTCTTTCTCTCACCTTTGGGTGGAGGCGGCATAGGCGCAGTAGCCACAGGCATCCAGCCGATGGCGGCGGCCCGTGCGAAAGGCATCCATGCTGCTACCCCCGCCGCCATTTTTATTTATTTTTTTTTCTCTTGCAGTTCTTTACCTAGAATTTCAAATTTGTCGGCAGCTTGAAGTTTATTGCTTAGCAAAGAAAAAAAAAAAGTTACAACAGACCCAGTTTGGTCAAAGCTGTGTCTCCAGGTTCCAATTGGCCATCTGTATCCACAGGTATTAAAGAGTAGTATGTAGAGCGTTCACGGTGGACATGTAAGATGAAGCATAGCATGTGTTGCCTGTTCAGCTGCACCTTTTTTTTTTTTTTAGCTCCTGTACATCAGCAGCAATGAAAGATCTGCTATGTCTGCTTGCAGTTTGCCTTCACCTATCTGTTGTCTCTTAAGTCTGACAGTGGCAAGCACTTCACACATGCCTGTGCCTTCTCCTTCCAAAACAGGAGATCAATGAGGTTGTCTCTTCCATCTCATTTCATCCCAGGATAGCCCAGCACAGTCCTCGCTCCCATCCCTTTCCTGTAGTGCTCCCTTACATACGCTAGCATGACTTAACCAGTTGCACTAAAAGGCAGAAAAAAAAAAAACTGCAGCAATCCCTTTAAACTGGATCTTTTACCTACCTCTGGGGAGCCTGGGGAAGGTGGCCACTCGCATCAAAGCCTTGGCAGCTCATTGTGTGATCACAGACACACAACAAGCTGAGATCAATGCACAAGCTGAGAGCAACAAGTAGAAAGAATCCACAGCACAAGCAGTAAGTTAACACAGCAGCATCCTCATCATCCCCATCCTCATCCTCATCCTCATCCTCAGCAGCAGCTCCATCCACAAGCTGGGGGGCTTCAAGGAACTCCAAGCCCAATTTCTCAATAGATCCCTTGGCTGATCCCAGGTGAAGTGACAGTTGTGTGTGTGTCGCAGCCAGCACAGGGTCCAGCACAGGGTCCAGGGAAGGGTCCAGCACAGATCCTAGCTTCCCTCTCGCACTGTCTTTGAATCCATTTCAGCAGCTGAGAGTGTCGGAGCCGCTGTAGCCCCGCCCCCTGTGCCCGATCTCCCTTGTCAGGGTGAGGATCGCCCGCATACCTGGCTCATCACTTGCCCATCACTACGATCACTGCCACTTGGTCACCATAGTAACCTCTATTATCTACATCGGGGATGTCCTGTGCTCAGCTGCGGGCACACACTTTACTCCTCTGCAGGCAATGAAGAGGGCGATGGAATGCAGCGATGGGAAGGGACTGTTGTGATCGGAGAGGTGCACGATAAGGGACACTAAGGCTGTGATACACGTTACACACACACACACACACACACACACACACACACACACGCGCAGCGATCTTCTATGTTGCTTGCTGTCTATAGGATGACAACTGTCACTGCATTCCGGCTCACTGGACACTAGGTGGCGCTAGGTTCCAATGCAGCGCACAGACGTCCAACAGGCTCCGAGCATCCCGCTCCACATGTATGGGCTGAGCACAGTCTGCGCCTCCGTCCATCACACAATCTATTGTCTTATATACATGCGCTGTCTGCTCCTCCGGGCTCGGATGCATTGCAACAGTTCAATACACTGTTACAGTCATACTAAGCTTTCAATTATTTTATTTCTTTCTTTCATTTCTTGTATTCAAAGTGTTACTAAACCCTCCTCAGCAGTGGTGGCTGGTGCTCAATTTTTTTTGGGGGGGCACAAACTGAAACATTCTGCAATAAAAAAAATCCAACGTAGCCACTGTGCCCATCAAACGCAGCCACTGTGCCCATCAAACGCAGCCACGGTGCCCATCAAACGCAGCCACTGTGCCATCAAACGCAGCCACTGTGCCATCAAATGCAGCCATTGTGCCTATCAAACGCTGCCACTGTGCCCATCAAACGCAGCCACTGTGCCCATCAAACGCTGCCACTGTGCCCATCAAACGCTGCCACTGTGCCATCAAACGCTGCCACTGTGCCAACAAACGCTGATACTGTGCCATCAAATGCAGCCACTGTGCCCATCCAATGCAGCCACTGTGCCCATCAAATGCAGCCACTGTGCCCATCAAATGCAGCCACTGTGCCCATCAAATGCAGCCACTGTGCCCATCAAATGCTGCCAATGTGCCATCAAATGCAGCCACTGTGCCCATCAAACGCTGCCATTGTGCCCAAACACAGCCACTGTGCCCATCAAATGTAGCCACTGTGTCATCAAATGCAGCCATTGCGCATATCAAATGCTGCCACTGTGCCCAAACGCTGCCACTGTGCCCATCAAACACAGCCACTGTGCCATCAAACACAGCCACTGTGCCCATCAAACGCAGCCAATGTGCCATCAAACGCAACCACTGTGCCATCTAACTCAGCCACTGTGCCATTTAATTCAGCCACTGTGTCTTAAAACACAGCCACTGTGCCATCAAACGCTGCCCTGTGCCATCAAACGCAGCCACTGTGCCATCTAACTCAGCCACTGTGCCATCTAACTCAGCCACTGTGTCTTAAAACACAGCCACTGTGTCATCAAACGCTGCCACTGTGCCATCAAACGCTGCCACTGTGCCATCAAACGCAGCCACTGTGCCGTCAAACACAGCCACTGTGCCGTCAATTGGAGCCACTGTGCTCATAAAACGCAGCATGGTGCTTGCAGGTCACCTTTTTTATGCCTATTAGAGCCTATGGCTCTAATCAGGTGCTTCACAGCAATGACTAGGCCCGGGCAGCTTCCCCCTGAATTAAAGACAGCCCTGGCTCCCTTAGAACTGAGCCTTGCAATCAGTCATCAGGGGGGTACAGCCAGTACACCTGTAAGGGGCCCGGAGGTCCCCAGGGCCCCGGATGGCAACCCCCCTTTTTTTTATAAAAATGTTTTTTTATAATTTTTTTTAATATATTTTATTTTTTATTTTTATTAAAGGGCCCAGAGGTCCCCAGGGACCCGGAGGTCCCCAGGGCCCCCGAATGGTTACCCCCTCCTTTTTTATAATTTTTTTTTCTATATTTCTCAATTCACGCCCCCCCCCCCCCCCACTTCTCAATTTAGCGGTGGCACCCCCTGCTTCTCAATTCTGCTTGCAATGCATCATGGAACTTGTAGTTTCGCAACAGCAGATCCCATCCCCACCCAGCACTGCCACTGATCCCATCCACCCCAAGCATTGGCTAGGAGAAAGTGGAAGAAGGAGAGAATAAGAGAAGACATGATCCAACAGCCTATTTTACAAAAGGTGGAGGATTAACCCCTTAGGTTCCACAGTAAAAATGACAAGCTTGCTTCACTGCATATACACACTGATTTTACTGTTGTGGGTTTAGTAACACTTTAAGCCTAGTACACAGGGGCCAAATGTTGGGCGGCATCTGCTGGTTTAATAGAAACAGGCCTACATTCAGTTTGTGTGTACCACAGCCGGTCTGACAGAAGCCAGAAGCCAATTATTAAGAGCGCTGGCTGGAGTGTTCTGGTGCCCTTTCATAACACAATAGCACAGCAGGGGAGATTGCTGTACTAACATCAGATTTGTTAGTACGGCAAGTGAGTTTTTGTTTTTTTCAGCCCTGCTGGGTTAAGTGGGAACGGTCTAACACTCTGGTACACAATACATGGTCGATCCTTTTTTTTTATGGGTACATTTCAGGGCAGGACAGTCAATGTGATTTGTTTATTACAAACCTCTAATCTCTAGAGGTGGGCATACACACATATATACATAGATTTAAGAAACCTCTTCTGATGATTAGGGATGAGCTTCGCGTTCGATGCAAACACATGTTCGGATCGAACATTGCACGTTCGATCGTTCGACGAAAACAAACAAATCGGGTCGTTCGCGCCAAATTCGAATGACCCATAATTCATTGCAGCATTGCGCGCTGATGATTGGCCAAGCATGTACCATGACCCCGCATGCTTGGCCAATCACAGCGCCCAAAAAACAAAGAGACCTAATTGGCCAAAGCCTGGGTGCTTTGGCCAATTAGGGCTCAGGGCTTTAGCACACGCCCCACACTATAAAAGGCCGCCTCCCGGGCGGCCTCGTGTAGTGTGTTCCGGCTTGCTTAGAGAAGTGAGACAGACAGAGAGAGAGAGAGAGAGAGAGAGAGAGAGAGAGAGAGAGATAGAGACGAGGGGGTAGATTCATGTACAATGGCGCATCGTTGCTCCGGCGTGGCACATCTTTTTTCTGCTACGCCGTACCAGCGCGGAGAGGCATGTACTTTATTCATCAATTTTTCACTCACCTGCGCAGCATTTTTTCGACGGCGTAAGGCGGCGGAACTGTAAGTGGGCGTCACTACATGCAAATTATGGTCTGACGGTGGCGCAGAGAGATCCGTACGGTGTATCTTAAACGGTGCATGCGCACTGATGTCACCTGGCTGTCTGCCTCCTGTGCGCATGCACAGTACGTCACCACCAAGATCCACCACACCACTTCCTACTCCAGTGCATAAATACGCACACAGAAGCGCCACTCACTTGCAAAACGCAACCAGCATTTTTTTGAATTGCCAGGGCTTTTGCATCCTGCTTTTTGCATTTATGATGGCTGCACCAGAGACTCCCGCTGACCGGAGAATGTTAAATTTCAGCCCTCAGGAGAAGGCTGTGATCACCGATGGGCTCTCCCAACATGGTGCCCGCCTCTATGGGCCACAGAGTGCCAACACTGGGAAATCTGAGAAAACCCGCATCTATGCGGAACTAACCAGGCAGGTCAATGCTGTTGGTGTGGCGTACAGGGAGCCCAAGCACATCCGCAAAAAAGTCAACGACATGTGGAGATTGGTCAAAGATAAGCTAGTGGCAATCAGGAAGCAAGCCAGTGGCACAGGTGGAGGACCAGCCACAAGAATCACCCTGACGGCAGAGGACATGGTCGTGGCCAGGTTGCTGGATAGGGAGCTTGTGGAGGGTCTGCCGGGCTTCGAATCAGGGGATCAGCCTATGAGGTCAGGTAAGTGTGTTTTATCTGCTTTGTGGTGTGTTGCATGGGTGGGGGGGGGGGATACATGTGACAAGTGTGTGGGTACTCCAACATGTGATTGTTTTGTGTCATCCACAGATGTGCAGGATGGAGCTGGGCCTTCATTGGTTGCAGGGCGATCCACCCCATCCATGGTGGAGACCTGGTGCACACATCTGCTCATGGTGGATTGTGACATCCCAGCCACCAATTCACTTGTTCTTTGAAAAGATCCACTGGCAAGGAAATGGAGTGTTGCCAGGACCTTCACCAGTGGCTGCACTGCTTGTGAGCGGTGTGTCTGGCTGGTGATGTCCTCCTGCAGGGTTGTGGTTAGTTCCAGGATGGCTTCAGGGCTGAATCTGAATAGGCGAAACACCTCCAAATCACTCATGCCAAACACATCAATGCGCGTGCGGAATATCCTCTCCCGTGCCCTCCTACGTGCACGTCGACGCTGTAGGGCTATGAGCAAGGCTGCCCCTGGCATGTTGGCAGACAGATGTGTTGTCCAGCAAGTGTTTTAGCTCAATTCGTCTGTAACAGTGTTGCTTTAGCTGCTCTCCAGCTGATCTGTTCAACTCCTGTGCAAAGTTACCCCTGCTTTATGAGGGGTGACTTTCCGCAGGAAATTGCAGTTACGCGCACCGGGCTACGCCGGCGCCGGACAAACGTACGTTTCTGAATCGGCGGTTCTCCCTCATTTGCATATTTGAATAGATAATCCACATAGATAGATAGATAGATTGATAGATAGATAGATAGATAGATAGATAGATAGATAGATAGATAGATAGATAGATAGATAGATAGATAGATCAGGGAGGCTACTAGTCAGTATAGTTAAATTTACAGTTTGTAGAGAATATATTGACATCCCTAGGAGTTGTCAATATATTTATAAACTGTATAGCTTAGCTAGTTCTGCTATTAGTATCTGTCAGGCAGGAGATTGTGCTTGATGCTCTAACGTGTTAGTGTACACGTGTTAGTTCATTGCACATAGACGCATTAACTGTTACTGCACGTGTGCTATTTATTTGCACAGAAAGGCAGTTGCTGTTAATGCAAGTGGGCTATTGAATTGCACAGAAACGCAGTCGCTCTGACTGTGCGTGTGCTGTTTAATACCACCTTAGCGCATTTGGTGTCACCGCACGTGTGCTGTTACATACCACCTGAGCGCATTTGGTGTCACCGCACGTGTGCTGTTACATACCACCTTAGCGCATTTGGTGTCACCGCACGTGTGCTGTTTAATACCACCTTAGCGCATTTGGGGTCACCGCACGTGTGCTGTTACATACCACCTGAGCGCATTTGGGGTCACCGCACGTGTGCTGTTACATACCACCTGAGCGCATTTGGGGTCACCGCACGTGTGCTGTTACATACCACCTGAGCGCATTTGGGGACACCGCACGTGTGCTGTTACATATCACCTGAGCGCATTTGGTGTCACCGCACGTGTGCTGTTACATATCACCTGAGCGCATTTGGGGTCACCGCACGTGTGCTGTTACATACCACCTGAGCGCATTTGGTGTCACCGCACGTGTGCTGTTACATATCACCTGAGCGCATTTGGTGTCACCGCACGTGTGCTGTTATATATCACCTGAGCGCATTTGGTGTCACCGCACGTGTGCTGTTATATACCACCTGAGCGCAGTTAGTGTCACCACACCTGTGCTGTTATATACCACCTGAGTGCAGTCAGGGCTGCCATCAGGAATTTTGGGGCCCCTTACACAGCTTCAGGCATGGGCCCCCTGGAGCAGAGAACCGGGGGGGGGGGTGCTGCCTCATGAAATTGAGAAGCGGGGGGCTGCTGCCGCGAAGAAATAAAGAAAAATATATATAAAAAAGGGGGGTAGCCGTCCGGGGCCCTGGTGGCCTCCGGGCCCCTGGGGACCTTCGGACCTCTAAAAAAAATAAAAGAAAAAAAAATTGGCCCTTTAATAAAAAATAAAATAAAAATATATTAAAAAAATATATTTTTTTATACAAAAATATATTTTTTTATAAAAAAAAAAAGGGGGCTTGCCATCTGGGGCCCTGGTGGCCTCCGGGCCCCTGGGGACCTTCGGACCTCTAAAAAAATAAAATAAAAAAATTTGGCCCTTTAATAAAAAATAAAAGAAAAATATATTAAAAAAAATATTTTTTTTTTATAAAAAAATATATTTTTTTTATAAAAAAAATATTTTTTTTTATAAAAAAAAGTGCTTGCCATCTGGGGCCCTTGGTGGCCTCCGGGCCCCTGGGGACCTTCGGACCCCTAAAAAAAATAAAAGAAAAAAAAATTGGCCCTTTAATAAAAAATAAAAGAAAAATATATTTAAAAAAATATATTTTTTTATAAAAAAATATATTTTTTTATAAAAAAATATATTTTTTTATAAAAAAATATATTTTTTTATAAAAAAAAAAAGGGGGCTTGCCATCTGGGGCCCTGGTGGCCTCCGGGCCCCTGGGGACCTTCGGACCTCTAAAAAAAATAAAAGAAAAAAAATTGGCCCTTTAATAAAAAATAAAAGAAAAATATATTTTAAAAAAACACCGCCACCAGTGCCTAAGGCCAAAATTGTATGGCCCTGTTCCAGTAATTTTCTTGGTTGGATTCTTTTATCATTTGAGTTCATTCTAGCTTTCTCCTACGTTATCATAGTGTCCTGTTTATTTCCCTTTACTAAATACTCACCATTGTCAATGGAAACACCACAAATCTACATTTGTTCTTTTAGGCAGCATTGATATAATAAGAAGCCAGAGATTCTTTAGTATCCAAAAATATTTATTGGATCACAATTAAACATGTGTCATTTTTTTTATTTTTTATATATATATATATATATTTTTATATTTTTTACATTTATTTTTTTTTATTTATTTTTTTTGGATTTATTTTAAACCCTCCCCAGAACATCAAGAATGTTCTTCAGGTCTTGGTCCACCTTGACATTCTCCATTTTGATCTTCTCCAGGGCTATGTTCGTGTCCTCTATTCGTGCCCTGCAGGACATTATCTCCCCAATGAGCACCTGGGCACTGGAAGTGTCTAAGCCACCACCAACAGCTCGTCCACCTGAAATTTGTGACAAAACATGTATTAAAATTATGCAGGCCTACATGTATTAACTGAAGCTGTCCTGTATGACACTGACCTGATGTGGTGGCATTTTGCACTTCCTGCACATCCGGCGAGGGTGGGGCTTGGCACTGTGTGGGGTTGGTCGGCTCCACTGCTGCAGCTTGATTGCGGCCTATGAGATTGTAAAAAAAGGGATAGATGAATCAAAAAGATTAGAGGCCTGAACGTGGAATATCAATCATCCTTTTTAAAAAGTGTGGTCAGTGTAGTGTAGTGTGGTCAGTGTAGTGTAGTGTGGTTTGGTTAGTGTAGTGTGGTCAGTGTAGTGTGGTTTGGTCAGTGTAGTGTGGTTTGGTTAGTGTAGTGTGGTTTGGTTAGTGTAGTGTAATGTGGTCAGTGTAGTGTAGTGTAGTGTGGTCAGTGTAGTGTAGTGTGGTCAGTGAAGTGTGGTCAGTGTAGTGTAGTGTGGTTTGTTTAGTGTGGTTTGGTTAGCGTAGTGTGGTCAGTGTAGTGTGGTCAATGTAGTGTGGTCAGTGTAGTGTGGTTTGGTCAGTTTAGTGTGGTTTGGTTAGTGTAGTGTGGTTTGGTTAGTGTAGTGTAATGTGGTCAGTGTAGTGTAGTGTAGTGTGGTCAGTGTAGTGTAGTGTAGTGTGGTCAATGTAGTGTGGTCAGTGTAGTGTGGTCAGTGTAGTGTGGCCAGTGTAGTGTAGTGTGGTTTGGTTAGTGTAGTGTGGTCAGTGTAGTGTAGTGTAGTGTGGTCAGTGTAGTGTAGTGTGGTTTGGTTAGTGTAGTGTGGTCAGTGTAGTGTAGTATGGTTTGGTTAGTGTAGTGTGGTCAGTGTAGTGTGGTGTGGTTAGTGTAGTGTGGTGTGGTCAGTGTAGTGTAGTGTGGTCAGTGTAGTGTAGTGTGAGAAAAGAAAAGAAAAGAAGAAAAACAAAAAACTGCGCTAAACATGTAAAAATTACGCTAAAACTGAAATGAAAAAAAGGCAGCGGCCGTCGTGTGAAAACACAGAATACAGTACAATTTAGCAAAGCCGCGCACATATAACCAATGAATAAAAATGAGCAGTGGTAAGCATCAATCCTCTGTGAAATAAATGGTTAATAAAATGAAATTAAATCAATCATCATGAGCTGAAGCAAACACATATAAAATGGTGTACATCACGGAGCGTTTCACATACAGTGAGGACCAAAAAGGCCCCCTAAGAAAATGACACAAATGCTCATATAGTCTTTGCAGATATCCAGTTCAAAAAGTGATTGAAACAGTCCCAGAAAGCATAACACAAGCAGGATCCTAGTATTTGACACCACCACCGTGTCGAACTGAAATTATCAAGTGATCCCTTCACCAATATAAGGGGGGACCGCTTACCAAAGGGCAAGCTCAATATAGCGATTGGCTAAAGCCCAGCCGCGGCCTTTAAATCCTAGGTGGTTCTTTGGACACAGCTTCCAGCAGGACTCAAAACTGGCAGTACTCACGAACATCCACCGAATAATGGAGATAAAAGGATACGCCAATAGTGTGATTCCGTTTAAACAATAAAGATTTATTGAACGAAAAGGTACTTACAATAAAACAAGATTTCAAAAGCATGTAAAACAATCGCTGGCAGATAGATCGGAGCCCTTCCTCCGTGCGTGGTGACGTCACTGCGCGTCCTCCCAGACGCGTTTCGTCATCAAACGGACGTTATCAATGGGTTGTGTAGTGTGGTTTGGTTAGTGTAGTGTAGTGTGGTCACTGTAGTGTAGTGTGGTCAGTGTAGTGTAGTGTGGTCAGTGTAGTGTAGTGTGGTTTGGTTAGTGTAGTGTAGTGGTCATTGTAGTGTAGTGGTCAGTGTAGTGTAGTGGTTAGTGTAGTGTAGTGGTCATTGTAGTGTAGTGGTCACTGGTCAGTGTAGTGTAGTGGTCAGTGTAGTGTAGTAGTCAGTGTAGTGTAGTAGTCAGTGTAGTGCAGTAGTCAGTGTAGTGCAGTAGTCAGTGTAGTGTAGTGGTCAGTGTTGTGTAGTGGTCAGTAGTGATGAGCGGAAACGCCATATTCGATTTCGCGATATTTCACTAATATATAGAAGAATGTTCGTGAAATATTTGTTAATATCGAATATTCGTGATATTTTATCAAAAAAAAAATTTTGCGAAATTTCGCTAATGCGAATGCGAAATTTCGCTAATGCGAATGCGAAATTGATTGCGAAATTCTCGTCAACACGCAAAAACGAAGATCATTTCCTGGATTACTAAACTAATATGCACTAAACACTAAGACCTCGTACACGACTTCCGGTTCCGGCGCCGCATGGAGTAGCTGCCCTTCACTGCAGCTCCCGCAGCACGACCGAATCCTGCCTATAAAACCGGCTCTAGGAGCCCTACAACCTCTCCTCCACCTCTGGGCACGTCTCCCAGCACCCATGGACCGATTCCTGGAAAAAACGGGCGCTCGCGCCCAAACGGCCCAGACGCTACAGCCGCCGCCGGCCACGCCACAAATCGAGGCCCCGGTCTCGGCCTGCTCCGCTCCGCGGTCCGCAACGCCGACGGCGGCGATGGAGGTAAGCGGCGACACCTCCCCCCCTCCAACCCCTCAGGCACACACTGCTCAGGACATGGGGGATAACATGGGGGATAACACCACAGAGCGCATCGCTCAGGCCGTTGCTGCCCTGCTGAACCCCATGATCGCAGCATCTGTGGAGAGGGCCGTGAACGCAGGGATGGCGCAAATCAAGGCTCAACTGGGGGAACATGGCTCCAGATTAAATGAACTGGAGCACCGCTTGTCCAGCGCAGAAGAGGACCTCTATCAGTCACAGGCCCTGGAACATGCACAGGATAAGACAAACCAATATATCCTTCAAAAGTTAGATGACCTGGAGAACAGATCCAGGAGGAGCAACCTTAGGTACGTGGGGGTCCCGGAATCACTTCAAACATCTGCCCTCCAAGATCTCTGCTCTCACCGCATCCCAGAAGCGCTAGGCCTCCCAGGCCCATGCTTGGTAGAACGCGCCCACCGCATGGGTGCCTTCAACTCGGAACGCAAATCTCCGCGCCCGATAATTGCCAAGTACCTCAACTATGCTGATAAATCCCTCATACTACACACCTTCCGTCAAGCCCGTCAGCTACAGATAGACGGCATGAAAATTCTCGTGTTTGCTGACTACTCTATAGAAGTATCAAAGAAACGCAAAGCATTCCAACAGATCTGCACAGAACTCTTTAAACAACAAATTAAATTCACGCTAGCCTTTCCAGCCATACTCCGTCTCAGGGCCCCGAACGGGGACCAGCTATCCTTTCAAGACCCATCTGAAGCCGAAGCTTTCCTGAGGTCGCGGCAATCACACCACCTTCCTCAGACGCCATCCAAAGCCCCACCACTCAACCGCCCCTTGGATCAAAGGAGCCCCAGAAAAGACTCTCCTAAGCGCTTCAAGACCACAGGAGTGGACCCAACCCGACCCACCACGAGATGATGTGTTTTCAAAGTGGAACTCTCCCCTGGCTATTCTCCTCTGACCCACTCAAGCCAACCTCTTTGGGCACCCTCGCTAGGCCGGGTCTGCTCTTGAACTTCCTAGACCTACGATCGGCAGGTGATCTGCACTTCCCCTCCCACCGGTCAGGTAGCCTATGTGAAATGACTTTCGTTGCCCTCATCTAACGTTTTCCTTTGCAGGCTCATCTTCGCCATTCTTGTTATTGATGTTTTCTTTTTTTTTTTCTCTTGTTATCTCTCCCCTGTGTTAGGTTGTTTTAAATACATTTACGCCAACCATGTTCCCCCCTCCCGGTTGCCCACCAGTTAATATGTACGTGCCTACCAGCTATTATATATATGCAACCTCCCATTCCATGGCGTCCCTTGGCATCACTGTATGTACCCCGGAAGTTTATTTCCCTCTGCCCAGTATTCTGCCTTTTTCTTTTTTTTTCTTAGCCGCATGTCACCTTGCTCTTTACTCTGTACTCCTGTGCCCCACGATAACAGAGTCGTGGCATGGGAGCCGGCTCATACAGTGACTCCATGTGGAAAAAAGTGAAGCTCTTATGTCTGGTTATGTTGTTCTTGTTGTTCTCGCTGATTTCTCCCCTAGCTGCCCCCCTAATTCCTTTCGCCTCCCCTCCCTCTCCCTCCAGTACCAACGCACCTCTGCCTTTAACCCGTCAATCCTCCAGTGACATTCACCCCCTACCCTCTCCTAATATGGTGACTCCTCTCAACCCCCACATATACGGTGCTTTTCCTACAAATACATCTCAGACCCCCTTTCCCACGCCCATTACATGAAAGTGATTTCATGGAACGTAAAGGGACTTAGATCCCCAAACAAGAGGATGAAAATCCTCAGACACCTAAAACGACTCAAAACAGATGTAGCCCTACTCCAGGAGACGCATCTGTCGGCTCCCGACTTCTCACGCATGAAAAAACTATGGGTAGGCACGGTCCTGGGCTCAGAAGCCGTCGACCGTAAGGCTGGCGTTCTCCTACTGATCCACAAAAACCTCCCTTGTTCGGTTCTTGCAGTTAACTCCGATACCCATGGCAGATTTCTGTCGGCGCACGTTAGGATAGGTAGTAAGGAACTGGTCATCTCTAATATCTATGCCCCCAACAACCCGGGTAAGGCCTTTTACCGCGAGCTGTCCTCGTGGCTACTACAAAATACACAACTCCCCCACCTGATCGGAGGTGACTTTAATGACACCCTACACCATATAGATGACAGGTCCTCTCCCAGACGGTCTAACCTGGTAACGGTCACTTCCAATCCCTCACCTTTCGCATCCACTATGGATTCCCTCCATCTCCGTGACATCTGGCGACTATCCCATCCCACGGACAGGGAATTTACATTCTACTCCAACCCCCATGCAGTCTTCACCAGAATAGACTATTTCTTTGCATCGGACGACTTGATCCCCTTGATATCGACCACAGATATACTTGACATCGCTGTGTCTGACCATGCCCCGATATTGGTCTCGTTAAACAACTTGGACCTTCCCCCCCACCCAAAGATATGGCGCTTCCCTTCATACCTTCACAACCATTCTGACTTTCAACTTTTTATGAAAAAAGCCTGGGAGGAATACTCCTCGGCGAATGCCCCCCACACGGAAGACCCTAACCTCTTTTGGGACGCCGGGAAGGCGTTCCTCAGGGGTCAGATCATATCCTATGCAGCCTCTTTCAAGCGTAATGCTCTATCTCGGTATAAATTGGCCAGCTCACGTTTGCATCAAGCTCAAAGAACTCTTTACTTGTCCGACTCCCCCACCAACAGAGATGAATGGCACGCAGCTAAACGATCGTTTGATACCTGGGCAGACACGCTAGAAACAATCAAAAGGGCCACTTTAGATGCCACTCTCCATAAATTCGGGAACAAATCCGGCAAATTACTCGCCAGACTATGCAAGGGCCCCTTTACCCCCACTCATATCACATCCTTACGGGACTCCACCGGAGTGATCCACACCTCACCACCGGCTATTAACAAAGCAATGCTTCAGTACTACAGTACACTGTATGCGGCGGACCCCTTTGATAGAAACGCGGCAGTCACCTTCCTAGACAACCTGGCCATCCCCGAAATCTCCCCCTCTCAGCTAGAAGCCCTTAATGCCCCGATCTCCCTGGCCGAGGTATCTAACACCATTCGTAAACTTACCCCCTCTAAAGCCCCGGGCCCAGACGGCTTCACAGGCAAATTTTACAAGACCCTGCAAAGTATAGTAGAACCCACCCTTCACAAAGTATATAGCGGCGTGTGGTCCGGCGGCCCTTATCTTCCCTCCGGCAACCAGGCCATTGTTAAACTTCTCTCTAAAAAAGGCAAAGACCCCCTTAACCCTGGCTCGTACAGACCGATATCTTTACTGAACCTAGATGTAAAAATCCTCTCCAAAATCATCGCCAATAGGCTCGCCGACATTATCCCCTCCTTAATCCATCCGGCACAATCAGGATTTGTGAAGGGGAGAACAGCTTGCCTAAACATCCGGAAAGTGATGCTGGCCCTGGAACACGCCAAGCAACACCCGGATGGGGACTATGCCATCATTACCCTAGACGCGGAGAAAGCCTTCGACAATGTCAGCTTCGACTGGCTCTCCCTGTCTATGGCGAAAATGGGTTTCTCCGGGCCTTTCTGTCACCTCATTAAGGCGATGTACGCATCCCCGTCGGCAAAAGTGGTGGCTGCCGGAATACTTTCGGAGGACTTTCGGCTTCACAAGGGGACGCGCCAGGGTTGCCCTCTGTCCCCTCTCCTTTTCAACCTAGCCCTGGAACCCCTATCCAGACACCTTACCCAAGTGGCCCCCCTCCACGGTATAAAATGCGGCGCCCATGAATTACGATCCTCCCTCTTTGCGGACGATGTCCTTATTTTTTCGACAGACCCCTCTTCTGATATGCTCACCATTAAAACCATATTCGACAATTTCCGTGCATGCTCTGGCCTACGAATAAATTACTCCAAAAGTGAAATCCTCCCTTTAGGCTCCCGCCCCGATCCCCCGTGGACACGACACTCCATCTTTTCTGTCGCCACATCACACATCACCTACCTCGGCATAAAAATTGGCAAGCTACCCTCCTCCCTGTACCACTTGAACTACCCCCCCTTGATCAATAAAATCTCTCAGGAATTGACGAACTGGTCGGATCTGCCGCTCTCGCTTCTGGGGAGATGCCACCTAGTAAAAATGGTCAGCTTTGCCAGACTGCTGTACCCGATGCAGACTATCCCTCTACTGCTCCGCCATAAGGACATCAAGCTCATTGAATCGGCTATCTCTAAATTTATCTGGCACGGTAAGCGACCACGCATAGCTATGAAAAAACTCTTTCTCCCCAGACGCGAGGGCGGAGTTAGTCTCCCAAATGTTAGACTGTATAATTTAGCATGTTTACTGAGAACCAGCTTGGACTGGATATCACGTTCCTCCCGATACTCAAACTACGCCCTCGAATCAGATATGGCCCACCCCTTCTCCCTAGTGGCGCTACTACACTGCAGATGGAAATCGATTCCCCCCCGCTCCAACATAACCTGATACTTAGGGACACTGCCATCGCCTGGAGGGAAACCAGAAAACTCCTTGGACTGTCCCCCTATGTGTCCCGTCATCTCACCATCCAAGGCAACCCGAGCTTCCCAGCGGGACTTGACCATAAACCCTTCAGACTGTGGCAGGAAAAGGGGCTTACACTCTTCACCTCCTTATGTGACCCCTCAACAGGCCGAATCCTACCCTTCGCAACCACGGCAGAGACTTTCGGATTACCCAACTCTCATGTCTTCCATTACTGGCAATGTGCCAACTACCTACGTTCCTCCTGCACTGAGCCACGCAAACACTTCTCTCTTACTTTTGCTGATCGACTTCTCTCAGAAGGCGCCTACAAAATCTCAGACATATACAAGCCCCTACTCAGCGAATCCGCATCCCCCTTATCCGCAACGTCTGCTTCCAATTGGGGAAAGGACTTCCCAGTCGACGATCTGATACCCAAGTTGCTACAAGGCCTCAACACAGTTCAACGCATCACCCCGAACGAAATTTGGAGAGAAACCCAGCTGAAAATTGTCCACCGAGCACACATCCCCTTCCTTTACTCATCACAAGATCCAGACGGTCCTATCTGCCCTCTGTGCCACCATCCGAAGCCATCCCTGGCACACCGTTTTTGGTCATGCTCATTCATCTCAGCCTTCTGGGACCAGGTTCTGGCATACACCTTTAAGATCACTCTAATGAAGCTACCCAAAGACCCCCTTCTCCTCATATTCGGCTACTGGGACCCACTACTGCTCCAGAGGTCACAACAAGATGTCTCCTCCGCCTCAACCACGGCACCTACCTCACAAACCAGCAAGCAATGGCCATTGACTTGTTTTCTTGTCGCACGCAGGGCAATCCTCAGAAATTGGATCTCCTCTCAACCCCCATCCATCACCCAGGTCACGCACGACCTCCTTCTTCTCCTCCACAGAGAACGAGCCACCACGGACTTCAAACGAGCCACTGCTAAGTCTCGCTTCCTCTCGATCTGGCATTCTTTTATGGACTCAGCGCTTTCCCAGGATGATTTGATCGCATTTGAACACTACTCCTTTTCATACTTCAAACCCCCTCCCCCTGGACCCCCGGACGGTCACCCACCCCCTGATGCTCAATCCACCACTTCATCCTGATACCATCCGATACCCTGGATGTCACCCCCCCTCCACCCTCCCCCCACCCAGTCACTAAATGTGCAACTTCTAGGTGCTCCCCTTCCTCCCCCCCGCCTCTCCCTCCCCCTTTAGCTCCCCCTACCCCTCCGCTTAGCAGGACTTGCAACTGTTTTTTTTTTTTTTTTCTTGTTGTTCTTATTCTTTTATTTTTGTATGTCATAGCAGTGATATTTTGCTTTTTGCAATTTACTGAACGCCTGATCCCCCCTACTAGACTGTCTCTCAGATCCCACCAGTTCAGACCCAGTAGGGCTAGTCTTTTATATCTTCCTCCCCTCCAGGGGGCAGGCAATATCTGGCACCTTCCCTCATGTCCTACCCCCTCTTCTTTTTGCACTTCTTCCCCGCCCCCCTTCCCTGTTTTACCTATGTCGAGTTGCATTTATTCACTGCATTGTATGTACCAAATGTTTTATTTATTTTTTTCTGAAAACTCAAATAAACACTTTTTGAAAAAAAAAAAAAAAAAGACCTCGTACACACGAGCAAATAGATTTGTTCAAATCCGTCGACCAGACAGATTTGAACAAATCTGTCTGCTGGGATGTATTGGTTTGATCGCTGTACACACGATCAAACCAAAATCCCCGCCGGCAGACAGCGCGCTGACGTGGCGGTGACGTTGACGCCGCCACGTCACCGCACCCGGAAGTAAAACACTTCCGCGCATGCGTCGAATCCATTCGACGCATGTGCGAGAAGATATATCTGCTGGTTAGTGTACTAACCAGCAGACATGTCGGGCGGACGGGTTTGCAGCCGACAGATTTCAAAGCATGCTTTGAAATCTGTCGGGTGGCCAAATCCGTCGGTTTGCCCTTACACACGATCGAATCTGTCTGCTGAAACGGCCTGTCAGACGGGTTTCAGCAGACAGATTTGATCGTGTGTACGCGGCCTTACTCTACTTACACAAACTTATATGACTAAACTAAAGCTAATTTTTTTTTGTTTTGTTTTTTTTATACACAAAACACAGAAGGGCAGAGAAAGTATTCGCGAATATTCGTAATACGAATATTCGCATTGCGAATATTCGGCAACATAAAAGGATCAGAGTCTCTAATCATACCAGCAATGCTTTTAGACGTCGATGGTGATCACTAGGATGTGATCTGTTTTGAAAATAAATGTGAAAAAATACGAATATTCGCAATAGCGAATATTCACCGCGATATTCTATTTATCCGCGAATACTCGAATATGCAATATTCGTAACGAATATTCGCAATGCGAATATTCGTGAGCAACACTAGTGGTCAGTGTTGTGTAGTGGTCAGTGTTGTGTAGTGGTCAGTGTACTGTGGTTTGGTCAGTACACTGACACACACACACGTAGGTCTGGGTGTGTGTGTCAGGTAGGTCACCCGGCACCACTCCGCCTACCGCAGCAACCCCCCCCCCCGGTGCCAGCTTGGCTTGCGGGCTGAAGCCCCTGGTCTTTTTGGGACCTAGCAACACCCCTGCCCGTTGGGCTTCAAAGCGGAGCAGGTAGGGCGGGCTGTGTGGGAGGACCCCCCTCACACACCCACCATTGCCACCCGGGGCATGGAGAAAGGTGGCAAATTGCCTCTGGGGGAGGCCTGCCTACTCCCAACTCCTGCAGTCCGGCTCCTCTCTCGAGTACATGCACAAAATACACATTTAAAAAAAAAATAAACAACCAAGTATTATGCCCACAAACAGAAACCTTGAAACATCTATTCTTGGACTGTCTATATACACAACCTGAAAGAAAACCAAATGACGCAAAAGAATTAAAACAAATATTCAGAGTACACATGAAATTTACTTACGTGTTCTGAGAACTCTTCTAATTCTCCCGATCTGTTCCGGCTCTCTGATTTTCAAATCACACCATCGCTTCCGCAGCTGCTCACTGGACCTCTGCACCCCGAATTTTGCACGGTCCTCCGCACCTTCTCCATGATCTGGGCCTTCAGTTTATTGGGGTTCTTGTAAGGCCCTTTTTTGCCGTCATAGTCCTCCTTTTGAAGGACAGCCACCATCTCCACCATCTCTTCGAAGCTCATGTTGGTGGCTTTGTAACTCCTATTCCTCCTGGGGTGTGCATGTCCTTTCTCCTGCCTGGTTGCCGCTTGCTGTCTTCCCGCCATCATGTCTTCTGACTTTTGCATTGAACGAATGAAAAGGGGCGTGTCAATCACTCGAAAATCATCATAGGCGGGGATACATGCGGAGCTTCACGCATGAGCAGTGTATAAAGGGATATTTTGTGAGTTACGTAGTCCGCCGTCGGTAGAATATGTCGTGGAAACGGTCGTGCAGTACGACGATAAGAAACTTGATCTTTGGACTTTATGATCAGTGGATGAGTTTGTGGGTTAGATATGGGGAAGCTAAGGCTTGACTGACATTTGTTTTTTTTCTCAATATTTTGACTTGCAGAAATAATGGAGGCCTTCAGAGAACAGGAGTTCTTCACAGAATTTGTTCAAAGGGGGCCCCGGATGGCAACCCCCCTTTTTTATAGAATTTTACTTTCCCCAAAAAATAATTTATTGAGCCAAGATATGGCATTGTAATTGTAACGGAATGGCCCGTGACAGACTGAGATATTCCTATGTCTAGGGTCACCTTATGTCCACTAGGGCCATAGGGTGACAAAGAATCATAATTCATTCATTACAGAAGATGGGACTTTATTAATACTTCATTTTAGGACTGAGATATCACAAGGAGTTCATGATGACATGAAAAGGTGAACCAGACAGTGAGTCATACCTTTTGTATAATAGGCTATTGAAATATCTTAAGGTGTTGGCTATTCACTGTAAAGACATTCCGTTGAAGGTGTTGATTGCACCCACTCTCACAAGACTCTGCCATTGTGTGATAAAACTGTCTAGATAACTTATTCAACTAGATGTCTGTGTTATTATTCAAGGTTAATTGAACCCTATTGATGATATGGTGCCGTCATGTCTAGCTACCAAGTAAAGAATTATCCTTAGTGAGTGAATAGGGGGGTGGAGATTGCATTGTCCTGTGATTAACTGCATTATGCTTGAGACTGTATAAGAAGCTGAGAAAATACCAATAAATTGTCATATCTTTGAAGCCAGTGCAGAGCTTGAGTCTCGTCTTGTTTATGGGAATGGATATGGATCGTGTATGCAAGATTGTCGGAGTGTGTCAGATAAGCTTGTTGTGGTTGGATGGAAGGTCGTAAGTGGTGGTGACCGTTACATTTGGTGGCACAGCAGTGGGATGATTCCATCATCAGAAGGACAGCTACAAGGGCACATGACAATGGAGACGGTGTATGAACGGATGAAGCTCTCTTCCCTCATGGACTTACTGGAGAGCCGGGGCAGACCGGCCAGCAACCGTAAGAAAAGGGACATTATCGCAGAACTGGTCGAAATGGATAGAGCTAAAAGGCCTGCCGTAACGGACATGACACCCGAGGAAGAAAGTTTTGATCGGGCTGTTAACCTAAGACTGGCACATTATGGTCCTAACCCTCCACCGGAGATCAGGGACTGAGTTATTGCGGCTCTGAATGCCACCTTGCTACAGCAAAGAAGTGCTGCAGCAGCTGAAGTCACAGCAGCACCAGCTAAAGGGAGAGGAGAGGTGCAGATACCAGTCTCCATGGAAGAGGAATTCCAAAGAAGGTTACAAGAGATGCGGATACAGCATAGAGGACCAGTATCAGAGGAGGTCCTGTTGGGATGGTCGGATGTGATTCGGTGCCAACTCTGGAAGGAAGCGCTAGCTTGGGAGCAGCAAAACCAAGGAAAGGTCCTGCATTCCATCTATGCAAGGTACTGGCCGCAGTATGACGTACGAATGCTGTTGTTGGGGAAACAACCGAAGCAGGAGTGGACAGCTGAGTTAAGCAGGCTGATCCGGGCAGAGATGCAGCTGGATGAAAGCTATAGAGCCCTTCAGTGGTATGTAGCCCAAGAGTGCCCGTGGCCAGCAGATGACAGCCCCACAGAAGGCCATGACTATGATGGCCTGGGATTATTGTATTGGAGGATGTCCAGTGATCCAGACTTCGGGGATGATCGGGAGTGGCACTTGGAGGACATAATGGAGCACAGAGAGGAAACATTTAATATCTCGGGAGGCCACTGGTCACAGGAAGATTTGGAATTTCTGGCCATTCGGGAATGGGAGTTGGAGGTCGCCTACAGACAGCTGCTAGACTCCGCTCAGCAGCAGGGTGGGGCTCCCATTGCCTGGGACTATGAGGAAAGTTCATATGACAACTGTGAACTCCTGGCTGATGAATCGGCAGTGGAAAATACAGAGATTGCCTTCCCTAAAGCCAAAGCCGATGGTGTGGAGTTCCAGAGAGCCCCTCTCTCCAACAACAAGCTGAGGTGGTAAAGCTTTTACCCCCAGCTGAATCACTGGCAACAGAACAGAGGGTCACGGACCTCTGCTCTCCACTAACAGAAGAGGGGGACCCTGTGGTGGTGGATGGGACTTTGGTCTCCACTCACAGCAACCCAGCAGAAGAGCGGGCAACAGAGCAGAGTGTCATAGGCCTCTGCTCCTCATTAACCGAAGAGGGGGACCCTGTGGTAGTGGATGGGACTGTGGTCTCCACTCACAGCAACCCAGAGGAAGAGCTGGCAACAGAGCAGAGTGTCATAGGCCTCTGCTCCTCACTAACAGAAGAGGGGGTTCCTGGGGTAGTGGATGGGACTTCAGTCTCCACTGGCACAACCCCAGAAAATGGTACAGGACTGGGACAGGAGGATGTCGGCTTTGCTTTGCAAGCACCGGGGGGTTTTCACCAAGCACCAGTGGATGGGACTTCAGTCTCCACTGGTATACCCCAGGAAGGGGGGGCAGTTGGCCCAGACCCCCAACAGCATGATGGACTGAGCCCAGCCACCCTGCCTTCTCCCCAGCGGCAGGCGTGTTCTCTGAGAGAGGCAGAGGTTGGCGGGTGAGTAATGCTCAGTTTGGAGCCATTTATTTGGGGTACAGTATGGATACCAGCATTGGAGGACTGGAACTACTGACGGACTTCGGAGTCAACCCGTTTGGGGTTACCACCTGTGTCCGTCTCCCACCGAAAGGGGAGAGATGTAACGGAATGGCCCATGACAGACTGAGATATTCCTATGTTTAGGGTCACCTTATGTCCACTAGGGCCATAGGGTGACAAAGAATCATAATTCATTCATTACAGAAGATGGGACATTATTAATACTTCATTTTAGGACTGAGATATCACAAGGAGTTCATGATGACATGACCAGGTGAACCAGACAGTGAGTCATACCTTTTGTATAATAGGCTATTGAAATATCTTAAGGTGTTGGCTATTCACTGTAAAGACATTCCGTTGAAGGTGTTGATTGCACCCACTCTCACAAGACTCTGCCATTGTGTGATGAGGCTGTCTAGATAACTTATTCAACTAGATGTCTGTGTTATTATTCAAGGTTAACTGAACCCTATTGATGATACGGTGCCGTCATGTCTAGCTACCAAGTAAAGAATTATCCTTAGTGAGTGAATAGGGGGGTGGAGATTGCATTGTCCTGTGATTAACTGCATTATGCTTGAGACTGTATAAGAAGCTGAGAAAATACCAATAAATTGTCACATCTTTGAAGTCAGTGCAGAGCTTGAGTCTCGTCTTGTTTATGGGAATGGATATGGATCGTGTATGCAAGATTGTCGGAGTGTGTCAGATAAGCTTGTCGTGGTTGGATGGACCGTTACAGTAATGCCCCCCCCCACCCCTAAAATAATTGACATATTGTTGCCAAACAGCACATGCACTTTGGGGGGCCAAGCCTGTATGGACAGTCTCACGGGCCACCACCACTGGAACATCAGTGGCCTCAGGGCTGTCTTAATGAGAGGGCACACCTGGGCACTGCCCGGGGGGCCCCAGCTGCATGGGGGGCGCCTGCCCTTTCCCCAAAGCAGCTGGTCCTTGAGCCCGGGCTGCCCCGAAATTGGGGCAGCCCAGGCTGCCCCTCTACATCCCAGTTATCCCCCAGCACTCTGACCCCTCTAAACCCTAGATATCCCCTACCTTCTACCTACTTGATTTCTGTTTACATGCACTGTCTCCATTGTAGGGGCCCCAGAGCAATACTTTGCCCAGGGGCCCATGATGCTATTAAGACGGCCCTGAGTGAGTGGCCTCATCAGGCACAAGTGTCATGTAGTTTGTTGAGGGTCTCTTTAGGAAATTGTGCAATATGCAGGAGCAAAGTATGACATGGTTCTGATTCTACTTAAGAAACCTACAGTCCTTATCTTGTTTGCAATGCCTGTATACTGCTGTTCAAAGTATATAGGGCCAGACGGTCTTGTCAGGGCAGATCCTCGCTATAGGCTCACTATGCAAGCCGCTTAGGGTCCCGCAAAGCTGCAAAGGGCCCCCTAAATTACTAGAGGCCCCGCCTGGTGAGAAGTCATTTTCGCCCCCTCACCCCGCTTCTAAACTCGCTGGCTGAGTCATTTCTGACAGCAGAACAGCCCCTCCCCCCGCTTCTCAACTTTCTTTAATGTGACATGTCACTGTCGTCAGCGCCCCCCCGCTTCTCATTTTTAATGTGCCAGGATCGGCACTGGGTCTTGTAATGACCTGGGGTAGTGGTGGCGGGGAAACTCATGCTATTTTTTTCACTGATTTTTATCCATATTGCAGGGACCAACCATTACATTAAAGCCGCAAGCAGTATTAAATTACTTTTTTCTGAGAGTAATCTCATGTTGTGCAGGGACATTTCTAAACACGTGCCACTACTATAGACACCCAGCAGGTACCATATTTAAAAGGATTTATTTTTCTTTCACTTTAAGCATCATTAAAATGGCTGCTCCTGAAAAAACGTCCATTTTTGAAACTTTTTTTTCCATTGATACATGTTCCCTGGGACAAGACCCGGGTTCTCAAAGACGTTTTCCATCAATAACTTGCATATTGGTCTTTAAAATGAGCGTTTTTGAATTTGAACGTTCGAGTCCCATAGACTTCAATGGGGTTCTAAATGTTCGCGCGAACGGTCGGTCTGTTCGACGGTTCTGGTGCGAACCGAACGCGGGTATGTTCGGCTCATCCCTACTGATGATCAGACAATTTAATGCTTACAAGTAATAATAGGCACTATCAAGCATTAGAAGAGGTTTAAGAGGAACATGAAAAACAGAAATTTGTCATAAAGGCAAATTCTATTGCACAGCCAGACTTCTTTATTGCCTAAAAATGCTTTAAACGCCACTATAACTGATGTCTATTATTCCGGATGACATTAACTTATAGTATCTCAGGAAAAAGGGTAACATCATGTCTCTTCCTACAAAAGAAACTCTCTCTTGTGTTCTTTTTTTACCTCCATCTTGAAAGTAGAAAGGTGTATCTTTGTATGCAGTACCCAGTGTTGAGTACGTCTTGTATTTTTATGGGTCTATCCTTTGGTGACCCTATGTTTGTTTGATATGATTATCGGCTTCCGATCTCCTCTTCTCAGGTGTTCTGACTGTTCTGTTGGCTCTCAGATAAAACTTTATCCTTGCAATCATCTCAACAAATTCCATCTGCTTTGCCAATTTTTATAATGTTTTACACTTCAACCGTTCACAAGCACGAGTGAGATCTTGACCCTCCCTATGTGCTACTATGAGATAGATCATAAAGGCTTAGCAGGTGCACCTTATTCAAGGAAACCTGTGCTGAGAAAATTTGTACGCTGCCATGATTTCTATTAAACATGTTAGTTGTCTGCTTGCCATACTAAGCCAAACACTAATGCCCTGTACACACGACCGGTTTACCCGTTGGAATAAACTCCGACGGAGTTCCGACAGAATTCCATTCAAGCTGTCTTGCATACGCACGGTCACATCAAATTCCGACCGCCAAGAACGCGGTGACGTACAACACTACGACGTGCCAAGAAAAATGAAGTTCAATGCTTCCAAGCATGCGTCGACTTGATTCTGAGCATGCATGGTTTTTAGTCCGTCGGAATTGCATCCAGACAAACGTAAATTCCCAAAATTGAGAACATGTTCCGATGGAAAAAGTCAGATGGGGCATACACACGGACAGAATATCCGATGAAAAGCTTCCGTCTGACTTTTTCCGTTTGTGTGTACAAGGCATCACACCAAATACTCTGACTTTGCTTTCTATATGCTTATTCTAGGTCAATGACTTATAAAGTGCTAAAGTGGTAGGCTTGCTCTCTCTATCCCAAACCTATAATTGAGTTACAGGTTTTTGTCTGGGGGGGGTGGACTACGTATCAATATTTATCGGTTCCCACTCCCCCTTGCTCTAATCCCTCCCCTTCTGCAGCTTTCTGCAACACATATTATGTGCCGGGAGGCTGCAGGACCATCCACAAAGTGCTGTGGGAGCTTGCGCATGGGCAGCGGGGAGCTAGCTGTGGTTCCTCAGGAAGTCACAGCCAGCTCTTGTAACCACAATGGCTGTGGAAAGACTAGTCTCTAGGCACTGGTAAGCAGATACATTTTAAAAGTCAGCAGCTATCGTTTGAAAACGGAAAATTGTATACTCACCTTTCTGTAATTTTCCTTTCCTGTTGCATCTTCATGGCAGCATACTGTACACCTTTGGGGTTCACACCCTGATAGGACCGCATAGCTATTAAACCCAGAGAGGCCCCCCGCCCAGGTATTCTCAGTATATATATATTCCTCACCTCAAATGGGTGGGCATCTGTATGCTGCCATGAAGATGTAACAGGAAAGGAAAATTACGGAAAGGTGAAGAAGAAGACTGAAGGCCAGGAGGACTTGGAATGCTGCTTTCATTTCTAGGATGTTCGATACCACCACTTCCTGTGTCTCGAATGGCCAAAAGCTTTGGACTGCAAAGTGCTGTTAGTGTGCTCCCCAGCCCTCCCTTCTGGCGTCCGAAGGGATCAACTCCCAGGGAGGGGAGGGGATAGGGAGGGACTCAAACTGGTAGAGGAATTAAGGATGAATTGGGACAAGTAGGTGTCTGATAAACCTACAGAGCATCCAGTCTCCCAGGTCTATGAATAATGTAATTGATTGGAGGTTTTCCATCTTGCACAACTCCAACTTCTTTTGCTTGTCAAGTTTTTTTTTAAACTGGGCACAGATTACCTTTTTATTTACTACATTTTTTTGCTAGGAACAGAGGGGAACCAAATCCTCATCTCCTCTGGGTAACTAGAACCTTCGCGATTGTTATTTAAACAGCTAAAACCGGACCAGAATGTTTACTTTTCCATCAACGCTGGTAGCCTGGCTGACTGGAAGAGATTGAAAGGTGAACTTTCCACCTCTCAAAGTTATACAATTGTTATGCTCATTGAATTGTGCCCCTGCATGGGTGAGTTTGTCATGATGTTATACATTTCCAATAAAAAGTATTGTACTAGAAAGGTTAACCTCCCTTAAACTTCCACCAGTGTTACACCAATATAACTGATATGGCCCACTGATCCTGAAGGTTTTCCATCCAGGTATGTGTGTGAAGCTTCACACAGGTACCCTCTGGATTAGTGCGGCCCTAAAGGGACTTCCGCCATTCTTTCAAGACAGGAGCCTTAGACCTTTAAGGCTTCAATACTGAAGATTTGGTACTTCTCTAGTTCATTACTAATCTTTTCCCCAGTCCGTAGGATTTGCATCCATGTATCCACTTGGGGTCGCCACCTGTATGCTGGAATTTTCAGTATTTTTTTTTTTTTTTTAGATGATAATCACCCTGACCTGCTAATGGTCACCCTTGAGATGGCTGTATCCTGTCTACTCCCAAATAGATTGGATCAGCGTTCTGGTGTCTTGCACTATATTCTTTTTTTTTTTAACAGGATCCAGCCATAATGCACTCCTTGCCATGACCGTGGGGAACACCGCTCTTGAAAGAAAAACATCAATTGACCTCTGACACATCCACCACAAAGTATGCCGCCAATTTCAGCTCTTACAAAGCTGTTACCACCTTGTCTCTTCACTTCTTCCAGACGGGCTTATTAAAAGGAATACTCCACTTTTGCAGAGCTACAATTTCCTGTAAAAAGCAATGAATCATCATTTCTTGCTTGTATGACTGGCTCACTGATTTTCTCAGAAGTCTGCACCAAGATAAAGGCCAGATTTTGTCATATACTGCGATATTTTTTTATTTTTGATAAGATACTTCCAAAAGGGAATCATGTCTAAAGGGACCCTGCCACTTTCCAGAGTCCTGCAGGTGCAGCAGCTGGTTGATAATTATGAACCATTCCCATTAGACTCACTCAGCACATGGGCTGGTTACTGCAGATGCTACAGTATGTAGAAGCACCTCAGTTCCAGATCTTTGGACTAGAGCCTCCTTGAATGTGACAGTAAAGTAGCATGTCTTGCCAGCTACATTAATAATGCATCCACCATTGGAGGAGACTGCAGCAGGTTGACTTTTAGCCTTTTCAGGGTATACAGTTTTGACAGCCTGTTTATAAGGGCATTTTACTTTGATCCCTTCAAGTCTTCCTGGATTAACTCCTCCAGTTGTTCAGTGAAGGAAATTAGTGTTCTAACCTTGTGGAGAGTTTACTCCACTTCACCCCAGGTAATTGCGTCCTTAACTGCCCTTGCAGAAAAAAGGGTCTCTATTGGGCAAGCTTCAAAGCTTTAATGCTTTCTTCCTATGGCAAACTTTCCAATTTGGACACCACCTACTGGCTCTGGTTGGAAGTGCTAGGCAATTCATGCACTGTAGCTTATCAAGCAATAACTTTCCACCACAAATGCAGCAACTATTAGGGCTGTGATGTTTGTAAGCAGGGAGCAAACATAATCAGAGATGAGATGATGACATTGATCAATTGCCTGTATGACTGCTCTTGAACGGTGACTCAGGGCCGTCTTAATTGCATCATGGGCCCCTGGGCAAAGTAATGCTTTGGGGCCCTTACAATGCAGACTGTGCAGGTAAACTGACATCAAGTAGGTAGGAGGCAGACAAGCGGAGCTTCCCCTTTTCCCCAGATTATCCACCCAGCCCTCTGACCCCTCTACACCCTATATATCCCCCCAGTACTGTTACCATATACCAGAAGATACCCCTTGTATTTTGACCGCACTACATCCCTGATACCCCCTCTCTACATCCCTGATAGCTCTAGCACTATAGCAACCAAAGATACATAAAGCATTGATACCCCCTATACACCCCAGATCCCCCCTCACTCAGCATTGTTCTCCCCCATACACCCTTGATATCCCCAGCACCATTATTCCATCCATGTAGTACCCCCTGTTCCAATGGAGATACAGTGCTTGTAAACTTTTGGCTCTGTGCCCACCTCCAGCACTGCACTCACCTATATCAATCAAGCAGGCAGAGGAGGGAGCACCCCTCCGGGCATTCCAAGCTTTTTTGGTGCAAACAGTGCTGGACAGCTGGGCTCACCATGGCACCATCCACAATTCTACTTCCACAGGTGGGCTCTCAGTGCTGCTGACTCAGCAGCTCCCACTCCAGCTCCTACCGAGCACTCAAGCTGCATAGGGCAGGGTCAGAGCATCACAGGTGCTCTGGCCTTGCCCCTCCTTGCTGGCTGTGAAATAATAGGTATCGTTCTGTACCGCACAGCACACTGCTGCCTGCCTGCCTCCCCTGTGCATCCATCACTCTGTGTCATCATGGGGCCACCAACTTTGGGGGAAGCGTGGACTCAAGGACCAGCTGCTTTGGGGAAAGTGCAGGGGCCCCTGGGCTGTGCCCAGATGTGCCCTCTCATTAAGACAGCCCTGCGGTCAGGGCCGTCTTTAATATGGTTTGGGCCCTGGGCAAACATTTTTTTTGGGCCCCCCCTCCAGCTTATTTTGGGCCTGGCTGGTTCACATGTATGTGTTTTGGCGGCCCTCATTTGTGCAGGCACAGCAGCCCATTGATTTGAATGGGCTGCCATGCCTTTGTTTCCTGCAGAAAAAAGGTTAATTCAGCATTTTAAAAATCAGTTGCCTTGAAATCCATTCTACTTTTGCACCATGCTATTTACCTGCAGTTCTTGCACACACAAACGCACTGTGTTTTTAAAAGCGTGACCTAAATATCTAAAAATGCAGCAAGTTTGACAGTGCAGGAAATGCAGATAAGTCACAGCAGACAGCAGAATGGACAGACAGTGCTGTATTTCATTGCTTGATGGGCATAGGTGTGCAGTGTGTGCAGCCTATTACATGAGGCATGCGCTTTTCTTTGCAGGAAATGCAGGCATGGCGGCCCATTCAAATGTGGGCCGCCAAAACACATACATGTGAACCAGTCAGGCCCAAAATAAGCCCATCAAGCAGTTAAATACAGACAGTAATGCCATGTGCTCTGAGGCCTCACTCAGCCTGCACTGCAGGGCTGCTCTGTGACTTAAAGAGTTCCTCTATTTTACACATGGCATGGCCTGGGGTCCCATGGTGCTAAAGCAGAATGGACAGACGGTGCTGTGACCCCATGCCATGCCATGTGTAAAATACAGGAACTTTTTAAAACACTGACCAGACCTGCAGTGAATCATCAAATATTATAAAGACTTTGGGCACACTCTACAGAAAACTTCTATTTACAATATAGCAAACAGTGACATACCTTGAGGAGCAGGACATGAAGAAGTCTCGGGAAGAGCAAACTGGGGATGTTATAAAATCACATTCTAATTCACTTTTATATACAAGCAGCACCCAGTGGCAGGAAGGGAGAAGTGCACGTCTAAAGGGAAGCCAGGGGTGATGTACATTTTAAAACACTGGGAAGCGAAGCAGTACTGTCACCTGGCTGCGTGCCGCTGATGATTTTCAGCCTGATTTGTGGGCAGCACAGGGGCTTAACGGGCGGCAGGGCCACCATCAGGAATCATGGGGCCCCTTACACAGCTTCAGGCTTCAGGCATGGGCCCCCTGGAGCAGAGAACAGGGGGGGTGCTGCCCCCTTAAATTGAGAAGCGGGGGGGGGGCGAATTTAGAAGCAGGAGGCCCTTTACAAAAAAAAAGATTTAATAAAGAAAAATATATATAAAAAAAGGGGTGTAGCCATCCGGGGCCCTGGGGACCTCTGGGCCCTTTAATAAAAAGAAAAAAAGAAATAAAAAATATATTATTATTTTTTTTAAAAGGGGGTTGCCATCTGGGGACCTCTGGGCCCTTTAATATTTGTTTTTTAATAAAAATAAATTACAAAAAAAGGGGGGTTGCCATCCGGGACCTCTGGACCCTTTGATAAAAAATAAAATAAAAAAAATATATTAAAAATAAACATTTATAAAAAAAAAGTGGGGTTGCCATCCAGGGGACCTCTGAGCCCTTTAATATATATATATATATATATATATATATATATATATATATATATATATATATATATATATATATATATATTAAATAAAAAGAAAAAAAATAAATAAAATATAAAAAAAATTATAAAAAAAAGGGGGGTTGCCATCCAGGGCCCTGGGGAACTCTGTGTCCTTTAATAGTAATAACATTATTATTTTTTTTTTATAAAACAATTTTTTTTATAAAAAAAGGGGGGTTTGTTATCTGGGGCCCTGGGGAACTACGGGCCCCTGGGGACCTCCAGACCTCTAAAAAAAATTGTCCCTTTTAATAAAAAATAAAATAAATATATATAAAATAAATATATTTTTGTATTTAAAAATAAATAAAAAAAGGGGGTTGTCATCTGGGGCCCTGGGGGCCTCCGGGTCCCTGGGGACCCCTAAAAAAAAATTGGCCCTTTAATAAAAAATAAACATATATTAAAAAAAATTGTTCCTTTAATTAAAATAAAAATATATAAAATAAATATATTTTTGTATTTAAAAGTAAATAAAAAAAAGGGGGGTTGCCATCTTGGGCCCTGGGGGCCTCCGGGCCCCTGGGGACCGGGTTGCTTTGGGCCCCCAACAGTGACAGGGCCCTGGGCAGCTGCCCCTGTTTGCCCTATGGTAGAGACGGCCCTGCCTGCGGTGACTGTTCTGGCTTTTAGCAGGCTCTCTTCATCTTGAGATCCTTGCAGGACTGTATAGTGCTAGATTTGCAGGCAATGACTTTCCACCACAAATGCAGCAACTATAAGGGCTGGTAATTTGTGATGTTTGTAAACAGAGAGCAGTAATAATGAGGGGCGAGTTGATGAGCTTAATCAACATTGCCTGGATGTCTGTTCATAGATGGTAACTTGTCTTGACAGTCAGAAGGCTCCCTTTATCTTGTGGTCCTTACAGGACTATAGATGTTGGCTCTCTTTTTCTCAATCTTCACTACTTACCTAATCCCTATACCTTAAAGCAATGGGTGGTCTGACTGGACAGCGTTTCCCTAGAAACAGAGAAAAGCAGCAGACTGAAATGAAAAACAGCATAACACTAAGTCTCCACTATTGTGACCTGAAAGTCGCATGATTTGCTGAAAATTTGATGCAACTTGGAGCAATGCATGTATATTCTTGGGGTCTATGGACACAGATATGAATGTTACTCATTGGAAATCATGGGGTACGGCTTGTAATGCGATTTTGCAGTGACAAGTCGCACTAGTGGAAACTGAGCCCAACACAGTGATCCCAGAGGAAGCATTGAGAAGGAGATAGGAAGAGTTCAGGTGAATGTCATAAAAATTATCCTAGCGCAACACTGAGAAGGACATAAGAAAAAACCCAGGTAAATGCCATAAAAGGTGAAAACATACCTGTAACACTGACCACATAAGCATACAGCATGCATGAGTAGAGATCTCCACCATTTGTTGCCAAAAATGCAGTGAAAACATTTAGGGCCAGATTCTCATACATTAAAGGGCCCCTTATTTTTCTTTATTTCTTCTTTTTTTGTAAAGGCCCCCCCCCCGCCTCTCAATCCGCGGCAGCCCCCCCCCCCCCAGCTTCTCGAATTTCAGGTGGCAGCACCCCCCCCCCCGGTTCTCTGCTCCTAAAGCTGTGTGAGGGGCCCCATAATTATTGATGGCAGCCCTGCCTCTGTGCAATTGGTTGCCATTTTTCAGTAGTATTAAAATACATTACATACATTTTTTTCTTCGATAATTTTTATTGATTCTTGCTAAATATAAAAAAGAAAACAGCAAAAAACAGTATACATAAGAATAAACCAGAAGTTTCAGAAACCGCGTTCATCAGGATGGGTGAGGTAAATCCTGATTATTCAAAGAATTCAGATTGAGATGCTTAGGGGGTAGTTAAAACAGCAATAGAATAAAACAACTAAGTTGTCAGACAAGGCCCCCTGGTCAACTGATAAAGTGAGGCAAAGTGTTAAGCCTTCTCATATGTGTACAGTGGCAACAGCGTAAAGGAGCAGAGGAGAGAAAAAGGGCTGCCAGGAAGCTTCGAGAAGCAAGAGGGGTGGAAGATACAGAGAAGAAGAAATCGAGGGGGGGCAACTGGGGAGAAACAGACATCATTGTGGTCATGGGTATGCAGAGCATGTTTCGTAAGTCCAATAGTCTGCAATCAAAACTAACTGGGAGGAATGATCCAGGAGTCCCAGACAAGGTGCCACCAAAGTAGCACTTTAAAATAAATTTCCACCGCCGTTGCGCTCCGGGAGCCTGATTTCGTGGTCACCCAGATCTAGTCCCATTGTGATATATCCAAAGATTGTTGTAGATACCATTCTTCCTGTTCTAATTTTTTTGAGTGTAGCATTCTCTTGGTCATTAAAATATTGTAAGCCCAGATTCACACTGGCCTGCGGGAATGAAGCCATGCAAGTTCAGTTGAACTCGCACATTTCACTCCCATTGGCAGTCCCGATTTCGGGAGCGATTACAGAGACATCATGTTTCTGCACAGATGTCAATGTAAATCGTGGGCCGAAATCACAAAAAGTAGTACAGAAACCACTTTTTAATATCGGTACAGCACTGCAGATGTGGCGTCGCATCGATTAGGACAGTGCCATTCCTGGCAAATTCTGCCATTTTGACATGCGATTTGCACCAGTGTGAACCAATGTGAACCAAGGAGAGAGATCAAACCCGTGGACTGCAGGTTGTTTTTGCATTGAGATTTAAAGGGTGTTTAGTGGTTGTAAACCTGAAAAGTCAGATACAAACAGAACACTAAATCTAATAAAGAACATGGGCAAAAGTAATTTGTGCATACTATGGCAAAATAGAAGAACAGCCTGTCATCTTTAATCCTCCCCGCTGTCCCGATTAAAAAAAAAATGACACCATGTAAAAAATGTTGGCGCCACACCCTTTCTCCTTTGATTGACAGCCTGTGCAATGAGATACATGCCTGAGCCTGTGTAAAAGGGGCATGTCAGTTTCTGCTCTGTACCTCGCTATGAGCTGTAACTGGGATTGGAGCCGAGTTTATGCTTACTTTCCTTTTTACTCTGGAGATCCAGGTACAAAGTTCACTGAAGTCAGCAAAGTATACAGAAAGAGAGATGTCAGAGAGATACAGCAGAAAGAGACATCAGAGAGAGAGAGAGAGAGAGATGAGATAGAGAGAGACATGAGAGAGAGAGAGACATCAGAGAGATAAAGAGAGACATCCGAGAGAGAGACGTCAGAGAGGAGAGAGAGAGACATCCGAGAGACAGAGAGGCATCAGAGATAGAGAGAGAAAGAGAGACAGCCTGGAAGTCCTGAAAAAATACAGGGTGCCTTTTGCCAGTTATGGCTCAGGGGGCCACACCGAGAAAAAATGAGGCCACGCCCCACACTATATAATGCGGCCGTATGTAGTATGATAGTGGAGATTGAGAATTTGAGCTAGATTAGTGGCATGCAGGCAGTTTAGTATATATATATATATATATATATATATATATATATATATATATATATTGTGACAGGAAGTCAGGTAAATCTGTGGGTGTTGTTACAGACGGGAGATACATTTCTGCCTTGTTTAGACAATTCACCAATTACTATCAGGTGTCGGCTACAGAGGTAGCCAGAAAGGTTTAGGGCGTTGGAAAACTTCAGCTGTTCAGTATGAGGCAATTAAGGCCTCTATAAGTCATCCAGAGGATGACTACTGATTGCTGCATCCTGAGGCTTTTTGAGTTAAGGAGAGCAGTGAGAAAGACTTCTGAAGAGGTGAGGTAGTTGTTAATTTTTCTGTGTGATAAAAATCAAAAAGACTATTTTTTCTCTGCTGTATGACCAGCAGTGTCTGCCCAGTAGTAGGCTGTGCCAGACTCCATAGATAGGTTCCTGTGTAGTGAAGTTAGACGCCCCAAGTGGGCAGGGTTTAATTTATGTTTTGTTTTGTTTATGCTGTTTGGATGCTTGCACTTGTTTCCAGCAATATGGAAGAATAAACCACAGGCTCACCAAGAGAGCCTTGCAGCTCACGAGAGAGTATTGCAGACTTGGAACAGAGACACCAGCAGCAAATGGAGGACATTGTGAAACAGCTTCAGAGACAGCAGACCGAGGCTGGGAGTCAGGCCAATAACATACCGACTTTTCGGGTAAGACACTTATTGCCAAAGATGACTGCAGATGATGACCCTGAGATGTTTCTTACCACGTTTGAGAGAACAGGGGAAAAAGAGAGTTGGCCTAAAGAACAGTGGGCTGGACTAGTGGCCCCCCCTATTATCTGGAGAAGCCCAAAAGGCATATTTTGATTTGAAGCTTGCAGACGCAAAAAACTATGATCAGTTAACCACTTAAGACCTGGACCAATACGCTGGTAAATGACCCAAGGTGTTTTTGCGATTCGGCACTGCGTCGCTTTAACAGACAATTGCGCGGTCGTGCGACGTGGCTCCCAAACAAAATTTGCGTCCTTTTCTTCCCACAAATAGAGCTTTCTTTTGGTGGTATTTGATCACCTCTGCGATTTTTATTTTTTGCGCTATATACAAAAATAGAGCGACATTTATGAAAAAAAAACACTATTTTTTACTTTTTGTTAAAAAAAAATCAAATAAACTAAATTTTAGTCAAACATTTAGGCCAAAATTTATTTAGCCACATGTCTTTAGTAAAAAAAAAAATCGCAATAAAAAAAAATGGCTACCTAGCGGGAACAGCGACACTAATACAGCGATCAGAAAAATGATCGCTTAGTGACGCTGTCAATAGGGAGTGAAAGGGTTAACTAGGGCGGTGATCAGGGGGTTAAAACGTTATTAGGGGGGTGGGGGGGCTACCCTGGACCTAACACTAACTGTTTTTACACTGCCTGTCACACTGACACTAAATGCAGTGATTAGATCACTGCATTCAGTGACACTGTGACAGGGGGGGTGGGGGGGCAGATCGCAAGGGGTTAAGTATGTGAGTGTGTGTCAGTGTAATGTTGGTGCACACTTACTGTTAGGTGTTTCTCCCATCGCAGCGGTTGGAAATACCGCTGCGATGGGAGATTACATCACTTCCCCCTTCCTGTGTTTACACAGGAGGAGGAAGTGACAGGAGCTGGGAGCGCGCGCATTGGCTGGGAGCGATCGCGGGGGGGCGGGTAAACGCCGACATCCGCCCGCTCGTCCCGGATCGCTCCCGAAGCCAGGGGGACCCCCGCACGCCGCGGAGGGGGTCCCGATGGGACCCCCGAACCGCACTTAGGCGGGGACGTAAATTTACGCCCTTGTGCCTGTACGAGCCATTCTGTGGCCGTATATGTGCGTGCGGGGGTCCTTAAGTGGTTAAAAGAGGAAATATTGCCACGTTTTGCTGTTACCCTGGATGTCGGTGCTCAGTGGATCCACAATTGGAGTTATCAGTAGTGTTGCTCACGAATATTCGCATTGCGAATATTCGTTACGAATATTGCATATTCGAGTATTCGCAAATAACTCGAATATCGCGGTGAATATTCGCTATTGCGAATATTCGTATTTTTTCAAATGTATTTTTAAAACAGATCACATCCTAGTGATCTCCATCGACGTCTAAAAGCATTGCTGGTATGATTAGAGACCCTGGGCCGAGTAGCTGAGGCGATCCTTTTATGTTGCCGAATATTCGCAATGCGAATATTCGTATTACGAATATTCGCAAATGCGTTCTCTGCCCTTCTGTGTTTTGTGTATAAAAAAAAAAAAAATTAGCTTTAGTTTAGTCATATAAGTTTGTGTAAGTAGAGTTAGTGTTTAGTGCATATTAGTTTAGCAATCCAGGAAATGATCTCCGTTTTCGCGTGTTGACGAGAATTTCGCAATCAATTTCGCATTCGCACTAGCGAAATTTCGCAAAAATGTTTTTTTGATAAAATATCACGAATATTCGATATTAACGAATATTCGCGAATACGTTCTCTGCCCTTCTGTGTTTTGTGTATAAAAAAAAAAAAATTAGCTTTAGTTTAGTCATATAAGTTTGTGTAAGTAGAGTTAGTGTTTAGTGCCACTGCCTATTAGTTTAGTAATCCAGGAAATGATCTCCGTTTTCACGTGTTGACGAGAATTTCGCAATCAATTTCGCATTCGCACTAGCGAAATTTCGCAATTTTTTTTTTTTGATAACATATCACGAATATTCGATATTAACGAATATTCGCGAATATTCTTCTATATATTTGCGAAATATCGCGAAATCGAATATGGCGTATTCCGCTCATCACTAGTTATCAGCTGAGGAAGCCACCTCGGTCGCAAATGTATGACCTCATCCATTTGGCTAAGAAATGGCTGCAGCCAGAAACTCTGTCCGGACCAAAATGTTTGATGTGAGTAGTCATGGACAAATTTCTTAGGTCTCTTCCTAACACCCTGCAGAAATAGGTGAACCATGGGGTTGGAGAGAGGGACCAAGGAGCAACTAGAGGTATTATCGGGACTACTGCTAATGTTTGGCGAGAGCGGCCTGGAAGACCCATCCCACAGGAGAGGACCAGAAGGTTGATTTGTTACCATTGCCGGGAAGAGGGACATGTAGCAGCGATTTGCCCAGCAGGTGATGAACCCATGCAGTGTGACTTTCTGACAGAGAGACGACAGTCCCTTTTTGCAACCACATGCACTGCAGTAAAGGGAAATGAGAAACCTTTATGTAGAATGTGCTTAGATGCTAAAGATGTTGTGGTATTGTTGGATTCAGGTAGCCTGGTCACCTTAGTGAAAAGTGATCTGGTGGTGGGAAAAACCTTACATCCTCGAGAATATCCGGTTACTACAGTTTACTTTGAAACCTCCCTCGGTAACTTGTCACCAGGTGGGTTTAGTTCCCAAACTGCCAACCGCCATTGTGGGAAGGGATTTCCCAAAGTTTTGGGAACTCTGGGACTGCCCAGATTCCCCAGTAGGTGGTTCTTCTGAGCCTGAAACATCTCCTCCAGAAACCTCTAACTGTGGGGATTCTCCTGACTTTCCATTCTCAGTTTTAGCAGGGGAAACACCAGTCCCTAGGGAGGAGCCTGCTACCTCAGAAGAGGAACAACGGCCGATAGGGTTTGATGACCTCGAGGTGCACAGAGAAAATGTTATCACTGAGCAATTGAGGGACCCCACATTGCTAAGAGCACGGGAGAATGTAGTAAAGATAGATGGGGAGTTAGTTAACCCTGATGACAGGGTTGCCCTCCCTTACTTCATTATTGAAAGGGACCTGTTATATCGAGTGTCCCAGAGGATAGAGGACATCATTGAGCAACTGGTAGTGCCTAAACTGTACCATAAGAAGGTTTTGGAACTGGCTCATGGGCACATTCTTGGGGGATATTTGGGAGCAGAAAAAACCCATGAGAGGATCACCCAGAGGTTTTATTGGCCTGGGATCACTAAGGAAGTGGAATTGTATTGTTCTTCCTGTCCAGTGTGTCAGATTACTGCACCCAAGTCACATTTCCGCAGCCCTTTGGTACCCCTGCCCATTATCCCGTTTGAAAGGATGACCATGGACTTGGTTGGCCCCTTAGTGAAGTCCACTAGAGGGCACCAGCACATCTTGGAAACAATGGACTATGCCACCCGTTACCCAGAAGCGATTCCTCTCCTAGCACCTCTGCTAAAACCATTGCCAAAGAGTTATTTCAGGTTTTCAGCCATGTGGGTCTTTCTAAGGAAGTCCTAACTGACCAGGGCACCCCGTTTATGTCTAGGGTGACCAAAGAAATGTATCTCCCGTCTGTGACAACACCCACAGATTTACCTGACTTCCTGTCACAATATATATATATATATATATATATATATATATATATACACAGTGCAGAATATATTCAGTGCAGGCAATGTATCATAAATTATCTCATGGAATTACACTTAAATGTTTTATGCAGAATTAAGCTACAAAAATAAATATTAACAACAACTTTATCAGTTCCCCTCAGCAGAGCCTCACCATTGCCCATCAATGCAGACTCAGCTGTGCCCATAAATGCAGTGTGACCTGTGCTGTGCCCATCAATGCAGCCTCACTGCACCCCAAATTGCAGCCTGACCATGCTCCACATCGCAGCCTCACCCTGCCCCATTACAGCCTCACCATGACCCACATTGCAGCCTGACCATGCCCCCATTTGCAGCCTTACAGTGCCCCCATTAACAGCCTGACTGTGCCCCCATTTGCAGCCTGACTGTGTCCCCATTTGCAGCCTGACTGTGCCCCCATTTTCAGCCTTACAGTGCCCCTATTGCAGCCTGACTGTGCCCCCATTTGCAGGCTGACTGTGCTCCAATTTCCAGCCTTACAGTGCCCCCATTTTCAGCCTTACTGTGCCCCCATTTGCAGCCTTACTGTGCCCCAAATTGCAGCCTGACTGTGCCCCCATTTTCACCCTGACCGTGTCCCCATTTGCAGCCTTATAGTGCTCTAATTTGCAGTCTTACAGTGCCCCTATTTGCAGCCTGCCTGTGCCCCCATTTGTAGCCTGACTCTGCCCCCATTTGCAGCCTTACAGTGCCCCTATTTGCAGCCTGACTGTGCCCCCCATTTTCAGCCTGATTGTGCCTCCCATTTGCAGGCTGACTGTGCCCTCATTTGCAGCCTTACTGTGCCCCCATTTGCAGCCTGACTGTGCCGCCATTTTTACCCTGACTATGCCTCCATTTGCAGCCTTATAGTGCTCTCATTTGCAGCCTTACAGTGCCCCCATTTGCAGCCTTACTGTGTCCCCATTTGCAGCCTTACTGTGCCCCAATTTGCAGCCTGACTGTGCCCCCATTTTCACCCTGACTGTGTCCCCATTTGCAGCCTTATAGTGCTCTAATTTGCAGTCTTACAGTGCCCCTATTTGCAGCCTGCCTGTGCCCCCATTTGTAGCCTGAATCTGCCCCCATTTGCAGCCTTACAGTGCCCTTATTTGCAGCCTGACTGTGACCCCCATTTTCAGCCTGATTGTGCCTCCCATTTGCAGGCTGACTGTGCCCTCATTTGCAGCCTTACCGTGCCCCCATTTGCAGCCTTACTGTGCCCCCATTTTTACCCTGATTATGCCTCCATTTGCAGCCTTATAGTGCTCTCATTTGCAGCCTTACAGTGCCCCCATTTGCAGCCTGACTGTGCCCCCATTTTCACCCTGACTGTGTCCCCATTTGCAGCCTTATAGTGCTCTCATTTGCAGCCTTACAGTGCCCCTATTTGCAGCCTGATTGTGCCCCCCATTTTCAGCCTGATTGGCCCTCCCATTTGCAGGCTGACTGTGCCCTCATTTGCAGCCTTACTGTGCCCTCATTTGCAGCCTTACTGTGCCCCCATTTGCAGCCTGACTATGCCCCCATTTGCAGCCTTATAGTGCTCTCATTTGCAGCCTTACATTGCCCCTATTTGCAGCCTGACTGTGCCCCCATTTGCAGCCTGACTCTGCCCCCATTTGCAGCCCTACAGTGCCCCTATATGCAGCCTGATTGTGCCCCCCATTTGCAGCCTGATTGTGCCTCCCATTTGCAGCCTGACTGTGCCCTCATTTGCAGCCTTACCGTGCCCCCATTTGTAGCCTGACTGTGCCCCCATTTTCAGCCTTACAGTGCCCCTATTTGCAGCTTGATTGTTCCCCCCACTTGCAGCCTGATTGTGCCCCCCCATTTGCAGCCTGACTGTGCCCTCATTTGCAGCCTTACAGTGCCCCTATTTGCAGCCTTATGCCGCGTACACATGATCATTTTTAGTGATGAAAAAAAACGACGTTTTCAAAAACGTCATTTAAAATCACCGTGTGTGGGCAAAACGTTGTTTTATGTCTTCAAAAAAACGACCAAAAAAAAATTCGAACACGCTTGAATTTTTTGTGTCGTTTTTCAAAACGTCGTTTTTTGTGTCATAAAAAGTGATGGTGTGTGGGCTAAAGCGATGTTGAAAACAGAGGCAAGTTATGAGACGGAGCTTCAATGGAACAGAGTGCCTTCGAACGTGGTGTACGTCACCACGCTTTGCTAGAGCATTTTGGAAAAACGATGGTGTGTATGCAACGTCGATTTGGAAAATGAAGCTTGAATAACGTTGTTTTGTTTCATCACTTGAAACGTCGTTTTTTTCATCACAAAAAATGATCGTGTGTACGCAGCATTACAGTGCCCCCATTTGCAGTCTTGCCAGGGCGGAGTAAGTGAGAGGGTGCCCGGATCGTGCATGGAGTTAGAGTAGAGCCGCAGGAACACCGAGCGGTAAAACACGCCATAACAGCTGACATTGAAACGGTCTCCGCTCTGCTCACTCTCACACAGCCCCCCCCCCCTAACCCCGCACCTGTGATAGATAGAATGCAGGTCCAATGTGATGCATTCTGTCTATTACAGGCGCGGGGTTAGGAGGAAGCGGGGTTGTGTGAGAGTGAGCAGAGCAGAGACAGTTTCAATGTCAGCTGTTACAACGTGTTTTACCGCTCTGTGATCCCACAGCTCTCCTCTATAGTGTGTATATATATAATGTGTGTATATATATATATATATTATATATTTTATATATATATATATATATATATATATATATATGTAGCGCCCTGCCCCTAAAGAACAGGCGCTGCTTTAAATTTAGTGGGGGTCTGAGCTGTTATTTGGCTCAGACCAGAATAATTAAGGGCAATTTAGCCTCTGTTCTAGCCATGACTGTGCTGAGAGTATCCACCATTGATCCCCTGGGGGTGTTATTACCACTCCAGGCCAAGGGTGGCAGCAGCCAGGTTATGGTGTATTGAGTGTCCCCCTCAGCAACTAACTAGTGGGAGTGGTTACCCCGCTGGGCATGCTGGGAAGGGGTACTTAAGGGGCAAACGCCATTGGTATGGGGTCGGTCCGTCTGCGCCTCGTGGCCTGCCTGGTAATGTGCCACCCAAAATATAACCAGCAGCTCCTGCGGGGGTAGTGCTACATGTGGGGGCTCGTCCGGGATTGGCAGTTACCAGAACTGTAAAATTATGTCGCTTTATTGAGAGTCTGAACTTGATGGGGTGTTGAAGGGGTTAAGGTCAGGTCACTTGGCAGAGACGTCGGCTATATGTGCAACAGAGAAGTGCATAGAGTGACGTGCCAAGAAAAATAAGCAGAAGGGGAGCGTGTGTGTGTCTGGCGTGAAAAGGACATTGATTGCCAGATCGGAAAGAGAGGATCGCAACGAAAGTTGTGTCGATGTATTCGCTGCCACCAACTGGACTGAAGCCTACCATGTTCCCGTCCGGAACTAGTGTGAGCTCCTCACCGCTGGGAGCCTTGCAGACAGACACGGGCATTCGGATGAAACCACATGGATGTTTTGTTCTGTATACCAGCGGAGGCGCTTGTTATGTTGTGCCCGAAATGCGTGGGATTGGCAGTCCAGCTCAGACCTTTTTGCCGATGCTTCCAATGTGGGGAGTACTTATATGGAGGGGATCAACCCACCGGATCGCTGCGCGCCCATTGAGTGGATTGGATCACAGGCACTCTCACTTTGGAAGAAGTTGCTTCCTGGCCTACATTCAGACCTACACCTGCCGTGCCTGCTATGGTGAGTGACCCCAACAGAAATGTCACTATATATGACCCGACCCGATCCGTGCAGTGGAAACAAGGCATTAAAGATTGTCATTGATGCAGGAACTGTTTCTGGTGAAAAAGATGTACCTTCATCTGATACGCCTCTTTTACAAAAAGTCACTGGAGGCTTGTGAAATGCCCGGACCAATATCCAGCTAAAGGACCAGAGGTGTTTTTACGATTTGGCACTGTGCTGCTTTAACTGGCAATTGCGCGGTCATGCAATATTGTACCAAAACAAAATTTGCATCCTTTTCTTCCCACAAATAGAGCTTTCTTTGATGGTATTTGATTGCCTCTGCGATTTTAATTTTTTGCGATATAAACTGAAAAAGACCGAAAATTTTGAAAAAAAAATTATATTTTCTAGTTTTTGTTATAAGAAAAATTGAAAAAACTAAATTTTAGTCAAACATTTAGGCCAAAATGTATTCAGCCACATGTCTTTAGTAGAAAAAAATCACAATAAGCGTATATTTATTGGTTTTCGCAAAAGTTATAGCGTCTACAAACTAGGGTACATTTCCTGGAATTTACACAGCTTTTAATTTATGACTGCCTATCTAATTTCTTGAGGTGCTAAAATGGCAGGGCAGTGAACCCCCCCCCCCAAATGACCCCATGTTGGAAAGTAGTCACCCCGAAGGAAACTGCTGAGAGGCATGTTGAGTCCATTACATTTTTATTTTTTTACAAAAAGTTGTCACTAAATGATATATTGCTCACACATGCCATAGTTATATGTGGAATTGCACCCCAAAATACATTCTTCTGCTTCTCCTGAGTACGGGGATACCACATGTTTGGGACTTTTTGGTAACCTAGCCACGTATGGGGCCCCAAAAACCAAGCACCGCCTTCAGCATTTCTTAGGGCGCAAATTTTTGATTTCACTCCTCAATACCTATCACAGTTTCGAAGTCCATAAAATGCCAAAATAGCACAAAACACCCCCAAATGACCCCATTTTGGAAAGTAGACACCCCAAGATATTTGCTTAGAGGCATGTCCAGTCCATGGAATATTTTATATGTTGACACAAGTTGCGGGAATATGACAAACTGATTTTTTTTTGCACAAAGTTGTCACTAAATGATATATTGCTCACACATGCCATGGTTATATGTGGAATTGCACCCCAAAATACATTCTGCTGCTTCTCCTGAGTACGGGGATACCACATATGTGGGACTTTTTGGGAGCCTAGCCGCGTACGGGACCCCGAAAACCAAGCACCGCCTATGAGATTTGTGTGAGTGAAATCAAAAATGTACACCCTTAGAAAATCTTGAAGGCAGTGCTTGGTTTTCGGGCTCCGTACGCGGCTAGGCTACCAAAAAGTCCCACACATGTGGTATCCCAGTACTCAGGAGAAGCAGCAGAATGTATTTTGGGGTGTCCTGAAGGCCTCTTCACCAGTGTACATTTGCTTTGCCATTTTGGGCTCTAAATGTAGTGGTACACTGGTGATGATTCACAGGTAAAAAAAAGCACCTGACTGTCAGCAAATGTAGAAAACGCTTAAAAAAAAACTGTTAGCAATCGCAGGGATGAGGCCTGTCTCTGCAAACGCTGCAGTTATGTGTGTTGTGTTTTGAAAGTGACAGTGATCAATCGATACTGCACTTGGGTGGGTTGGGCTGGGCTAGGCGGAGGGGCAAAACGCAGTTACTAGCGGGTATCTTGGCTGATTCAGCTAACAATGCGTTTTTGGGTACCCTAAACTGCTGGGTACGCTAGTATAGATCTGATCAGATCAGGTATCGATTCGTTCAGATACTATACCACTAAGGGGGGTGTATGCTTTGTGCGTGGGTGTAAGCGTTACTGGCACTAACCTAACGCTGCCTGGGGCGACGCAGACCCTGACTGACGCTAAAATGTAATTGATATCACCCGCTGGGTGATCAGGGGGTTAAACCTTTATTGGGTTATATACGGCGGGTGCCCTGATGCTATAAACAGCAAACTAACTAACCAGCGTCAGCCGTAACACTTATACGGTGATCACTGGTGAAAGGGTTAACTAGGGGGCAATCAGGGGGTTAAAACCTTTGCTAGTTAACATATGGGGGTACCTGACGCTTTCTAAAAACCTTTTGGCGAACCTAAATAACTAAATAACTAACTGGCTAACCTGCGTCACCAAACCTCAAAAAAAAAAAATAGCTACCTAGCGGCAACAGCAACACTAATACAGCGATCAGAAAACCGATCGCTTAGTGACGCTGATAATAGGTGGTGAAAGGGCTAACTAGGGCAGTGATCAAGGGGTTACACCTTTATTAGGGGGTAGGGTGCTACCCTGGACCTAAAGGGGCCTAAGACTAACTGCCCTGCAACTTTTAACTGTCACACTGACATTAAATGCAGTGATCAGTAAATATATGATCACTTCAATCAGTGACACTGTGACAGGGGGCTGGGGGGGGGGGTGATCTGAGTGGGTTAGGTGTGCCTATGTGTACTGGTGTCAGTGTAGTGTTAGGTGCAACTCACATGTGATGTCTTCTCTGCTCTCGCCGAAACGAAAAGACCGCCGAGAGGAGGATGACATCACTTCCTCTGCCTGGAAGGCAGAGGCGAAAGGGGACAGACAAAAACGAACAGCTGCCCCCTCATCCCGGATCGCTCCCAGAGCCACAGGAACCGCCGCATGTAGCGGGGGGGGGTCCCGGTCTGACCCCTGACCCACGTCAAGGCAGGCACGTACAGGTACGTGATTGTGCCTGTCCGTGCCATTCTGCCGACGTATATCTACATGCGGCAGTCCTTAAGTGGTTAATGAAAAGGGTAGCTATTGACTATGATAAGGGTGTGGTAAAGGGCGCTCACTTATGCAGGAGAATGCCTGCATTCATTTGGATAGTATCCCCGCTGACAGGCAAGACGAATCACTCCATTCAATTGGACATGGGATATGAAAACAGAGAAAGATCCTCCATAGTGCGATCAATTTATTAAAAACAAGTAAAAAAACAGAAAAAGGGCCAAATGGCCACTTACATAAAAAGGTGCCCTATCCCGGCACTGAGGCTGCAGGTGTAACTCGAGTCTTGCGGATCAGAGTGCCGCACTCGCATGGGGAAAACTCTGCTCGAATGCTACTGACATGCAGGGTATTTCCTCGGTGTTTGCGTAGCTGTGTCTGGACGAGACAGATGCCGGGAGGGGCGGACATCCAGCATAGACGTGAACAGGCTGCGCCGACCGACGTACGTTTCGTTTAGACAACGTCTTCAGGGGGGCGTGCCTGGTCACTACGGGTCACATGTTTTATGCTAATTCACAGACGTAAATCCGGAAATCTGGTGTTTTGATGGACAACGCTTTTGGCCAATTAGCACCGCAATCTCAGTGTCAGGTTAGGTTAACATGTCACAATACATAAAAGCACTCGCACTATTTATGTGCCTCGCTATTAGGTCTATTCTATATATTCTAGACTTCTGGACCAATATATTTATATAATAAGAATTCCTTTTAAAAAACATCTACAAATAATTAAATTATATAGAAGTTGCACATTCTAATTCACATAGATCTATCAAAAATAGAAAAATGGAAAGTTTAATTGACTACCATTAAATGGCTTCCACCAACGATGAAAGTTATAGTCTCCACAATGGCAATGGGAGAAAAAATATTGTGTGTACGTCTCCACAAAATGCAAAATGAATTACAAAATAAATTAAATTAAACTAGTTGATAAATCAACTGAATATATTAGTTGTAGAACAACATAATCGAAACTAACAACCTATTAGCTTGTTCCCTATTTGTGGGGTTGAGGTGGGCTTATTTGATGTTCGGCGAAATCAAGAGAGGGAGGGACTTGAGGAGGAAGTAAATGAAAAGGGATGAGTGGTACCTACCACTGAATATTTAATTAATGCATCAGGAAAAGGGTAAAAATGTTTTTGTTCAATAGGAAGTACTGAAATGAAAATGTAATCATTGGAGAGGAAACAATTCAGGTCCAGTTCGATGTCTAACCCATATGGCTGCATACTTTTGATTCTATACAGCCACATTGTTTCGTTCTGGGAAATCATCTGATCCGCAAGACTCGAGTTACACCTGCAGCCTCAGTGCCGGGATAGGGCACCTTTTTATGTAAGTGGCCATTTGGCCCTTTTTCTGTTTTTTTACTTGTTTTTAATAAATTGATCGCACAATGGAAGATCTTTCTCTATTTTCATATCCCATGTCCAATTGAATGGAGTGATTTGTCTTGCCTGTCAGCGGGGATACTATCCAAATGAATGCAGGCATTCTCCTGCATAAGTGTAATTGACCTTCTTTTTGTTAAGAGGTCTGGTCCATCTGGTAAGCACAACCTTTGTTCTGAGCACGTTTGGGGTGATCCAATCTACTTTTTTGTCATTACCAGGAAATCATTTTGTTTTTAGGACTTATTGGTTCTATCATATGCACTTTATATTGCACGGACTGCACTTTATTGTCAATCACAATTAATGTTATTCACATCAGTATTGTGTTAATTAATGTGTACTATACTGCCAACTAATTAGTTGAGTTAGTAAGAGCACCCTTTACCACACCCTTATCACTTGCAATATTAGATATACACTAATATTTTTAGAGGAGCAGCTTTAGTTATAATTATTTACATTATTCACATTCACATTTATGTTTTATATAGACATTGGCGCGAAAATTTCTTTTTTACCAGCTATTGACTATGGCCTGGAGTTTCCCTATGTGTCAAAGGCGACTATGTAGGAGATTAAAGCCAATCGAGAGAAGTGGTATGAGGAAGCCATCTGGGACTATTTGAATGTGCTTAAACAGTCCCGGAACTTGGACTATTCCTCCATAATGGCTCCAATCGGGTGGTCATCCAAAGGCCTGGCAAGGATGACAAAGTGTACTTTATCGCCACCCTTGACAAGCAGGGAAAATCCCTGACCCTGCTGGATCACAGGTTCTATTTGTGAATGACTGGCAGGAGAGTTTTTTTGTTGGAGAGTTTTTTTTTCTTTCCTCAAAGAAGTTCCATGAAGGAGCTTTATTTCTTCAGTTGCTGTGATACTTGAACTTGGGAGGGGAGGAACTAGTCAGTTAGGATCAGGGCCTCTAAGGACTTTTGCCAAGGATTTGTGCAAATTGTGAATTCTACCACCAGGTGGCAGTGGTCAATAAGACTAGGGAAAGACTTTTAGAGCTTAGTTACTGTGCTCTTTTAGAAGGAAAAAGGAAAGTTCCACCTTCACGGAGGTGCCGCTTTGCTCTGCTTTGACTGTTTATAATACTGGTACTAGAATTATTGTGTCTATGTTCTGTTTACTTTTTGTTTTCTTTTAGGTAAGCTGATCTTTTATCAAGACTGTCAGAGAATGGGCGGGTTAGATAGAACAGGGATGGTGATGTAAATTTGTGAGTTGTTACAGCATGACAATGTATACTGTGTTCCTATTTCTTTTCTTCCCTTACCCTCCAAGTTAAAGGTTCAGGTGCTGGCGCTCAGGCTTGTCTTTTTGTAGTGGGGGGAAAATGTATCGCCCTGCTCCTAAAGAACAGGCGCTGTTTTAAATTTAGCGGGGGTCTGACCAGAATTTGGTTAAATTTGGTGTTATCACTCTCACTCTCTCATACTGATCACTGGAAGTTTAACATGGCACCTCATGGTAAAGAACTCTCTGAGGACATTTTTCAGACTACGGGAGCCCCCAGGCACGATATTTAAAGGAATATTTCATTTTTTATTACTTTCACTTTAAGCATTATTAAAATCACTGCTCCTGAAAAAACGATTGTTTTAAAAACATTTTTTTTGCATTGATACATGTCCTCTGGGGCTGTACCCAGGTCCTCATGCACTTTTTATGGAAATAACTTGCATTAAAGCATTTAAAATGAGCACTTTAACATGAGTTCATGTCCCATAGACTTTAATAGGGTTTGCATGTTCGCTCAAACTTTTTACCTGTTCGCATATTCTAGTGCTAACCAAACCGGGGGTGTTTGGCTCATCCCTACAAAACATGAACAACATTTGTTTTGTATAACAAAAGAGCAGCAGCCTGTCGGCTTTAAACACTACCGCTGGTTAGTGATCGGGCGTGCGTGATGTTGTCACTGGTAGGCCACTCCCTAACGCGTGTCGTCAACAAGATATCTTCGCAGAATGGGCCGAGTGACGAAGCATTGAGAAATATATATAGTGCCTAAGCCTGCACTGAAAAGAATGATCATTAATTACAAGTGAGCGCACCTGAAAAGAACAAGATGTGCCCACTGATAGGCTAATGAAAGCCCTTTCAAAAGAGAAAAAAACCCAAAACATAATAATGACACTCTAGCAACAGCGGCATCTTGTGGAGTAAAAATGGAACTACCCGTAAAAAGCCGGCAACCTGCTAAGTAACCTGCTGTGTATGAAGGTAATTGTAGCCATGTTTTAAAATAAACTCTTTTACATGATAATAGGTTTCACTGTGGGAGTTTTCCTTTTTTTTCTTTGTGAGTCTCGCCTATATGATCTGTGATCCATGTGATGATTACACTCCTGGATAAACTTGCTGCTGCTCGTTTGACAATTATAATTTATGGTCCTGGACATCTGGTAAGAAGCCTAATGCCCCATACAAACGATCGGAATTTCCGATGACCTAAAATCAGATGGAACTTTTTCGTCAGAATTTCGTTCAAGCTGTCTTGCATACACATTGTCAGACCGAATTCCGACCGTCCAAAACACTACAACGAGCCCAGAAAAATGAAGTTCAATGCTTCCAAACATGCGTCGACTTGATTCTGAGTTTGCATGTTTTTTTTCTCCGTTTTTTTTTTTTTATCGAAAAAAACAACAACATGTTTTATTTCTAAACACAGATGGAAAAAAGTCAGATGGGGCCCACACACGATCGGTCCATCAGACTTTTTTCATTGGAAATTCCAATGGTGTGTACGCGGCATGAGTGTGAGGGTGTTGCTTCAACCGAATGTTATATTATTTCATTATTTGGCGTGCTGCTTATTTTCTTTTTGTAATTTATTAACTGGTACCACGGTTTGTTAAGTGGCTGCTATTTTTCCATATTTACATAGAGCGCAGATATTACATTTTTTTTACTAATTGGATGAGGGTGACTTTTTGAGAGGTACACACAATGTGAATTAGCCGGCTCGGCGCTGGCTCCTGCGGGGCTCGAAGGTGGTCAATCTCGCCGAGAAAGGGAGCAAGATTGACACAATATCGTGGTCACCTACAGTAGGAGACAGTGACGGGAAAAGGTCATCTAGAGCCTAAGGCGAACATGCTAAACTGCACAAACCCTCACCCCCCCCAAAGATGTATGAGCATTATGTGTCAACAAAAATTCCCCCTCCACCCAAAAAAATGTAACATGAATCTGCATGCTTACTCCCTAAGCATAACTTCTTCTTCTCGCAGGACAAATCCCCCCTTCTGAAATCCCCCTCTCAGTACAAATGTTTGCCCCCCAATCCCTCAACACAGATGTCATCCCCCCAAATAAATCACCCCTCCTAGCACAAATTTTCTACACCTCAAATTCCCCCTTCAATTACACATCCTCTCCTCCCACTTCCAATCCCCCTCCCAGCACAAATTACAAAAATGTAACCTTGTGGCTTAGATGGGGGGGGCATAAAATCCGATGTTAGTGATTTAATGCTCCTAGATATTGGGTGTGAGATATTTGCTTGCAGTGACTATAATTATATATTGCTAAATAATATTCTGTTACTGATTGATAGGTTTTCATAATACGGCATGCCACCACAATATGACATAGGATGCCTCTACTGATTAACATGCTAGTGTTGGGTGATGTAGCATACTCTGGTTTGGTGATATCATACCTTGCTACCAGATAATATCATAGGTGGATGAATGTCATAATATGCCATCACTGAGCGATATAATATACTGTTTTGGGGTAATTCAATGAACCGTATATACTCGAGTATAAGCCGACCCACCTAATTTTACCACAAAAAACAGGGGAAACGTATTGACTCGAGTATAAGCCTAGGGTGTCCATCTGCATGCCTCACTGTGCCTCACTTTGCCTCATTGTGTCCATGTGCATGCCTCACTGTGCCCATGCCTCACTGTGCCCATGCCTTTATGTGTCTCCATGACTAGACTGACGTTTAACATAGAGTCTATGGAAGGGGTGCCCGGCTTTGAAAAATCTGTCCCCCCAGCTGTAGGTCCCCCAGACAACAAACTTTGCACACTTGTAGAGGAAAAATGGGGCTATATGTGTGCCAAGTTCCGGGTCCAGGGGACCTATGACCGGCTGGTATCGGGTCCCCCAAATCACCAGAGAAATTACAGTTTAACATGGGAGTCTACGGAAGGGGTGCTCCCGTAGGTCCCCCGGACAACAAACTTTGCACACTATTAGAGGAAGAGTGGGGCTCAGTACCGGGTCCCCAAAGTCTTGGAGATCAGGTGCAAAAAGGTGACTCAAGTATAAGCCAAAGGGGGGCATTTTCAGCACAAAAAAATGTGCTGAAAAACTTGACTTATACTAGTATATACGGTACTGAATCCATTTCCTGCTTATATCATTTAATATTGTTTCTTGAGAAAAGTTTCCATCTGTGAAGTTTTAGTGTTCCTCTTACCAGTCACTATATTATTATTATCATTATAATAAAGGATTTATATGGTGCAGACAGTTTCCGCAGCGCTTTACAACATGAGGGTAGACAGTGCAATTACAATACAATTTAATGCAGTAGAATTCTATCAAAATCTATCAGACATCTATGTCATGTGTGATCGATTTTGTGGTCCGTCACTTATAAATTCACATAGCAAATTAATTATTAAAATAGCTTTTAACCATTAATATTTTTCTATTACGCATAAGAAATATTGACAGGAATATCTGGATTTTATAGATTGCACAACAAATTGATTTTGGGAACTCTAACATAAGCCTTTTTTTAAATGTGATAGCAGTGGTCACCAGTAGGCATTTTCAAATGCACGGATATACTGATTCCTCAATTGTACATTCTCAAGAATATTGCATGTAGATTAGTCTGACCTGCGGAGACACATGCAATATAGGAACCCAGGCAACCATGATTCCTGAATCGTATAATTCTGTGCAGATTGGAGTGCATATGGTAAGGTAAATCAGTAAATCTGAAATGTTCAGATCCACCTGGTTTTCTTATTACGTGTCCTCAATTCTCCTTAAAATAATACCAGAACAGCATCTTGCTATACACTGAAATGGCAGAAAACGTAAAAAACGTAGTAATAGTATATAGGATCTATGTAGCTTGACAGAACAGTCTTACATATATTCACACTGTCTAAATTATCAGTCTATTATCCATAATGGAACATGAATAGTATGGAAAAAGATGTAGCTTTATATACAGTAATCAGTATGATGAATATGCTTAGTGATAGACTTAATGGATTCTGCTGCATGCCTCTCATAGGGTCAGAGTCTCTGCCACTGCTTCATATTTCTTTTACAGAATAGATGACAGATTTAATCAGAAATGTTTTCAGTATTACCATTGTATTCACATAGCTGTCAGCTTCCATAGCGTCTCTCTGGTCCTCATATGTAGAGTGGTGGTGGATATATATCGTATTATTTGTACTCCTTATATATTGCGAAAGTCAAAGCCCCAAGTGTTAAAGTGGATATAAACCATGACTGAATGACATACTAAAGCACTATGTACCAATTCCTGCCTACATAATACTCTGTTTACAACTTTTTGCACATTTAGGTGCATCATGTTTAGGGTAGTGCATTAATTTCAATGGGCTACCCTATGCATGACAAATGCATTTGGGAGTGCCATTAGGAATGAATGGTACTGCAGCACAACTGATCGAACACACTTGTATGCTCCTCAGCAGCAATCATCAATATTAAACACATTGAATGGGGCCGTAAAGCGGAGTTCCACCGAAAAATTTAACATTTTCGGAATCCTCATCCCCTCCGGTGTCACATTTGGCACCTTTCAGGGGGAGGGGGGAGCAGATACCTGTCTAATACAGGTATTTTGCTCCCACTTTCGGGCATAGATAGCCGAGCCACCCGCGGCTAAAGCCACTTCCAGGGCCTTCTGTGTCCCCCCCCGCTGTCTTCTGGGAGACACACAGGTCACAGAAGATAGCAGGGACAAGTGGGGTCGCGCATGCGCAGTAGGGAACCAGGAAGTGAGTCCGCAAGGCTTACCAAAGAGGGCGGCGCCTCCACCTGAGAGCTGAGGGACAGATCGGCTTCGGGTGCCAACATCGTGGGCACCCTGGACAGGTAAGTGTCTTTATTTTAAAAGTCAACAGCTGCAGTATTTGCTGCTGACTTAAAAAAAATAATAATAATTGGCGGAACTCCACTTTAAGCATTGTAACTTATTGCCAGTGATAAAAAAAAAAAAAAAAGATATCTTCGGTTCTTTTGTACATTTTTTTGCACCTAGGTCAGTCCATTTAAATAAATTATGAAAATAAAATGGCGGAACTCCACTTTAAGGCTGAAGTGTTCCCCAAAGCATTGTAACGTATTGCCATGCACTGTAATGCAATGTGATTTAAAAAAAAAAAGATATCTTCGGTTCTTTTGTACATTTTTTTGCGCCTAGGGCAGCCCATTTAAATAAATTATGAAAAAAACAGGCACACTGGGGTTGATTTACTAAAACAGGAGCACTAAAAATCTATTGCAGCTGTGCATTACAGTCAGTTTCTAACTTCAGCTTGTTCAATTACAGAGATATTAAAGTATTTTTAAAAATAAAACAAGCATGTTATACTTGCCTGCTCCGTGCAGTGGTTTTGCACAGAACAACCTAGATCCTTCTTGGGTAATACGCTGGCGCTCCTGGCTCCTCCCTCCTGCAAGCAGATAGCTCTGGGGGTACCCAAGCAGGTGCACCCCCGACCCTTGGCTCCATGTGTCTATTCACACATAGAGCCACGGCTCTTCCTCACCCCTCTGTCTCCTGATTGTCTCACTTGCTGTGAATGACAGTAGGCTCCCAATGGCTCCCGCTGCTGCCAAAATCCAGTCAGAAGTGCAAGTTCATGAAGAGACAAGGCCCTTGCCGGTTCTAGAGGGGACTCAGGTAAATATTAGGGGGGCTTGGTGGGGCTGCTGCACACCAATGTTCTTTAACTTAATGCATAGAATGCTTGAAGGTAAAAAACCTTGTGCCTTTACAACTATTTGACAATAAAACCTGGATGCTGATTGGTTTCTATGCAGAGCTGCACCAGATTTTGCACTCTGTGGTTTTAGTAAATCAACCCTACCGTCACACTTAAAAAAAAAGGTGTGAACAGAGCATTATGTACCCCAGCAATATTGCCACATGGACAGTATTTTAGCTGTTGATTACACTTCTCATTCTTTTCAAGATAAAAATAAGCTGTTTGTTAATTGGTGGTAAACACCTAAACTTAGAAATAAATACAATAACATGTTTATTCAACAACAAGCACTTAAGAAAACACGATCAAATAAAATACGGTGGCCTTTTTACGTTTATGAATTTATGATGTTATTATAGTTATATAACATTAATTTGAGATTGCACATTTTAATTATACTTTAGAAACCATATGAGTGTAAGAAACTTAGAAGCACATATACACTTGGAAATACACACACACACAGCAAAAAATGCATTAATATTTTAGTGGCATTGTCTTTTGCATTAGTTATTCCACAGAGGTGCATGATATGTTGAGTGTGTTGAGATGCTATCACTTTTTTATTGCAAAATAATTATGAGAATGGCCCACTCATCATGCTTCCTATGGATTTGTGCTTCTTTCAACAGCTGCCAGCCCTGACAACCTTCAATCATTCCTGAAACATTGTTCAGCCTAGAAGTGCATTTACAACATGTATGCTGACCTTTCTACCTAAATGGGTTTGTGTGTGTCATTTGTACATTTTTATGAGTTATTTAACCTTTAAAGTTACTAAGCATAACTTTCCAATATATAGAATTTACCTTGAAAAATGGCTCAGAGACCTTCATATAAGACCTTACGCACAAAATAAGATAATTAGAGATGCACACACTGAATCCTGCAAGTTAAAGGAGAACTGAACTGGATAATGTTTGAGAGGGTACAATCCCTGTCAGATGTTTTTTTTTTTGCCATATGTATCCCTCTGGGGAGATGTACCTTCACTCCATTTACCATAGTTGCAACAGAAAGTGAGAGAAAATCCCCCCAAAATAAGGGGAAAGTCACCAGGGTCACCAGTAGAGATGTACACAATGGAACAATTTGTTTAGTTTTGTATTTGTTTGTTATGTTAATAATTTTGTTTGTCATATTCTCTATGTTAGAATGGTTTGTTTTCGGAAATTTGTTTCCTGTTTTGTACTCAGATTCGTTTTGTACATTCATTATTTCTGAATCGATTCAATATTGGAATTTTGGAAGATGGCTATTTTCGTTCTATTGTATTTTATATGTTTCTATTATATTCTTTTCTATTATATTATTTTATTGTTTATTCTGTTCTATTTTATTTGTTTCTATTCCTTTATTTTTCTATTCTGTTCTGTTCTATTCTATACTAATCTATGCTTTTTTATTCTATTCTATAAAGCGGCCTGAGAAGGGATCGTCATCTTGTTTCACATTTATACCTTACTGTAGTTATTGCAATATGTTTCCGTTTCAAAATCAAATACATTTTCAAATTCAAATACATTTTCAAATTTGAATTCATTTTTGGATTCAGATAATTCATTTTGTTATACTTTATTTTGATTTTGTTAAAAATTGTTACTATTGTGATTCAGAAATTCAGACACTTTCAAATTTCTGAATGACATTTTAGATTTGCAACAAAACGAATCACACATGTCTAATGTAGCGCTGATATTCTTCCATGTTGATGTGTGTTTGCATACTTTAATAAAAGGTCTATGGACATTGCTATGTTTGAGTATTTGGAGCCATCTAGTGACCAAATACTGGTAATGCAGATATGTTTTTCCTGAAAGAAGCACAAAAGACTAGACAGGAAGTGACTGTTGTTTTGGGAGAAGGAGGCTGACTTTTTTCATCCAGGAGGTTTGGTGACCTACCCATGAACACCTTCTTGAGCAGTGCATGCTGGGTAGGAGATAAAAACAGCCGGAGCAGCCATTTTAGGTCTCTTGGAATTGTGTGGCTTGCCTGAGAGGACCTGTGGGGAGACGGTGGCCAGATTGCAGAGACCCAGAGACACTCATCCGAGCATCGGAGGACTGGATCCACCCAGTGGAGCTGAACGGAGTGATTGGCCCAGCTGACGGAGAAGCAAGTTGCAGTTACCGGACAAAAGTTACCACACAGAGCCTCTATCCAATGGGTGAGCGGGCCACGGCCCACAGTTTTTTAAATCTCACATGCAGTTAGACTCATATACAGGCCTCACTGGAAATTATAGTTCCACGAAGGAGCAGAGCAACTGACACTGAGAAGGTTTGAGGCCTATCTACCTTGATGTCTCAAGCAATGTTAAAATAGTTGTTACAGCTACACCAGGAGCATTTTTACTTCAATTTAACTCACCAAAACTGTGTATTACAAATCACAAGGAGCCACTTTAGCTAGAGAAGAAAAGAAGATCCAGGACTAAGTACTTTAAGTGAAATCTCACACATAGCTTATAAAGTAGGGGGAGCTCCCAGGTATAGACATATATATATATATATATATATATATATATATATATATATATATATATATATATATACTGTTTTTTCAAATTGTTTATATTGAAATCCATTGTGCTGTTGTCTTATGTTGGAATGATAGCACAATTACTGTAATCACTTTTTTGCATATTCTACAGTAAAATATATCTCTGGTTAAGTATCCAGTTGTTGTGGCGTATTGTTTTCTCCCACTAGGTGCAGTTAGTGGATGCTGGGGTGACAATACAGGTATTTTGTACTGTCTTACATTGTATTGTATTGCAATGCATCACGACTGTGCAAAAGGGAATGGGCCAAGTTAGTGGGGTTTATTGGTAGAGTGCAGGCCCAAATCAAACCAGCAGCTCCTTCGGGGGTCAGTGCTACACTAATAACCTGAACTAATGTCCAAATAAAAACTTGATAGATGTTTCAATCTCTCTCTACTTCACCCAAAGTAAAAAAAAAATAATCATCCTATTTCACTCAATGTTGATATCCAGAGATCAAGCTTGGTTTCATAATCTGCTAGTTAGTAATGGTCAGAGTCCTGGAGTAAAACTATATAGCGGGAGTAGGAGAGTAGATAGAGAGTAAGGCCCCGTACACACGACCGAGCTTCTCGGCAGAATCCAGCGAGAAGCTCGCTGGGATCCATATTCTACCGAGAAGCTCGATCGTGTGTACGTTTTCGCCAAGCAAACTGACGAGCGAGGCGTCGAGCCAAAATAGAGAGCAGGTTCTCTATTTGCTCGATGGGCCATCGGGACTAATGGCTCGACGCCTTTTTCGACAGCCTGGTCGACGAACTCGACGGCCGCCCGAGAACCTCGTCGGGCGGAACGATGAGTTTAGCCCGACGAGGTTCTCGTATGTGTGTACGCGGCCTAACAAAGAGGGGAAATAAGACACTCTGGGTGTGTACATGTCAGAGTAAGAGATTAAGAGCACCCAAGAGATCTGGCCTAAAGATGTAAGTACTGTACCCTTATGTATATACTAATTTAAAATATTGAGCAGAAATTCCAAGCGAAGAGTATTGCCAGCATTCTGAAGACAAGAGTCCAGAGTTCCAAATAAATATTAGCAATGCCATTTACACATGCACTTCTCCAATAATGTGTTACCAGCAATGCTCGTTAGTAAATTGAAACCACTTTCAGAAGCTGAAGTTGTTTGATCATCCCCAATGAGGGATGTCTTGCTGTATAGCCAGGTGCACACCAAAAGCAATACCTGGCTATCTGGAGCAGTGGCCATATATGATGATGCTCCATGACACTGGTAATACCACCAGGAGCAACTATGGTACGTTCCAAGGCCAGATGTTCCCTATTCACCTCTATGTCTCTTTAAAATTGTACAACCAATTCTGAACAGCAGTACTCCAAATTGCTTCCTGTGCCCTCCCCTATCATTCATATTTCTCCTATTCTCTATAAATTTCCAAAGTGGTAAGTGGCATGCCTATGAGGTGGCAGCCACAAAGAGACATTTACCTGATTAATTTTTAGCTACACATTTTTTTTTTACATTATTGATTTGCATAGTTATCTAATGTTTTTTACACATTATTTTACACATTATCTCAACATTCTTAGCTAGGTTAGAGTCATGTGTACAATAGATAAACCCACCAGAGGGCTATCACTTAGGATGTCAACACGTGTGCCTACAGACTCCAGTAATGAAAGTCTGGCCTTGGCCTTGGGGGATATTAAGACAGACTTACTACTTGCCTTAAAGCGAAATTCCAGCTTACACCTAACTAGCCTTAAAACTGTCCCCTCTCTTCTCCTAACACCTACAGTATGCTAACTAACCTGTGTAAGAAAGATACTTACCAATTTTCAGGCCGCTCTAGTCCAGTTATGTTATGTGGCTCCCCTGTGTCAGCTAGTGTGGTTGCAGGGGAGGAGAAGAAGGAGAGCCAATAACGGATGGGGCATTGACCCTATGGTTGACGTCACTGCTCCACTACTCTGCAATGTGACTGGACTAGAGCGACTGGAAAAAAGTAAGAATATATTTTTTACACAGGTTGGTTAGTATACTAAACAAACAAAAAACTTCATAAACTATTACTGAACCTGGACATAGCTAGGAGACTCTAGACACACTAAAGCAATTTTTTTGACTGTTATAAGTGTTTTTCTGGTCTTGCAAAGACAGAATGTTTTTTCTATTGACAAATTGATCTGAAATGTTCCTTTTTACACAGACTTAACCTGAAAATGCAACCGACCACAGAAGCAAAGCAGGAAGCCTGTTTCTTTCAACCCAGTCTGCAGTAACCAATATATGACATTTAGGGGTTGATTTACTAAAACTGGAGAGTGCTAAATCTGGTGTAGCTCTGCATAAAAACCAATCAGCTTCCAGGTTATATTGTCAAAACATATCTTGAAGTTGGAAACTGGTTGGTTTCTATGCACAGCTGTACCAGATTTTGCACTCTTCAGTTTTAGTAAGTCAAACCTGTAGTGTCAGTCACTGGGGCTTTTTAAAGAGATGGCCAGTTTCATCAATATGAACTACTATGGTGTGAATTGTGTTATTCCTCTTCTATATGTAATTATTTGGCATTTAATCCGGGAAGCATGTGTAAATGCCTGGCTATCAAAACCTTTAAAGGAGCATAATGCACACAGCGATGTGAAAGAAAGAGCAATATCACCTATGTTGCATATTGGGGATAAGACTGACGATGTACGTAACACACATGATCATGATGGAAGATATCAGTTGTCGGAGGTTAAGCAGAGAGTAATTCAACTGTGTTCTTTGACTCGAATATGTTGATTGACAAGCCTAGAAAACTAGAAGAAAGCAAGCAGAAGTAAAACTGGAATCAATATTAAATGGAGGCAAAGCTACTGCATAGCCACAGTTTAGAAGGCTTAAAAGTACAGAAGAATTATTTAAAATTTCAGAAGGGAAGATAAACTGAAAGATTATCACAGCCAGAGGCAGTTTTCAATGAACAGAACAATTCTAGGTGCCTGTTTGATGATAAGACCCCTTTCTATTCCTGCTTGTTGTATTGACACTCTATAACCAATGCTCCATACACCCCTGCCGGCACCGGCAAAATCAGCTGCACCATCAGCCACAGCAGTAGCCACAACTACTTGCGGAACACAATGGAATGTTTTTTTTGTCAGCTTTTCTGCACTAAACTGAAGCTATAAGCAGCTTTGAGAAAACACAGTCACAATGTACGTACACAATGGAAAGCCATCTCTTCTCTACAAACTGCAAGAAGCTTTTATAAATGAGCCGATAACAGATGTATGAAGTGTAGCATAAAGGGTGTTCTAAATTGCTGTGTTTTGTTCTTGGTGCTTTTATACATATTGGGAACTAAATCATGTTCTCATAGATAACTAAGTGAGGAGATTGGTTTATTAGATTTAGCTTACTCTCATGGGTGGTACTTTAAATCCAAAAAGTTTGGAATTGCCCACAACAAATGTAAAAAGTTTAACATATTTTCTAAAACCTTTATTAACCTGATTCCTTCTCTTAAAAATAGATACAGTGCCTTGAAAAAGTATTCATGCCCCTTATAATTTTCCACATCTTGTCATGTTACAACCAAAAACATAAATGTATTTTATTGGGATTTTTTGTGATAGGCCAACACAAAATGGCACACAATTGTGACGTGGAAGGAAAATGATAAATGGTTTTCAAAATGTTTTACAGATAAATATGAGAAAAGTGTGGCGTGCATTTGTATGCAGCCCCCTTTACACTGAAACCCCTAACTAAACTCCAGTGAAACCAATTGCCTTCAGAAGTCACCTAAATAATAAATAGAGCTGTTCTGTGAAGCCCACAGAGGTTTGTAAGAGAACCTTAGTGAACAAACAGCATCACGAAAGCCAATGAACACACCAGCCAGGTCAGGGATAAAGTTGTGAAGAAGTTTAAAGCAGGGTTAGGTTATAAAAAAAATCCCAAGCTTTGAATATCTCATGGAGCACTGTTTAATCCATCATCCAAAAATGTAAAGAGTATGGCACAACTGCAAACCTACCAAGACCTGGCTGTCCACCTAAACTGACAGGCCGGCAAGGAGAGCATTAATCAGAGAAACAGCCAAGAGGTCCATGGTAACTCTGGAAGAGTTTAGTTTAGGTAGGAGAATCTGTCCACAGGACAACTATTAGGCTTCATTTTCACTTGCGTTTTTACAGCCACTTTTCTGCGCGTTTTTTTACAGCTTAAAAATGCCTGTCCATGTTTATTTTAGAAAAAAAATAAAAAAAATTTTTTTGAGCTGGAGCTTTAAAAACGCAGCGGCAGCATTTTTTAGGCGTTTTTGAGCGTTTTTTAATGTCTGGCGTTTTTACAGCTCTATTGCTGGAGCTTCAGAACGCACTGGTCCTGTGTTTTTTTTGCAGCTTAAAAACGTCTCAGCCATTTGTGGTGGAAAACTAACACTGCAAATCACCCTGAACACACCACCCCCCATCGTGAAACAAGGTGGTGGAAGCATGATGTTGCTGGAAGGCTTTTCTTCATCAGGGACAGGGAAGCTGGTCGATGGGAAGAAGTATGGAGCCAAATACAGGGCAATCTTAGATGAAAACCTGTTAAAAATCTCAGTAGTGTATTTGGGTTTTGTGCTGCCCTAGGCCTCATTAAACTTGTGCACCCCCTAATTTAAATACGACCCACGCCTTTTCTGTCAAGGCCACACCCCTTGCTGTCAAGGCCACACCCCTTTCTGTTTAAGACCCGCCCTGAAATTTTCGAGTGGGGACACTAATTCTGAGGGCCTGGGGGGCAATGAATTCCCTTAATTTGCATAGATTTACTCTCACTTCCCGTTTGGCTATGGGGCTGGAAGTGAAGGGAAATTTCTGCAATGTGACAGGGATGGTAAGAAATAAACTGACAGGGGCTATAACCCTCATTTACTCTAGCCAAAATGAAAAAAAAAGTGTTGCCTGTAGTTCTACTATAAGCACAAATTTCTGCTAATTTTATGGACTAAGAAGATATAACCATACAGAAGAAAACATATAGCACAGTGAGGAAGGTTTGTGGTCCAGGATGATAGGACAGTCAAAATTAGAATCAGCACCCCTGCTCCCCACAGTTGCAGAATACTGGCCGCCTGCATAACAGAAGCAGTGTGGCCGCTTGATGGGGACTCTAGACTAGTTTTCCTCTCAGGCCAGTCAGCCCTATAAGACTTGCGCTACACTAACAGTGTAGTGCAAGCCGGCAGGGACTCTTTCCGTGCTGCCCCCCGCAAAGGGCCTTGATGGCCTAGGCCAGGGTACAGCATTGAAGAGTCTTCAAAACACTTGAGACTGGGGCAGAAGATTACATTTCAGCAGGACAATGCTAAACATACAGCCAGAGCTACAATAGAATGGTTTAGATCAAGTCATATTCATGTGTTAGAATGGCCCAGTCAAAGTCTAAATCTGGACCTGGCTAGATTAAGGTGACAGCATAAAGGATTAATATCATCTGATATTTTATCTTTCATCAATAGACTTTACACAATAGGATTCATTCCTTGTCTGAGGCCTCCCCAGCAATTCAATCTGAGTGGATACAATACACAGAGACAGGGGACTAGTGGTTACCTCAGCATCGCACCTCAAGACCCTCAGTCCATATCCCCCCCCTGTCAGAGTACATTACAGCCTCTCAGATTAAGGCTACCACCTGAAGAAATATACACCAGATAATTTTAAGGCTGCAACCTTAAGAGGAAAACTTTCATTCAACAATATCTTACTTAATCTGCAATAATCGCAAGTCATTTACTATAATTCATTTCAGGGATACTTTTAAGGTGGCGACTTAGGGAAGACCCACCACTCACCGTCGGGTGTCTGATGACAAAATTTTTTGAAGATCTTAGATCCCCCCCCATCTACAGTAATGACACCCACTTATTATATTAAACAGGGACTCCACCTATAACAGATTTTGTCAGTTTTCACAGTTTGACTACAAGCCCTGGTACCCAGGTATGAACTGAACACTAAAATATCATGCTCCTCCCAATGGTTGATTAGGATACTTAATAAATCTGCCGACCCTAATATTCACTTAGCTTTGACTCATGTGGGTGCAAATATTCTGCTACACATTCAATACATGAAGGGAAAGCGAAACAAGAAGAACAAGAATACTATTAAAACTTTAGCCGTCAAGGAATGTCTTAAAAACATGGACTCCAAACTCCAGACACATACACTGGAAATTACCGAAAATTCTATGTCTGTCAAACAAATCTCATCTCACCTGTTAGCCATCTCACCACCCCCTTCATCAGACTCTATATCACATACAGCGCTATACTCGTCTGTTGTTAAAGAAGGAATAATATCCACAATGTCGGGTCAATTAACCCCTTCTGAGGCCCCTTCTCAAAACCCTATCTACATCCATTCTAATACTGAACGCTCCCCTGAAGCCCCCTTCAATGTTACTGACTTATTCAACAGGATATCGGAAATTCTAGATAGGGGCCTCGCCCAGAACGCTGAAAAAATCACTAAGGACATCAGAGCCGACTTCCAAAGTCTTGGAAACAGGATCGAATCCATAGAACGGAAACTGGATATTAATGTCTCTAGAATCGAACAAAATACTGACCACATACAACACCTGCAAGAACAACTGGAGGTGGCCCAGGCCAGAATAGATGATTTGGAGAACAGATCAAGGAGGGATAATTTCATGCTCAGGGGGCTACCTGAGTCCATCACAGATGTACACTCAGCTATACAGGACATCATAAAAATCCTGATCCCATCCATACCTATTCACAAAATGGAATTAGACAGAGCACATAGATCCCTAGGCCCACCAAGAAAAGACGGCTTACCGAGAGATGTGATAGTAAAGCCTCACTATTACTCCACCAAAGACGAGGTGATGAAAAAATCTCGACAACAAGAAAACCTTCAATATCAAGGTGCAACGATTCAAACATTTTCAGACATATCTCCCTACACCATTCAGAAGAGGAGAGCGATGAAACCACTACTTTCTGCCCTCATGAAAAAAGACATTAAATACAAATGGGCCTTCCCATTCGCCTTAAAATTCATATATAATGGCAGACTCCACGTAGTACACAACTTTCAAGAAGGTGAAAGACTATTACTAGACCTGAAAATTATTTCACATGAACCAGCCATGGACACTTTACCACCGCAACAAACCTCAGCTAAAAGAAATACACCCAATAGTCCAACCTCAAATCCCTGGCATAGAGTCAAACACAGGAAAGTATGAAATAACTCTACTAAACGTCAACTGAAATGATTTAATCTTAGCTCCGGTGGTGTCCATCCCCCATTCATATAAATTGTTGTGTTCTTTTTTTTTTCTCCCCAATAGGCCTTCTTTTAATATGAATTGTTTCTCAATTCTTGATCAAATTACTTATAAGGATTTCTGGTAGAGTAAGAGTTAATATTTACTGGCTCACTTATATAATTTATTTATTTATTCTTGTGGTTTTTCAATATCTACTTACCCATATGGTTCTACAATTATTTTTTTCCTATGGTATTAAATAATATATATATATATATATATATATATATATATATATATATATATATATATATATTTTTAGGGGGAAGGTACCATCTCTTCAATTGTTATTTTTGGGGGATCAACCCTTTGTTTTTCAAAATTTAATTCATGAACTTTTTGATTGTCGCTGACAGTCGGCGGTGAGGCCCTGAGCCTCAACCTACTTCTTGGAGCGACACTTTGTCGCCCTGACAAGTAGGAAGTTAGTCCTCTAAATGGACTACTCTAATAAATTCTGTTTGATTGAAGGAAGGAGCAAACTTCCCTTCCTTCAATCTGGGTCATGGTTTGACCTTTTGCAATACTACATCTTGCTTTGTCGTTACCATTTTTGCCTTTATTTCCATGTATCTATTCTCCCCTTTTCCCCCTTTACCTTCCCACCCTCCCTCCCGGCCTACCTGCCATCACAGGTGTCTTCTGAGCTATGGACTCAGTCTTCAAGACACGATCTGTCCATAACACTCTTTACGACCCATCGCTGGCTCAAATAACAATACTAAACCCCTGCATGTTGTGACACACAACACCCAGGGGTTGAACTCTCCTATTAAAAGACGAAAAGCCCTCCAGGCATACAAGGCACTTCATGTAGATATAGTGCTCCTGCAGGAGACACACTTCCCAAGGCGGTACTCCCCCTCATTCCTACACTCCCACTTCCCAGTATTCTACTTATCCAACGCGGAAAACAAGACGAAAGGAGTGGCTATCTTGTTATCCAAATTTTGTAATTTTAATTTACTAAAGGAATATAGAGACCCGAAAGGCAGATTTATTTTGGTAAAAGGAACTCTAGACGAGAAGCTATACACGTTTGTCTCCTATTACGCCCCCAATAGGGGACAGAAGAAGTTTTTCTCTCAGATGCTTGAAGTCCTCCATCCTCTTATGGAGGGCATCATTATTATGGGAGGAGACTCCAACCTGGCTTTCGATTCGGGTTTAGATAAATTCAAACCAAATAATAATAAACTCATAAGGCCAACCAAAATTAACACACAAGTAGCTCGCATGCTTCATCAATCCCGATTGACCGATATTTGGAGAGAATTAAATCCGAAAACTAAAGATTACACCCACTATTCTAATCCTCACAAATCGTACTCCCGCATAGACCATATATTAATATCCAACCATCATGTCCCAGCAGCCTCTAAATCCACTATAAAGGATGTCCCTTGGTCAGACCACTCCATGGTTCTATTAACCTTGAGAAAAGAGGACACAACTCATAAAATGTCTCACTGGACACTTAACCAGTCGATCTTAAAAGATCCCACTCTCATGGCAGAAATTGAACAATCCATAAAGGAATATTTTGAAATTAACGATACTAAAGATATATCCCCCGAAACCTTATGGGCTGCCCATAAAGCTACAGTTAGGGGAAAAATAATACAAATTGCAGCCAAACTTAGAAGACAAAAGAAATTGACCATAGAGAAATTGGAAGAGACCTATTTAGAGTTACGTAGAAAACATAAATTAGACCCTCTCAGTGTTCCCACCCACGATCTTGACGCTGCTAGATCGGCCTTAAACCTAGCTCTGACAGCAAAATCAGAAAATGATCTAAAATGGACAGGTGCCAGGTTCTACCATTTAAAGGATAAAATAGGTCCAATGCTAGCACGCAAACTATCTCCCAGATTTAAATCGAGAACCATCCCTAAGATAAAAATGGCAGATGGTACCCTTACCCTAAATCCTCGGCGGGCAATGGGGGCCTTCCACGACTTCTATTCCAAGCTCTACGCTAAGGATAGTAACTTTTCTTCGGACAAAATAGGTGAATATTTGAACAGCCTGAATCTTCCCAGGTTGACAAAGGTTCACAAGGAGTTGATGGAGGCACCCATTTTAGCTGAGGAAGTTATGTCAGTGATCAAAAACTTAAAATTAAACACAGCTCCTGGCCCTGATGGATTCTCAGGGTCTTATTACAAAACATTTCCTATCATTCTATCACCCTACCTAGCACGATTTTACAATCATTTGACTGAGGGCTCCCCTATAGATAAACAACTTAATTTGGCCTATATTTCGTTGATACCGAAACCCGATAAAGATCATAGCCTAGTGGAGAACTATAGACCGATATCCCTCATTAATAACGACCTAAAAATACTTACTAAAATAATAGCTAATAGGATGTCTGCCTTCTTAGTTCAATACATATCCAAAGATCAAGTAGGTTTTATCACAGGGAGACAAGGCCCGGACCAGATCAGGAGAGCTATTGATCTTATCTCTTTAATGTACTCGGGGTGGTCTGGAAGCACTAGACAAAGAGGTATGCTTCTCTCACTTGATCTCCAGAAAGCCTTTGATTCAGTATCTTGGCCATTTTTGTTTTCTGTTTTGAATCGTTGGGGGTTTGGTTCTAAATTTTTAGGAATCATCTCCGTTCTCTTTTCCTCCCCTGAAGCTAAAATCCGGTTACAAGGCATATTCTCGGAATCTATAAATATCCAAAGAGGCACAAGACAGGGCTGCCCTTTATCTCCTCTGATATTTGCTATTGTTATTGAATCTCTGGCCATAGCCATCCGAGATAACTCGAATATCAGGGGAGTTCATTGTAATAAAAAAGAACACAAATGCGCATTATTCGCAGATGATTTGCTACTCTTCATGACCTCTCCTATCTCCTCCCTTCCGGAAATTTTCTCCCTGCTAGACGAGTTCTCTAAAGTCTCGGGTCTCACGGTAAACATGCCTAAATCTAGGGCCCTTAATATTTCTCTTTCAGAACCCACAGTGTCCCTCTTGAGAAACAAATATACTTTCAAATGGGACTCTACGTCTACTAACTATTTAGGTATCAACCTGACCCCAAATTTCCAGAATTTATACTTAGCCAATTACCCTCCTATGTATAGGAAACTCGAGAAGGACCTTAAGGAATGGGGAGCGCAGAAAATAGGCTGGATCGGCAGAATTAATTCTACCAAGATGACTCTCCTCCCGAAACTCCTATATTTTTTTCGATCCCTTCCGATCCCGATAATAAAAAGCCATCTAAAATCCTTTCAAGGTAAAATCACCAAGTTTATCTGGAACAAAAAGGGACCCCGTCTTCCCTCTCGTAGTCTGTTTAACTTACCTGAACAGGGAGGTCTAGGAGTGCCAAACTTGTTATGGTATTATCAATCCGCGAGGTTAGCGCAATTATCGGAGGTTTACCTTAAAAATGATCGCCCAGATTGGATAGAAATAGAAGAACAGGCTTCCCCATTGTCCACAACTGAAGAACTCATGTGGCGCACTCCTAAAAGTAGACCCCCTATACTATCCCCCACCCTATCACAAGCATTGGTATTATGGGATTCACTTAAAAGCAATCCACTCTTAATTTCTAGAGGCAAACCTTTGTCAAGTATCTTTCTCGACCCATCTTTCTGCCCCAAAACGGAAGTGGACTCCTTCAAATGGTGGCTTGATAGGGGGGTGTACCGCATTGGACGTTTCTTTCAACATACAGGTGCTCTTCCTGAGCAATTCCTTATAGACAACCTTTGCCCCCCCCCCCCCCTCTGAAAGATCCAGACTACACCAAATACATACCTTTGCTCAGAAACTTTGGAACGATAAAACAATTTCTGGCCTTTTGACCCCATATGAACACAAATGCGAACAAGCTCAGAATAGGAAAGGTAATATCTCTATCATCTACAAATCTCTTGCATCAAATAACATAAAATTACCTCATATGCTAGCTTGGGAAAGAGAGCTTCAAGAGGACTGGGACTTGGTGGACTGGCAAAAAAACTACTCTAGATCTCTTAAGGGTTTTAAGAGTCCATCCCTCATTGAAGCTAATATAAAAATGTTCACTAGATGGTACTTGGTCCCATTTAAATTGGCCACCATGTATCCGTCATCCTCACCACTATGCTTTAGAGGTTGTCAAGGAATAGTCACCATGATCCATACTTGGTGGGAGTGCCCTAGGATACAGGGATTCTGGAACAGGGTATTCCAGATTATCAGGAGAGTTACCGGTTGTAACCTCCATCAATCTCCTGCAATAGCCTTATTTAATGGACTACAGACCACAGAGCTCCAAGGCCATTAGACAGCTGATTCTATTTATACTGACTGGCGCCAGAATCACTTTAGCGGCTGCATGGAAGAAACCGTCTGTTTCCATTTTACACATGAAGAGAAAGGTTACATGGATTATGGAACAAGAAAAAAGAATTAACTCTATGTTAGATACCTCTACCCAGTTCACTGATATTTGGGAACCTTGGTTGATTTACATGGGAATCTCCCACAACATGTAAGTTTAGTTTTGGCTCTGGACTCAGACTGATGTAATCCTATGGCAGGTAGGCCCACCCTCCCTTTCCCTTTCCTCTCCTTCCTCTTTCCTCCTTCTCCCCCTCTCCTTTTCTTTATTTTTATTATTTCTCTTGAACAGGAGATATTCATTACATATCATATTCTCCACTGGTCTCAGGTAGTGCTGATTTAGTTTAACTGGATGTATGTATTAAATTCCATTTGGATCTAATTTTTTTGTCATCAGAGGGGGCTGCTCCCCCTCCTCGACACAGATTGCTCCCGGTGGGGGTGTTGGGGGGAGGGGATGCCCCCGGAAACCTATCCTCTCCACGGTTCGGTATGATTTATTCCTTACATATATTTTAGTTTTATGATCTCAGCTTATAATAAAAGTTTTATAGATTGCTTAGTAAACAGGGAATTTTAGCCCTAAAATGTTGTCGCTACCTCTACTGATTCCCATCCCTCCTGATTATACACGTTTACACTCCCATGTTAGACTTACCAGGTATATAGTTGGGACATTGGGGGGGGGGGGGGAGGGAGGAGAAGGGGAAATCTAGTTAAGAAATGTAATCTATTGTTTACTACTATAATTGTCAACACAATGTTTCCTGATGCATTTATTGTATTACGTTTATTACTCTGTATGCTCTTTATTTTATTATAATAAACTTAAATTTAAATGAAAAAAAAAAAGTCTAAATCTGTGGCAAGACTTGAAAATTGCTGTTCACAGATACTCTCCATCCAATCTGATAGAGCTTGAGTTATTTTGCAAAAAACGGACAAAAATGTCACTCTCTAGATGTCCAAAGTTGGTAGAGACATCCCCAAAAAGACTTGCAGCTGTAATTGCAGTGAAAGGTGACTCTACAAAGTATTGACTCAGGGGGGCTCAATACAAATCCACACTTTTCATATATTTATTTGTATAAAAAAAAATGAAAACCATTTATCATTTTCCTTTCACTTCACAATTATGTGCCAATTTGTGTTGGTCTATCACATAAAATCCCAATAAAATACATTTATGTTTTTGGTTGCTTTTTCAAGGCAGTCATTCCTGCACGCCATCAACTTTCTCCCCTTTTTTACCTCTCCCATTTCTCTTTCTCTCTGATACTCCTTTACTTCACCACCTCCTCTTCCTCCCCCCAAACAAAACTTCCAAAAATATATTAAAGTGGTAGTGAACACATACACACAAACACATTGGACATTTGTACCTACGGGTAAGCTTATAATAAAGCTTACCTGTAGTTATAAGGATTATCTCTTAAGCGTGCACTGTTTAGGAGATATTCAATATATTTGCAGCTGGTGACGTCACCGGCACATGCACTCTGAAGGGATGGTATACTCGTGCTGTCCCTTCAAAGCTCTGTGCCCTGACTGTGCGTGTGCATGTGCGTGCTGCACAGTTATTCAAAAGCCAGAGCCCAAAAACCCAGAAGGAAGACTGGGTGAAGATGGAAACCCTATCAGTGTTGACAGTGCACAACTGGAGGGCTTTGTTTTTAGGTAAGTCTTTCTTAATGTGCTAGTATGTGATACATACTAGCACATTATGACATTTTCTTGCAGACAGAAGAGATTTTTTCATTTTTGGTCAACCTATACTAATGTTTTAAGGTGTCTTGAATGTTCACTTAGTAATGTAAATGTTGAACAAAAAGCTTAAAGCTTTTTTAACCATTTCAACCCTGGAAGGATTTGCCCCCTTAATGACCAGGCCATTTTTTGCGATACGGCACTGCGTCATTTTAACTGACAATTGCGTGGCGCTGTACCCAAATGAACTTTGAATCCTTTTTTCCATAAATAGAGCTTTATTTTGGTAGTATTTGATCACCTTCGCGGTTTTTATTTTTGCACTATAAACAAATAAAGAGTTACCATTTCGGAAAAAAATATGTACTTTTTGCTATAATACATATCCAAAAAAATATATAAAAAAAACAAATGTATTCATCAGTTTAGGCCAATATATATTCCCAATATATATTCTCCTACATATTTTTGGTAAAACAAAAATCACAATAGGCGTGAATTGGAATTGAAAGGGGGATGGGCTACTAGGGACATGACAGAGATCACTGGGAAAAGTAGATCTCTTACATGTCCCCTGTCACAATTGGGAATCTTCTTGTTTACAAAGGCAGTTCTTCGTTCTGCCTCTGTAATAGGCGATCGTAGGTCGCCAGCGGACATTGAGTCCTCCCAACCTGCGGGCACACTCCTGTAACTGCTCCTGTAACTGCACCTGCGCGAGCCATTGTACAGGTACGCCGATTCTCGCAGGAGTGCCGACCTGCCACAGTATATCTGCATGAGCAGATCGGCAAGTGGTTAAAAGAGAATTGTGGCCTTTCAAAAAAAACATACAATCATGTTCACATTGGTCTGGATCCTAACATTATTGGTCAGATCATGACATTATTGTTGGGATCCCTGCAGAGCCTGGAACAGCTCTGAGGCCTCGTACACACAACCAAGGAACTCGTCGTAAATGAAACATCGTTTTCCTCGACGAGTTCCTTGTTAGGCTTGTCGAGAATCTTGAAAAGCTTTCTTTGCGTACACACTGTCAAGACAAAATCTCGTCGTTCTCAAACACGTTGACGTACAACACAAACAACGGCACTATAAAGGGGAAGTTCGATTCCACTGGCACAACCCTTGGGGCTGCTTTTGCTAATCTCATGTTACTGCGTGTTAAGTAAAAGTTTGGTGAGAGACGACTCGCGATTTTCAGTCTGTTACAGCGTGACGAATGTGCTATCTCCATTACAAACCCTACTTTTACCGAAGGCGCGCTCCCGTCTCATACTTTATTCTGAGCATGCGCGGGTTTCTAAGCATACACACGAACATGTTTCTCGTCATAAACCAGCCCAACGAGAAACACGATGAGGAAACTGAGACTCCTGACGAGGAAAAAGAGAACTTGTTCTCTTTTTTTTCGTCGAGTTCCACCACAGTTTTCTCAATGAACAGCATACACACGACCGTTTTCCTCAGCAAAAAAGCTTTGCCACCAAGTTTCCTGATGGATTCTGTCGAGGAAAACGGTTGTGTGTACGAGGCCTCAGATGTCATTCATCAGCACAATTTAACAGAAATAACCAAATTCCTGTTACCCTCATGAGAAGTATGCCCAAAAGAGATTTGCCCTGTTTCTCCCTTAATAGATAAAGTGCAACAATGTCCATTTGAATACCTGATACAAGAATTAAATAAAACATTTTTTTTTTTTTTTTAAGTTTGATAGAGTCACCATTGTCACCTTGGCAAAAAGGGGGAAAAAATATGAAATTTGGAGTTATCACCACAACAGGAATAGAAGAGAAATAATCGAATACGAACACTTCTGTCAATGATAATGGTCCAAGAGGAGATGTTCCTTATTCAAGGCAAATTTCCTTATATTTTGTGTTACGCTATGGGACACAGATGGCAAATAAAGTGATAAAGGTTTTAACCATTCTATGCTTTTTTTTTTTTATACCATATAAAAATTGGCTATACATACCCTTTCATTCTTGTATACAGTATATCTTTTTGTGGCACTTATTATGCACCTTTAGTAGACTCCTGTCCTCTGCATGTCAGTATGCATATAATTTCAAAGATCTTGGATCAAATACAGTTTATGAAGTTTATAGAAAAATAAAAAGATAATAAAAAGACTTGGACAGGAGACAAATCTTACACGTTTTTATGCCTCGGGTAGGATCGTCCTGCTTCACTTAATGTTATTTTTTAACATTCTTCTTCTCAATATATCCGAAGAAAATGTCAACGCTGGTGTTATACAAACATATAACTTTTAGAGAAGACACTTGTATCCCAACATACCAAGGTGACTTGCAATGTCACATTTGTGAAAGAAACAATACATTGGAAGTAATATATATATATATATATATATATATATATATATATATATATATATACACACATATATATGTGGCCTCTCAGCGGGTGAGCCTTGAAGCCGAGAGGCCTCATATTTGCATACCGAAATGTCAACATTCCCACACTGCCACCACAGAGTCTTGTGATCAGGTGCTTTCCAATCATGTGACCGATGTGATGGTGGTCACATGATTAACAAAAAAAACATCCTCCAGCATCAGAAACCCCTTAAAGGGCCGGGAGGAGCAAGTGTTAAGGGGTTAATAAGAACATTTAAAAAGGCTGATTAGGGTTGCTGTTAATTTCGGGAAACACTAAAATGCCTAAATATAGAAGATTCAGCTCTAAAAAGTTAGAGCCTTACATCTGAATTGCTCAATGCATTGATTTTTGCATAGAAGGTGTGATAAAAGCCATGTGGTGTGCATAATTATACACATATGATTACAACTGCAGCTTTCTAAAATCTGTGGGGGTCTATTTACATTGTTAAATGTTAACTATTTGCCCGAAACTTCAGATCGAGAGCAATAATTCTAGCACCAGACCTCATGTGTAAATCTAAAGTGGTAACCTGTAAAGTCTTTTAGGCCAGAATCACACTTGTGCGGTGCAAATTTCAGCTCTCTTATCTTTGCAGGGAGATAAAAGAAGTGTTCAGCAGATTAGCAACGTTTTAGGTGCGAATTTGGAGACCTGGGAGAAGTTACAGGCGAGAGGAGAGAAGTGTATTGAGCTGAATGACAGAAATTCCTGAAGAGAAATGAACACATCTGCGAATCAGCTACGTACCCATAGAAGATAATGGGCCTGAATTCGCACCTGAGCCGCACCGCAAGGCATAAAATCCGCACACGTTTTTTCTGCAATGTGCAGTGCGAATGCATCGCACATATGTGAACCAGCCTCATTGAAAACAATGTATTTAGAAATGTTCTGCTATTAGATGCGGTTTAGGCCGCAACCAATTCGCATAGGTGTGAATCCGGCCTGAAAGTATTGCCTATGGATAATATAATGTACTGTACATAGTTTGTTGCCATTTCAGAGGCGTGTGCAATTTTGAAGTGTGTCGTGTTTGGTATCTATTTATTCAATGTAACATCACCTTTTATATTTTACCAAACAACTGGGAACTGGATTAAAATTAATTTAAATTGTATTTTTTCCAAAACAATTGTGTTTAAAAAAAAAATATATAATGTTTGGGGGTTTTAAGTCATTTTTACTCATGTAGTGACCACATGCGAGTCAGGATTAGCAACCTCCTATTGCTTTCAATGGGGCTGCCTTTTGCAGAGGCTCTCATGTGTAATCGTACTGTGGGTGCATTTGCAAGTGTGAATACACCCCTACATACTCCAACTAGGAAAGGGAGGGTAATGATACCATAACAGACCATATGCCTTTTAACCACTTGTCCACCGCCCACCGTCATATGACGGCGGGCGGAGGACGCCAATATCCTGACTGCACGTTATATGACGTGCAGTCATATGAATAGGGAATGCGCGATAAAGGGAAAACCGCCGCTCCAGACGACACTCTTCAGTGGTGAGTAAAGTTCAAAAACCCAAATGGGTGCAGGCAATGCGTGGTGCAATATAAGGAAAGAAAAATGGACAGCCGCACTCCAATGGATGAAAAGACTTAAAAATAGTGCCTGTTTATTCCAGTCAAAAAACTAAAAAAAAACTAAAACAGCAAAAACAGCAAACAGTGGGGTAACAAAAGCTGACGCGTTTCACATCGACAACCGATGCTTAGTCTTAGCTATGACTAAGCATCGGTTGTCGATGTGAAACGCGTCAGTTTTGTTACCCCACTGTTTGCTGTTTTTGCTGTTTTAGTTTTTTGACTGGAATAAACAGGCACTATTTTTAAGTCTTTTCATCCATTGGAGTGCGGCTGTCCATTTTTCTTTCCTTATAATAGGGAATGCGCGCGATCGCATGCGTGCATCCCTATACTGTCGGTAGCGGCGTGTCACTAAGACACCGCTCGTTACCGACAGGGGTGAACAGCGGCGCGGATGCGCTGTTTACCACGTGATCGGCCGTGATGAAGTCACGGCTGATCACGCATGGCAACACCCCCAAAGTGCACGGCGCGCGCTCGCGATCGCGCCGCGCGTGCCCGTCGGTGGCAGCGTGTTCCCGGGAACACTGCTCGTCACCGACAATGGTACACAGCCATTGGTCAGGGCTGTGTACCACGTGATCAGCTGTGATCCATTCACAGCCTGATCACTAAGTGTAAACAAAGAGCTGTAACTAACTGTTGCCAGCTCTTCTCCCCTCACACATCGTTTCCAGTGTGAGGAGAGAAGAGCTAGAAGCAGTGAGTTACAGATCTGTGTTCTGTAGTGTCTGAACAAACACCACACCTGTCCCTTTGCCCCCCCCAATTGTTAACAGTCACCCAACAGTCACCCATAAAGTGCACCTGTCACATAAAAAGACTGCCATCAGTGGTGTAACCGTCACCCACCAGTGACCGTGCCCTGTCACCGTCACCCATCTGTGACCTGCCCTGTCACCCGTCACCCACCAGTGACCTGCCCTGTCACCCGTCACCCACCAGTGACCGTGCCCTGTCACCGTCACCCACCAGTGACCTGCCCTGTCACCCGTCACCCATCAGTGACCTGCCCTGTCACCCATCAGTGACCTGCCCTTTCACCCGTCACCCATCAGTGAACTGCCCTATCACCCGTCACCCATCAGTGACCATCACCCTTCACCGTCCGTGGCCTGTCACCCATCAGTGACCATCGCCTGTCACCCATCTGTGACCATCACACGTCACCGTCCGTGGCCTGTCACCCATTAGTGACCATCACCCGTCACCATCCGTGGCCTGTCACCCATCAGTGACCATCGCCTGTCACCCATCTGTGACCTTCACCCGTCACCATCCGTGGCCTGTCGCCTATCAGTGACCATCGCCTGTCACCCATCTGTGACTATCACCCGTCACCGTCTGTGGCCTGTCACCCATCAGTGACCATCGCCTGTCACCCATCTGTGACCATCACCCGTCACCGTCCGTGGCCTGTCACCCATCAGTGACCATCGCCTGTCACCCATCTGTGACCATCACCCGTCACCGTCCGTGGCCTGTCACCCATCAGTGACCATCGCCTGTCACCCATCTGTGACCATCACCCGTCACCGTCCGTTGCCTGTCACCCATCAGTGACCATCGTCTGTCACCCATCAGTGACCATCTCCTGTCACACCATCACCCATCAGTGAACATCACCTGCCACCCATCGCACAACCCATCAGTGAACATCACTTGCCACAACCCATCAGTTACCGTCACCTGCCACCTATCTGTCACCCATCATATACAGCTACCTGCCACACAGCCAAAATGTCCAAAAAATTGTATTCTGGCCAGGAGGCGTTCCAGATCCTCTCAATGACTGATGAGAGCACCGGGAAGCTCTCATCAGATTCCATTTCTGATTCCGAATCAAGTTCGGAATTTGAACCGATTGACTACAGAAATGATTCGGATGAAGAATGGGTCCCTCCTAAAAGGGCACGGCACTCTGAAAACCAGGCATCTGCCAGCAACCAAGAATATATACCTAGGCCCAGTACCAGCGCTGCCACCAGCAATAGGCCCAGTACCAGTGCTGCCGCCAGCAATAGGCCCAGTACCAGCGCTGATGCCGGCAAAAGGCCCAGTACCAGCGCTGCCGCCAGCAAAAGGCCCAGTACCAGCTCTGCCGCCAGCAATAGGCCCAGTACCAGCGCTGCCACCAGCAATAGGCCCAGTACCAGCGATGCCGCCAGCGAAACCCCCCGCGAAACCCCTCACGAACAAATGCCCAGGCCCAGTACCAGTGCTGCCACACCACGCCCAAGTACCAGCACAATAAGTTCAACTCCCCCAACTACTGGAGTGTCACGTCCCCCAGGAGCCAGGGCCACTACATTCGTACCAGGTGTTCTTGCCAACCCAACATGGCTGCCTTCCGGATCGGGATCAACAATTATTCCCCCTTTCACAGCACAGCCAGGTGTGCAGGCCAATACCCAATATTTTTCAGAAATTGATTTCCTTCATCTCTTTTTGCCCGACGCTTTTCTGCAGTTTATTATAGACCAGACAAATTTGTATGCCCAGCAGTATATTGCCAACAACCCCCAATCCTCTTATGCCCGTCCATTTGAGTGGAGAGATGTAAATTTGGAGGAGTTCAAATTGTTTCTTGGCCTCACCATAAACATGGGGCTTAACAAAAAAAATCAAGGACATTCCTATTGGTCCACCAAACCCATCTACCACCAGCCCATGTATTCTGCCAAAATGTCCAGGTCCCGATACGAGATGATTATGAGATTCTTTCATATCAATGACAATACCCAGTGCCCTCCCCGTAATCATCCAGATTACGATAAGTTGTACAAGATTCGCCCGCTGATAAATTTCCTTTCCCATCAATTTGAAGAAATCTATGTCCCCGAGAAACATATATGTGTGGATGAGTCCCTGGTACCCTTTTGTGGCCGTCTAGGAATAAAGCAGTACATTCCTAGTAAAAAGGCTAAATATGGAGTCAAATTTTACAAACTGTGTGAGAGAGCCACGGGATATCTGTATGCGTTCCGCATATATGAAGGAAGAGATTCCAAGCTCCAGCCCCCTGAGTGCCCGGCCTACATAGGCACAGCCGGAAAAATCGTATGGGACCTGACTTACCCAATCCTAAGAAAAGGATATCATCTTAATCTAGATAATTTTTATACAAGCCTGCCCCTTTTCCGACACCTATATATTGAGAAAACCCTGGCCTGCGGAACCTCCAGAAAAAATAGGAAGGGCTTCCCACAATCTATTGTAAATAAAAAGCTGCGAAGGGGGGAAAGAGCAACAGTGAGGTGCAATGAAGTGCTGGCCTTGAGGTGGAAGGATAACAGAGACGTGCACATGATGTCCACCATTCACAATGACACTGCAGTTGTTGTTCAACAAAGGCGAGGCCCCATTGAAAAGCCGACATGTGTCCAAGATTACAATCTTTACATGGGGGGGGGGGTGGATTTCAATGATCAAAGATTCAGCCCTATTTATCAATAAGGAGGTCCCGATTCTGGTACAAGAAGGTAGCAATTTATCTTATCCATTTGGCCATTTATAATTCTTATGTAGTCTACTCCAAATCCACTAAAAACCCTGCCTGCTTGCTACAATTCACAGAAGAAATAGTCACGTCCCTCATCTATCCACAAAGACCCCCCTCAGAAACCCTTTGCTCTGATGTCGTTAGCCGACTTCATGGACGGCACTACCCGTACCACATCCCACCAACCGAAGGAGGCCGAAGACGGCAAAGAAAATGTCGCGTTTGCAGCAAAAGAGGATTTCGAAAAGATTCCAGCCACCATTGTCCCCGGTGTCCCTCCCAACCTGGCCTTTGCATTGGAGAATGCTTCGAAAATTATCATGAATCCCTAAAATTCTAGCCCATATTTTTAACCATTTCCCCCATCTGACCATTTTCATGCTACTGCCTTCAACGTAAATTGACCCTGGCCTGTTTTATGGACTATGGTTTTGCCTACCGATTGGACTGCTTCCACGTAAACTGACCCTGGCCTGTTTTTTTTTACTATGCCTCTGCCTACCGTTTGGACTGCTTCCACGTAAATTGACCCTGGCCTGTTTTATGGACTATGCTTTTGCCTACCGCTTGGACTGCTTCCTCGTAAACTGACCCTGGCCTGTTTTTTGACTATTCCTCTGCTTACCGTTTGGACTTCTTCCACGTGAACTGACCCTGGCCTGTTTTATGGACTATGCTTTTGCCTACCAATTGGACTGATCTGTTGCCCTTGTAGTACACAGGGGTCTCACATATGTGAGGGGCTCCAGAATAGTTTTTCCAGATGGAGAAAACATTTTTTTTGTTTTCTCCGGGTTTTGTAATTTCCGGATTAGGGTCTGGAGTCCGGAGGCTTCATAGAGATTTGGGTGGGTCGAAGCCTCTACCCCTGTGCCCCCGTGCAAAGGTCTTACCCAATTGCAGCCCTCAGCCTGCTGCTGACTTACTGCCATCATGCCTGCCATCATCTTTGCCTGCGGCATGAACGAGCCACATCACTGCTACCTGGACTATTTAAATATGCTGCCTGGAGACTTACTATAGCTGTCGCTAAGCACATCCCTGACTGCTGCCTGGACCAGTGCTCTCTTCTTTGGACACTACTAAAAGCACAGGTAATACTTTTTTTTTTTACCCTTTCCACAATAGAATTTATTTTGGATTGTAATTCTTGGTATGTACATGCTATGTGTTAGAAATATGAAGAGCCTTCAAAAATGATAGGTTTCCCAGGAAATGATATATGTAATGTATGCTACTAGAACGCCTGATGGTGCTACTTGGATGTTGGGCATCTGTATGTGGCCAAGCTGTGTAAAAGTCTCACACATGTGGTATCCCCATACTCAGAACGAGTAGCAGAATGTATTTTAGGGTGTCATTTTTGCTATGCATTTGCTATTTGTTGGAAATATCTTATAAATGGACAACTTTGTGTAAAAAAAATGCGTTTTCATTTCTTTTCCACGTTTTCCCAAAACGTCTGGAAAAAAAGGAACCGCTCAAAAGATTCATTATGCCTCATAGATTATACGTTGGGGTGTCTGCTTTCCAAAATGGGGTCATTTTGTGGGCAATTCCATTGTCCTGGTGCTCCAGGGCCTTCAAAAGTGTAATAGGTGGTTGAGAAATTAGATGTGCAATTTATGCCCGTAGATCGCCTGATGGCGCTACTTCAATGTTGGGCCTTTGTATGTGGCCAGGCTGTGTAAAAGTCCCACACATTTGGTATCCCCATACTCAGGAGGAGTAGCAGAATGTATTTTGGGGTGTCATTTTTGCTATGCATTTGCTATGTGTTCGAAATATCTTATAAATGGACAACTTTGTGTAAAAAAAAATGCGTTTTCATTTTTTTCTACGTTTTCCCAAAACTTCTGGAAAAAAAATAACCGCTAAAAAGACTCATTATGCCTCATAGATTATACGTTGGGGTGTCTGCTTTCCAAATTGGGGTCATTTTGTGGGCAATTCCATTGTCCTGGTGCTCCAGGGCCTTCAAAAGTGTAATAGGTGGTTGAGAAATGAGATGTGCAATTTATGCTCGTAGATCGCCTGATGGCGCTACTTCAATGTTGGGCCTTTGTATGTGGCCAGGCTGTGTAAAAGTCCCCCACATTTGGTATCCCCATACTCAGGAGGAGCAGCAGAATGTATTTTGGGGTGTAAATTGTTGTATGCATATGTTCTGTGAGAGAAATAACCAGTTAATATGACAATTTTGTAAAAAAAAAAAAAAAACCTTGGAATGTCTACTTTCTAAAAAGGGGTCATTTGGGGGGTATTCGTACTTTTCTGACTTGTTAGTATCTCAAGAAATTAGGTAGGCCGTCAGTACTTCAAGTGTGATCAGATTGATCAATTTTTAGGGATTGGCACCATAGTTTGTAGACTCTATAACTTTCACAAAAAACTAATGATACACACCAATTTGGGTTATTTTTACCAAATATATGTAGCAGTATAAATTTTGGCCAAAATTTATGAAGAAAAATTACTAATTTGCTAAATTTTATGACAGAAACAAAGAAAAAGGCAATTTTTCACAAAATTTACCGTCTTTTTTTATTTATAGCGCAAAAAATAAAAAACCCACGAATGATTAAATACCACCAAAAGAAAGCTCTATTTGTGTGAAAAAAAGGACGCAAATTTTATTTGGGTAAAGTGTTGCATGACTGAGTAATTGTCATTCAAAGTGTGAGAGCACCGAAAGCTGAAAATTGGTCTGGGTAAGAAGGGGGTTTAAGTGCACTGTATTCAAGTGGTTAACTGTGGGGCTGGGGATGGGTGTTACTTTATAAGGGGAGCAGCAAAGCCAGTGGCGTAACTAGAACCTTCAGGGCCCCGATGCAAGAAACCAGGAAGGGCCCCCCCCTGACCCCCAGATAGGGCTCTTTTCTCCGAGCCCGGTGGCGTTAGGCAGCTGCATATAAATGAACTGATTTCTCCAGTTCCCCTTGCTTTTTTTCCTCTCCCTCCCGCAGGCATTCAGCGGCTGCAGGAGGAAAATGGAGAGATTGGTCGGTGTTTCGCAATCTTTTTCCAGTCAGGGCACCCTTGAAGTATACCCCTAGGTGAATTTGGCTACACTGCAACCCCCTTGCAACTGTGTGCATTGCATGCAGTTGCAGCATAGTGATGATGTATTTAAGGGGTTAAAACAGGCAGTCAGGAAGCAACATGTTGCCTCTTCACCTGCTGTCAAATGTCTCTGAAAAACGATCCAAGCATGGATCGCTTTTCGGAGGCATAGCATTTTTTTAAGATACTATGAACAAGCAAAAAAATAAAAATAAACAAAAAGGTTCTGATTGTACACAAATCGGGGATTAAAAGTGCATACATAAAATACATAAAATGTGCATACATACATGTAAACACACATATAAAAACACACACACATATATAAACCAGTGGCAGCTGGTACTCAAAATTTTTAGGGGGGCGCAAGCAAACGGAAAAATGCTTAAAAAAACATAATTTGCAGTGCAAATCAAATGCTCTCACTGTGCCCATCAAATGCTGCCACTGTGCCCATCAAATGCCGCCACTGTGCCCATCAAACGCCGCCACTGTGCCCATCAAACGCCACCACTGTTCCCATCAAATGTCGCCACTGTGCCCAGCAAATGCTGGCACTGTGCCCAAACTCTGCCACTGTGCCAAAATGCTGCCACTGTGCCCATTTAAACACTGCACCATCAAATGCCGCCACGGTGCCCATCAAACTCTGCCACTGTGCCCATCAAACTCTGCCACTGTGCCCATCAAATGCCGCCAGTGTTTCCAGAAAATACTGGTGTGCCCATTAAATGCTGCCAGTGTGCCATCAAATGCTGCAACTGTGCCATCGAATGCCACCACTGTGAATCCCCCGTCGCCCCGTCCGACTCTTACCCTGTCTCGTGGGGCTGCGGGTGACTGCCAGGGTCCTCCATGCATGTCCTGCCGTCCTCATCTCCCGTCCTCTCCTCCTGATAAGTGTCCAATAGCCGCTCCTATTGTTTCAGCCAATCAGGTGATGGGTAACAGACCCGCACACCTGATTGGTGGAGAGGTGGTTCAGTGTTAGCAAAGTGAATATTAATTCGCCTTTCTAACACACTTGGGTGGACTGTAAGCGCCCAGCATGGCGCTCGCGGTTCACCTATTTTGAAGCCTATTAGAGACTATGGCTCTAATCAGGTGCTTCAACACCCCCCCTGTGATTCAGGCGCCCGAAAAGGAGCCGGACACCTAAATATGGGGGTGGCAGCGGTGGCATAGAGGGAGTGACTGGGGAGAGGGATCGGCACACATGCGCCCTTATGGACGCACTGCCACTGATAAACACATGCACACTCACACACATACAGTACATACATATACACACACATACATACATACAGTACATACATATACACACACACATACATATGCATACACACATGCATCCATACATACATGCGCACACACACAGTATATACACGCACACACACACACACAGTATATACGCACACACACACACACAGTATATACATATACACACACACACACTATATACATATACACACACACAGTATATACATATACACACACACAGTATATACATATACACACACACAGTATATACATATACACACACAGTAGTATATACATATACACACACACAGTAGATAGTCATAAAAAAAAAAAAAAAAACGGGAGACATTTACCTTGCCACTTCCTGCCGGGTACTGCACTCTAGGGGGAGACCAAGAGCACAGCACACAGTACTTTCACTTTTGACAAGCTCCTTGCCTGCACACTGTGCACAGTTCGCTGACGATCGTGAAACTCATCTCAGCCGCCCCTGCCGCCGCTCAGGGGGCCCGGTCGCCATGGCGATCTCAGCACCCCTATAATTACGCCACTGGGCAAAGCCTTTCCCCTTGTAAAATATCTTGTCCCAATGTGGGAAGACAAGGACCTCTTGTTCATTTCCATTTGCCACTAGAAAGAGAAGGGGATAACAGTAAAATGTGGGATCGCATGACATCCTGTTCTTCATGATAGTGTGGCAACTCTCTAGAGTCTGTTTCCCCCTACTGTTAGGGATGAGCCAAACACCCTTACGTTCAGTTCGCAACAGAACATGCAAACAGGCAAAAAATGTGTGCGAACATGCAAACACTGTTAAAGTCTATGGGACACGAACATAAAAAATCAAAAGTCATTATTTTAAAGGCTTATATGCAAGCATTTGCCATAACAAGTGTATAGGGACCTTGGTACTGCCCCAGGGGACATGTTTTACTGCAAAAAAAGTTTTAAACCAAGCGTTTTTTTAGGAGCTGTAATTTTAATAATGCTTAACCATTTAAGGACCAAGCCTCTTTCTGAGATTTGGTATTTACAAGTTAAAAACATGATTGATTTTTTTGCTAGAAATTTACTTAGAACCCCCAAAAATTATATATATTTTTTCTAACACCCTAGAGAATAAAATGGCTGTTGTTGCAATACTTTTTGTCACACCGTATTTGCGCAGCAGTCTTACAAACTTTTTGGAATAAAAAAAAGAAGACAACAGTAAAGTTAGCCCAATTCCGTATCCTGTAAAAGTGATCTCGCTGTGAATCTGCCGCAGAGGCCACTTTTATCTGAAAGTGGACCACCCTCTTGAAGAGGATACTGGGGTTATGGTAGCTAGCTGCTACCATAACAACGGTATTCCTCTTCAAAGTAGCGACGTATTCCTGTGGCTGGCGGTCCATAAGTGGTTAAAGTGAAACAATAAAAAATATCCCTTTATTTTAATGCTCGGGGGTCCCCTTAGTCTTCCTTTAAAGTAGCACACCTTTCTGATTTGTTTTATAGTCCCGCAGCAAAATTACATTTCTAAAAGTAAAAATTTTATTCAAAATTGTTTGTGGCTATAATGTATTGTCAGCTCTCGGTAATTTAGATTAAAAAAAACATTTTAAAAAATGGCGTGCGGCCCCCTCCCCTAGTTTCCAGATATTAAAGGTAACTCCACGCAAAAAAAAAAAAAAAATGGTGTGGTGTTCCCCCTTAATAGCCATCCCAGGCTCTTCATGTCTGGTGTGGATTTTATGGGGAACCCTGCACCAAAATAGAAAAAAATGGTGTGGGGTCCCCCCAAAATCCATACCAGATCCTTGTCAGAGCATGCAACCTGGCAGGCCAGGATGGGGGGGGGGTGAGCGAGCACCCCCCCTAAACCATACCAGGCCACATGCCCTCAACATGTTGAGGGTGCTTTGGGGTCCCCCACAGTGTAACCCCACCCATTCACCAAATAACGTGTCAAAAAAGTAATAACAACAGGAGACAATTTTTGACTGCAGACCCCCAAAACCACTGGGCAAGGGTTGTGGTGATGATGCCCTTGTTCCCATCCCATCCCCATGTTGAGGGTAAGTGGCCTGGTATGGTTCAGGAGGGGGGTGATCACTCGCCCCCCTCCATCTTGGCCTGCCAGGTTGCATGCTCGGATAAGGGTCTAGTATGAATTTTGGGGGGGGCCATGCCATTTTTTTATACATTTTGGAACGGGCTCCCCTTTTAACCCATACCAGACCTGAAGGGCCTGGTATGGATGTTAAGGGGGATCCCCACGCCATTAAAATTTTGGTGCTGGGTTCCCATTAACCACTTCAATATACTATGTTATATATACTACACTGCCTGCACTGACTGAATATAGATTATACACTGAATATCTAGTCTACACTAAATTCAGAGTATATATATATATATATATATATACAGTGTGTATATATATATATATATATATATATATATATATATATTGTGAGGGATTAACTCGGTAGCGGGTATGTGTGACCGCCTCTATTGGTTCACTACATGCTGAACTGTACAAAAAGGCACTTGAGGATGACTGAAAACAAATGATATGGTTTATTTTTCCATCTTGCGGGATACACGTGCAAGCATCAAAACAGCATAAACAAAACAAAACATAAAATAAACCCTTGCCACTTTGGGCATCTACCTTCTCAACACGGGAACCTACCTATGGAGTCTGGCACAGCCTACTGCTGGGCAGACATTGCTGGTCCTACAGCAGAAAACAACAAAAAAGTCTCCTTGATATTTCTCACACAGAAATATCCATCAGCACCTCACCTCTTCAGAAGTGCTTGTGACTGCTCCTTCACTCACAAAGCCTCAGGATCCAGAAATCAGTCGTTATGGCCCATACACACGATCCGAATATCGGCCGATGGATCGTACGACTTTTTTCGCTTAATAATCGCAAGTAAAATAAAATAGGTTATTAAACTCGCGAAAATTCTCGTACGACAGAAAAAAAAGATCGGAAGTGATGTCACGTGTTGTAATGTATTTGTATTGTATTGTCGGACGACGGCTGTATTGACTAAATGAAAATCGTATGATCTGACATCGTACAAGGAAAATTTTCGCGCTTGTTCGATCGAAAAATATCGGATGAACGGTCGTGATCGGCTCTCGAAAGTAGTGTACACATGATCCAAAAATCGTACGATCCATCATCGGACGATCGTTTTAGTCCGATATTCGGATCGTGTGTATGGGCCATTAGGCTGTCTTTATAGAGGCTTTAATTGCTTAATTCTGAACAGCTGAAACCTTTTAACGCCCCAAACCTCTCTGGCCATCTCTGCAGCTGACGCCCAATAGTAATTGGTGTATTGTCTAAACAAGGCAGAAATATATCTCCCAACTGGGACAACACACACAGATTTACATGACTTCCTGTCACATACCCCCCCCTCTTGTTTCAACCCTAGGGTTGGGACACAGGTTGCCAGGCACGCATGCACTCGGGACAAACCATCTGCATTCCCCATTTTAACACCGGGGCAATGTGTTACGAAAAAAGTAAATTCCTGAAGGGCCAGGAACCACCTATTTATTCTCCTACTGGTCTTCAAATTTCGGCTGAGGTACATAAGAGGGTGTTCCTTGCTCTGTAATATACTAATTTTCAGTTGTAAACCATGCAAAACCTTAATTGTTTTTTCAATGGACACAAAGGCTTCCCTCGATAGCTCAATCCCTGAAGAACTCAGCGAGTCATAACCAATACCAAGAGCTGATAACACTGTGCTCTGCAATGGATCATCCGTGTGGATGCCTTCTTCAGATGTAAACACACTAAGACTGCAATCCTCCAAGGCATGGTGACACTCAAAAAAATCTGTTCTTCTATGAACTGGACTAAAGTCTGACGCAAAAGACCTCTGATAAACCGATGTACTAGGCGGTTTTTCTTCCCTTTGGTGCTCTAGAGGGAAATTATTACTTGTCAATTCTGTATTTCCAAGTTTCTTACTTTGTGATAGTTCAGACTCACAAGTATGGTGAAAATCTACCAAACCCAATGTAAGGTTTTCAGAAACTGAATCCTTGTCACTTTCTTGAACCAACTGCTTACTCTTGTTCGCACATCCCTATTCTCACCAAGAACTTGACAACTGCTATCGGACACATCATTAACTGAGCTAGACAACCTTTCTTGTCTAACAGCTACAATCACTTTTGAACTTAAGTTTATGGCTAGTTGTTCAGCTATCTTTGCCTCAAAGTCTCCCAAAAATGTTTTAGTATTTGTTTCTTTGAAACCATCGACTATTGGACACAAATTCTCATATTCTTGATTCCTTTCAAGACATTTGGAAAAAGCATCCATTAAATTAGTACAGTTTACCTCTCTGACCACTTCAGTGATGGAGGTTTCACAACGTTCAGAGGGCTCACCTGCCATTACAGATTCTACACTTTGAAAAATAGATTTTACTTCCCGAGGAATCTTGGTAGTCAAGTCCAAAGTATTATCCTGCGTCACTGGCTCCGACAGAACACTTTCCAAAGACTGGGTTTCACAGGATGTGACACTACCTTTATATTCAAATCCGATTTCATCATGTATGGACTGGCAGCACTGTACTACATGGCTCCCTGCATCATCTAACTGTGTTTCAACCACAGAGGGCGGTCTATCCAAGTCTTGGACAGAAACTGCACTGGTTATATCAGACTTTGCAATATCCTCACTGTGAGAGCGTGGTTTTCCAGATTCAACATCACAGATGTCTTCACTCTGCCGATTTAAGGTATCACAGATGATTTCCTGAATTCTATTCTGATCATGACATGCTGGTACCATTAATTCTGAAGACCCAAAACGACTCCTTTTTACTTCGGTGGACACCAAACCCCTCTCTACAGATCCTGCCTGCGGTATGGGTGACATTGTATTTACTGCTTTCATTTCATTAACATAAAAATTAACACACTGCTCTTCAACATGCAAATAATTCACAGATGCAAAAATAGCTTCAGTCTGGGTGCATATTTCTTGCAATTCAGATTCCTCAATGACCCTGCTCTGCCAATCATCAACTATGGGAAAGTCATGAATATCACCTGCCCTACCACACCCACAAGGCTCAGTGGACATTGGACACACTTTTTCTACATCATTTAGTGCAGTGTCAGAATTACGTTTTTCAGCTTTATTTCCATCAAGCAACTGACTGAGAACTGAAGATGTGCAAACCCCTACTTTCTGCACTTCAGCCACTTCATTTGCCCTGAAGCGGTCAGGGATTTCACTTTCAACATCACTTCCAGAAAGTTCAGCTTCATTTTCCATAAAGTCCTTCAGATTTAGCTTTCTAAGAATTGCCTCCTCCTCCTCATTGTCGTTATCTTCCACACATTCTTCATTATTTATTCTTAGTCCATTCTGAGTGTTGGCTGTTTCTGTAGGACAATCATCAACTTTAACATCTTCATGTTCCGTTTCTGCTTTGGTAATCTTGGTGACACCAGGAACTCCTAACTTGGCAGAGTAGGCCCAAAGAAATGAACAGTGATCCATACAGCCCTGGTACACCATCTCATGAAACTCAACGTGCTCCGATGGAACTGCCCCTAGGTGCCAACTATGAAACCAATCCTCACACACCACACACTGGATCATCTCATCTGGGGTCTCATCCTCAGGATCGGGGTACGGTCTCTTACATGTGCAGTACAAGCCAAAGAAATTGTCATTGTAATTAATAGCCAGGTTTTTCTTCTCTTTATCCGGATATAACTTGCACTCCAGCTGTTTAAATTTGGCATTTCCACAATCGCAGCAAAAGTTCCTCTTGGTGTAGAGCTCAAACAGGTCGTGGCCTTCATGACACTTGTATGTACAGGCCAGACATATCCCAGCAGGCTCCTCTTTATCCAGGGTGCAAGTACTGCAGGCGTACAGCGCTTGTCTCTTCACATAACCCAGGGGGTAGGAGCACTTTTCGGAATCGCTCCCCGCCAGCACAGCAGACGCCTCATCCTGCAGGGCGTCATCCTCCTCCTTCACTGTCATTTCCACCTTTACTTCCTCCTTCACTTCCTCCTCTTCATCTTCTGCACCACTTTCAACTTCTGCAAGCTCTTCGCTGTCAGAATCATCACATGGTAGAAGATGGAAATCCTCAAGCCCGGCCTAATTTTCTTAATTTTCTCTGTTGATGAAAGAACCGGAACAGAGAGCAACTGCTTCATTCATTAGGTCACTTTTCTCATTTTCAGCATGAGCCTTTGTACAACTAAAAGATTCTTGATTTGGACCATCATCTTGACAGACAAATATTCCACAGCAGAGTCCTAGCAACTCATCCATATCCCCTATCTTGGAGCCATTTGCATCAGGCTGGCTGGTGTTGGATTGTGATTCCTTAAACTTTCCTGAGCAGAGATCTAACAGTTCGCCCATATTTGCATCCATAGCATTCTCATCCATACTGTCCATCATAAGCCTTTGCTTGGCAGAGCTGTACTTGCTTCTGTTGCGGCCAACATTTAGAAAACCATCAGCATGCATGACAACGATCTCTTCGTTGTAATCCTCATCACTCCAAAATAAGCTTTCCATGCAAGAATCGCTGAGCGTCTCCTTATCACTTAGTCTTGTATATGGACGGCATCTATGATCGCTGCTTTTACCGGAACACGAGACCTTATAATCACTGTTGAGTTTTGAAGGTTGTAAATTTTTTGGTGAGAGCTCCTTAGAAACCTTTATGTTCTCTTCACTACCAGACAGCTCTGACTTTGCTTTCTTTTTCTTCTTTTTTTCTTTGACTTCAGACTCAAGAAATCTTTGAATTTTTCTCTTACACGTTCAGACAGCTTGTCTGGCTTGCTATGAGACTTCTGGATTAAGTTCTCCTTGCTTTTGTCTTTTAGGGACGGTCGGTGGGAACTTGAACTGTTTGTGGTGCATCTTCTCTTTGAGCTTTGCTGACTGGCCTTTTCGTGAGCTAAAGAGCCTCTTGTATGCATATGCCTCGTGACAGGACTCTGATCCTGCTCTGACTTGTCAACGCCAGGGAAATACTTCATATGGTAATGCAGCAATTTGGCTTTGCGAAAAGATCTGGAGCAATCCAAAATCTTACCTTTAAACTTGTTGGGTTCCAGTTCCAAGGTAACAGCTTTGGTAGCTGGATCATCAAGTTTCTTCAAAGTATTTGCTAAAGGTTCTCTACTGTATTTAGTAGAACTGTCAGACCGTTGATTCAGCGTCATAGGAGCTGCTACTGCAGGGACAGCCGGGACCTCCTCAGCATCTTCTTGTACATGAGGGTCTTTCTCTTCTGGTTTGATCTCGTCTGGTTTGACCTCTGGAACACCATTCACAACAATTGGCTTCAACAGGCTCTACAGACTATTCTACTACTAATGGTGGCTCCTTCACTTCGGGAGTTTCAGGCTCTGCCAGGGCACACTCCTCTGGCTCCACTTCTTGTTCCTCTGGTGAAGTACTACACTCCGGTGATGATTCCGTCTCAACAACAGACGTAGTAACCTCCATAGTATTATGGTCCTCTGGATTCTCAACCAGACAGGGCTTGCTATCCTTTTCCTCTGTTCTCTCAAATTGTTTCACGATGGCCTCCATTTGCTGCTGGTGTTTCCGTTCCCAACCTGCCATTCTCTCTCGGTGAGCTGCAAGGCTCTCTTGATGAGCCTGTCGTTGAGCTGCAATGCTCTTTTGGTGAGCTGCAAGGCTCTCTTGGTGAGCCTGTCATTGAGCTGCAATGCTCTTTTGGTGAGCTGCAAGGCTCTCTTGGTGAGCCTGTCGTTGAGCTGCAATGTTCTTTTGGTGAGCTGCTAGGCTCTCTTGGTGAGCCTGTTGTTGATTTGCATTTGCTATAATCAGCTGTTTCAGCATCTCCTCCATTTTGGGTTTACTTTAACTGCCCGCGGCACTCCACCATGTTTGAGGGATTAACTCGGTAGCGGGTGTGTGTGACTCCCTCTATGAGTTCACTACACGCTGAACTGTACAAAAAGGCACTTGAGGATGACTGAAAAGAAATGATATGGTTTATTTTTCCATCTTGCGGGATACACGTGCAAGCATCAAAACAGCATAAACAAAACAAAACATAAAATAAACCCTTGCCACTTGGGGCGTCTACCTTCCCAACACAGGAACCTACCTATGGAGTCTGGCACAGCCTACTGCTGGGCAGACACTGCTGGTCCTACAGCACAAAACAAAAAAAAAGTTACTTTGATATTTCTCACACAGAAATATCCATCAGCACCTCACCTCTTCAGAAGTGCTTGTGACTGCTCCTTCACTCACACAGCCTCAGGATCCAGCAATCAGTCGTTATCCTTAGGCTGTCTTTATAGGGACTTTAATTGCCTAATTCTGAACAGCTGAAACCTTTTAATGCCCCAAACCTCTCTGGCCATCTCTGCAGCCGACGCCCAATAGTAATTGGTGTATTGTCTAAACAAGGCAGAAGTATATCTACCAACTGGGACAACACACACAGATTTACCCGACTTCCTGTCACAATATATATATATATATATATATATATATATATATATATATATATATATATATATATATAAATATATACATGTGAGAAAAAGTTCAAGAGTTGCTGCACTTAAAATGAATTTATTTTTCCATATATTCTCGTAAAGGTTACATACCAAAAAGTATTCAAAATATTCAGACATGGATGTCCGTTTCGGGGCTTACATGCTAACGCCCTTCTTCAGATCAAGTCAGAACATATCTAACAATTTTGTGAAAGTCATGTGATTTTAACCACTTAAGACCCGGACACATATGCTGCTAAATGACCCAAGGTGTTTTTACAATTCGGCGCTGCGTCGCTTTAACAGACAATTGCGCGGTCGTGCGACGTGGCTCCCAAACAAAATTTGCGTCCTTTTCTTCCCACAAATAGAGCTTTCTTTTGGTGGTATTTGATCGCCTCTGCGATTTTTATTTTTTGCGCTATAAACTAAAATAGAGCGACAATTTTGAAAAAAATCACTATTTTTTTACTTTTTGTTATAAAAAAAAATCAAATAAACTACATTTTAGTAAAACATTTAGGCCAAAATTAATTCAGCCACATGTCTTTAGTAAAAAAATAAAAAAATCGCAATAAAAAAAATAGCTACCTAGCGGGAACAGCGACACTAATACAGCGATCAGAAAAATGATCGCTTAGTGATGCTGGCAATAGGGAGTGAAAGGGTTAACTAGGGCAGTGATCAGGGGGTTAAAACGTTATAAGGGCGGGGTGGGGGGCTATCCTGAACCTAACACTAACTGACTTTTACACTGCCTGTCACACTGACACTAAATGCAGTGATTAGATCACTGCATTCAGTGACACTGTGACAGGGGGGTGGGGGGGGTGATCACAAGGGGTTAATGTGCCTATGTGTGTGTGTGTGTCAGTGTTGTGTTGGTGCACACTTACTGTGGATGTCTTCTCTCATCAGCAGTGGTGGGAAACAGCGCTGCGATGAGAGGTGACATCATTTCCTCCTTCCTGTGTAAACACAGGAGGAGGAACTGACACAAAGGGGGAGCGCTCCCATTGGCTGGGAGCGATCGCGGGGGGGGCGGAAAACACGGACATCCGCCCGCTCGTCGGCGATCGTTTCCAGAGCCAGGGGGACGCCGCACGCCACGGAGGGGGTCCCGATGGGACCCCCGAACCGCACAAAGGCGAGGCCGTATATATACGGCCTTGTGCCTGTACGAGCCATGTTGTGGACGTACATAGGCGTGCGGGGGTCCTTAAGTGGTTAAACACTTCACAAACTACATCACACATGGAATCAAGTACATGGTCGATTAACCATGTAATTGATTCCATGTGTGATGTAGTTTGTGAAGTGTTTAAAATCATCCTCAAATTTTTATCCTCAATTTTGTAATGACTTTCATTCTTATGCCCCGTACACACGATCAGAATTTCCGATAAAAGATATAGAACATGTTCTATATTTTTCAGATGGAATTCCGATGTGCTTTGGCCGGGCAAAAGCCTGATCGCGTGTAAGCGGCATAAGAGGGGGTCCTTCGACACCTTTAGAGTCCTATCCTGTATGATGTTTTGTTTAGACTCATAGTGAAATCTGGACACCCCTATTACTCAGGTTAACCAGATATCCTCCCACCCCAGGGGGATATGTACAGTAATATCTCTTTCCTATTCCCACAAATGGTTAAGCGTGAAAAAATACACTAAAAAATCAATGAATAATTAAACACAAATACATATTTACTTGTTTTTAAAATAAATTCCATTAACGTCCCCAAAAGTAAATCCAGCATCATTCACAGTGCCCAGTGATGTATCTGTCAATCAAATCATCCAGCAATGTCAATCCAGAATCAATCACAATAACCCCTTGCCTGCTAATGTGTACTCAATGAAATCACGATGCTAAATGGCAGATTGCACTGTAGATAACTGAAATGGCAGTGCTTGCCACCATATTGGTTTTCTAACCCTAACCATGGCAACTAAATTTCAATCATGGGCTAAACTGCCAGGATTAGCTTTTAGATAACCTTGTTTATTTAAACTTGGGATGCAGCCAGATAGATGCTGTCCCAAAATATTTCACATGTCTGACTATCACCATAGTTGTTATCATAACAACTATGGTGATAGTCAGACATGTGAAATATTTTGGGACAGCATCTATCTGGCTGCATCCCAAGTTTAAATAAACTCAGAGATAATAGGCCGAAGGTATGTATATTAGTAATTTTTGGATGAGGAGGAGGAAGCAGGATTTATGAGGAGGCACTGTTGCTTGCTGTGAGTTATTGTTAGGCCTGATACTTACTGAGGGTTATTGTTGGCCAAGACACTTTCTAGGGGTTATTACTGGTCCTGACAAATACTACAAGTTGTCATTGTTGGAACTGACACCGATGCTGGGGGTTATTTTGGCTGCCACTGACACTGACAATGGGGTTTATTTTAGTACTAAAATATCTTCAGGTTACCTCTGGACCCTATTTTGTCTAAACCATACCAAAGCAAAAGGGGGTGAGGTGGCACACTACAAGCCCTACACTGTTAAGCAAAGCCCAGTTTGGATTTTGAAGATTTTCTTTTGTCTGTTCAGCTAAACTGCCATTAAACTGAACACAGAGCAACACTAGTTAAGATTTTGACACTGAATTTTAAACAACAACTCTGAATGTGTGTAAAGTTTTAAAGCTAAAATATTATACACAGCTGAAACTAAAAGTACACACTTGTCACTGAGGACTTGGATATTTGCCAGACAGAATATTGCTTGGTGATGACAGAAGGTGGCAATATGCAGGGAAACTCATCAAAATTTTACAACTCTATCAAAAGCTTTGATATAATTGCAGTCTCCATTGTATTAAACATGTCTGAGGCCATGTCTGCTGTTGCAGAATGATATCATGACAGGTATTTTTTACCATTTAAGCATTAAATGTAAAATTTTAGATCAACTGCATTTTATTGGGCAATAAAAAAACATTAATTCCCTGCAAAAATAAAAATTTTAAGCGTCTGCAGTACCATCAAACTAATTAAATTATGGACTATTATGTTACATAACCTGCCATTTGTCTAGAGACCATCTATTTAACATTTTTACCCTTTTCCAGGGGGAGAAGTGTGCCATAGTTCTGAAAAATAAATGTTTGCATAGAATATTTTTAACTCCCTCTACTACTGTATATATATTTCTAAAGGTACTATTGACAGGAAATTTTCACCACATATCAGTAAAAACCCATGCAATCCATACATACAAATAAACCAGAACAAATAAGTTCAGAAATTAAGTTCTGTGTAATAAAATGGAATGACACAGGGAAAAGGTATTAAACACGCTAACTGAAATGTATTTAATACTTCGTACAACATCCCTTGTTGGTAATGACAGCTTCAAGACGCCTCCTGTATGGAGAAACTAGTCGCATACATTGCAAATCTTGAGGGTTCCATGTACTTTTTCTATGAACTCTGATCTGTAGTTCTTTCCATAGATTTTCTACACTGTATTGGATTCAAGTCAGGTGATTGGCTGGGCCATTCTATCAGCTGTATCTTCTTTCTTTGAAACCAATTGAGAGTTTCCTTGGCTTTGTGTTTGGGATCGTTGTCTTGCTGAAATGTCCATCCCCGTTTCATCTTTAATATCCCGGTAGATGGCAGCAGTTTTTTTTATCAAGAATGTCTTGATACATTTTTCCATCCATACTTTCCTCAATGAAATCAAGTTTGCCTGTACCGTATGCTGAAAAAAAGCCCCAACACCATGATTTTCCCACCCCCAACATTACTGTTAGTATGGTGTTTTTGGGGTGATGTGCAGAGCCATTCGACCTCCAAACATGTGCATTACTCATTGTTTTCTTTAAAACAGTTGTACCTGCTAATTTCACGTCTTTCTAAAGCTCTCCACTAGTGGTCATTGGTTCTTGGACAACTTTTCTGATAGTTCTTTCCACTCCTCTGTCAGAAATCTTGCAAGGAGCACCTGGTTAATGGTGAAATTATGTTCTTTCCACTTTCGGATTAAGGCCCCAACAGTGCTCATTGGAACATTCAGAAGTTTAGTAATCCTTCTGTAACCAATGCTATCGGTATGTTTTGCAACAATAGGAATGCAAAGGTATTGGGGGGATCTTTGCTTTTACCCATCATGAGATGTTTCTTGTTTCTTGTGTGACACCTTGGTAAAGAGACACCTTTTTATAGGCCATCAGTTGAGACTGAACCAGATGATAATACTGCTTTTGTGTGTTAGGTAAAAGTTTGGTAAGAGACGATTTGCACTTTTCAGTCTGTTACAGCTTGACAAATGTGCTATCTCCATTACAAATGCTACATTTACCGAAGGTGCGCTCCCGTCTCATACTTTATTCTGAGCATGGGCGGGTTTCTAAGCATACACACAAATGTGTTTCTCGTCGAAAACCAGCCTGACGAGGAACACGATGGGGAAATTGAGACTCCCGACGAGGAAAAAGAGAACTTGTTCTCTTTTTTTCTCGTCGCGTTCCACGTCAGTTTTCTCAATGAAAAACATACACATGACCGTTTTCCTGGGCAAAAAAGCTCTGCCACCAAGTTTCTTGATGGATTCTGCCAAGGAAAACGGTTGTGTGTGCGAGGCCTAAGACAGGAAGTGTGTTGCTGGTGGGATCAGCAGGTTATCAGCAGGTTATAATAAAAGAAGATTTAAAAAAAAGAAAACAAATGTAGCCAAAAATGAAAAAAACAGGCAGGCATGTTTCCTTTACAATAAAATAAACCTACCTGCCTGCTCACAGTCTTTTTTTTTTTTAGAAAGTGCACTGAGTTATGCTTGTTTTCTGGGTCCTGTATGCTGGGATGACTATACTCCAACACATGCACAGAATTGATGTCATCCTGCATCGCCAAATGAAGATGGCTGCAACCTGTCTTCTGAAAGCCAGGTAGAAGATGTCAGTACCGATGAGGAACCTCTGACTGTTGAAGAAAAGTTTGTCGTGGGTGGTTGCGCTTACTCATCCCTCCTTACCTGGCCTGCCCGGTTGCATGCTCGGATAAGGGTCTTATATGGATTTGGGGGGACCCCACGTTGTTTTTTTAAAACAAGGAAAAAAGGTTATTATCCAAGATTTTACAATACATGGCCCCATCCATTGGCCTCTCAATGCGTTAAAGTTAGTCTGTTTTGGCCTGTTTCCACCTCTGTGCTTGACTGTAGGGATGGTGTTCTTACGGTCGAGTTAATGCCAAAAGAGCTCAATTTTGGTCTCATCTGACCACAGTACTTTTTCCCAACCCTTCTCTGAATCATTTAGATGTTTGTGGGCATTACTGTATTTGTGCCTTCTTGAGGAGGGGGACTCGCTGTGTTCGGAAGAAGAAAAATGCTGACTATGACCCTACATCCCTACAGTCAAGCATGGAGGTGGAAACATTATGCTTTGGAACTGTTTCTCTGACAAAGGTAGAGACCGACTTTGCTGCATTGAGGGGCCAATTGATGGGGCCATGTATTGTAAAATCTGGAAGAGAATATTCTTCCCTCAGCCAGAACACAGAGGATTTGGTCATAGATGTGTCTTTTAGCATGATAATGACCCAAAATATATCGCCAAAGCAACAAAGGAGTGGCTCAAGAAGAAGCACATTAAGGTCATGGAGTTGCCTAACCAGTCTCCAGACCTTAATCCTTTAGAGTTTCCAAGTAAAAGCCAAGAAACCTTCAAGGGTAACTCCACTTTCATGGGGGTAAAAAATAGAAAATAAAGAAAAAATAATATAGCACATCTAATTGCGACACTAATAATTTTGTAATAAAATGTTATTACTTTACAATCTTTTCAATCTGCAGTCGCTGTAATTTTCTGAGAATGCATTGCAATATTGCTACCTGGAGTTCTTCTGTACACAGCGTGTGTACTAATCACTCCTCAGAAACATTATTTCCTGCTTGTGTGATTGGCTCACCAATTTCCCCAGAAGTCTGCCTAAGATACAAGTCAGATTTCAGGCATCCCCTGCAACAAAAATGTCATTTTTGGGGAGATACTTTTAATAGGATTATGTCTAAAGGGATGCAGGTCCAGAAGATTTCCTCCTTAGTGTCCTGCACCTGACAATTAATTATGACTACTCCCATTAACCACTTAAGACCCGGACCAATATGCTGCCAAATGACCAAAGGGGTTTTTGCGATTCGGCACTGCGTCGCTTTAACAGACAATTGCGCGGTCGTGCGACGTGGCTCCCAAACAAACTTTGCGTCCTTTTCTTATCAGAAATAGAGCTTTCTTTTGGTGGTATTTGATAGCCTCTGCGATTTTTATTTTTTGCGCTATATACAAAAATAGAGCGACATTTTTGAAAAAAAATCAATATTTTTTACTTTTTGTTATAAGAAAAATCAATAAACTACATTTTAGTCAAACATTTAGGCCAAAATTTATTTAGCCACATGTCTTTAGTAAAAAAAAAATCGCAATAAAAAAAAATTAGCTACCTAGCGGGAACAGCGACCAGAAAAATGATCGCTTAGTGACGCTGGCAATAGGGAGTGAAAGGGTTAACTAGGGCAGTGATCAAGGGGTTAAAACTTTATTAGTGGGGGTACAGGGCTACCCTGAACCTAACACTAGCTGACTTTTACACTGCCTGTCACACTGACATTAAATACAGTAATCATACATGTATGATTACTGCATTCAGTGACACTGTGACAGGGGGGAGGGGGGGGCGATCGGGGGGATTAAATGTGCCTGTGTGTAGTGCATTGTTGGTGCAGGACTTGCTGTGTGGTGATCTCTCCTCAGCGGTGGTTGAAAAAACCGCAGAGGGAGAGATCACGTCGCTTCCTCCTTCCTGTGTTTACACAGGAGGAGGAAGTGACAGGGCGGTCGGGCGAGCGCATTGGCTGAGAGCGATCCGGAGGGGGTGGACAAAAACGAATAGCCGCCCACTCTTGTCGGATCGCTCCTGCAGCCACGTGGACCGCTGCATGTACGGGGGGGTCCGATCGGACCCCCGATCCCCCCCAAGGCACCAACGTATATATACGTTGATGTGCCTGTCTGTGCCATTCTGCCGACGTAAATGTACATGCGGCGGTCCTTAAGTGGTTAAGCTGGGTTCACACTATACTACACAACAGCAGTACAACGTTCATCCTACTTTGCTCTGCAACATCTGTCCTACATTGGTCCTACATTGATCCTACATTGGTCCTACATCCATCTGACTTTCATGAACAGGATACTACTTTGAACCGACTTTGTGATAGTCTGACTTGTTCTTTGACCAATCAAAACAATCCCAGAGTGAGATAAATTCCTTTTACTGCTGCTGTAATCACATGTCGAATGTCTGATAAGGACAAGGCTCCTACTTTGGTCGGACCAAAGTAGTACAGGGAGCGTTTTCAAAGTCGGACAGACTTGTGTCGGATCAGTTAAGACGGCTCCCATAGGGAAACATGGATTTTCTTTTCACACATCATGCGACATGAGCTCCCAATGTAGGAGCGTTTGTAGGACAAGTGTGAACCCAGCCTGAGATCCCACAGAAGCACAGACAGGCACACGTGGATTTCTTCAGAATAACAAAAGGTAGGAATCTGCAACAAATGTTTGTTATAATTCTTGCAATGTACATCAATCACCCAGAGGGGAATGTTTTTTTCTCAACAAAAGTGAAGTAACACTTTAAGTATTTAGAGAAAAGTGGACCAAAATCCCTCCTGAGATTTGTGCAAACCTTGTCACTAGCTACAAGAAACGTTTTACCTCTGTGCCTGCCAACAAGGGTTTCTCCACCAAGTCCCAAGTCATGTTTTGCTTAGGGATCAAATACTTATTTTACCCACTGAACTGCAACTCAGTTTGTAACATTTGTATCTTGTGTGTTTTCCAGATTTTTGGTTGATACTCTGTCTCTATCATTTAAAATACACCTATGATATTAGACCCTTAATTTCTTTGTAAATGGGGTAAATTACAAAATCTGCAGGGGTTTTCCACACTGTATACAAAGCTTGATTAATAAGTACTGTATTTTCAACTTTATTGCAACAGTACTGTATCAGCTATGTATGCTTGGACTTGGGGAAGGCCTTATGTAAGGAGTGTTGCATGTTTCAAAATGTTGTCACGTTTTTGTAGGATTGTAATTATACTCATTTGATATACATTAACCACATCAATACCAAACACTTACTTACACTTTGTACCTAAACAATGGCCCAGATTCAGAGAGAATTAGATTCTCGTAGCGTATCAGAAATACACTACGCCGCCGTTTTTTACCTGGCTCTACGTGGAATCCAGGTAGATTTTGTCCAGTAAACGACGGCGGCGTAGTGTATTTCTCCCGTCGCAATCCATCTGCGCGAGTAGGGGGCGTGAAGCATTTAAAATAGGCGCGTTCCCGCGGCGATCGAACTGCGCATGCTCCGTTCGCAAATTTCCCGCCGTGCATTGCGCGAAATCACGTCGTTACGTCGTAGTAGCGTCGTTTACGTACATTCCTATTCCCGAACGAGTTACGGTAAAAAAAAAATAATAATTTCAAATCGACGCGGGAACGACGGCCATACTTTACATGGGTTACGCACTGTTAGACCAGCAAAAAGCTCCTCTAACATTACGTAGCCAAAAAATGACGTAGGCGATTGCGAGGGACACTCGTACCTTCGTGGATCGCCGTAAAAACAAATTTGCATATCCCGACGCATGAAAACGACGCGAACTCCTCCCAGCGGCCGCAAAAATATCGCAGCGTAGATCCGAAGGCTTACGAAGACGTAAGCCTCTTGAATCGAAGCCGCCGTATCATGGTTTGAGGATTCAAACTAGTGATACGGCGCGCAAAATTTGAAATTACTCCTGTCTAACACCAGTTAGACAGGCGTAATTGCTCTGTGAATCTGGGCCAATGTTTTTATAATTTTGTTCCCACAAATAGAGCTTTGTTTTGGTGATATTTGATCACTTCTGGGGTTTTTATTTTTTGTGCAGCAAATAAAAAAAGACAGACAATTTTGAATAAAATCTTTCTTTGTGTCTTTGTGTTAATTTTTTTTGTAAATAAGTATGTTTTCTCCGTCACTGACGGGCACTGATGAGGCAGCACTGATAAGGCGGCACCGATGAGGTGGCACCAATGATGTGGCACTGATGGTGGGCACTGCTAGGCTGCACTGAGGGGCACTGATAGGCAGCACTGATAGGTGGCATTGGTATGCAGCACTGATGTGCATTGATAGGCAGCACTGATGAGCACTCATAGGCAACACTTATGGGCACTGAAATGCTGCACTAATGGGCACTTATGGGGTGCACTGATATGTGGCACTGATGGGCATTGATAGGTGGGCACTGATAGGTGGCACTGATGGACATTCATGGGTGGCACTGATAGACACTGATAGATGGCACTGCTGAGCATCACTGATGAGGAGACATCTGGCAGGCATTAGTAGTGGGCACTGACTGTCACCATTTATGGGCACAGATTGGCATATTTCAGGCATTGTGTGATATCACTGATGGCCATGGGGGGTATACCTGGTCATCCATGTGTGGTGGGCATCCCTGGGGGTCCTGGTGGCCTCTCTGATGGTCAAGTGAGGGCATCAACGGGGGGCTGCGCTGAGAAAACAATCAGCGCAGACCCCCCTGTCAGGAGAGCCATTGATTGGCTCTCCTCTACTTGTGTCTGTTAGACGAGAGTGAGGAAAAGCCGATAAACGTCTCTTTCTGTTTACACTGTGATCAGCTGTCATTGGACATGGCTGACCACGTGGTAAAGAGCCTCCATCAGAGACACTTGAACAAAATCGGTGTAGTGGTGTGTCAGACTGACACACCGCACCACCGATTGCCGCACGATCGGACATGATAGGATGCCCAGTAATGAAAGCTGAACCACCGTCCAGCTGTCATTTTGCTATAAGGGAAGTAGTTAAAGTGGATGTAAACCTTCACGTAAACCCAGTGAGGAGATCAGCCTCAGACCTCAGATGTTACACAGAGATGAAACAAATCTCCCTACATATGTTTTACATGTATATGTGCTGTCTTCAGCTTTATATACTGTTTAGAAAATTCAGATCAGGTTAGAGATTTTCTCTTTCTGGTTTTTACTGCAGAGAACCCTGGGCATACAGCTAAGACAGCAGATTGGAGGAACCCAATCTCCTCCTAGGTAGCGACTTTCAGCTCTGATCGTTTAATAGTTCAGGGCTTTTCTAATCTATTTATAGCATTCTCCCCAACACAAAGCTCAGGCTGCTTTTATCATATGTGATGGAGGACTTGTCAGGAGTTATCAGGCTGATAACAGAAGAACGGAGCAGAAGACAGTGACGGAACATAGTGCTTTGAAGAGAGATAACAAAACACTGCAGATAGACGTGCCCAGCTCAAATTTCATGAATCGGGTTTTCATCCACTTTAAATTGGATTGAGAAGATGCATAAAATAAATTGTGAGCACTTACCGAACTAGACAAGTAGTTTTTTTTATGAACATCTTTATTTTGTATTTTTCAGAAGTCCGTGTTGCAGAACAACCTGTAATTTTCATCTCTAAAGGCTTTAACAAACATTGACAGCACCCTGATCAGAATTAAATATGCTCTATTTTATTATTAAAGCACATTGTCAGCACTTAAATTTACTGAATGCTGATATACTGTAAATGCAGTGTAGAACCCTGTCACACATGTGCTATCTTTTCAAAAATAATCACTTTGTTTATCTGGGTATCTGTCACTATCCAATTTTATGTATCACTTGACAGTTTGTATGCAGTCAGTTTCTATAAAGGGCATCTGAGAACCTTTAATTTCTCCTGTGTCACACAAATTGTTCTAGCCTACAGCTCAAATGAAAGCAGCTCAACGTTCAAAACCATAATATAGAAAAAAACACAAGAATAATTCATTGTTAAATACATTTAAAGCTACAATATAAGCATTATTTTTATACAGTTTTTATCTCATTAGAATTTTATCCTTAAAATGTTAAATTCACAAATATATATTCTAATGGTGTGTAATTATTACTATTATATTGCTTTAAAAAAAAGTTAAATTTTCTGCTGTCTCAGCAAAAACCTATGAAAACTGACTGTTTAGAGTTAGACAGTAGCAATAACACGTGGTCATTTTTGTGTTCTTTTTTTTTATGTACAGTGCAGTGTTGCCAACCTACCAGATTGAAATTTACTGGCACAACACCCAAAATTTACTGGCAAAGCCAAATCTTTACTGGCATTTCTAAAACTTACAAAATTACAGTTTTAAGTGCAAATTGCAGTATATAGGCTACAAACATGTGCAATATGCAATTAGCAATGTGATTAAGCTGGATATTCAAAATAGTATGTAAGTAGCTCAAAGGCAGGATTTAGGAGGGCAAGAAATTAGAATGGGCAGGCACACACACAAAACGGACTCTTTTAGAGTGACACTGACAGCAGTGTGCAGCAGCACAGATGATGATGACACCTCACTGACACGACACATCCCGTCATGAGTCACAGTGACAGTCTCTCTCCATGCCAGCTGTTTCCTACAGTCCACTCCAGTCCAAACATCACTGACATTGCAACTCCTGGCGTGTCTTGCTTCCACCGCAAAGACCCACATACTAGGCTCTGGCCGCTCTGCTTGGCTCCCTTGCACCATGACATCGCACAACACGTTCAGGCACTGCCTCCGCCAGACCTAACCTCCACCGCCGCATGAACAAACTATAGCAGGCACATAGATGGTCTTGGCTGGCTGCAGACCGGAACTGTGCATGTGTAGATCCAAGCCAAGTGTTACAGCCATATTTTTTACTGCCAACTTTTTTCTGTATCTGATAGGACAAATGTGCCTATTTTTTACTGGCTGCCAGTAAAAATGCTGATGGTTGGCAACACTGTACCTAAAAAAAGAAACAAAACGTGTTTGTGACTCTGTGGATGGCCAAAACATCATCACTTTGGTCAACCTCTAATATTTTCCATTTTCAAATGAAGCAGCTAATGATAGTAATGAGCTTATAGAAATGTATAGGGAAATCAGTGGGAGGGCATGTTTTGACACATAAAGAATTGTTGAAGCTTGGCCTAACCAGAATAATCTGTTATTTGGGCGTAGCAGATACACTTGAGGCCCGATTCAGACCTTTCCATTCACATTACCATAATAACATTAACATTAACCAATACCATATCCAATGTGTCTACAACCTGTTTCCAGTAAAGATATAATTTAGGGCAGGGCCATAGTAAATTAATTAAGCCCCCGTAATCCCTTTTTTCATTTATGACATTGAGACTCTGTGCTGTACCACATCTTATAGAGCCTCAGGGGAGTATAATGAGAGCGTAGGAGAATATAGCATTGGCATAGTTTCTGAGCCACATTTAGGGAGCAGGTTACTACAGTCTGATACACCTCCTCCCATTGTTCACCCGGCATCAGTCCCAGGTCTGTCTCCCAAAGCAAAGTTGCCTTGTTAGAGTGACCTTTATGGAATTCGAATATTCCCTTTTTTTATTTTCAACTAATGTTAAAATTGTTGAGCAATCAGCAGAAGCACATCAGTATGGTGCCTTTTACAAAAAAATCCAATACTTTAGGAGAAGGTATGGCTGAGAACTCTGATTCCTGTGAGGCCGTTTACACACGATCGTTAAAAAAATCGATGAAAACGGACTGAAGGACCGCTTCATCGATCCAAACCGATCGTGTGTGGGCCCCATCGGTCAGTTATCCTTCGGTCAGAAAAAAGAGAACTTGCTTTAAAATTTGACCTATGGACGCCTAACCGATCGTTAGTATGCAAAAGCATCAGTTAAAAGGCCGCTCATGCTCAGAATCAAGTCGACGCATGCTTGGAAGCATTGAACTTCGTTTCTTTCAGCACGTTGTTGTGTTAAAACATGCAAACGTCACCGCGTTCTAACACAATCGTTTTTTTAACTGATGGTGTGTAGGCACATCAGATCATCAGTTAGCTTCAACGGTTAACCGATGAAAACAGTCCTTGGGACCGTTCTCATCGGATGGACTGATCTTGTGTACGCGGCCTCACTGATATCTGCACATAACTATTTAACATGGTTGTGCCGACGGTAAATTTATATTGCATCGTATTAAGTTATATTCTAAAAACTGACAAACTTTACAAAACATGAACATTTTTTTTATTAAAATGTAGCTTACTTTCTTATTGACAAATTCTATTAATTATTACTATTAGGGTTAAGAAGGTTCAAGCAGGCTGCAATCAATAGCGAAACCATGGAAAGTGTAATGCCTGGTACACACGATCGGGTTTCCCGGCTGACATTTTACCGCCGGGAAACACGAAGGGAAAGCTGAGAACTGGCAGCTTTTCCCCCCTACACGCGGCCATTTTTCCTGACAGGAAAACTGCCATGAGAGCTTTGGCCAAGAAACCCGGCCATGTGTATGCTCCCCCGCAGGCTTTCCCCATATGAAAAATGCTGTGTTAAAACTGTGTCCCTTTAACTGACAATTGCGTGGTCGTGCGACGTGGCTTTCAAACAAAATTGACGTCCTTTTTTTCCCCACAAATAGAGCTTTCTTTTGGTGGTATTTGATCACCTCAATTTAGGGCGATATGTATTCCTTTACATATTTTTGGTAAAAAACCCTGCAATAAGCGTGTATTAATTGGTTTGCGCAAAAGGTATAGCGTCTGCAAAATAGGAGAGTTTTAGGATAATAGTTTTATGGCATTTTTTTCTATTAGTAATGGCGGCGATCTGCATTTTTTATCATGACTGCGACATTATGGCGGGCATATGGGACACTTTGGACCCTATTTTGTCATTTATACAGCGATCAGTGCTAAAAAAAATGCACTGTTACTGTGTAAATGACACTGGCAGGGAAATGGTTAACCACTTGGGGGCGGGAAGGTGTTCTGTCCACCAGATTTCTATGCTGATTATCTGTATCTGTGCTGTTAAAATTACATGTAAGGTTTGTAATTTACATAAGACAATCCTATGTGGAGTGCAGGCTCCATCTAGTGTTCTTTTTTTGGTATAGCTGCAGTTGTTCTGTTTATTTGATTTCTGTATGTGTAGTTAAGGAAGTTGTTTGTAAGTAGGGAATTCTGGGTAGAATCTTCTCAGGAAGTGAACCAGCCACCATTCTTTGAGAAGATACTGCAGAAAGCAAGACATGTATTTCTCAATTATATCACTGTCACCATCACCCCTTAGAGAACTTAAAAAGTATGTTTTTACTATGTCACCCTATATAGTAGATTGTTGTTTTTGTAATGTATGCAATATTGTACTTATTGTACTGAAGTTTATAGGATAAGAAGGTTTAGCTATCTGTCCTAGAGACAGAATCGAATGAGTTAAGTGTGTCCTAGGGAGTGATTCTAACTGGGCTAGGATGGCTGGGGGCTGGGCTACCAGTGACATGACATGATCACTGCTCCCAATGACAGGCAGCATTAGATCAGTGTCCTGTCACAAGGCAGAACAGGGAAATGCCTGTACGTTGCTTTGCACAGCCGTGCCATTCTGTTGATGTATATATAAAGGAGGTGGTCGGCAAACGATTAACTTATTGTCCAAATTTGGCCATATGGTCATTTGGTGGGGATGGTGGGGGAATTCCCCCGGTTGCAGCTGATTAGGTAGCTCTGGTACCAAAGCAAACAGCCGGAGGGATCCAAAACCTGAGGACAAAGAGTCAACTCACTGGATCTAGAATGCTCTAATTGCATTTGGGGAGATGCTGGGTCTTCCGGAGAAGCTGCATGCTACTTGGCTCTTATGATCTGCCTGCATGCCAGTTCTGACAGTGGATGGATACTAGCCTGGCTGCGGATACATTTCCATCTACCTCTGAGTAACTTTTCTTCCCTAGTTGTGTCCAGGAACACAGGGAATTGTGGGAAATTTAATTAAAAGAGGCCTGTGCTTGCACCTAAGCATACTGAGTAAATATGCCCTTCACTAAAGTGCCAAATAAGAAAGTTTAAATGCTTATGTAGCACCTGTGTACTTTCAGTCCAGGTGCTATTTCAAATTTAGAGGGGGATGAGAGAGTTACCTAGCTCTCATCCAGGTAATTTGCACAAATTCAGCTTTGTTCTAGCTGGGCTGTGCTATCAGTCTATTCTGTGTTCCTGGGGTGCCTTTCCACCCCGGGGCGTCATGTGGCGGCAGTGGAGTTTAGGTAGGAGCGCCTTCTTGTCAGCAGCCAATCAGAGGGTTTTTTCCCTCACGGGGCATGCTGGGAGGATACTTCTAGAGAAACGCCATTTTGGGCGGGGGTGTGCACACATCACAGGCCCTAGCGATTGTCTACCAGGCCAGGGCGCACATGCCACATGTTATCTTTATTTCCAGGACCAGGTTGGCCCGGAGCGACTGAATCTGGGATGGGACCCAGTGACTTATTGGGTCCCCTCCATCCTGAGAGAAGATCCCAAGCGAGTTGTGCTGTTCGGTGGGGAGTCAGTCTGAGGAAAGCCCGGAGGCAGGCGATCCAATAGGGCCTAGACAAGCCATCGGGGATCGAGGTGACTGGACACTGGGAGTTTGTCTAATGGCAACCTGTCAGTCGGTGACCGAAACCAAGAACTATCTGAAGGAGATTCAGGGAACTACTTTCATTGAGAAAAAATGGACTCCATTAAACTGCGTTCCAGAGCAAGGGCCTGTGGCAGAGGTTCCACTCCTATTTCTATTTGAGCCAAGTCTGTGGCAGAGACTATTTTTCCTTTTCAAGGTTCTGAGTGATACCCTGGTGTCCAGGTACACTACACCCACTCCGGCTGGAGTGGCGACGAAGCAAAGATATCGTTGAAACAGGACTGCTTGTCTACCTCAAGTTGATCGTTTGCCGTGTTTGGCAAGAGAATAAAAGCACAGAAAACGACACCCTGCTGTTTGGATATTCCGTGATTGCTCACATCACCTTATCATCATCATACCCCAAATCTATCCAATGGCTCCTGAGGGGGTAGCGCTAAACTTATTTTAGGAACACCTTTGAAATAAATACACAGTGGTGCTGATAACAAATGGTAAACCTTTAGCACATTTGCATATTTTGCTATTACTGTTCCTTTCATTTACTCAAGTAGATCATTTGAAAGCAATAAAAACTGGTTTAAAAGATGAATATGTGTCTTTTCCAGCCAGCAAAATAATTATTTTTTCTGTCATTAACTCCATTGTAAGCGGTAACATTAGCAAGGTAAGGAAAATTACATCTGGTTGATATAAATAGAAAGCAAAATGTAAAATATTTATTGCATTTCACAATGTTCTTCCTCTATAATGATTGCACAGAGATAGTTCAATTTCACAGCAGCCATATCCTCTGCCCTACAGATATTGTTTTAAATGCTACTTAACATCTGTACATTCCCTAGCGATGTGGAGTCAAATGACTCATTCAGACATTGTAGCGTAGAAGTTGACAGGAAGTAGGCTTTGTCCTCTATCTCACAAAAAAAAGGTTACTGGTGACGGTGAGCTCACCAGAAATTGTTTTCATTGATTTATGCATCCTACTCTTAATATACCTCCTATTATAGCTTTATTTTGACATCTATAGGATACATTTACCATTTATCTGAACAAAATGAAATTATCTGGTGCTATAAATCACACAAAATTCTCCCAGAATGACTTTTTCTCAGGGAAAACCCAGTTATGATGATGACTTGAAAAGAGACATACAGAAATATCACCATGGTTACTAAAATAAACATATTTTTTTTTTATAGATTTGTAGCTGACACTTTTTCTTGTGCAACTCCTAGATGTCTTAAGAATAAACCTTAAAAAAGAAAAAAAAAAAAAAAAGGAATAAATCTTTTATCATATTCAAAGTCACAAATTGGGAAGTGAGAATTGACCATGTATCTCTATAGCAACGTACTATATTCATATAAATGAAGTCTTCAGGGGTAGAAAGGAGTACAGTCCATCATTATCCCTTCTTAGCCTAGAAACAAACTCACATTTTTTACTTTTGCTTCCCTTTTCTTTTCTTCAGCATAATTATACATCAGGAAACTTGTAGAATAGAAAGTTAACCATCTGCACCATTATAAATCTAAAATTTTAAGCTAGATAACTCTATATTTTATTTTGTATTGATATTTTTTTAAGCAGTAGTGCTGCAATTTTATGAATATGATTTTTCTTCATGTATTACATCTTCCTGAGGTTTTAAAGCTTGAGTTACAAAATATGTTTCCTAGTAAACCATACACTAACATTTAACTACTTCCATACCGGGCCTATTCTGGCACTCCTCTCCTACATGCAAAAAATCATCATTTTTGTTGCTGGAAAATGACTGAGAACCCCCAAACAATATACAAATGTTTTTTTTAGCAGACACCCTAGGGAATAAAATGGCGGTCAGTGCAACTTTTTATCTCTCACGGTATTTGCGCAATAATTTTTCAAACACTTTAAAAAAAAAACGGTTTCATGAATAAAAAAATAACAAAACAGTAAAGTTAGTCCAATTTTTTTGTATAATGTGAAACATGATGTTACGCCGAGTAAATAGATACCTAACATGTCACGTTTTAAAGTTGCGCACACTCATGGAATGGCACCAAGCTTCAGTACTTAAAAGTCTCCATACAGGTTAGCAGTTTAGAGTTACAGAGAAGGTCTAGTGCTGGAATTGTTTCTGGCACTCTAACGCATGTGGCGATACCTCACATGTTTGGTTTGAACGGTGTTTACATATGTGGGCGGGACTTACGTGTGTGTTCGCTTCTGAGCGCAAGCTAATGAGGACAAAGGCGTTTTACTTTTTTTTTTACTTAAAATAAGACCCCACATCTCTCCTTCAGGCTGGAAAGCATGTGAAAAAAAATTCACCAATCTCGTACCGACAGCCGCGATGGTGGCTTTGTTTACTTCCGGGTACCCAGGCGTGACGTCATAATGTCGCACCCAGGTACCCGGAAGTGAAAAAAGCCACAATCGCAGCTGTCGGTATGAGATTGGTGAATTTGGACCATCTGGTCACCAGTCAATTCTATGCTTCCTATCCGGCGCTGGCATATCATTTCTCCGGGTCCCCGATGGCACGGGAGAGCCCGGAGAAGCACCAGATGGCGGTGTCTATAAGAATGATCAAGTGGCGGAACTGCAGGCTGAAAAGATGGATATCTGAATATCTGAGTAGCCCTGCCAATGCTCATTGCACAAGCATGTTTCACTGTTATCACCATCAGCAAATCCACTCCTAGAAATGCCATTCAACCATCAACTTGTAATGGGATTGTGCACCGCATAAGAACATACCTAAAATATAAAATAAACACACAACAAGGATTGTGGAAAAGTTAAGGCCGTGGCCCCTTTATTGGGTTTAAAACAATTTTAATTATGAAGTGAACTTTAACCTTTAAATACTTAATCACCGCCCCATAGCTGAATTACGGCTACAGGGCAGTTCCTTAACTCTGGGAGGATGTCCATGGACGTCCTCCCAGAGAATCGTTCCTGTGCGCCCCCTGGGGCACACACACGGAAACATCCGTGCTTGCCGCGTTCACGGACCCGGAGCAACACGGATCGCGGTAAAGGGCCAACGGCCCTTTACTACATGATCGCTCCGTCCAATGACGCAGCGATCACAAATGTAAACAAAGCAGAGACAAGGGGTCATTACAAGTTCAATGCTCTCCTTTCCTCACACCGATGCAGCGTGAGAGGAGGGACATCTGTGACAACTGTAAGTGTATTATTGTCATTAGCAGTGCTCCAGCAGTGCCCAACAATGCCACTATAGTGCCATCTGTGCCACATCTGTGCCACCTGTGCCACACCAGTGCCACCAGAGCCACACCAGTGCCACCTGTGCCCATCAGTGCTCATTTGTGCAACTGAAGTGCCACATCAGTGCTGCCAGTGCCCATCAGTGCCACCAGTGTGCTAATCAGTGCCACCAGAGCCACACCAGTGCCACCTTTGCCCATCAGTTCCACCTGCGCCACATCAGTGCCACTTGTGCCCACCAGTGCCCACCAGTACCGCCTGTGTGCTAATCAGTGCCACCAGAGCCACACCAGTGCACACCAGTGCCACCTTTGCCCATCAGTTCCACCTGCGCCACATCAATGCTGCCTGTGCCCACCAGTGCTGCCTGTGTGCTTATCAGTGCCACCAGAGCCACACCAGTGCCACCAGAGCCACACCAGTGCCACATTTGTCCATCAGTTCCACCTGTGCCACTGCAGTGCCACATTAGTGCCTCCTGTGCCCATAAGTGCCACCTGTGTGCTAATCAGTGACTCTAGAGCCACAGCAGTCCAACCAGAGCCACAACAGTGCACACCAGTGCCACCTTTGCCCATCAGTTCCACCTGCGCCACTGCAGTGCCACCTGTGCCCACCAGTGCCACCTGTGCCCACCAGTGCCAGCACAGTGTTCTGCAGTGCAGCCTCAACAGCCACCAGTATAGCAAAAAAATATTTTACCAGCGAGGACGCCTACTAGCATCTATGCATGACCGATGAGAGCAGCTGGGAGCTCTCTGAGTCTCAGTCCGATTTGGATTCAGCCTATGAACCTGTTACAAGCAGTGGGTCTGATACAGAATCAGAAGAGGAACGTGTGCCCGTGAAAAGAAGGCATTCTGGCGTTGAGCAGCAGCCTACTAGCAGCAGCAGTGCCGTCCATCTCGCGAGCAGTGCCGTCCACCTCAAGCGCAGTGCCACTGCAACAAAAGCTGGGCACCAGTAGGGTGTCATCTTGGCCCCAAAGGGATAGGGGCTATGCCAGCCTTCCCTATGGCTTTCAAAACCCCCTGTGGCTTCCCCCTTATTACGGAGCAGCAAATATCCCCCTTTCACCGCCCAGCCAGGTGTCCAGGTGAACACTGATGATTTTGTCATGCTTGATTTTTTTTCATTTGATTTTTACCGAAGAATTACTATCATTCATTGTGGCACAGTGCAACCTCTACGCACAGCAGTACATAATAAGCAACCCTGGTTCCAGTTATGCCCTGTCCCTTTGAGTGGAGAGAACTAACCATAGAGGAATTCAAAATATTCTTAGACCTAACTTTTAATATGGGTCTAACTTTTAATAAGCCATCCACCACATGCCAGTCTTCTCATCCCTTATGCCCAGATCAAGATACCTAATGAGTATGCGGTTCCTCCACTATACTGTAATGATAACACCCAGTGCCCTCCCCGAAATGACCCAGCTTTTGACAAACTATTTAAAATTCGGCCACTCCTAAATTATTTCTCTGAAAAATGTCCCCAATTATATATCCCCGAACAGAATATCTCCCTGGATGAGTACCTTGTAAAATTCTCAGGCAGGCTGGGCATCAAACAGTTTATCCCCAGCAAAAGAGCCCGATATGGGGTTAAACTGTATAAACTTTGTGACTGAGAAACGGGGTACATCTACGCATTCCAGGTGTATGAAGGGAAGGACTCCCAACTGCATCCCCCTGAATACCTCGGAGCCAGCAGAAAAGTGGTCTGATAGCTTATCTATTGACTCCTTGGAAAGGGATACCACCTTTATGTGGATAATTTTTATGCCAGCTTGCCCCTCTTCCGCAATCTTTACCGGAGGGCATGTGGCACAGTAAGAGCCAATAGAAACGGCTTTCCGCAAAAACTTGTCAATGAAAGGCTACGACGAGGGGAGACGGCATCTTTGCGGAACCAGGAGCTATTGGCTGTCAAGTGGAGGGACAGATGAGACATCCACATGCTCACAGCGATCTATAATGACACCTACGTGGAAGTCCCCCAAAGAAACAGCCTAATTCACAAACCATCTTGTGTCTATGAAATGCCGAGTGTGCTCCAGAGGAGGAGTCAGAAGAGACACCACGTATTTTTGTCCCAACTGTCCTTCCCAACCAGGCCTCTCTATAGTTGTTTCCCCCGTTACCATACTGCTCAACATTATTAGGGAAGTATGGTAAACAAAATTCTAATTTCCTGTCATACCTCTGCCTTCTCTGGAACTGACCCTAGCCTATTATACAACCACGCTTCTGCCTAGCGCTTAACTGTACCTACCTCTGCCTGCTCTGGAACTGACCCTGGACAGTTTGACCACATTTTTTGCCTGCCTCTTGTATTGATATTTTACCCTGCTATGCTAGTGGGAACACAGGGGTCTCACATATGTTTTGTTTTTCTGGATGAAGAAAAACAATTTTTTAGTTTTCTCATTTCCAGATTTTGGTCTGGAGACTCGGAGGCTTCAAAGAGATTTGGGTGGAAGAAGCCTCTACCCCTGTCCCCATTCTTTCCTGGCCTGCTACTTGGACCGTTCCTGCTTACTACCAGGACCAATATTTTGGCACTGCTGGCAATGTCTCTACCTGCACTGACCCTGGACTGTATATGGACAGTATCCCTGCCTGTACTGACTATGGACAATATTCCTGTCTGCTGCCTGGACAATTCCATTCACTGTCGCTGACCACGTCCCTGCCTGCTGCCTGGATCAGGGCTCTCCTCCTGTGGACATTTGCACTACTAAAACCACAGGTAATCTTTTGTTTACCCTTTACCCAGCAGAATGTATTTTAGGGTGTAATTCTAGGTATGTACATGCTGTGTTAGAAATACGAAGGGTCTTCAAAAATATGATATATTGTAAGGAAATTGGATGCATAATTTATGTCCCTAGAACACCTGATGCGTTTTCATTTTTTTCCACAGTTTCCAAAAACTTCTGGAAAAAAATTAACAGTTCAAAAGACTCATTATGCCTCATAGAATATACATTGGTTGTGTTAGCTTTCCAAAATGGGGTCATTTTCTGGGCGTTTCCATTGTCCTGGTGCTGCAGGGTCTTCAAAACTGTAATAGGTGGTTGAGAAATGAGATGATTGAGATGTGTAATTTATGCTTGTAGAACGCCTGACGGTGCTACTTCAATGTAGGGCCCCTGTATGTGATCAGGCTGTGTAAAAGTCTCACACATGTGGTATCGCCATACTCAGGAGGAGCAGAAGAATATATTTTGAGGTGTAATTTGTGGAATGTACATGCCATGTGAGAGAAATAACCTGTTATAATGACAATTTGGTGTGAAAAAATAAATAAAAATAAAAAGAATCTTAATTTTGCAAAGAATTGTGGGAAAAAATTACAACTTAAAAAAACTAACTATGCCTCCTACTAACTACCTTGGAATGTCTACTTTCCAAAAAGGGGACATTTGGAGGGTATTTGTAAAAGCTTGTTAGGGTCTCAAGAAATTAGGTATGCTGACAGTAATTTTCAGTAATTGGTACCATAGCTTGTAAACCCTATAACTTTCACCCAGACTAAATAATATCCACTAATTTTGGTTATTTTTTTCAAAGATATGTATCAGTATGTATCAGTATACATTTTTGGCCAAATTTAGGAAGAAAAATTACTTATTTGCAAAATTTTATAATAAAAAAGGAGGCAAAATGCATTTTTTTTTTAACAACATTTTCGCTTTTTTTTTTCATTTATAGCACAAACAATAAAAAAAACAGAAGTGATCAAATACCACCAAAAGAAAGCTCTATTGGTGTGAAAAAATGTTCATATGGGTACAGTATTGCATGACTGAGTAATTGTCATTCAAAATGTGAGAGCACGAAAGCTTAAAATTGGTCTGGTTATCAAGTGGGTTTAAGTGTCCAATTGTCAAGTGGTTAATATCAAATAGATCCGCTGTTAACCGTTAACAGACCAACATGCTTAGTCACTTAGGCCTCGTACACACGATGAGATATGTCCGCTCAAACTTGTCCGACGGACAGTTTAGAGCGGACATGTCTCATCGGATTTCGGTCCGATGGCGTGTACACACCATCGGATCAAAATCCCCGCCGGCAGACAGCGTGGTGACGCGGCGGTGACGTTGACGCCGCCACGTCACCGCTACGTCACGCACCAGGAAGTAAACACTTCTGCGCGCATGCGTCGGATCCATTCACAGGATACGACGCATGTGCGGGAGGATATGTCCGCTGGTTTCCCGTACTAACCAGCGGACATATCCGACGGACAGGTTTGTAGCGGACAAATTTCAAAGCATGCTTTGAAATTTGTCCGATGGACAAACCTGTCCGCTAGCCCGTACACACGATCGGATTTGTCTGCTGAAACGGTCCATCGGACCGTTTTCAGCGGACAAATTTGATCGTGTGTACGCGGCCTAAGACTCAAGCAGCAATATCTTTTACCAAGCAAATAACAGTTTACCAACCACTGTCCGACCACAAAGTGGGTGACATTACTCAAAAAAAGATAGACCTTCAATCTATCAATCTATCAATCAGAACTATTGTTTACCATTAACAGATCAACATGCTTAGTCACCAAGATTCAAGCAGCAATATCTTATAGATATGTGCGTTCCCGTTCGTAACAAATGGATTTTCATACGAATTTGTTAGTATTCGTACATTCGTATCAATTCGAACATCCGAATAGCTGAAAGACCCAAAATACGAAAATTACGGATTTACGAATAAGCAAAATAACGAACAAACGAAAGTACGAATGGACAATCTACATCTATAACGAAAAATTTGCATTCCGCATTTTAAATCCTTTGTCTGTTAGTATTTTCATTTGTGTGTTTTGTAAATCTGTTCCTTTGTCTGTTCGTAAATTTGTGTACTTGTAAGTTGTAACGTTCTTTCGAATGGGCAGTGTAGTTAGTAAGTGATGTATCTTACTAAATATCTTAGCCAATCAGCTTATCTCTTTTGTGCTGAGTCACCTTGTTGGCAAAAAGTCCGGCTGTGTGTACGGGGCTTAAGAGAAAGCATATCTTAATATGGATTAGCCACGTGTTGCTATGTATTTACGAAAGTACAAAATTACAAATCCATTAAACGAAAATTATTATCTAACAAAATTACGAATTTCGAATCAACGAACATAAAGTAGACAGAATTACGAATCATTCAGTATAAACGAAAATAAAACTGTTACGAAAATACGAACGGATCCGAATAGGAAAACTTGCGTCTTACAAAATACGAATCTTTACGAATCTACGGAACGAGACAAAACGGAACAAAAAAATACGAAAATTTTTGTTGTGCACATGTCTAAAATTATCTTATACCAATCAAGTAACAGCGTACCAACCACTGTCCACTCACAAATTGAGCGACATTACCCATATAAAAAGGGGGCGTGACGAGGGGAAATAAAGGGGAGGGAGGGTGGGAGAGCAGGTCAAAAGATCCAAAAGGAGGGGGGGCGGAGCTAGCCGGCGAGCGTGATGGCCGCGATCTAACAGGGCTCCGGATCCAGCGGCGAACAACGGCACATACCGGGTCTCCTGAGGCGACAATACAAGCCCTGATACGGCGATCCACTGCTGCGGAACCCAGGGGCTCTTGATCCGGGATGACGCGACGTAAAAATACCGGCAATCGGCCGGTCAAACTGACGGAGTTCTTCCGCATGGACCCCAGGCAAGATGGCGCCGGGTCCTCATCCACGTCACTTGCAGGGCATCACAATCCTCTGGCACCAGCGGGGAAATCCCAGAAGAGGAGCAGCCCTCCTAGACCCGCACACACAGCGCCAGCCACACCATCTTCTGGAAGCCCAGAAAAGAGCAGATTCAGGCTGGATGACTCTACAGCTGCACACGAGGTGAGCTCTCAGGCAGACTCGGGGGAGGACACTAGGGACTTGCGGGACTCTATAGAAGTGTTCCCCACTAGCAACCAGCCCATTATGGACACAGTCCTTAAAGAGATGCTTGTATCCCTGCGGAGCTCTCTTCATGCTGACATGGTCTCCTGTGTCCATAAGTTCAGCACAGAGATCAGAGGAGTTGCAGATAGAGTGTCCAATATAGAGGACAAAATGGGTGAATTTGCCACCACCATCAATGCCCTGGTTGACGCGAATGACAGTAAAGATGATGACATAGAAGGCATTAGGGCAAAAATGGCAGAAATCGAAGACAGATCCAGGAGAAATAATGTGAAAATTAGGGGGATACCTGAGTCAGTTAAACCACCGGATCTGCGCATGTATGTCTCCCAGCTATTTACCTCTATTTTGCCCGATTTGTCTGCTCTGGACTGTACTGTTGACAGGATCCATCGGCTCCCCAAACCAGCTTACTTGGCGGATGATATCCCCAGGGACGTGATTATGAGATTACACTTCTACCATGCTAAAGAAAAGTTGATGGCGGCATCCAGACAAAAAGACCAGCTTCATCCACCTTATGCTCGTCTCCAGTTCGACTTGTCGCAATATACTTTACAAAAACGCAGGAGTCTGTCCACAATCACAAAGGCCCTAAGAAATCATAACTTGGTATACAAATGGGGCTTCCCTACTAAATTGATCGTGACCAAGGATAATCGTGAATTTGTGGTGGATTCGGTCGAGAGGGGCCTATCCCTTTTGAAAGATTGGGGGATCATCCCGGAGCAGTCACGCTCTTCAGACCGAAACGGTGGTGACAGACATGTGGACCCAGGATGGCAAGTAGTTGACCACAAAAATGCCAAGTTTTACTTTCAGGCCTCGTACACACGAGGCAATTCATTTGTTCAAATCGGTCGGACCGACCGATTTGAACAAATCTGTCTCTTTGGATTTTGGTTTGCTCGCGTGTACACACGAGCAAACCAAAATCCCCGCCAGCAGACGGCGCGCTGACGTGTCGGCGACGTGGCGGTGACATTGACGCCGCCACGTCACCGCACCAGGAAGTAAAACACTTCCGCGCATGCGCCGAATCCATTCGGCGCCGGTGCGAGACGACATGTCTGCTGGTAAGTGTACTAACCAGCAGACATGTCGGGCGGACGGGTTCCCACCCGATAGATTTCAAAGCATGCTTTGAAATCTTTCGGGTGGCCAAATCCGTCGGCTCGCCCGTACACACGATCAAATCTGTCTGCTGGGACGGTCTAGCAGACCGTTTCCAGCAGACAGATTTGATCGTGTGTATGAGGCCTTAGTCCTCCGGAGACCCTAACTGAGGCGACTAGGACCGCTGGAGAGAGGCCTTCTCTTTTCGTTCTGTTGAAGCCTCTTCCTTGGAGTAATTCCCCCTACTACCCTCTGAGCGACTATGAAACAGTCGCACACTCTTGTTCCTTTCATGTTCGGCCATTGGCCGGAGTTTAGTTCTATGTTGACTGTATTTTTTATTTCTTTTGTTTCTGTTCTTCACTTTTTGATTCTTCGTTATACCCTGATGACCTGTGCTCCTGTACCCGGAAGTAAACCATTCTTTTGGGAGGTCTCGGAGATCCTTGGAAGGATGGAAGGATTGTTGCAGCCTGACCAGCAGTGGATTTCGGAAGAAAGGCCAACCGCAGTGAGTAACCTATTGATGTTATGCGGCACACCCCGACACCACAGACCTCCGTTATGGCGATAAATATACTGACTATAAATGCCAAGGGTCTGAACCACCCGGCTAAACGGAGATCCTTGTGGAAAGAAGCATTAAACAAGAACTGCGATATTCTGTGTGTCCAGGAAACCCACTTTAGTAGTGCAGCACCTCCGAAGTGTTCACACCCCAAGTTCCCATTCGCCTACTTTGCTAATGCTGAATCTAAAACGAAAGGGGTAATGATTGCTGTGAGAGAGTCAATTAACTTTTCCCTGCATATAGCCATAGTAGACCCACTGGGGAGGTATGTTATTTTAGTGTGTGACATTAACTTAGTGCCCTACACATTGGTGTCAGTATACGCTACCAACAGGAACCAAACCAGGTTCTTAAAGAGACTACTCAAGAAGGCCAAGGAGATAAGGACAGGTTTTTTGCTGATGTGTGGTGACTTTAACATCACTCCGGACCCAGTGATGGACTCCACATCCTTGGCAAAGCGCAATCCCCCATCCCTGGCCTCCTTCTTGAGGTCGCATGAACTCTTCGACGCATGGCGGTGCTTGAATGCAAATGACAGAGATTATACTTTTTTTTCTAATTGTCACAAATCTTATAGCAGAATTGATCTCTTTCTAGTAGATGAGAAATTGTTTCTTAAATGTACACAGGCTAGGACAAATGGTATTACCTGGTCGGACCATGCCTCGGTGAGCCTTTTGGTGGGGGATCCCTCCTGCTGCCCGTCCACCTTTATATGGCGATCTGACCCCACGCTCTTCAGGCCTGGTCCGACCAGGTCCCACATTGAGGAAAAACTTAAAGAATTCTTTGCACACAATAGAGGCTCGGTTGAAAGTTCTTTTACCTTATGGAATGCACACAAGGCATTTATTAGGGGCATTATGATACAGCAGGGGGCCAGGATCAAGAGGGAAAGGCGGCAGCGGACACTTAGTCTATTGACCTGCATTGAAAGTCTTAATAAGCAGAATAAACTTAATCCGTCCCCTTCTCTGATTACCCAATTATCGCAATTATGCACTGAGCTCAGGCTGCAGTTCCTGGATGAGTACGAGAGGGTGTCCAGGAGACTCAACATGGTGTACTACACCAGTGGCAATAGAGCTGGCAAGCTCCTTGCTAATAAACTTAAAGGTTTTAGGCACAAGTCTCGGATACCCTTCGTGCTCCATCCTGTGACTAAGGTTAAGCACTATTACCCGCAGGCAATCGCGGACGCCTTAAGTCATTATTACGGCACACTATACAATTTAAATGACGATCCCGAGATCGTACAACCGTCGGAGGACACTATTGCAGCCTTTTTAGACAAAATAAATCTCCCTGCAGTGTCCCCCGAACAGCTTTCAACGTTGAATTCCCCCTTCACTGAAGAGGAGGTACAGAGGACTATTCAGTCCCTCCCCTCTAATAAATCCCCTGGTCCTGAATACTTTAGGACATTCCGGGACGTACTGAGCCCGTATTTAGTTGAAGTGTTCGGATCCGCCGCTGTCTCTTCCTCGTTCCCACAAGAGATGCTCAGTGCTAGAATTGTGGCCCTTCCCAAGCCAGGGAAAGAGCCGACCAAACCTCAGAACTTCAGGCCTATGTCATTGTTGAACAATGATGTAAAAATATATGCTAAACTATTAGCTGCTAGACTAGTGGATATCCTGCCCGGTATTATTAACACAGATCAGAGTGGCTTCACGAGGGGGAGGCAGACTGCTGACGCCACTAGGAGGTTGATAAACATTATTCACATTGTGGAGCAACGTCGGACGCCTTCTCTGCTCCTAGCGCTGGACGCGGAGAAGGCGTTTGACCGGATTCACTGGAAGTTTATGGAGAAGGTTCTCAAACAGTTTGGATTTGAGGTTCATATTTACTCTGCCATTATGGCCCTTTACACCCACCCTTCAGCCCAGGTGTACGTTGCTGGTACCCTGTCCGCCCCGTTTAATATTACGAACGGAACGAGACAGGGATGTCCCCTGTCGCCTTTGATCTTTAATCTAATGATGGAGCCCTTGGCGACCTATATGCAATCACATCCCGCATATCAGGTATTCGGAGTGGCGGGAGAGAACATGTAATTAGCCTCTTTGCGGATGACATAATCCTAATGGTCACTGATGATTTACTCGGTGCTGGGAGAATTCAATAGCATTTCCTATTATAAAGTAAATGAGTCCAAATCGCACATATTAGGGTTAGGGGTTCCGGATAGTACTAAAAAACGGATAGTTGAAAAATTTCCATTTGTCTGGCAGGAGAAGGGAATTAGTTACCTGGGCATCATCTTGACACCAGCAATCAGTGGATTAGTACAAGCTAACTATACTCCATTCCTGAACACCTTCCGCCCTAAGCTTGAGGCCTTAGCTAGGAATGAATTGTCCTGGCTGGGCAGGTTGGCTGCCTTCAAAATGCAAGTACTCCCACAGTTGTTGTACCTCTTTAGGACCCTTCCTGTGCCGCTCCCGAATTCTTACTTCCATTCCCTGCAGGCTATACTTAATAGATACCTGTGGTGTGGGAGGAAGGCGAGATGTGCTTTTAGCAAGCTAACCAAACATAGGAAAGCGGGAGGGGTGGGTCATGTACATCTGCAGGACTATTATTTTGCCTCACTCCTGGCCCAATTACAACACTGGTTCCAACCCCGGACCCTGAGTCCGTGGGCTGAACTAGAACAATCTCAAATTGGAAAGGACACGTTATGTGACTTTCTGATGACTTTCCATGTTACCAGATCTTTGAAGGCAGCCGCTGCACCTTCGATCAGGGCATCCCTGAGAGCCTGGACCCACCTCCGGGACTCTCATGTATGGTCTGGTGCAACGACGCAACTGAAGGTCCCTATTACCGCCATCCAACTTGTCATTCCTAATACCAATTTTGATACCTGGGTACATAGGGGAATCTTACACGTAGAGGACTTGATGGAGGGCACTTCTATGCTGCCATTCCGAGTATTGAGGGACAAGTTCGGCCTATCTGAAAATGAGCGGTATAAATATGCACAAGTTTCACACATGCTGAGGCAGCACACTCATTTTTTCACCTCGCTCCCTGTCAAGATGGCTCGGTTTTTCCACCAGGCCTCCGTTACACCTGGGGGGATATCACTCTTTTACACAGGCCTACAAGAAAAGCACATCTTGGTTAGGATGCAACATATGGAAGCTTGGGAAAATGAATTTGGAGTGGAGTACTCTATCCAGCAGTGGGAGAAATCTTTAAAATTAGTGTACTCCTCCACTAAAGGTACCAAACTGATGGAAATGCATCAGAAAATGTTGTTGAGGTGGTACTTAACTCCATACAGGCTGTCTAAAATATACAAGGAGGCGTCCCCTATGTGCTGGAGACAGTGTGGGGGAGTGGGTACGTTGTCACACGTGTTGTGGTCATGCCCGAAGTTGTCCCAGATCTGGGATCAGGTTTGGGGTATCATAGGAGCTATCTCACCCATAGGTCCGCCACGGTCTCCGGGTACTGCTATCTTATCACTAGATTTGGATCTTTTCCCACCGCAGTGTAGCATAGTTGTGTCGAATCTACTCCTCACCACAAGGCTAGTGGTGCTTAGGCACTGGAAGGACATAGAGGCGCCTTCGATTTCCGAGGTACTCTCCACCATGTATGTACACGGTAGATATGAGATTATGCACTCCTACTCCCTTGGCACCTCAGATTCTGTGTTGGCTTGCTGGAACCCCTGGCTTGAGTGGTACTTAGCTCACAAAGGCTCAGTATGAGAAGTTTACTTCAGTCTGAAATTAAATAATTTAAGGGTATACGTTTGTTTCTTTTAATTTCCCTCCAGTTTCGGAGTACACATTGCGGCACTTTCTTTGTTGATAAGGTTTATTGGTTACTATCCTTGTTTGCTGCACGACTTTAACTTGGAAGGAAGCATGTGGCCCACTCTCCTCCGGGTTATTCCTAGGTAATCTGGGGGTTCTCGACATCGGGCGATCGCTCTGACCATTTAGAGAGATCGGGGTTTGGTTGTTCGGGTCTGGACCCTTCGGATAGTGTACGGGAAAGGTTCCTTTGGGTGCTCCTTGGAGCACATGGGTAGGGCCCAGGAGAAAGAGTGGAGCTACTTTATTATAGTGGAAGGTAACCACAGTTTAAAACGGTACAAGGTATTCCTGTATATGCCTGTTTTATTAGCCTACCCATATGTGTACGGTATTCTGGTTTTTTTCTGTAATTTCCTTTTCTACTGCTCTTGTTATGTAACCTTTTGGAAAAAAAAAATCTCAATAAACATTATTGTGAAAAGATCCAAAAGGAAGGCTGAGGATATTAAAAATTTAGGTATATCAGCAAGAATAGGCTATCACCAATTAGATGAATAACGAATAAGAACCCTTAGGAACTGACAAATGATTAAACATATTGGGCCAGATTCACAGAGCAATAACACCTGTCTAACTGGTGTTAGACTGGAGTAATTTCAAATTACGAGCGTTTTTTTTAGCTAGTCGGAAAGCTCAAACCATGAATAGATGGCTGCTGGCTTCAATTCGACTGGATTACGTGTTCGTACGCCTTCGGATCTACGCTGCAATAAAATTGCGGCCACTGGGTGGACTTCCCCGTCGTTTTCCGCGTCGGGGTATGCTAATGAGCTTTTGCCAGCGATCCCAGAAATTACGATCTTCAATCGCAATCTCTTACGGCACCTTTAGTCATCTTTTTTTTACGTAACACTATACCAACTTTTTGCTGGTCTAATATTAGACAGCCCATGTTAAGTATGGCCGTCGTTCCCGCGTCGAATTTCTACGTTTTCCGACGTCCTTTATTATTTTTAACGTAAGTCGACCGGGAATAGGAATGTTCGTAAACGCCGCTACTCAAACAACGAATGACGTAACGACGTGATTTTGCGCAATGCACGGCGGGAAATTTCTGAACGGAGCATGCGCAGTTCGATCGCCGTGGGGACGAGCTTAATTTAAATGCTTCACGCCCCCCAATCGCGTATTTCGATTACGCGGCGAGAAATAGACTATGCCGCCGTAGCGTACGGGCAAAAATCTACCAGGATTCGGTGTAGAGCCTGGTGAAATACGGCAGCGTAGAGTATTTCGATTACGCAGCATAATATTAAGTGTATCTGAATCTGGCCCATTGCATTCTTCAGGAATAACTTAAAGCGGATCTCCCGCGACCATTCGTTTTATTTTTTTTTGGGGGGGGGGGGGGCATTAAATTATTTATGTTTATTGTTTATAGTCGTCCGCTGTCCGATTTCGTCTGGAATTAGAACTTATATTATCTTTGCAGCGCCGTTTCCATTTTGCTTGTGGGCACTGTGAAGCCCACAAGCAATCATTTCCTTGTTCCAAGCAGTGACGTCGACTTCCGGGTTTCCATCTAAACGGGCGTCACATTCGGCTCTCCTATCACAGATTGCTCTGGAAGTGACGTCCCGTCGCCGCCATCTTGCTACACCGCTTGACCCTTCTCACTCTATCATTACTGTGCATGAGTGTGGGGAGTAGCAAGATGGCGGCGACGGAACGTCACTTCCAGAGCAATCTGTGATGGGGAGCCTGATGTGAAGAGCCAGCAGCTTTGCGCTTTAGGAAATTCCGTGATAACTTCGAGGAAACCTCCGCAGAAAAGATCCCAGGAGGCATTGCAGGTAAAGGATATGATGCACTACCCGCAGAATACCCGCAAAAGAGAGACAGGAAGCCGAGTGACAGCTGCTGATAACAAAGGTACTGTCACAGAAAAAAAAAAAAAACTTCCGTTCCTTAATGCATTCTAGTCTTCTACGCTTAAAATAAACACATAGAGGAACTATATGAGGTGGGATCCTCTCTTCATAAATTTCTTTAGACAATTTTAAAAACAGTATCATGCCTACATGTCATTTTCTGTGACACATGGTTAACTGTATGTGTACTGCTCTTTATCTTTTCCTAATAGGAAAAATTATGTATAAAACACAATATCAGGCAACTCATTCGCTGATTTAAAACTTACATGGCTTAAACAGCCTAATTCCTGTGAAGGAAAGAAATAAAATCCTCAGAAAAGCCACCAGTGATAAGTTGACATGCTGTATGCTGGACAGGATCACTAACCATTCTACCACAGTACCTGTAATAACTGTAACAAATGAAAACACAATAAAGACATTTCACAGGTTAGAAGTGTGATGAGTGAAATATAAATGAAAGTACTAGAGAGCTGAAAGTGAACAGGAAGTGGGTGACTAATGGCTGACAAGAAGGCGGATCCAGGTGGGGCAACAGGACAATTTCCCTCCCTGAGAAATTAGTTGCGGGTGAGTGACAATCCACAACATGTGGCAGGTGACGTGGCAAGTGACAATCCGCAACATGTGGCAGTTGACTGGCAAGTGACAATCCACAATGGGTGGCAGGTGTTGTGGCAAGTGACAACCTGCATCTGGTGACAGGTGTTATGGAAAGTCAGAATCTGCATCTCTATTGCGCAACATATAAATGACCAAATGAAACAAGAAGGTAAATTATGTCTTCCCATCGACAGCTAGAAACATGATTAGACTTGTAAAGCTCACCATTGGACAATTTGATGTTTTTTGGGCTAAAAAATTTACAATAATCACACCCACCACAGCGAAAGGTGTCTTTACTTTTACAGGCTTCAGCTCTATTTAAGCCTCTAATGCACTAATCTATCTTTGATGAAATTCATATGATGAAAGGTAATGGCAGATGTTGGAGGAATTAGACCATCTATGACAGGGTCAGTACTAAGCAAGTGTCAGTGCTTGGATATGACCTGTTGTACTGCTGACCGTGGTCTACAGAAAGATAGCACAATTATAGAAGTGTGATCTTTTTTTACAGCTTTCTTCTTGTACGGCAATGTCTGATGTGACTGAGCTTTAGCTCTTTGAAATGCTTGACTTGATTTTTTATTATACCCCAATTCCTTTAAACTTATTTGTAACAGGGCAGCTTGACATTTCTACAAATAGAAAAAAAATACACACCCAATAGAGTTAAAGTGGAGCTCCACCTGCATTTTTTTTTTTTTCAAAGTCGGCAGCTACTAACAGTGTAGCTGCTGACTTTGAATAAGGACACTTACCTGTCCTAGGCGCCCGCGCTGACGGCCCCCGCTGATGCCGATCCTCGATCCCGGCACCGCCATCCACAGTCAGGGAAACAGGCAGTGAAGCCGTGCGGCTTCACTGCCCGTTTCCTACTGCGCATGTGCGAGCGACGCGGCGCTTTGTGAATGGTCCAGGTGCTTTCTGGGATACACACAGTTCCTAGAATGCAGCGCGGCCCATTCACAAGAAGACACCCAGAAGAGGAGGAGGAAGAAAACAGCACCGCGGATCATGAGGGCAGATTCGGGACTTCCGCATAGCAACAGCCTATTTAGGGTGAGTAGTTTTTTTTTTTTTTTTTTCATTTTATTTTTTATTTTTTCAGATTTTAAAAAAAATATATATATATCAGGGTGGAGCTCCGCTTTAACTGCAAATTTATTAAACACTAAAATCATGTATCAAAAAGTACCAATAGACATACAAAAAACAGAATCCCTTATATTGATAGGGAATAAGTACAAAAAAATTCCCATAAGAATAATCCAGTGACGGTATGCACAGCTGACTAGCTAAAAAGGAACCACCCCATAGGAGAGACAAATAAACAGCATGTACATCCACACCATCCAGTCCAGTCACTGAATAAACCCTATTGTGTTCCTACGTGAGGCAGTGTATCCTGAAATATAATATATATTATGTATAATTAACACTGTCCCCATGTGGAACCCAAGCGCTGGAAGCAAAGCAAACATTTATAAATATACTGTATGTGTATATGGATCCACCGTAGTAACCTACACTTGGAGAAAAATAAAGTAGGAAAGCCAGTCACAGCTCCAAAACTAGAAAAAATATGTTAATAATGAGATATCTGTATGGACTACAGGTAATCTCCTTAAACAAAGCAAGTGTCATCTCAGTCAATTTCCCATAGGATCAGAGTTGTAAATGGATATGAGGCGTATCAAACGCTGTTGTAAATAATCTTTCCACTCAGAGGTAAATCAAGCCACCTGAAGGACTGCAACAAAGCAAGGTGATCAAAACATGGCCAAATAGATCAATATCCCACAGCGTGTGGGTAATAACCTTCTATGAAGGGTGATATGTCAATGGCTCATAGTATGGAATAACTTGCAATAGAATCTGTTAAGTATCATATGTCCATATATAACCACATTTCTGGATCAAATCCTCTTAATAGGTGGTTGTGGTATACAGCAGAATTCCATGTGGTTGTTAATGGGAATTGAATGTGCAGTATTACTCACTGTTATGAAGGCTAGGCGTCACTCACGGATATAGTTTGTCCATTGATTGGTACATGTATGTCCATAGCATGGAGTAGACAACTTAAAAGCAAACAGATGAGAGTGATATACAGGTGAGGCTGTGGTCAATGAGTAAATGATGGCTCCAATCCAAAGTAGTTACAGGTACAGGAACGTCTATATGAAATAGTGATCATCCTCATGTTAGGCAATTAGATGTCATTTAGTGTCCTACAGACAGTGCTAGTTTCAGCTACAAGGTGATAATCACTGAGCCATAGTAGGGTACCTCGGTAATAGGTGCAGAGGGGGGTGCTGCTCCCAAGAGATTACATGTTCAGAACTTTAGGAACTTCTTCAGAACTGGGGTTTAGTCCGTGAGCACTGGGTTATTTATGGGACCACACCCCACCCTTAATTGTTTAAATGAAATACAGTGCTCCTACCTATTTAACAATTACTCAAAACCCACTAGTGCTCTAAACTATTTAAACATTTTACATGGTGTGCCGCTCTGTACGATACTAAAAAATCATTTATTTAAAATTCACTTTTGGTGTGTATTTTATTGTATGTATATATTGCATCACATCATCAAAGAACACACTACATATTTCTACATATTTTATCCTTGCATATTTTAACCACAGGTAAAGAGATCTCTACTGACTATCAGTGTCAGTCCTAAACTGATTGTTATAACAAGGGTAGATAGTTCATACACCGTCCAATCCTAACCCATAATGTTCCAAGCAAAAAATGTGTGTATAAAAACATTGTAATGACCATCAATTAAATACCAGCAGAGGGCATATATATTGCGATGTTCAAATATCCACATATCCAGCTTGACATGTCTACAACATTAAAAAGGGTTTTAAACATCATAGTCTCTCAGCCCACTTTAGAACATGCCATAATAGAGACCAAACAAGGTATGAAATATATAGGTATTGATAAAATCAGACCCCACTGGAGATGCTGCCTTAAAACAAGAGACGTTTCCAGACTGGAAATGAAATGGGTCTATAACCTACAATCTTTTTCCCCCTTTGGTCTAAATATGGGATGTGGGATGTCTTTAGACATTAGTCAAATGACCCCTCATTTGCATATTATGGACTTTTGAGTCATCCTAATAGGTCATATTTATATCTGGTATTCATTTTTCTGTAATGCTCACTCTTTTTGTTTTACGCCCATCCACATATATATTTTCAAATTATATATTTTTCAATAGTACATAGAGATGATATATTGTAAGAGCATGTGTGCAATATAGCCCAGTTATTCTACTAATTAAGGTCTTATATATATTTTGTTTGTTTATATGAAAAAAAAATGTATAGGTCATGTCCCCTTTAAGAAGGATTTACACTATTTTGCATATTTTAAATAGGACATTATGACACCTATGTAATGTGGAGATGCCATTTTGGTGAGTGACTTCCTTTTAAGATGGTATTAATATGTTGTATAAGCTGACACTTTCATATTGTCACATATTCTTCATGTTAGTCCTTTTAATGCTTCTACATCTGTTTGAGTTAGATGTGCTTATATATATATATATATATATATGTGTGTGAACATTATTTTCCTTTTATATACATATATATTTTTCTTTCTATGATCAGTAAGGATGCATTGTACATCCTAATTCATAAGAAAATAAAGAAATAAAACACACCATACACACAGGACACGGGGGGGGGGGGGGGGGCTGGGAGGTGCAGTGCACATACTGTATAGAATAGCTGTACTGGGCTTTGAATGAAGACTAGCATGGGAGAAGGGAGCTGGACACGAGGGGGGGGGAGGCTGGCAGTGTATCTGGAAGTGCTCTTAGGTCTCAGCTCACAGTCTACAATGATCATAGTACAGGCAACCACACAAAGTCAATGTTTCCACTAGTATGACTTGTCATGCGACTTTGGACACATACAGTTGCATGACAAGTCACAGCCTATTGATTTCAATGGCACTCGTTCCCATCTATGCGACTTTGAAATTGTACCAGCACTACTTTGCTGCAACTTTTGATGTGACGTTGATCCAGAGAGTGTAAAGTTGGATCCAAGCTGCACTCAAAGTAGCATCAAAGTCTGACTCCAAAGCTGTGCAATTTTGAGTTTGACTTTAAGTGCAGCATTGATCTAACTTTACACTCTGGTTCAAATTTGCATCAATAGTTGCATCAAAGTAGTGCAGGCACCTCGATGGGAACGTTTGCCATTGAAATCAATTGGTTGTGACTTGTGATGTGACTTTCTATGCCCGAAGTCGCATGAAAAATCACACTAGTGGATACAGAGCCTTAAACTCATTACTCACATGTAATGTGCAATAGAAATCGATCTGTATCTTTTCAAACTTTCAAAAATTATCCTGTGTACCTTATCTCTTTCATATTTCTTCCCCAGCTCCCTCCCTCATTCACAGCAGCTGGGCATATGCCACACCATGCTCACAGTGCCCATAGTAGTACCATCACAATGCCAATCACTGTGCCATCTCAGTGTCATGCAGAAACAACCACGTGGTTCTACACTGTAGAAAATCTGCCGCATGTTGCATTTTATTCTCTCTTAGGCCGTGTACACACGACTAAACAAATACGATCAAATCGGTCTGACAGACCGTTTTGATCGGATTTGTCTCCTGGGATATGTTGGTTTGATCGTGTACACATGATCAAACCAAAATCCCCGCCGGCAGACAGCGTGGTGACGTGGTGTTGACGCCGCCACGTCACCACTCCAGGAAGTAAAATACTTCCACGCATGCGTCGAATCCATTCGGCGCATGCGGGAGATTTTTGTCCGCTGGTTAGGCGTACTAACCAGCGGACTTGTCGGACGGACGGGTTTCAGCAGACAGATTTTAAAGCATGCTTTAAAATTTGTCTGCTGGAAAAACCTGTCTGTTCAGCAGTACACACGATCAAACTTGTCTACTGAAACTGGTCTGCAGACCAGTTTCAGTGGACATATCCGATCGTGTGTACAGGCTAGCAGACAGGTTTTTCCAGCAGACAAGTTTAAGGCCTCGTACACACGATCAAATCTGTCTGCTGGAAACGGTCTGCTAGACCATTTCAGCAGACAGATTTGATCGTGTGTACGGGCTAACAGACGGATTTGGCCACCCGACAGATTTCAAAGCATGCTTTGAAATCTGTCGGCTGGGAACCCGTCCGCCCGACATGTCTGCTGGTTATTATGCTAACCAGCAGACATGTCTTCTCACACACGCGCCAAATGGTTTCGACGCAGGCGTGGAAGAGTTTTACTTCCTGGTGCGGTGACGTGGCGGCGTCAACGTCACCGCCACGTCACCGACACGTCAGCGCGCTGTCTGCTGGCGGGGATTTTGGTTTGCTCGTGTGTACACGCGAGCAAACCAAAATCCCAGCTGACAGATTTGTTCAAATCTGTCGGACAGACAGATTTGAACAAATCTGTCTTCTCGTGTGTACGAGGCCTTAAAGCATGCTTTAAGGCAGCGTACACACGATCAAATCTGTCTGCTGGAAACGGTCTGCTAGACCGTCCCAGCAGACAGATTCGATCGTGTGTACGGGCGAGCCGACGGATTTGGCCACCCGACAGATTTCAAAGCATGCTTTGAAATCTATCGGGTGGGAACCCGTCCCCCCGACATGTCTGCTGGCTAGTACACTTACCAGCAGACATATCGTCTCGCACCGGCCCTGAATGGATTCGGCGCATGCGCGGAAGTGTTTTACTTCCTGGTGCGGTGACGTGGCGGAGTCAACGTCACCGCCACGTCACCAACACGTCAGCGCGCCGTCTGCTGGCGGGGATTTTAGTTTGCTCGTGTGTACACGCGAGCAAACCAAAATCCAAACAGACAGATTTGTTCAAATCGGTCGGACAGACCGTTTTGAACAAATCTATTGCCTCGTGTGTACGAGGCCTAAAACTTGTCTGCAGGAAACCCGTCTGTCCGACATGTCCGCTGGTTAGTACGCCTAACCAGCGGACATAAATCCCCCGCATGCGCCGAATGGATTTGACGCATGCGTGGAAGTATTTTAGTTCCTGGTTCGGTGACATGGCGGCGTCAATGTCACCACCACGTCACAGCGCTGTCCGTCCGCGGGGATTTTTTGGTTTGATCGTGTGTACACACATCAGACCAAAATCTCCAGGAGACATATGCGATGAATTCGGTCTCTCGGACCGTTTTCATCGGAATATATCTCCTAGTGTGTATGCGACCTTAGGCCTCGTACACACGATCAAATCTGTCTGCTGGAAACGGTCTGCTAGATCGTTTCAGCAGACAGATTCAATCGTGTGTACGGGCAAACAGACGGATTTGGCCACCCGACAGATTTCAAAGCATGCTTTCAAATCTGTCGGCTGGGAACCCGTCCGCCTGACATGTCTGCTGGTTAGTATGCTAACCAGCATACATGTCTTCTCGCACACACGCCGAATGATTTCGACGCATGCGCGGAAGTGTTTTACTTCCTGGTGCGGTGACGTGGCGGCGTCAACGTCACCGCCACGTCACCGACACGTCAGCGCGCTGTCTGCTGGCGGGGATTTTGGTTTGCTCGTGTGTACACGCGAGCAAACCAAAATGCCAGCAGACAGATCTGTTCAAATAGGTTGGTCCGACCAATTTGAACAGATAGATTTACTCGTGTGTACGAGGCCTTACAGTTTCCAACAAACATAACATTCTTCCAAAGCCTCCCTCTCTGTCTCTCTATGAAGACAGGAGGAGATCATGTTCTGTGAAGGATAAGAGGGATGGGGGTGGGGCTGGGCAGGGCTGGGCAGGTCTAGGCATGCCTGTCTAAGATAGACCGCCAACCTTTTCAGGAAGTGAAAGACAGCTTAGCAAATTCAGATAAAGGGAGATAGCGTTGTCGGTGAAGAACAGGAAGTAGCTGATTAGATAAGGCTTCCTAAGCTACACACTTAGCTAGCCAAAAAAAAATAATAATATCAAAGATACAAATATTTTAATATTAATGGGAAAAAATAATTTTTGACTGGACTTTCACTTTAATGTTAGATTTTTTTAATATAATTTTCTAGTTTTTGGAAATTATATCCCTCTTAATATGATGCACAGCCTAAAAGATCTCACTCCAGGGCTTGTGCCTATAGCTAGATTGTTTTTATTCATTATTGAATTTTTTGCCTTGTTTCAAGATGCCCATCACTGATATATTAAGTAACATACATGTGTATGCTCTCTGTGCCAGACCGGAAGTGATGTTTTGCCAGGCCGGGAGTGCTGTTCCTGCCCTTAATTTGCTTGATTGTTGCCCTTCTGTTCACTATACAGAGGTTCCCTTAGTTAAGATTAGTGTTGCTCACGAATATTGCATATTCGAGTATTCGCGAATAACTCGAATATCGCAGCGAATATTCACTATTTCGAATATTCGTATTTTTTGAAATTTCGCAATCAATTTCGCAATCAATTTCGCATTCGCACTAGCGAAATTTCGCAATTTTTTTTTTTATTGTAATAAAATATCACGAATATTCGATATTTACGAATATTCGCTATATTTTATAAAAAAAAAAAAATTGCAAAATTTCGCATTGGCGAAATTACGCAATTTTTTTTTATTTTGATAAAATATCACGAATATTCGCGAATATTCTTCGAAATATTCGCGAAATATCGCGAAATCGAATATGGCGTATTCCGCTCATCACTAGTTAAGATGGCACCAAACCAGATATGACTTCTTTCCCAGACAGGAAATTACATTCTAGACTGATTCTGACCCCAGAAATTAATTTCCCATGTATCTAGGCTATATAAACCATTGCTCTTCTATGCATGCACATCTTTTTATACTCCTGATGATGCGTGTGTGTGTGTGCGAAACAGCTGAAGAGGTTTACTACTATACAATGCTTGAGGTCCTGGCCGCCATTGTGAAATAGATTGGCGGCATTCCATGTAAGTGCAAACCTACTACTTACACATAATGTTTTGTGCTTGAGGTCCTTGCCGCCATTTTCCCTGGCTGTAATGGCAGCTTATTATGTAAGTGCTCTTTGCACAATATGTGGTTTTATGTTATTTTCTTATATAATCGTTCACCAATAAATACTGCACCGTGAGGTTTTCTCTTTTTTCTCATTGGTGACAATATTGCTTTGGATGGGACATGCTGAGTTGTTTTTACCATGAAAAGGAAAGTTTTCTGGGTATGATTCATATACCCTGATGCATTCTGAAGGAAGGTCCTATAATTCGGATCAGAGTGGAAAGTGGAAGCCGATGTTGACAACATACCTCCAAGGTCCTGGATCTTATCACATGCAATTTTTGCTGTTCTTATTCTAGACAGCAACTCCGTCTGGTGAGTGTGTTTTTCTTTTAGTACTTCAGCACTTTATGAATAAAGAATATATATTCTACGTATTTTTGTGAGGTTCATTTGGTACTCCAATAAGCCCCTGCCATCTGTGCAACCAATTGATGATTTACATTTTGTTTATACATTATTTTGGTAAGACCTATAGATACATATGATTAGGGATGATGATGAAGAAAATGGTGATTTTTCATTTGGTAAAATTTTGTAGAAATTGTCCTTTAATTTCAAATTTCAACAACAGTCAAAAATGGGAGAAAAAGTAAAAGTAGTGTTAAAAAAGAAAAGAAAAAAAAGAAAAAAAAACTAATCACTAATCATGTAGATTACGCCATGTGATGCCCCATTCTGCTAGTGAGCAAATCCCTTCTTAGGACTAGGCTATCAACTCAAGCAAGAACAATGTTGAATCGCTAAAGTCCTCACTTAACCTACTTTATATGAATAGATGTGTAGGTAAAAAAATCCCATTCATTAGCATCTGAACAGGTCAAATGAGGACACTTGTGATTTAATGTACTTACTTGCCAGCCAAGTACTATAAATGGGATTTTAACAAAATAACAGATCTGTTTCTCAAAGATAAAGATGTAGTCGTAGTTAAAATAAATGAATGTTAAAATATATATTTTTTTCCTTGTTTGTGTATTATTTTGTGTGTTTTTGTTTTGTAGGTTTGTTAAACAACAGGGATAAAACACAGTCCACATAGTACCTTGAAAATACTATATAAGGAGACAATAAAGCAAGTGTTAAAAATGTTAAAGTTTAAAATGTTCACTCTTTTTTTTTTTTTTTACTACTGTGTAAAAAACTTTAAATTCTAAAATACACCAAAAAGAAAGTACTTTTACTTTCCAAGATTTGTTTATTGTACTTTGAGGATATTGGAAAATTTCAGCAAAGTAAAAACTGTCAATGTCACTACATCCTACATGTGATATATGCATATAGTGAAATAAGTGACATGGGTGACAAGTGTATGGTTTTCAATTATATAGTGAAAAGACAATCTTGATAAAGGGACTATGAGAACAATTGTCATCTTGAATTTCCTACCTCCCTGTGGGACTTTGTGCAAGTGTTTTATAAGATTTGAAGTAAAGATTTGCCTGTTATAAAGTATGAACTATTGTCAGTTATGCAGATGTTGTTTTCTTCACCACTTCAGTGATATAGTGAGTTTCTATTTAAGAGAATACTACTAGTGTGCATTTGCTTTTTTTTACTTGAAGATGTATGTTTTGTACTTCTAAGATTAAATTAAAGTTATTAAAGAATATGTAAACCCAATCACTTAACTCTCAGGCCCCGGACACACGAGCAAATAGATTTGTTCAAATCAGTCGGACAGCGCGGTGACGTGGCGGTAACGTTGACGCCACCACGTCACCGCACCAGGAAGTAAATTACTTCCGCGCATGTGTCAAATCAATTTGACGCATGTGCGAGAAGATATGTCTGCTGGTTAGCGTAATAACCAGCAGACATATCGGGCGGACGGATTCCCAGCCGACAGATTTTAAAACATGCTTTAAAATCTGTCGGCTGGCCAAATCCGTCTGCTCGCCCGTACACACGATCGAATCTGTCTGCTGGGACGGTCGGGCTGTGTTAACAAAAAAAAACATTTTGAAGGGAAATCAAAGGGAAAGGTAAGTGAACCAACAATGCACTAGCTTAAAGGAACCTATTTAGAAAATAAAAAACAAACCTTTACAACCCCTTCAATATCTAAATCCAACATTTTGTAAAAGTATCGCATTGAGTAGGGAAGACATTGCACCTCTGTCATTTTTTAGTTTTTTTTTACCATTTACGCCTCCCCTCCCCCTTGGTGTACATTCTATTTACTTCCTGTCTAGAAGACCCCACAGGAAGTGTGAGGACATTAGTCAGATAAAGAAAGTCCTCTTTCTTTATCTGACTGCTACCAGAACAGATGCCCCCACTTAAAGACTTCCCAGCCATTCCTTGTCTGGTAATGTATTGCTATTACTTTTTTAGGGAGATTTCCCTTCAAAGGTAAGTGAACCAACAAAGCACTTAAAGGAACCTATTTAGAAAATAAAAAAACAATCCTTTACAACCCCTTTACTCTACAGTTGCTTCAGAGTGCATTCATAGTCATACCACTGTAGAGAAGACTGAAGATTTTGATCAGCAGAGTACATACCTCATGAACAAAACTAATAATGCCCTAACAAAGGACAAAGGCAAGAAGCCTGTAAATCTAAATAGGATACTATTACTTCCCATAAGTGGGAAGATGTGAATCTGATCAACCCAAATAGCGATGGTGGAGTTGAATAAGACAATAGGAAAGCAAAGCATATGATCTTTAGGACTGACTTACTTAAAGGGGGTGTAAAGGTTTGTTTTTTATTTTCTAAATAGGTTCCTTTAATCTAGTGCATTGTTGGTTCACTTACTTTTTCCTCCGATTTCCCTTCTAAATGTTTTCTTTCCTTTGTTTTCTTTGTCTGAAATTCTCACTTCCTGTTCCTCCTCAGTAAGCTGTTCAGTAAGCTGTTCTGACTGACTTTCCACCGATCAGATGATGGTGGAAGCATGAAAGTGTGGCTAAAACGACGCTAAAAACCCGCGCGTGCTCAGAAGCAACTTATGAGATGGGAGCACTCGTTCTGGTAAAACTACCGTTCATAATGGAGTAAGCACATTCATCACGCTGTAACAGACAGAAAAGCGCAAATCGTCTTTTACTAACACGGAATCAGCTAAAGCAGCCCCAAGGGTGGCGTCATCTGCATTGAACTTCCCCTTTATAGTGCCGTCGTACGTTTTGTATGTCACCACGCTTTGCTAGAGCATTTTTTTAAAAACGATGGTGTGTGGGCAACGTTGTTTTAATGATGAAGTTGAAAAAACATTGTTTTTTCTACATGCCGAAAAACGCAGTTTTTTTTCATGCCAAAAAATGAAAGGAAAAAGGAAAAAAAAAACCTTTACAACCCCTTTAAGGTAGGGGTCCTTAGAGAAAAAATAGATGGGATCTTATGCCAGATTTTCTTAAGAACATAGCAGCTTGGAATGGTAATTTCAGCAACATCAGATTTTCAAACACTAAAAATAAATGACCCTCAAGATGCTGCTTGTACAAAATTACAAAACCTCCCTATGATTTATACTCAAGGCAAAGAAGTAAATGAGAAGGGAGCTATCAGTAAGGAAACATGAGAATCAAACTGAAATAAAAAACCTGGTTTTGCTCAACCATCTCATATCAAAAAAATATTGTTAATAAAACTCGCTATATACATAAGACAGATATATATTTATTGATATCAGACAAACAAAAATAAAAATAAAAACCAACATATAAAAACTGGTGACTATCATACAATAACACTCATACTAGTTAAAAAGCAATGTCCACCTCATATGTGCATTTATCTATGACCAAAAGTAACAAACAAGTGTTATCAGCTTTGGCATAATTGGAGGGAACATATTATCTGCTTTGTTTTTACGCTTACTATAAAAGGTAATATATGTTGAATGGTTGAGCAAGCAGATGAGATGACAAAACCAGATGAATTGAGCCAAACTAAAAGAGGAGATAAAAAGATGAGGAAGATGTTGATGGTTTCCTGATTATTGTGGAATTAGAGTGCTTTTTCATTTGAGCATTTCATTTTGGCATGAATGAAAATGGACCTCTATTTGGAATTTTTTTCTTCTATCTATTTAAAACAAACTGCCAAAGACACAATGCTAAACCTGCTTAACAGAACACTGCATCTTGTCCTGGGAGAAAGTCTGGTCACCCAGGGGTCAAAAGGGAATTCTTTCCTCCCTTGCATCATATGGGGGGTTTATTATGTCCTTTTCTGGGCAAAGACTCTCAAAGCTGCCGGGATTTTAATTTTTTAGCTACTATTTGAAATTTACAGCGCCGTTGTGCTTCTCCAGTGAGTTGTCTTCATTAGCTGGGCTTCCTCTATTTAACAGCTAATGAACTTGCCTAGCTAGTTGGAAAAAAGGCTTGTTAAACAGCAAGTGATATCTGTAAACTTATGAAACAAAAAGAAAGTGATATCTGTATCCCTTATCTGTGTAAATAGCTACTACTTTGAAGATTGCTTTGCAGCCCAAGACAAGTATATTTAACAAAGAAAAACAGATGACAACTTAAAGGGGTGGTTCCCCTAAAAATAAACTTTTAACATTGCCTGTCTCTTCTTAATAACATGTAGAATCGGCGGGTAGTTTAAAAAAAAAAAGTCCGTACATACCATTTTCGGCATGTAGTCTCACCGCCGCTTCCGGGTATGATGTGTGGGGACAGGCATCCGATCGACGCATACAGCGCGTCACGAGATGCCGAAAGAAGCCGAACGTTGGTGCGGCTCTATACGGCGCATGCGCACCAACGTTCGGCTTCTTTCGGCATCTCGTGACGCGCTGTATGCGTTGATCGGATGCCTGTCATTTAAGTAGGCACGCCTATCCCCGGCCGCCAGACCCGGCAGCGACGGTGAGACTACATGCCGAAAATGGTATGTACGGACGTTTTTTTTTTAAACTACCAGCCGATTCTACATGTTATTAAGAAGAGACAGGCAATGTTAAAAGTTTCTTTTTAGGGGAACCTCCCCTTTAAAAGTTTGGATTTTCATTTACTTTGAGTGACAGTGACAATGATCACCAAGACACCTGAATCTCCCTAGCAGGCACACAAACGGAAATGAAAATGTAACCTATTCCAATTCTATCCAAATCTATAAAACGATTTTGGCTTTAGATTCACTTTAATGTCATTTCATAGGTTTTTTTACATCTGCTGCTATAATAAAAATAATACCTAGTAAAACTATCATGAAGGTTCAGATGCTCTTGCATCCTCACTTTGTTACACAACATTCTGGTGGCCATGCAGATGCTCATTGCACAGACATGATCCACTGTTGCCACCATCAAGAAACCTGCTTTTAGAAATGCTATGCAGCCATTACTGGAGTGATTCCATATAGGCAGGAAGTGGCCAGGAATTGGCCACAAAGACAATGCAGTAGATCAGCAGACTGAAATACAACAAAGAATAAAAAATAGGTGTTGTTTGTGAAATTCTGTGCTTTTGAAAGTGCCATTCAGTTAGGGATTTCAACTACTTTAACAACTGGAGTATCATTTCATAACTGAATGTTACAGCTGAGATTTCAACTTTCAGTTTAATTGCAAAGCTTTTGTTTGGATTTCTTCTTTATCACTTGTTCAGAAGCACATTAGACATATTCAAGTTTAACACTTTTCCATAACAGTTTATCTTCTATTAAAGCAACAATAGATAGCTTATAGTCATTATTTCCTGGATGTCAGTGTCAAATATCATTGAAAGCTGTGTTCTTATAAATTTAGACTTCCACTACCTTCTTGGACGCACTTTCCTCATCTGAAGTAATACTCAAGGGAAATGCTTTCAATGAGGTTTTGACTTATGTATCTGCCTGCAGGCTTTGAAAATAAATATATAGTGCTCTATTTTTGTGTCATTTTTAATGATGCACATGTTTTGCAAACTGTGTTGAGTTGATATTACTTACATAAGGTTATATAACTAGGGCTATGTTACACAGTTATATAGTAGGTAAGGCTAAAAAAAAAGTCAATAGTCCACCCTGTTCAACCTGTGTGGGTGCATGTGTATCAGTGTCTATAATGCTTTACCATATCCCTGTATGTTGTGTCCTTTAAGATATACATCTAAAAGTCTTTTAAAGATATCCATACTCCCCACAGTCACCACCGCGTGTGGGTGAGAGTTCCATATCATTATTGCCCTAACAGTGAAGAATCCCCATACGCAGTTTAAGGTTAAACTGCTTATTCTCCCGTCCCATTGTGTGGCCCCTTGTTCTTTTACACTCCCTATGACTGAATAGTTTATTTCCTATGCTGGGTTCCCCATTGAAATCTTTGTAGATCGCGATCATCTTTCCTCTCAAGCATCTTCTCTCCAGCGAGAATAAATTTAGTGTTTGCAGCCGTTCCTTCTAATGGAGGTCCTCCAGTTCCTTTATTTGTTTTGTTGCCCTTCTTTGGACTCTCTCCAGCACATCCCTTCGGAGGACTGGTGACCAGAACTGGACTGAAAACTCCAGATGAGGTCTGACCAGAGTTTGATAAAGTGGCAGAATTATGGTTTTGTCCCAGGAGTATATGCTTTTTTTATCCATTCTAATATTCTACCGGCTTTGGAAGCTGCAGCTTGGCACTGCATGCTGTTGCACAACCTGTCATCTACTAGTACCGCTAGATCCTTTTCCATCCTTAACTCCCGCAGCTGTACTCCACCTAGTGAATATTTTTAATTTATGTTTTTGGGCCCCAAGTGCATTTCTTTACATTTCTCCACATTAAATATAATTTGCCATTTGTCTGCCCACTCCTTTGTTTTATTCAGGTCATTCTGCAAAATTTCCATGTCCTGATGAGAGTTTATTACTCTGCTTAAAGGGGTTGTAAAGGAAAAAAGTTTTTCCTGACTGGCTCCATGGCAGCATACGTATGGGTTGGCCCCGCCTCCATAACTACCCAATAGGACCCCTCCCTATAAATTTCAGCTGTGGGCTCTCAGCCATGTTCCTTTTTTGTCCTCCTCCGTAGGACCATGTGGTTTTGGTTCTCCTACCTGAAGACGATTGTTCCTACGATCAAGATCGGCCGATGATGATGGTGTCTCATCCCTCCGATAAGCCTTGACTGTTAAGCAGGGTATGGACTGTATTGCAGAGTAGCGCTGAAGAGCTGGATTATGTCTTCCACTGGAGAGACGAGCGCGCACAGGCCTGAATACCTAGCAATGTGCAGGTGGCCATTATCTGCTGAAAGCCCGGTGTGTGTATGGATGCGGTGTCCCTGGCCGAATCGATTGTAGGTGGTGGTAAGCAGTATCGCCTTCATGGCAGCAGTGTTTATGTTTGTTGTTTGTTTTTCTCTGTTTTCCATATGCTGTGTTTTTCATGATTGCATGCCCAGTGAGCGTCTGGTTACTGTGCGTTCCAGCCGCCACTCCCTCTTACTTCCGGGTTTCCATCTGCGTTCTACGATCGGACGGACCCGGGAATGAAAGCGAGGATCGCCGTTGTAAAAAAAATAAAAAAAAAGGATCGGGAAATCTGTGAAGCTCGGGATCGATCGTTCAAAACGACGGTTTCCTGGTGCATTTACAAGAGATTACCTTAGGTAAATGCTCATTCAGATAGGTCGGATTAGCATGTGTTTTAGTCGTTTGTGATCTGGTGTTTGATTCTCCCACCTGCAATGTGTTTGTGCTATAATTTGCCAGCCCTCTCTCAGCAGGTAAAATTAGGAAACAATGTTTTCTTTTCCTGTTGGGGGGGAAGAGAGTGGAGTATAGGGCATTGCCATGACTATGCTTGTGTCTCTCTCTCTCTATTCTTTGTTTTTCAGCCCTTCTAGGTCTGACCAACATTACAGCGAGTCCCGCAGATGCAGCGGGTCCTCTAAATGGCACCACCGGCACTCATCTTCTAGACACCATAATTTGTTTAAATCCGTGGGGGTGCAAGGCTCCAGTTCCTGCTAAACAAGCCCCTTTGCGACTGTTGTTTTTTCAAAGGTAGCCAATGAAAGGGAAGGTGCAGACAAACACATAGAAGCATTGGTTAAGCAGGTCATGTGTAAAGCAGTGGTCTATTTGCGCATCCCCAACACAGGTGATAAATCAATAAAACCTACCAAATATTAAAATAGGAGGGTTAAGGACCAGCGGGATGGCGCCAGCTGGTTGCCCTTAAATCACACAGTGATAAACAAAGAAAAGTGTATATATATATATATATATATATATATATATATATATATATAAGTGAAAAAAATATAAGGACAAGGAAAAATCCCTGAAAAGGTGCTGCAATAAAAAAGGCTGGAATATACAGCCGTGAACGAATATAAATGCAAAAATTAAAGCGCAACCTCCAAAATATATATATACCAAGAAAAACTAATAAATTCAGAGTTCACTGAACAAGTTCATAAAGGTAAAAATATGCAGTCCATTTTTCTAAGATGCAAACAATTTTCAGGAAATAGTAGAATCAATTCTTCCATACATTGTGTGCAGGAAACAATGGATGAAAAAGTTTTGGCGAAGTGCCCCCTTACCAGAAAAGATGGATCCCTATGACAGAGATCAAACAGGCATGTGGTAAGGGTCTTTGAAAGCCAAGGAGTGCAGGGGAGAGAATCCTTCAGTCTTCAGACATCCCAAGGCTTGTTCTCACTTTAAGCTCATTAGCATTCTGCTCAGCTGCAAACGTTCTCCAAAGGGTCCCAGGAGTGAAGAGATCAATCAATGTAATTGAAGGAAGAAAAACTTCATAGCGTGATAAGTTTTAAAATAGGTTCATAAGAACTTCTTTAATAAAATTTTGTGGCAGAAAACAACAAAGTCATCCATCCGCATAGAAGTCAAATATCTGGTAGAGACATATCGTAAATGCAGTAGGTAGGGAAGCCTATCTGCTAATTACTGGTGGGTCTGATGTTTGGTTTCCAGCCGACACTAGTGTTTCACCTCAGAAGGTTTCAACAGGTAGAGGAAAACTGTTTCCTCTCCCTGTTGAAACCTTCTGAGGTAGAGACAAAAAAAAAAAAGGGGGCTCTATGCGGTCATCAATTGCAAAATGATATCCTTTTAAAAAGGAAGACGTGAAACATCTTAAATCTCCATTGGTTTATGCAGCTTTGATACGTCTGGTGAGATATGTAACCCTTCCCTTGGAAGATTCGGTTTCCTTTAAAGATCCTCTAGAGAGACAAATTGATTCAGACCTAAAGAGAATCTACCTGACAGCAGGATCAGTCTGTAAACCATTGCTGGCTTTAGCAGCCGTCTCAAAAGCCTTAGAGGCATGGTCAGACAATGTGATTGATTCCCCCAGAAGTATCTCTGAAGATATGGCCGGGAGCTCTCCTATTCAGCAAATCAGGCTAGCATTGGCCTTTCTGGGGGAGTCCTCTGTTGATGATATTCGCCTAGTGGCTCGAGTAATGTTGTCAGCGGTCACTGCCCATTGTGCCTTATGGCTCCATCCCTGGTCGGCAGATCCAGCTTCAAAGAAAGCTTGGTGCCGCATTCCCTTTAAGGGCTCTTCTCTCTTTGGCAATAAAACTAGTTAGTGCCATTTCCTGAGCCATAGGTGGCAAGTCTGGGTTTCCTCCTTCAGGATAGGCGTTTACAAAATCAAAAAACGCACCTTTTTTCAGAGCACAGAATACAGACCATGCAAGGGAAGCACGCAGCTACAGGCCTGGTCGTGAATTTTCAAGGCCCTAGAAATCCAGACAGTCTTATTTCAATAAGCAAACTAAGAGTACTCCTAGTAATCAGGAGTCTACTGAAGAGTCTTTCTAAAATTGGGTGGCCTCAATTCGAGATTTGGACCATCAAGACGGTCTCTTCAGGCCACACCTGGGTCTTCAACAGCAACCCCAGGCTTAGATTCACGCCTACAAATCTTCTATGTACAGAAGAAAGGAAACAAATCCTATTTGTTTATGCAAGCTCTTTAGAAACTCAAGGTGCAGCCATTACTGTTCTAGAGGGTGACTGAGGCAAAAGATATGTACTCCCCTTTGTTCATGGTACACAAAAAGAACAGTACCTGGAGACCAGTAATAGACTTTTCTCATCTCAACCGATTATTCGGAAAGAAATTCAAAATGGAGTCACTATTGACAATCCAGCAGTCAGTCCATCCAGGAGATTGGTTAGTTTCAATGGACCTGAAAGATGCATATTTCCACGTTCCAGTGGCAGCAAACTATCAAATGTATCTCCGCTTTGCGGCAGGCAATCAACACTTACAGTTCACCTGCCTACCATTTGGTCTCACGACGTCACCTCAGGTGTTTTCCAAAGTTCTGTTAGCTGTGGTGGCTCTCCTCCGAGTGAGAGGAGTTTGTCTTCTTCACTAGACGATCTCTTACTTCTTCCTCAGGACAGAAGTTAACTCCTGGAACACAGGACATAGTAATTGCCACTCTCCAAGAATTTGAATGGCTATTGAATTTGGAAAAGAGTCATCTTGTTCCAACACAATCTCTGGTGTTTCTAGATGCCCTCTTCAACACGGTAGAAGGTACCATTTCATTGCCCGAAGAGAAGATTAGACAGAATCCGCGAAACACCTATCTGCTCTTCAATGTATGAAGGTAATTGGCACCATAGCCGATGCTGAAATGGGCTCAGTGGCATACTTGCCCATTCCAAAAAGGGTTTCTCCAGCAATGGGACTCTCCCAGGAAGAGTCAATGCATCATGCTCACTCAACCCATGAGAGAATCTCTTCTGTGGTGGCTTCAGGGGAAGAATCTCTGCAACTGTCATTAAATCCGTCCCATCACTTGGGTTACAATAACCTCAGATGCCAGCAATTAGGGCTGGGGCGCTCATTGCCTGACAGAAATAGCCCAAGGCAGGTGGATCATACCTTCTCAAGGAACTGTATCCAACATACTGGAACTGCGAGCTGCCTTTCAGGCTCTCAAGTCCTTCTGCCATCTATTGACAGACTTCTCTGTGATGCTCAGGCTGGACAACACAACAACTGTTTCTTACATAAGGAAGCAGGGTGGAACCCAAAGCTGGTCCTTACTCCGAGAAGTGGAGCCAATTATGAATTGGGCTCAAAAGAACCTAACCAACATCTCGGTAGTGTACATTCCGGGGGTTCAGAATGTTCAAGCGGACTTTCTATCAGGAGTCCAACTAAACAACAACGAATGGTCTTTACACATAGAAGTGTTCAATCGGCTTCTGACTCTGGGAGTGTCCCCAGAAGTGGATCTGTTTGCAACCCCATGCAACCACAAATTGACGAAATATTATGCGAGGTTCCGAGATCCCCAAACCTATGGGATAGACGCTCTCACAGATCGATGGAAATTCAGCAAAGCATATGCTTTTCCACCAGTACCTGTGATCCTTCAATTTCTTTGCCATCTCAGATCAGAGGATGTAGAAATCCTAGCAGTGATCCCATTCTGGCCCAACAGGCCATGGTTTTCCCTACTAACGCTTCTCAGTTACCGGGACTCGATACCTCTTCCCCTCAGACAGGATCTCCTCTCTCTCAGGGCACAACGTTGCACCCATGTCCAGCTCATCTGCACCTCAGGGTGTGGTTCTTGAAAGGGGAAGGCTTAAAGCATTACAATGTCCAGAAGATGCCATTTCAACTCTTCTTAACGCTACAAGAAATAGTACCAACAAAATGTATGAGCGTATCTGGTCAAAATTTACAGATCACATGTCTTCCAGAGCAAAACCTTGCAGTTCCTCAGAGGTCCAAGACATACTCAGTTTTTTTAATAAACAGGTTTGGACTTACCTTTAGCAGTCAGTTCACTCTGAGTGCAAATCTCAGCCATCTCTGCATTTACTGGAATCTCTTGGGTCAATCAGCCTTTGGTTCGCCAGTTCTTCAAGGGTGCCATCCGGCTTAGACTCCAGAGAAAACTGAAGTTCCCTAAATGGGATCTGCCTCTTGTTCTGGACTATCTTACCACGATCAACTCTGATCCGGATAAACCACTATCAGCTAAGGATCTTACTCTCAAGACCGTCTCTTTTTAGTAGCGGTGACTTCAGCTAAAGAGTCTCTGACATCAGAAATCTGGGTTCAAAAGAACCATTCTTGACCTTCTTTCCAGATAGAGCAGTATTAATCCCTATGCTGGGCTCAAATCCCAAAGTTACATCATTTTTTTATGAAAATCAGGAAATTGTACTGCCCACTTTTGGGACATCTAAAGATCAAAATATTCATCCCCTTGATGTGGGGCACACATTAAGTCAATATCTGGAAATGACAGAATCTTTCAGACAAACAGATTTTCTTTTCATTTTTCTTCATGGAAAGAACAAGGAAAACAGGCCTCAATCAGATCCGTTGCAGCTTGGATAGTTCAGACCATCCAGAGGGCATACAAAGCCAAAGACTTGGCTCCTCCAGAGGCAGTGTCTGCACACTGAACCCGGAGCATTTTGACTTGGGCAGCCTCACGTCATGTCGCACCTGAAGTTATATACAGAGCTGCTTCTTGGTCATCTATTAATACGTTTAGTTTTTCCACTATTGTGTTGAACTGGCTGCTTTATCTTCATTGAATTTTTATTTACAAGTGCTGTCAGTTGACAGTGTTAAATTAATTTATTTTCTTGCCTCAGCATTTTGCCCGCCCGGGTGTGTTTGGCGAGTTATTTCCCATACGTATGCTGCCATGGAGCCAGTCAGGAAAAAGGAAAATTTATTATCAAATAAATACTTACCGTAATTTTCCTTTCCTGATAGGCTCCATGGCAGCAGGAGTCCCTCCCAATGCTTGGAGTCGGCTAGTTACAGAACACGGCTGAGAGCCCACAGCTGAAATTTATAGGGAGGGGTCCTATTGGGTAGTTATGGAGGCGGGGCCAACCCATACGTATGCTGCCATGGAGCCTATCAGGAAAGGAAAATTACGGTAAGTATTTGATAATAAATGTTCCTTTTTCTCATAATAAGCATCCTTAACCTGCAAACATTCCTCTTTTCACTTCCTCATTGTTTGCTTTTGCTCAGAAGTTGCTCTATTTCTTCTCTGTTCTGTTCACTTCCTGCTTGTCTGATTTTACTAACCACCGTGAAGGGAGACTTTACTGCGGTGGTCAGTAACATGCTCGCCCCCTCCTGGGAACTACATCTGTGCGACGGTGTGAATTACTGGGTATGCCGCAATGCCTACTGGGAAATGTAGTTCTAACATGAACAAGTGCCGCAAACCAGGAAGTGAATGAGAGAACAGAAACTAGAACACCGGAGGTGATATAGATGAAGGAATTTATTAGGTATTTACTTGTTTGTTAACAGAATAATTACACTATTCTGTCTGTATACCTTGCAGACATTAATTTTAGGCATAACAAATGTTTTCCTTTACAACTCCTTTAACTTTGTGTCATCTGAAAAACTGAGACTGAACTATTTATCCCATCCTCTATGTCGTTTATGAATATGTTGAAAAGAATTGGTCCCAAGACAGAACCTTGGGGTACCTTACTCACGACTCCAGAACATGTTATTTACCACTACCCTTTGGACCCGTCCCTGTAATCAGTTTTTTATCCAAGCACAAACCCTATGGTATAAGCCTGCAGACCTTGGCTTGTAAACTAAGCATTTATTGGGGACTGTTTTGAATGCTTTTGCAAAGTCCAGATACACCACATCCACAGCCCTCCCCATATCTAGATTGCTGCTTCTTCCTCGTAGAATGTTAGCAGATTGGTCTGGCAGGAACGTTCCCTCATAAATCCATGCTGATTACCACTTATGATATTTTTCTCCTCTGTAAAACCTATGTCTCTGTCCTTTTTTGAATATTGGTACCACATTGGCTTTTCTACCAATCCTGTCATTATCTTGTCCACAAAGATCAGGAACAATGGTCTGGCTATAACTTGACTGGGTTCTCTGAGGACTTGTGGGTGTAAGCCATCGTGTCCCAATGATTTATTTGTGTTGAGCTTACTAAGTCTATCTTTGAGTCTGGCCCCTGTTAGCCACATGGGTTTGTGTTGTGTTGTGCCACTAACACTACAGTCACTGTAGATAAACTCTTCCTATGTCACGTACACATGACCGTTTTTCGGATTGTAAAAAATGAAGTTTTTAAGGGTGTAGAAAAAATGAAGTTTTTTTTTTAACCCGATCATTAAAATGTCCTTGCCTACACGTGATCATGTAGGCAAAGCGTGGTGACGTGCAACACGTACGATGGCACTATAAAGGGGAAGTTCCATTCGGATGGCGCCACCCTTTGGGCTGCTTAAGCTGATTTCATGTTAGTAAAAGATGATTTGCGTTTTTCTGTCTGTTACAGCGTGATGAATGTGCTTACTCCATTATGAACGGTAGTTTTACTAGAACAAGCTCTCCCGTCTCACAACTTGCTTAGCATTAACATTGTTTTCACTTCATTAAAGCACCCACAAACATTTTTTACAACCTTAAAAATGTCAACGTTAAAAACGTTGTGAAAAATAGAGCATGTTTGAAAAAAAATTAACCAATGTTTTTAAAAATGCTCTGAAGCCCACACACAATTGTTTTTAATGACATTAAAAAAAAACAGAATTATTTAGAACCCGAAAAATGGTTGCGTGTACGTGGCATAATTCTTGTGTAAAAACTTTGGCCCAGATTCACAGAGCAATTACGCCTGTCTAACTGGTGTTAGACAGGAGTAATTTCAAATTTCGCGCGCCGTATCACTAGTTTGAATCCTCAAACCATGATACGGCGGCTTCGGGCTTTGATCCGAGAGGCTTACGCCTTCGTAAGCCTTCGGATCTACGCTGCGATATTTTTGCGGCCGCTGGGAGGAGTTCGCGTCGTTTTCATGCGTCGGGATATGCAAATTAGTTTTTACGGCGATCCACGAAGGTACGAGTGTCCCTCGCAATCGCCTACGTCATTTTTTGGCTACGTAATGTTAGAGGAGCTTTTTGCTGGTCTAACAGTGCGTAACCCATGTAAAGTATGGCCGTCGTTCCCGCGTCGATTTGAATTTTTTTTTTAACGTAACTCGTTCGGGAATAGGAATGTACGTAAACGACGCTACTACGACGTAACGACATGATTTCGCGCAATGCACGGCGGGAAATTTGCGAACGGAGCATGCGCAGTTCGATCGCCGCGGGAACGCGCCTATTTTAAATGCTTCACGCCCCCTACTTGCGCAGATGGATTGCGACGGGAGAAATACACTACGCCGCCGTTGTTTACTGGACAAAATCTACCTGGATTCCACGTAGAGCCAGGTAAAAAACGGCGGCGTAGTGTATTTCTGATACGCTACGAGAATCTAATTCTCTCTGAATCTGGGCCTTTGTCTTTTTACTAATAATCTAAAAAACGTTTTTGGGTTATTTTTACTTTCTTCCTCTATGTGTCTCTCGTAATCTTTTTTAGCCGTTGATTGCAATTTTACATTTTCTGTTGCATTCATTGTAGTGTAGAAATGCTGGGGTTGACTCATTCCTTTTATATTTTTTAAATGCCATACTTTTCTTCTTGATGAAGCTACTCACATTATGGTTTGAATTGTAGAATTTGAATTGTAGAATTGTAAAATTTTGTAGGATTCATAATCTTTGTTTTCAGACCTATACACTACAGTGTTACTTTAATTGTACAGTGATATTAAAGCTTTTAACATTAAGTTGCTATATAACCCCATTTGCCAGGGACATTCCCTGTTTTGTGGGCTCTGTCCCCAGCAAACAAACATCCCTAGAGGTGTCCCCAGCTGGTAGACCTAAAGCCTGTCATTTTTTTTTTATTGTGAAAAAAATTGCAGTTACCATTTTCTCTCCCTGTCCACTACTTGTTAGACCTGTAGGACAGAGCCATGGAGTCATTTCAGAACACTTCTCTTGGCTCTGAGCTACAGGTCAGACAGGTGGGAAGAGTTGCTTTACGTATTGCCAGGCCATTCTAGTCAGCCAGTCCTTTATAGATCCATACTATATATCTTCTCCATCACAATGAAGACATGTACAGAGGAAGTGACAAGCAGTGACACATGCAAAAAGTGACCCTGGTGTGAAATAGTAAGGGTCTGTAACTTTCAATCAGGGAACAATAAATAGCAATAGCTATTTACTTCATGCTCAGATAAACGTGAGTATATTTTGAAAGTGTTCAGTATAAAAAGCCAGAATAAATATTTCTGCTGAGAAATGTTGAGACCTATTACTGTCCTGGGAATCAGTTACACTATATGAATAATGAATATCCAACTTCCCGGCTTATTTCCACTAAGGTGCTTCATATACAGACAAGAAGCTGCTCTGATTGTTGATCTCCTTGTTGACACTGTGTGAAATATCCCATATGTGAATAAATCAGGTGTGGTGCAGCACAAACTGTCCTGACTGAAGAGGCTACGAAGCAAGGAACTCATATTTGATGGACACGGCGTCAGATCAATGCCACCTTCATCAACTTGTGACAGATGGCTGGTCAACCTTACACCATGCCATCGCTGATACTTGATGATGCTACGCTCAACCTCACCTTGCACAAATACTTTCCAGCTTGCAGGACCAACAGACTAAGAGAGATTATCACTGGGTTTGGTTAACTACGCAATTAATCCCTTACATTGCCACCATATATTTTTATTGAAAGATTTCAAACATTCACAATATTAACCACTTAAGGACCCACGCACGCACATATACGGTCACAGAATGGCTCGTACAGGCACAAGGGCGTAAATTTACGTCCCCGCCTTCGTGCGGTTCGGGGGTCCCATCGGGACCCCCTCCGCGGCGTGCGGGGGTCCCCCTGGCTCTGGGAGCGATCGCCGACGAGCGGGCGGATGTCCGTGTTTTCCGCCCCCCCCGCGATCACTCCCAGCCAATGGGAGCGCTCCCCCTTCGTTTCAGTTCCTCCTCCTGTGTTTACACAGGAAGGAGGAAATTATGTCACCTCTCATCGCAGCGGTGTTTCCCACCGCTGCTGATGAGAGAAGACATCCACAGTAAGTGTGCACCAACACAACACTGACACACACTCACATAGGCACATTAACCCCTTGTGATCGCCCCCCCACCCCCCTGTCATAGTGTCACTGAATGCAGTGATCTAATCACTGCATTTAGTGTCAGTGTGACAGGCAGTGTAAAATCAGTTAGTGTTAGGTCCAGGATAGCCCCCCCCACCCCCCCTAATAAAGTTTTAACCCCCTGATCACTGCCCTAGTTAACCCTTTCACTCCCTATTGCCAGCATCACTAAGCGATCATTTTTCTGATCGCTGTATTAGTGTCGCTGTTCCCGCTAGGTAGCTATTTTTTTTATTGCGATTTTTTTTTTTTACTAAAGACATGTGGCTGAATTAATTTTGGCCTAAATGTTTTACTAAAATTTAGTTTATTTGATTTTTTTTAACAAAAAGTAAAAAAATAGTGATTTTTTTCAAAATTGTCGCTCTATTTTAGTTTATAGCGCAAAAAATAAAAATCGCAGAGGCGATCAAATACCACCGAAAGAAAGCTCTATTTGTGGGAAGAAAAGGACGCAAATTTTGTTTGGGAGCCACGTCGCACGACCGCGCAATTGTCTGTTAAAGCGACGCAGCGCCGAATTGTAAAAACACCTTGGGTCATTTAGCAGCGTATGTGTCCGGGTCTTAAGTGGTTAATGAAGCACTACCCCCGAAGAGCTGCTGGTTTGATTTGGGTGGCATATCACCTCTAATTCTCCGCGGTCTAGGGTACTGGATGAGAGCTGTAAGAAAGTCAATGTCCACACTGTAGATATCTTTTTCTGTGCTTTATTACCCAACGGGGTAAAAATGGTAAAAGTAGTAGTAGGTGAGAAGATAGAAGAAGTGGTAGGTAATGGATTCAGGCATGTAACTGGGTTTCGGAAGCAGTCCTGCTTCCAACGAAAACTTTCGTCGCCACTCTAGCCAGAGTCGGTATGGTGCATCTGGATAGGCCACTCTCACCCGATCCGAGTGACACTCGGAACTTTAGCAAAGTCTCTGCCACAGACCTTCCCAAAGGTGGAGATATTCTTGGTCCAAAATCCTTCTCAACACTGGATTAAGCACCCGGATCTCCCTTGAACAGCTTGTTTTATTTCAGTACTAATAGGCGACCATCGTCCAGCCTCTCAGAAACTATGTGTCCTTCGATGAAGCAGTAGGCCTCTCCTGAGATACCAGCCTTGTGCTCAATATTCCCTCAGACAGGTTCTTCATCGGTCAGCTTCCTCCCTCGGGACAGACAGCACAGGACAACTCTGCAACTGCAGACTCAGTCTACCCACTGAGCCCACAAAGCAGATTATTTGCTCCGGACCAACATGGTCCTGGAGCCAGGAACACTGCAACACGCACCCCGGCCAGGAGGGCCACACACAGGAGTGGTGAGACGACTGCCCAGGTGGATGGCGGCAAAGACGACCGCGAACCAATGGTGTCTGCCCCCTAAATACCCCTCCCCAGCATACACAGCAAGGTGATCAACCCTCCTGCCGAGGAGAATAATCCACACTACCCTGACTTTACTGATGCCACCTGTCGGTCTGGGGTGTGAGGCTCCTCAAACAATGACAGTGAACACATACAGTACACCCAAAGTTGGAACAGAGGCCCTGAATTTAGCCAAATAAACACGTTCAGAGGCAACTAACTCTCTGGCCACCCTCTAAATTTACAGCAGCACCAGCTATGAACAGTAGCAGGGCGCTACATTATCAATAGCAATTATGACTTAAAAATAAACATGTGTAACACACTGTCAGCACAGACAGGTATGTCCAAGGTTTACCTTATGATAGAGCTCTTCAAAGAGACAGTAATTCTTTAAATTGTGCGTTAGTGCATTAGTGACAATATTAACAATTTTGATTTTAAATTATTGTTTAATAAAAAAAGATCAGAAAAAATGTTGTATACAAAATATTTACAGAAAAAAAAAGTATTACAAAGGAAAAAAGAGACAATAATGCAACAGAAAACAAAAAGTATTCAAGATTAAGTAAAACAATTAAAGTCCTGATTCAGCAAAGTCCAATCAATGAACAAGATGGATCAGCGGCTGTTTTTTTTTTCCATGAGGGTATTGGCAAAAATTATCTGACCAATTACGAGGCAGAGGAGTGTCCGATGGGATGTCACAAGTTTATGAATGTAGAGTGGCTACTCCTTACAAACAGTTTTATTAAGATATTAATATCTTCGAAAATGTACATGTTGCATTCTAAGAACTGGTAAATTATTGTCCAGCATGGAATTTCCTTTCCAGAGATACTAAACATGATGCGCCAGATCCACAAAGATGGGACGCCCGCGCGGCGTATCCCATTTACACTACGCCGCTGTAAGCTACAGCGGCGTATCCTTATCCACAAAGAAATTCCGCTGTAGCTTACGGCGGCTTAGCGTAAATGGGCCAACGTACGCGGGTGTAATTCTAATTAACTAGTGGGGGGCGTGTTTTATTATAATTATGAATGACCCGACGCAAACAACGCTTTTTTTTAACTGCGCATGCGCCGGCCGTGGACGTAACCTAGTGCGCATGCGTGAAATCACGTCAAATAGTCAATGAAAACGACGTGTACGTAATATACGCAATTCGCGAACGAGTTACGCAAACGACGTAAACGACGTCCAATACAACGCGGTCCCGACATCCATACTTAACATTGGCTGCGCCTCACTATAGCAGTTTTATCTTTACGCAGTACAGACGCTTACACAAACGACGTAAACACACTGCCAGGCGTATGTACGTTCGGGAATGGCCGTATCTACCTAATTTGCATTTTTAACACGGACGCGCCCCTAGCGTCCAGCGTAAATATGCATCTAAGATACGACGGTGTAAGAAACTTACGCAAGTCGTATCTCAGTGTAAGTTTTCTGGATAGAAAACAATGACACACCGGCGGGAAATTCGAATTACGCCGGTGTATCTATAGATACACCGGCGTAATTCCTTTGTGGATCTGGCCCGATATCTCTCTGGGAGACAGCTATCATGTCTTCTGTATGCGAAATCCAAGTTAAGTGTGATCTTGACCTATTCAGTATTTTCTTCCACATTCAAATATATAAATACTAGTAATATAGCTGTGAGTTGGACAGCCGTCTCCTACAGGTCATTTCAGGCCTATATGATTTCTACAATATCAATAAGCCCTGGGTAACACAATTAATTTCATGCCATGTACCTTTAATGGGTTTTATACCCTGAGGCTCCAAGCTTAACAGAATTAAATTGTTTTATGGTTCTACGATGGCTAATCCTAAATCCCTCAGTAGGAAGTGCTGATAGCCTTGGCAGATGTTTATTGTTTTTATCTCAGGAGTAATGAAATACACTGAAGTTTTTGATCCTACAAGAAAAGATAGACAACAAGGTCTATCCACAGACTACAGCAGCTAAGATATTTACAACAGGGGAATTAGTAAAGAGGATATCTGCTGGCTTTCCTAAATAATTAAACTGAAACTGAATGTTTAGGAGAGCTATCAGCTATTAAAATGAAACTGAATTGGAACTTCATGTTTGCAGTCCTGCATAATATGGGTTTCAGGAACCCGCTAATTCAATAAATATCTAGTGTATACTCAGCTCAAAAGGGGCTTCAGTTAAAGCAAACGGCATGTTTTTAGACCTTTTTTGCTATATCTAACGGGACTCACAAGGGCTGTCCTCTCTTGCCCCTGCTATTTGCCCTCTCATTGGAACCCTTCCTGAGTAGAGTTAGGCTAAATGGGGATATTACAGGTTTGCAGGTGGGAGCTTCACAGCACAAGGTATCCGCTTATGATATGCTCTTCTCTTTAACCAACTCCCATATCTCCTTACTGAACCTACTGACAGAATTTCACCAGTACAGTGCTCAATCTAACCTGAAAATGTATTTAAATAAATCAGAGGCCATGGGAGTAGTTCTACCCCCCGCTCTGTCGCCTACCCTGCAGCAAAAAGGTAACTTCAAGTTGACCTCTACAGTGTTAAAGAACATGGGTACCCATATTCCCCTAGTCCTGTCTAACATTATTACACTGAATTTCCAATCCCCTACTCAATAAAGTCCAAGCTCTTTTAGATACATGGTTTGGACATTGCAACATTATTAAGAATAGTGTCTTACCCAAGTATTTGTACTTTTCCAGCCTTTGCCTATTCATATTTTGTCATCATTTTGTTGTCAAATTAATGCCCAGTTTACCAAGTTTATTTGGGGTTTAAATGCAACAGACTTCGTAGGCACCTTTTAACTTTACCTAAATTACGTGGGGGCATGGCAGCACCAGTTGTGTTGAAATACTAACAGGCTGCACATCTAGGGAGGGTTATTGACTGGTGCAGACACATTGACCTATAGCTTTGGTATAGTTGCTATACCAAATTCTCTTAAGACACACCCGAGCATAGGACTTATGCTCCATGTTTGCTCCCTGACTTGTCGTAACCCAGTGGTATCTTCTAGTCAATCTTCATTACATCCTGTCTTAGGCAACCCTAGCTTCCCTCCATGCCTAAATGAGGGCAGTTGCGGACTGACCATTTTGGCACCCGGGCACTGCCCGAGGGCCCCATGCCACTAGGGGGCCCCATCAGGGTTGCCACTCTCAGTAAAACCAGGGACAGTATGTACAAATTTGTGTATTTTTTACATCTGTCCCTGAAATGTCCCTTACCAACATCGTTTTGTTAAAAAAATCCCAAGATTCTAGCTGCCCCACCTCTCCAGTACCTTCTCAGTGTGTGTATGTGTATTCTGTGTGTATGTATGCTGTGTTGCCCCATAATTTATTGCCTGGAGCCCCCATAATCTCCTATTGTCGAGGGGCCCCATAATCTCCTGTTGCCCAGGGGGCCCCATAATCTTCTATTGCCACAAGGGCCCATAAATTGTCAGCCCGCCCCTGAATGAGGGCCCGTTTTGTGAGCTCCTTGCGAAGGGTTACTTCCCATTTCCTCAATTCTGATACCTGCCCTTTTATCTTGACATTGATGCACCCAGTTTGCTGTTTGCCTTGTATCTCTAGAAGACACTACAGCTACATCATTTTTATTGTGCCCTAGGTCCCCCCGTATGGACCTTCAAAAAAAATCGATCCTCTGTCACTTACTAAATGTATCCAAAAGTTGCATTGCTGTAAAATTGAAGGATCCAAACCCTCCTTCCATCTCGTTGTGGCTCCACAAAGCTGAGGATGTTAACAAGCTGGAAAGAGCAGGCGGGAGCAATATATACAAAAATGTTGTCCTACTGGAACATGTTAATTTACTCTGATGAGGGTAAGGCTATTCTAGAAATCTGTTCTGGACATTTAATTCTCTCAACCTCCACCTTTTCCATAATTCTCCAGCATGACACTCCGTCCCCCCCCACCCCTTCGTCCCCTGTATTATTCTACTGTATGTTTTATCAATTTTTTAGCTCTCTAGACCTTCTCTCTGCCTTTTTAAAAAAATGGGGTGTCCAATTAAGCATGCACTATGACTGATAACACTGCTGGATTCAGGAGATGTCTCTGCATACTATCTTAGCTTCTATAGGTACACTTTTACCAACGTGGCCTATGGCTGAATCTCAGGTTATTTTCCCACCTTTGGGTTTGATATGTCCATTAACTAGACCTCCCCATATTCACTTTCCTTACAGACATTCAGTGTATGACACTTACTGGGTACTCTTGATGTTATATCATGCGCTGCTTTGTTGGATACTTTATTTGTATAAATAAAATGTTTTACGAATTTTCAGGAATGCAGATAAAAGTCCTAGAGTGTCCATGTCCTGAATGGGGGGGGGGGTCCTGGGTCTTTAACAACATGGTGTTCTTATCCTATCAGGGAAGTCACTTCCTTTTATAACAGAAGGACCAGGACTAGAGCTGATCAGAGGGGGTGACTGCCCTGGGTGGGGTGGTACCAAGTGAGGGCAGCTTTTGCAATGTTGTTGGGCGGCTTTACACAAGTGTATTGCTAATACCACCCCCAAGTTATCAGCTCTGCCCATCAATTGAAAACTCTGCCTCTTCTGTAGCTATTCGCCCCTTAGAAGATATAACAGTAATGCACCTGCCCCCTTGCAGAGTAGCACAAGCATCAAGAGCATGCCGCAGTGTCTGTCACAATATCGTCATCATTGCACTACACCTCTTCCTTTTATCCTTTGATATCGGAGATTACTCAGAGAAGAGCAGTGAGAGCAGACGCTCTCACCTTAGTCTGCTCACCTTAGGGACAGTGAGAGCAGGACGCTCTCAAACGAGTCGGCTCTCCCCAGGGACAGCATCAGCTAGGCAGGCAGGATTTTTTCACAGCTCTCTCCTTCTTCTCCAGACATCCTCCCCAGGTAGGCCCTACTTTCCATCACCTCCCCTGGAACCGATTGGCGGCCGTCCTTATCAGGATAAGCCGCCGAATCGGCTGAACGCTGGGGCCTCTTCCCCTCTCCTTACCCCACATTACCACCCACCTGCCAATGCAACCTTCCCCCCGGCGCCTCCCCGCGATTCCCCGTTTTCTCCCCTGAACCGCGCCAGCCACTACTGATTCGCGGCCGCCGCATCTTAGGAAAGGCCGCGGCTTCATCCGCGGCCTAGCGGCGCGCCGCTCTCTCGGCCAAATCACCTGTAGTAGCCCCCAGGAGCTTACCCCCAGCCCCTGTAGGTAATCATCCACCCCTGGCCTCAACAACCAGCCCCCCCCCCCCCTGGCTCACCAATCCACCCAGCTGGCTACACACCAGCCTGGGTCCCATGTCCTGCTCCTGGTCGGCGGCCATCTTGGTACACCCAGCAGCAGTGTCAGCTTCCCCCACCCCACCCCCCTTTTCACAACTTAATAGTACTTGATCCAGGGGTTCGCCGATCGCCTTTCAGGGATCAGGAAGGAATTTTTTCCCCTACCAAATGCAAATTGGCATAGCATGGTTAGGGTTTTTTTGCCTTCCTCTGGACCAAGCCGGGAGGATTCACTGAATCCTCTCTTCATCGCCACCAAAAGGAACGACTTTTCCCCCGGTGAATGGCAACCATGGCTAATCTGCGGTACTCCGCAGAAACCATTTGGAATTTGAGGCGTTTCGCCGCAATACGGCCAGCCATCACCAAAAAGACCCTAAGAATTGAGCACCTTTTGAGGATATATGTGGCAAGTGTGTGGATCCTCCAACCTGTGAATGTTTTGTATCATCCACAGATGTGCAGGAGGGTGCAGGGCCATCTGGCCTGACCGCACCATCCCCAGGACAGCAGCCTAATGAGGCCCCCCCCGACAAGGCCGGAGTCCGCGGAGGAGGTTGAACAGGAGGAGGAGGAGGTTGAGGAGGAGGAGATTCATGAGGAGGAGGAGTCCATGTCAGGCACTGGACTTTTGGTTTTTGAGGACTCTTCCCCTCTGGCTGGCAGCAGGCAGCCCTCCCTAAGGGGGAGCCCCCCCTCCTCCCCCAACATGGCTCCCCTCCCAAGGGCCTCCCCTTCTCCCCGGCCACAAGCATCAGCTGGAGGCAGGAAGTTGTCCCAGAAGACCAGGGGGGTGGCCGATCTCCTGCCCGCCACTCTGAGAAGGGACCAGTTCCTCCAGACCCGCCATCTGGGACAGGTCAGCCAGACATTGGTGCGGATGGAGGAGAGCCTGTCCTCCATCAAGGATACGCTGGGGAACCTGGACTCCCACTCCCGGGTTTTCACAACCTGCCTAAACGAACTGCAGACGACATCAGCAGGTGTTGGGCAGGATGTGAGGACCCTCACCCAGGCTATCCAGGCCAACACGGCAACACTTGGTGCTGCCCTGGACAGAATAGCCGTGGCCTTGGAGGGCAGGCCGCCAGGTGGGCAGAGATCAGGGGCTGCTCCTCCTTCCCTGGTTTTCCCCCTCCCCATGAGTCTCCCCTGAGGAGCCGGGGCCGTGGCCAGGGGCGCCCCAGGCGTGGCTCACGCCAAGGGCAATCATTTTTTTTGCCCTCTTTTTTTTTGGCTGGAAATTGTTTGATTTTGCTGGTCTTTTTTTTTTTTGGGGTTGTGAATGATGTTTGAATGTGGGGGTGACATTCCTGCTGGAAAAGGGGTGTCATCCTCAATTTTGGTGGAGAAGGGTTCCCCAGGACCAGGGAGAAGTGATCCCCAGGTCCGTGTGAATGGTGTATGAATGTTCAGTGACATAATTGGAGCCTTGGCGCGGCGTTGCTGCTCACAAGTCCAGCATGGTGGACTGGTGCCAATCCAATTTGATGAGGATGTGGGGTGTGTGTGCTAGGGACCACAGTGGTGTGCATGCATGCATTCTCATTGTGCCATGATTAATGTGTGTGTTTAACGTGCAAAGATGCCCAATGTGAGCTGTCTCCTGGCTGCTCTTCCCTCAGAAGATGGGGTATCCTCGGTTAGGGGGGGATTGTCTGGTTCAGGGGTAAGGTCATCACGTAGGTCAATCTGCAGGCCCTTTCTTAAGGCGAAGTTGTGCAGCATGCAACAGGCACCGATGATATGGCACACAAAGTTTGGGGAATACAAGAGGGTACCCCCAGACTTATCCAGGCATCGGAAACGTGACTTCAGGAGGCCAAAGGTGCGCTCCACCACTGCACGTGTTTGGGCATGTGCTTGATTGTATCTTTCCTCTCCTGGGGTTTGGGGGTTCCGGAAAGGAGTCATGAGATGGGGTCCCAGTGGATATGCAGAGTCACCTGTAAGGGAAAAGACAGGAGGATGTTAGTCATGCATGTGCCCCTTGTGATGTGTGCATCATGGGGGGGGGGTACAGTCATGCCTGCCACCCATGTCACTCACCAACCAGCCAGGTGGCCCCATACACGTTCTGATCGAATTCCAATCGGATGTGGCATTGATTGTATATGTAGCTGTCATGGCTGGACCCTAGGTGTTTGGCATGGACGTGCCATATGAGGCCTTGGGCATCGACTATCACCTGTACATTGATGGAATGCCAATGCTTCCGATTGCGGTACATGTGCTCTGTCTCCTGGGGGGGCTGGAGTGCCACATGTGTGCAATCAATGGCCCCCACAGTGCGTGGGAATCTGGCAATTCTGTAGAAATCTGTCATTGCCTTCAGCCGCAGGTCCTCAGTGGTGGGTTTGATGATTTGGTTGGCCATGCATCTGAGGATTGCAGGGACAACCTGGTGCACACATCTGCTCATGGAGGTATGTGACATCCCAGCCACCACTCAACTTGTACGCTGAAAAGAGCCACTGGCAAGGAAATGGAGTGTTGCCATGACCTTCACCAGTGGCTGCACTGCATGTGAGCGGTGTGTTGGGCTGGTGATGTCCTCCTGCAGGCTTGTGGTTAATTCCAGGATGGCATGAAGGGTGAATCTGAAGATGCGATACACCTCAGAATCACTCATGCCAAACAGGTCTATGCGGGTGCGGTATATCCTCTCCCGTGCCATCCTCCGTGCCCTCCTCCTTCTTTGCTCATCTAAAGTCAGTAGTATAGCTATGCGCGACGATGCCCCTGGCATGTTGGCATACAGATTGTTGTGCAACACGTGTGACTGCTGAGCTCCTCACTAACAGTGTTGCTTTATCTAACAAGTAGACTTTTTTTCACTTTTTAGACCAGCTTTTATATGGTCTAATTTTAGACAGGACATTTTGCTGTTGCGCACACTGCGTAGCCTGCGCTGCCCCAACGTTCTTTTGTGGATCCCCATAAGTCCCTCATTAGCATATTTGACTAGCAAATCAATGGTCTGTCTAGCGCAGTTTTGCGCGGACGGATGCGCCAGTCTAACAAAATTACGCTGGACAAAAAAAAGTAGATTTTTTGCGTATCTCGTTCTGGGGATGCCGTGCATCGAAACGCACGCGCACATTTAGACTTACGCCGCGCATCTCCTGTTGCGCAGGCGTAATCGCTCTGTGAATCTGGGCCAATATATATATATATATATATATATATATATATATATATCACAAAAGTGAGTACACCCCTCACATTTTTGTACATATTTTATTATATCTTTTCATGTGACAATACTACAGCTTGTATAATTTGCTGTCCCCTCAAAATAACTCAGCTCGCAAAAAAAGGGAGTACACCATTAAATAAAAATGTCCAAATTGGGCCCACAGTCTCAATATGTTGTGTGACCACCATTATTTTCCAGCACTGTCTTAAAGGGTCACTAAATGAATTTTTTTTTTTAGCTAAATAGCTTCCTTTACCTTACTACAGTTCTGGTTTCAAGTCCTCATTGTTCTTCCCTATCAGAATGACGATCTGCCTTGTTTACATAGGCAGATCGCCATTCTGCCTTTCTGGGGAGAGATCACGGGTGGCTGGCATTCATCGGGTCGGCCAGACCCGCTGATTGGCGTCCCCTGTGTTGAAATGCATGAAATGACTTAAGCCTTGTACACACGATCAGTCCATCTGATGAGAACGGCCTGATGGACCGTTGTCATCAGTTAACCGATGAAGCTGACTGATGGTCTGATGTGCCTACACACCATCGGTTAAAAAAACGATCGTTTTAGAAAGCGGTGACGTAAAACACAACGACGTGCTGAGAAAAATGAAGTTCAATGCTTCCAAGCATGCGTTGACTTGATTCTGAGCATGCATGCATTTTTAACCAATGGTCGTGCCTACTAACGATCGGTTTTGACCTATCGGTTAGGAATCCATTGGTTAAATTTAAAGCAAGTTGGCTTTCTTTTAACCGATGGTTTAATAACCTATGGGGCCCACACACGATCGATGTTGACCGATGAAAACGGTCCATCAGACCGTTGTCCTCTGTTTAACCTATCCTGTGTATGAGGCCTTACAGGTACTTCATTTTGCACAATAGAGCCGACCTGCCACAGTATATCTGCGGTAGGCGGTCGACAAGTGGTTAATGTCCATAGTCTTATCACAGGCGCACCTAACAGACAGGATTTTCTGACCACAACTAGTAAATTCATGTGATTGCACATAGCTGAGTTTATTTCATTTCAGTTATGACATTTATGACATTTAGCTAGCTGTCATGGACAAAATATGTAACTTTACACTTAAATGCTTGATTACTGTATAGCAGTTAATTCAAGTGTGCCACACAAGGTTATCATCAACACACAAACCGCTTTGCTTTCTAAATTCAAAGCCTCTGCTGTAAACTAATACAGAATGCAAAGCAAACCCTCAACTTTACATTTTAAACCGACAGAAGACAACTTATAATAAATCTCATACTTTTTGCTTTTTAATAATAGCTTCAATTTTCTCTGGGTACTAGATTGATTCTGTTCATAGTCCTTTTGTAAACTCAATAAGTCACTTTGAATTTCCTAATTAAAATTGAAACTGGTAATTATAATGCACAGAAGGACATATCCAATATACAAAAACATATTTGATTTCCCCTTTGCCGTTCATCGTCTAAAAAAATTAACAGGTTTTGCCTAATTTAATAAAAATTTGCTGTGCTTGCATTCTGCTAAATTGTAACCTAGTTAGAAAGCACATAAAGGATTACAAATAAAAAGATGGCTTTCAGAACCCTACATCTCACTCAATGACAACAAGAAACCTAGGCCCAGATTCACAGAGCGATTACGCCTGCGCAACTGCTGTTGCGCGTGCGTAAGTCTAAATGTGCGCGTGCGTATAGTTGGACGCGATTCACAAAACAATATACGCCAGAAATCTACGTTTTTTGGTCCGGCGTAATTGAGTTAGACCTTCGCTTGCCTTCGCGCAAAACTGCGCTAGACACACCATTGATTTGCTAGTCAAATATGCTAATGAGGGAGTTACGGGGATTCACAAAAAAACGCAGTTGCTGCGCAGGCTACGCTATGTGCGCAACTGCAAAATGTTCTGTCTAAAGTTAGAGGACCTAAAAGCTGGTCTAAATTTTGAAAAAAAGTCTAATTGTCAGATAAAGCAACACTGTTAGTGAGGAGTTCAGCAGTCACACGTGTTGCCCAACAATCTGTATGCCAACATGCCAGGGGCATCGTCGCGCATAGCTATACTACTGACTTTAGATGAACAAAGAAGGATGAGGGCACGGAGGATGGCACTAAGGAGGGCACGGGAGATGTTTTATTTTTTTATTTTTTGGCTTATATCAAATTTACAATTTAATCTAATCTAATACAAGATTCTTATCTGATACAAGCCCCTCACTCTTCACTTGATATATCACACACGCATAGACATCTTTGGCATGAGAGATTCTGAGGTGTCTCGCATCTTCAGATTCACCCCTCATGCCATCGTGGAATTACCACAACCTTGCAGGAGGACATCAGCAGCCCAACACATGGCACTACCCATGACACCCATGACAGCTACATATACAATCAGAGCCCCATCCCCACAGATTGCGAACAGAACATGTATGGGGACAGCTGGCTGGTTGGTGAGTGACATGGGAGTCAGGCATGACTATCCCCTCCCGTGATGCACACCTCACAAGTGGCACATGCATGACTAACATCCACCTGTCTTTTCCCTTCAAGGTGACTCTGCATATGAACTGGAACCCCATCTCATGACCCCATCTCATGCCAGCTCACATTATGCATCTTTGCACGTTAAACACACACATTAATCATGGCACAATGAGAATGCATGCATGCACACCACTATGGTCCCTAGCACACACACCCCACATCCTCATCAAATTGGATTGGCACCAGTCCACCATGCAAGACTGGTGAGCAGTAACGCCACGTCAAGGCTCCAATTATGTCACTGTACATTCATACACCATTCACACGGACCTGGGAATCACTTCTCCCTGGTCCTGGGGAACCCTTCTCCACCCAAATTGAGGATGACACCCCTTTTCCAGCAGGAATGTCACCCCCACATTCAAACATCATTCACAACCCAAAAAATGCCAAAAATGTCAGCAAAAAAAAAAAAAAATGCATAGAAAAAAAAAAGCAGAGAACAAAAATAAACATGCTTTCATACCAAAAAAAAAGGGGGAAAAAAAATTAATGCCCTCTGCCTGAGCCACGCCTGGGGCGCCCCCGGCCACGGCCCCGGACCCTCAGGGGAGACGCATGGGGGAGGGGAAAAGCCGGGGAAGGAGGAGCAGCCCCTGAGATCTGCCCACCTGGCGGCCTGCCCTCCAAGGCCACGGCTATTCTGTCCAGGGCAGCACCAAGTGTTGCCGTGTTGCCCTGGATAGCCTGGGTAAGGGCCCTCACATCCTGCCCAACGCCTGCTGCTGTAGTTTGCAGGTCATTTAGGCAGGTTGTGGAGGCCCGGGAGTGGGAGTCCAGGTTACCCAGCCTATCGTTGATGGAGGACAGGCTCTGATCCACCCGCCCCATAGTCTGGCAGAGCTGTCTCAGAAGGCGGGTCTGGGTGGCCAGGTTCCTTCTCAGACTGGCGGGCAGGAGATTGGGCGCCCCCCTGGTGCTCTGGGATGACCTCCTGGCTCTTGCTGATGGTTGTGGCCGGGGAGAAGGGGAGGCCCTTGTGAGGGGAGCCATGTTGGGGGAAGAGGGGGGGGGGCTCACCCTTAGGGAGGGCAGGCTTCTTGCAGCCAGAGGGGAAGAGTCCGCAGAAACCAAACGGCCAGTGCCTGCCATGGACTCCTCCTCCTCATGATTCTCCTCCTCCTCATGATCGTCCTCCGCATGATCCTCCTCCTCCTCTTGTTCCTCCTCCGCGGACTCTGGCCTTGTTGGGGGGGCCTCATTAGGCTGCTGTCCTGGCGTTGGAGCGGTCTGGCCAGATGGCCCTGCACCCTCCTGCACAGCTGTGGATGACACAAACCATTCACAGGTTGGAGGATCCACACACTTGCCACATATTCCCTTTCACCCCCTCCCCCACACATGCTACACACTTGAGAGAAATAAATACCTTACCTGGCACCGCGGGGACCGGACTTGTGTCAAAGCCTGGCAGGCCCTCCACTTCATGCCGGTGAAAGGTCAGGGCCACCACACGCTCCGTCGCTGTAAATCTAACCCGGCATGGTGGGCCCCCTCCTGTGCCCCTGGCATGGGCATTTATTGCGGCCAGTTTTTTTTTCACCTCACGCCGGAGGTCATTTATTTTCTTTTCAATCCCAGAGCGGGTCCGTGTCTCCCCCTCCCCCGATGAATTGACCTGCTCCGTGATCATATCCAATATCTCCCTCCTCCTGGCCGGGGTGGTGGTGGCACTCTGCGGGCCGTGGAGAAAACGCCCATAGTCGGTAATAGCCCGGGCAAGAATTCTTTTTTCCCCCACTGTAAAATTCAACTTTCTTTTTCTCTCAGTCATACTTCCAAACAAACTCACTAGCAGTCACCAAAAATCTGTCACAAATACAAGCACAACCAATCAGACAAGAACACACACAAAGAGAAAAAGAACAGGCAAAAATCACACTAGCACTCAGCAAGAAACAGACACAAAAAAATCAGATGAAAAAATAAAGCAAGAAAACAAACGCTCAGAAATCTATCAATCAAACAAACAGTCAAAAAACACTTATCAAAACACACTTTCACAAAACTACCAACAAGCACTAGATCACACAGAACACTAATCTGACAACTACAAAACACACTCTAACGAACAACAGAGCAAAAGCACTTGATTCAATGGGAAGGGACACAAAGGGATGTACTTTTGCAATGGAAGTGCGTTTGTGTGTGTCTATTTATGCTGTCTGCGTAGTTCACAACATTGCCCTAGTCCATGTCCAATTTCACTGATTGCGCCGCTCCCAAATTGTGAGCATGCGCACAACGGAGCTGACATGGTTTCCTTCACGCGCGCATGCGCGAGTCGGCCGGCCCTTCATTTGCATGGGGTCACGGCTCATTTCAATGTAACACGCCCACGTCCCTCCCAATTTGTATTACTCCTCCTTACGCCTCCGGAAAAAACCTTACGCTTGCGCAATCTCTTGCGCAAAAGCTTCGTGAATCGCGGGATTACGCGGCTAGATTACGCAAGTCTAACGGAAAAGTGGTGCGCTATGCCGGTCCAATAATGCGCCGATGTACGTGAATCTGGGCCCTAATGTCTAGCTATTCATTTTATGTTATTAGACATAGAATAGTACTTTGGGAATGCCAAAACCTTAAAGCAGAACTGAATGCTAGTTGGTGCAGTTAAAATGTCTTTGTGAGGGGAAATTTACTAAAACTGGTGCACACAGAATCTGGTGCAGCTGTGCATAGTAATCAATCAGCTTCAGGTTTTTATTGTCAAAGCTTAATTGAAGAAGCCAAAGTTATAAACTGATTGGTTACTATGCATGACTGCACCAGATTCTGTGTGCACAAGTTTAAGTAAATCTCCCCCATGTATGTATTTTTCATACCTATTCACCTGTCTTCTAGCAAGATTTTTTTTTAAATAATTTCATGCATAATGAAGAATACACTCTGCATCTGTAATACAAGTTTAATTTAGTGATGTGCAATTATGATGATCATAAAGTGAAGGGTTATTCAACATGCTTTCATATAAATACAAAGACAGGATGGTGAAAAAAAGGGTCAAAATGAAGAATCCTTCATCCGATGTGATGGACACCCAAAGTGAACAAGTCGTTTCCTTACTAGAAAGAAAGACTACGACGGTGGTCTCACCAGACACAGGAAATTCAGGTACCCCAGAACCTATGAGATGTCTCAAGCTGCTAAGATCGGTGTCACTCAAAAACATAAACAAGATGATCTCTTGTAGTGTAGTAATTGAGTAAAATTTAATAGGCTTAAGATGAATTGCACTTACAAAAATGGGACTCTCAATGCGCAGTGTAGAATAAATCATTGGACAGCAGCATTTCCTCGGGCTTCCTCCTTGCTAATTGTCATGACCATCGACCTCCAATGAGGAAAACATGATGACGTCAGTATCAACAGCATACCCTAAGCGTTTCGTCATGATGGGACGTTGTCTGGGGATTGGCTGGATTGGGGAATGCTTTTTAGAATAGAATAGAAAATATTCAAATAAAACAGAATATAATAGAAAAAAAGGATAGAATAGAACAATAATAACAATAATAATAGTAACATTATATAGCACCAACAGATTGTGCAGTGCTTTACAACATGAGGGCAAACCGTTACTATGTGAAAAAAAGAAACAGTTACTATACATTCAATTCATGAAGAATCAGAGGGCCCTGCTTATTACAACTTACACTTCAAAAGGGAGGGTCAAGTGATACAAAAGGTAATAACTGTGGCGGATGAGCTGATGGAAAAAAAAAGTACAATTGTTAGATGGAGGTGCGATAGGCTTCTCTAAAGAAAAAGTTTTTTTAGGGATTGCCTAAAAATGGAGAGAGTGGGAGATAGCCAGACAGAGTTTGGGTAGGAAATTCCATAGGAGGAGGAGGTGACTAAGAAACTAGAGAGCAGGAGAAAATTAACGATTTGGTTGGTAATTTGAGACTAGGTTAGTGGTGTTATAAAAAATAGAAGGTGCAATCAGCGCAAAAATAAACAGAAAACAAACCCCCACTTATGCAAGCTGAACACTGATAGAATTAACACAAAATTCTGGTGACAAGTATAAAAAGATAAAGTGCAGCGCAAAATATAAGCATCTAAAATAAATCTAAACGTAAGACCTCATAATGATGATAACTATATATTAATAATGAATATGTCCATAAATCAAATCGGTGTAGAATGAATAATTGTTAAGTGATGAGCAGGAGGCACGTGAAAAAGTCCATAGAAAATAATCCACCAGTAAATAGGTCCACACACAGTGACAATCCCTCCACCCAGGGCTCTCTAGGTACTCTCACCTCCAGGTATAGACCCCTAAATTACCAGGAAGTCATAACCAGCAGACAATAAGATCGACCAATTCTCATGAGAAATCCTCCTTTTAAAGATTGCTTTAAAACACTCCACAAAGACAGCTGGTAATCGAGGCTCAGCAGGCAGGTGTATGCATAGGAGACAGAGGGGATGATGTAAGTGCTCACAGTTTAATATAAAGGCATCAGCATTTATTAATTAAAAAACCACTCACAAACAAATGTGCATAGACAGCATGTAAAACTCCTGGATCAGACAGACAGGGCGGGGGACGTCATGAGCAGCTGCCGATGCCGATGTTCATTCTATTCTATTATATTCTTTCTTTTCTTTTCTACTCTGTTCTATTATTTTCATTTCTGTTCTATTCTATTCCTTCTTGGTTCTATTCTATTTTTTTCATTTATATTCCTTTATTTTCTATTCTTTTGTATTCTATAAAGCAGCCTAAGTAGGAACCATCATCTTGATTCACTTGTATACCCTACTGTATTTATTGCAATATGTTTCCATTTCAAATTCAAGTTTGAATTAATTATGAATCAATTTGAAAATAATAAATATACAAAATAAATCCAAATATACATAAAACAAATCATTTAAAAAATATGATGAGACATTATTAACTTAACCTCCCTGGCGGTCTTCCCGTGTGTGGCACGGGGTGAGATTTTAAAGCTACGATCGGTAACCCCGTGCCACACACGGACTTGCCTCGCTGGATGCAGAAAAAAGTTTACTTACCTTTTCTCTGCGATCCAGCGATGAATCCCCGCAGTACACGGCGGCCGGATGTCCGCCTGATGCTGTGTGTTCCGCCGATTCCCTTCCCTGCGAGCGTCGCGACGTAGGGGGGGTAACGGCGCCAAATTTAAAAAAGTAAACAAACACTATACATACAGTACACTGTAATCTTATAGATTACAGTACTGTATGTAAAAAATACACACCCCCCATGTCCCTAGTGGTCTGCCCTGTACACTACATGTCATTTTATATAATAAAAACTGTTCTTTCTCCCTGCAAACTGTAGATTGCCCATAGCAACCAAAAGTGTCCCTTTATGGCAAAAATTGTTTTAGAGCATCTAAAAAACAGCGATAATAAATCAGAATCACTTGCAGAATTTAGCGATAGCGATTTATGGGGAAATTCGTCATAAAAAAAAAAAAAATAATGACATCAAAAATTCTGCAACTGAGCAAATTTCAGTGATTTTGATTTGATTACATTATTGAATAATTTTTACTATAATCATATTATTATTTGTTATAATTTTTTATAATTATTTATTATATTATAATTTTTAATAAGAAAAAAAAAAAAAATCATACCCAGGATGCCTATTAGACTCTTGTTTGGATAGATTTCAGTGAGTTATTCCTAAGAATTACAAGCCTACAGTATAAAACGCCAAATTCCCTTGCAAATAATGGTACCGCTTTTAGCACCTAAAATCTGAAAGAATCATACCGCCAGGGAGGTTAAGGAACAAATTGTTCTGTTGTGCACATCTCTATTCAATAAATAGAGCATGTATACATTGTAAAGTGTATGTTAACTTAGCTTCATTCCTAGTAAGAATAAATAAATAAAAATTCCATAAATATAACCCATAGTTTGTAGATGCAAACCAATCAATATACGCTTATTGGGATGTTTTTTTACCAAAAATATGTAGCAGAATAAATATTGGCCTAAACTGATAAAGAAATTCAATTTTTTATTAGAGTGTTTTATGTTCAAAATTGTCTGTCTTTTTTTTTGTTTTTAGCGCAAAAAGTAAATATACCACCAAAAGAAAGCTCTATTTGTGGGAAAAAATTACATAAATGTTATTTCGGTACAGTGTCGCGCAATTGTCAGTTAAAGTAATGCAGTACCGAATCGCAAAAAATTACCTGTCATGAAGTCTGCAGGTCGTTCAGAATACGGCCGCCAGACTTGTGATGGGAAAAAAACCCTGGGAATCCATCTCACCTTCACTGAGATCCCTTCACTGGCTGCCAGTAAAAGACAGAATTGCTTTTAAAGCACTCTGTCTGACGCATAGATGTATCCATGGGAATGCTCCCCATTATTTATGCGAAAAAAATAAAAGCTCACAATCCCAATCGCGTTCTGCGATCCACCAATCAAAACCTGCTCCAGATTCCGAAAGCCAACTACAAGTCCAAAGGAGAAAGAAGATTCGCGATCCAAGGTCCCAGACTATGGAACGCTTTACCAACCAGCATTCGGTTGGAGGAGAATCGCTTAGTTTTCAGAAGAAAGATCAAGACTCATCTCTTTTGATATCAAAGGAGACAGGAACAACAAGCACCCAGAGGCGATTTAGTTCGCATGTGCCGCACTATATAAGTTTTTCATTCATTCATTCATTCATTCATTCAAGGGGGGGCAAATCTTCCGGTGCAGAAGTGGTTAAGAGTTTTAGAATGTTTTCCTCCTCAATACCCTTTCTTTTGTTGCAGCTGCCACCAAAATACCCATGTGGGAGCGCAGGGGCAGTTTCATTCAAGGGGGGGCAAATCTTCCGGTGCAGAAGTGGTTAAGAGTTTTAGAATGTTTTCCTCCTCAATACCCTTTCTTTTGTTGCAGCTGCCACCAAAATACCCCATGTGGGAGCGCAGGGGCAGTAGTAATGTCACCCCCTCCATGACGTGACAGCGCTTGGACCTGGAAGCACACTACATGCCCCCTATACCAGCAGCACCCAGTATGTTGCAGGGGTGGCCACTGAGGAAGGAGGGTTGAGGGAGAGCTGAAGAGGTGACTATAAAGTGGTCAGGGTCTGGGTCTTACAAAAACACTGTCGCTTTGCCCAAAATGTCAAAGGCGAGGGGAAAAAAGTATGTGTATCTGTATGTGAACTACTGACCATTTTTCAGCACTTCAACAGCAGGTCAATAGAAGATGCTGAACATTTGTGGAGATACAATTTCTACTCTAGATTTACTGGTATGGGAGGACTGATAGTAAATCCCCCCCCCCCCCATGGGCAGCCCTGCCTGTGTACATATATCATTCCAGACGGTACACAGAAATACATTTATAACATCAAACACTTAAGCCTTGTACACATGAGCGGACTTCCATCAGACAAATAGTGTTGAGCAGAATATGCCATATTCGATTTTGCGATATATCTCGAATATATTGTCGAATATTCGTGATATATTCGCTAAATACGAATATTCGTGATATTTTTTGAAAGTGCAATCATTGCGAATTTTCGCTATTGCGAATGCGAATGCGAATATTCGAGAAATGCGGAGGGATCACTCTGATTGGCTTAGAATATTCGTGATATGTTGCAATACAAAATAATTGAGAATGTTCGACAAATGTGTAAGGAGCACTCTGATTGGCTCAGAATATTCGTGATATGTTGCAATACAAAATAATTGAGAATATTCGGCAAATGCGGAAGGAGCGCTCTGATTGGCTCAGAATATTCTTGATATTTTATCGTAATTTCGCAAAAATGCGAATGAGAAATTTATTGCGGAATTTCTACAGTAACACTCTGAAATCGAATATATGTGTTATTTTATTTAAAAATAGTATTGCGAATTTCTCGAGCGCGCTTGCGCAATCGCGCGAACAACACGCACGCGCTTGCGCAATCGCGCGAACAACACGCACGCGCGACTACTTCCTGGAACTTGGACACTTGCCAGTTTCATTTCACCTAGGACTTCTTAGTTGGCCAAGTTCCACAACTTTAATTGGAAAGATGGTTGGAAGCAACCTTTCAAGAACTGAGGAGAATATTTTGATCTGTGTGAGTATTTGAATTATCTTTACCTGCATTTTAGACTAGTTTAAAAGTTAGTATATAAGATCAGATATTAGTATTTCCCAAACAATGTGTCTCCTGGTGTTACACAACTACAAGTCCCAGCATGCCTGTACAGCTGCAGACACCCTGGTTGGTAAATGTGTATTTAGGCACTTTCCTTGCTATTTTGCATAATGAATTTAACATGTTGTGGACACCGGGCTAATTTTTTCAGATTTGGTGTTTACAAGACTAATACTTTTTTTTGGCTATAAAATTACTTAAAACCCCCAAACATTATATATATATTTTTTTCTAACATCCTAGAGCAGGGGTCTCCAAACTTTTTACTTCGAGGGCCACATTCTATATTTTACTCATATCCGCGGGCCGGAAAAATAATTTAACTAAATAAATCCACAGTAGAAGAAGAATAGCATTTTACTTACTGTTGACAGCAGAAACTGGATGATGGTCCTGTCGTCTAATAAAACGATGGAGCATCATTCAGCGGGTTAAACTACCAGCGTGCATGAGGTTTTACATCCGTGTCCTCACCAGTCTCCCCCACATTGGTGTCCCCACATTGGTGTCCCCATATATCTGTGTCCCCACATTGGTGTCCCCATATATCTGTGTCCCCACATTGGTGTCCCCATACATCTGTGTCCCCACATTGGTGTCCCCATACATCTGTCTCCCCACATTGGTGTCCCCATACATCTGTGTCCCCACATTGGTGTCCCCATACATCTGTGTCCCCACATTGGTGTCCCCATACATCTGTGTCCCCACATTGGTGTCCCCATACATCTGTGTCCCCACATTGGTGTCCCCATACATCTGTGTCCTCACATTGGTGTCCCCATACATCTGTGTCCCCACATTGGTGTCCCCATACATCTGTGTCCCCACATTGGTGTCCCCATACATCTGTGTCCCCACACTGGTGTCCCCACACATCTGTGTCCCCACACTGGTGTCCCCACACATCTGAGTCCCCACCAGTCTCCTCGTACATCTGAGCCCCCACACTGGTGTCCCTACAATTCTGTGTCCCCACACTGTTGTCCCCACACAGCTGTTACCCCAGCAGTCTCCTCATACATCTGTGTCCCCACATTGGTGTCCCCATACATGTGTCCCCACCAGTCTCCCCACAAATCTGTGTCCCCACACTGTTGTCCCCACACAGCTGTTACCCCACCAGTCTCCTCATACATCTGTGTCCCCACATTGGTGTCCCCATACATGTGTCCCCACCAGTCTCCCCACAAATCTGTGTCATCACATTGGTGTCCCCATACATCTGTGTCCTCACATTGGTGTCCCCATACATCTGTGTCCCCACATTGGTGTCCCCACACATCTGTGACCCCCACCAGTCTCCTCTTACACTTTTGTCCCCACACATCTGGGTCCCCACACATCTGGGTCCCCACACTGGTGTCCCCACACATCTGTGTCCCCACCAGTCTCCTCGTACATCTGTGTCCTCACATTGGTGTCCCCATACATCTGTGTCCCCACATTGGTGTCCCCATACATCTGTTACCCCACCAGTCTCCTCATACATCTGTGTCCCCACATTGGTGTCCCCATACATGTGTCCCCACCAGTCTCCCCACAAATCTGTGTCCCCACACTGTTGTCCCCACACAGCTGTTAGCCCACCAGTCTCCTCATACATCTGTGTCCCCACATTGGTGTCCCCATACATGTGTCCCCACCAGTCTCCCCACAAATCTGTGTCATCACATTGGTGTCCCCATACATCTGTGTCCTCACATTGGTGTCCCCATACATCTGTGTCCCCACATTGGTGTCCCCACACATCTGTGACCCCCACCAGTCTCCTCATACACTTTTGTCCCCACACATCTGGGTCCCCACACATCTGTGTCCCCACATTGGTGTCCCCACACATCTGTGACCCCACATTGGTGTCCCCACACATCTGTGACCCCCACCAGTCTCCTCATACACTTTTGTCCCCACACATCTGGGTCCCCACACATCTGTGTCCCCACATTGGTGTCCCCACACATCTGTGACCCCCACCAGTCTCCTCTTACACTTTTGTCCCCACACATCTGGGTCCCCACACATCTGGGTCCCCACACTGGTGTCCCCACACATCTGTGTCCCCACCAGTCTCCTCGTACATCTGTGTCCTCACATTGGTGTCCCCATACATCTGTGTCCCCACATTGGTGTCCCCATACATCTGTTACCCCACCAGTCTCCTCATACATCTGTGTCCCCACATTGGTGTCCCCATACATGTGTCCCCACCAGTCTCCCCACAAATCTGTGTCCCCACACTGTTGTCCCCACACAGCTGTTACCCCACCAGTCTCCTCATACATCTGTGTCCCCACATTGGTGTCCCCATACATGTGTCCCCACCAGTCTCCCCACAAATCTGTGTCATCACATTGGTGTCCCCATACATCTGTGTCCTCACATTGGTGTCCCCATACATCTGTGTCCCCACATTGGTGTCCCCACACATCTGTGACCCCCACCAGTCTCCTCATACACTTTTGTCCCCACACATCTGGGTCCCCACACATCTGTGTCCCCACATTGGTGTCCCCACACATCTGTGACCCCCACCAGTCTCCTCTTACACTTTTGTCCCCACACATCTGGGTCCCCACACATCTGGGTCCCCACACTGGTGTCCCCACACATCTGTGTCCCCACCAGTCTCCTCGTACATCTGTGTCCTCACATTGGTGTCCCCATACATCTGTGTCCCCACATTGGTGTCCCCATACATCTGTTACCCCCACCAGTCTCCTCATACATCTGTGTCCCCACATTGGTGTCCCCACACATCTGTGACCCCCACCAGTCTCCTCTTACACTTTTGTCCCCACACATCTGGGTCCCCACACATCTGGGTCCCCACACTGGTGTCCCCACACATCTGTGTCCCCACCAGTCTCCTCGTACATCTGTGTCATCACATTGGTGTCCCCATACATCTGTGTCCCCACATTGGTGTCCCCATACATCTGTTACCCCACCAGTCTCCTCATACATCTGTGTCCCCACATTGGTGTCCCCATACATGTGTCCCCACCAGTCTCCCCACAAATCTGTGTCCTCACATTGGTGTCCCCATACATCTGTGACCCCCACCAGTCTCCTCATACATTTATGTCCCACACATCTGGGTCCCCACACATTTGTTACCCCACCAGTCTCCTCATACATCTGTGTCCCCACATTGGTGTCCCCATACATCTGTGGGCCCAATAGTCTCCCCACACATCTGTGTCCCCATTAGGGCACCCCCTACTGCTGTCCCCATTAAACCCCCCTCCACTGGTGTCCCCATAAGAGCACCCCCCCACTGGTGTCCCCATTAGAGAACCCCCCCACTGGTGTCCCCTTTAGAGAACCCCCCCACTGGTGTCCCCATAAGAGCACCACCCCCTACTTGTCACTTGTATCCCCATTAGAGCACCTCCCACTTGTGTCCCCATCAGAATTATCAGCACCCTGAAGTTTGTGCCATATCAGAGCCATTCAGCCACCCTCCACAGTAGTGTACAGTAATCATCTCGCATCAGCCCCCCTCCCTCCTCCATGCATGTGTACTTTACCAGCGCGTCAGACATTACACACACTGGCTGTTCAAACCTGATGCACTTCCCGACTCCCGCCCCGCCTTAATACACACTCGTTACTGGTTAACAGCGAGGCGGGAGGGGGAGCAGGGCGGTGTGGCAACGGGTCTAAAACAAATCATTGGCTGCTAGGATGCCCGTGGACCCAGCAGCCAACACAAACACAGTGAGACGTCGGGAGAGATTGCGGGACCTGCGCTGCATATTGCTAGGGACGAATATTCAGCGCAGGTTCCACAACTAACAGGTGGACCAGTGACTCCAGCTGCGTGCCGGAGGAAATGGCCTGGCGGGCCGGATGTGGCCCGCGGGCCGTACTTTGGAGACCCCTGCCCTAGAGAATGAAATGGTAATCATTGCAATATTTCTTGGCACACCGTATTTGCGCAGCGGTCTTACAAGCGCTCATTTTTTGGAAAAAAATAACTTTTTTTGAATTGGAAAATAACACAACAATAAATTTTGCCCAATTTTTTTAGATTTTGTGAAAGATAAAGTTACGCCGAGTAAAATGATACCCAACATGTCACGCTCAAAAATTGTGCCCGCTCGTGGCATGGCGTCAAACTTTCACCCTTAAAAATTCTCGATATGTGATTTTTTAATAATTCAACAGGTTGCATTTTTTCAGCAAAAGAGTAGCTCTAGGGCTAGAATTATTGCTCTCGCTCTAACGATCGCGTCGATACCTCACTTGTGTTGTTTGAACACCATTTTCATATGCGGGCGCTACTCGCTTATGCGTCACTGTTTCCTAAACGGAGCCTACAGCTGTTGCAAAACAACTTTTATTTAAAAATAGTATTGCGAATTTCTCGAGCGCGCTTGCGCAATCGCGCGAACAACACGCACGCGCTTGCGCAATCGCGCGAACAACACGCACGCGCGACTACTTCCTGGAACTTGGACACTTGCCAGTTTCATTTCACCTAGGACTTCTTAGTTGGCCAAGTTCCACAACTTTAATTGGAAAGATGGTTGGAAGCAACCTTTCAAGAACTGAGGAGAATATTTTGATCTGTGTGAGTATTTGAATTATCTTTACCTGCATTTTAGACTAGTTTAAAAGTTAGTATATAAGATCAGATATTAGTATTTCCCAAACAATGTGTCTCCTGGTGTTACACAACTACAAGTCCCAGCATGCCTGTACAGCTGCAGACACCCTGGTTGGTAAATGTGTATTTAGGCACTTTCCTTGCTATTTTGCATAATGAATTTAACATGTTGTGGACACCGGGCTAATTTTTTCAGATTTGGTGTTTTACAAGACTAATACTTTTTTTTTGGCTATAAAATTACTTAAAACCCCCAAACATTATATATATATTTTTTTCTAACATCCTAGAGCAGGGGTCTCCAAACTTTTTACTTCGAGGGCCACATTCTATATTTTACTCATATCCGCGGGCCGGAAAAATAATTTAACTAAATAAATCCACAGTAGAAGAAGAATAGCATTTTACTTACTGTTGACAGCAGAACTGGATGATGGTCCTGTCGTCTAATAAAACGATGGAGCATCATTCAGCGGGTTAAACTACCAGCGTGCATGAGGTTTTACATCCGTGTCCTCACCAGTCTCCCCCACATTGGTGTCCCCACATTGGTGTCCCCATATATCTGTGTCCCCACATTGGTGTCCCCATATATCTGTGTCCCCACATTGGTGTCCCCATACATCTGTGTCCCCACATTGGTGTCCCCATACATCTGTCTCCCCACATTGGTGTCCCCATACATCTGTGTCCCCACATTGGTGTCCCCATACATCTGTGTCCCCACATTGGTGTCCCCATACATCTGTGTCCTCACATTGGTGTCCCCATACATCTGTGTCCCCACATTGGTGTCCCCATACATCTATGTCCCCACATTGGTGTCCCCATACATCTGTGTCCCCACACTGGTGTCCCCACACATCTGTGTCCCCACACTGGTGTCCCCACACATCTGAGTCCCCACCAGTCTCCTCGTACATCTGAGCCCCCACACTGTATCCCCATTAGAGCACCTCCCACTTGTGTCCCCATCAGAATTATCAGCACCCTGAAGTTTGTGCCATATCAGAGTCATTCAGCCACCCTCCACAGTAGTGTACAGTAATCATCTCGCATCAGCCCCCCTCCCTCCTCCATGCATGTGTACTTTACCAGCGCGTCAGACATTACACACACTGGCTGTTCAAACCTGATGCACTTCCCGACTCCCGCCCCGCCTTAATACACACTCGTTACTGGTTAACAGCGAGGCGGGAGGGGGAGCAGGGCGGTGTGGCAACGGGTCTAAAACAAATCATTGGCTGCTAGGATGCCCGTGGACCCAGCAGCCAACACAAACACAGTGAGACGCCGGGAGAGATTGCGGGACCTGCGCTGCATATTGCTAGGGACGAATATTCAGCGCAGGTTCCACAACTAACAGGTGGACCAGTGACTCCAGCTGCGTGCCGGAGGAAATGGCCTGGCGGGCCGGATGTGGCCCGCGGGCCGTACTTTGGAGACCCCTGCCCTAGAGAATGAAATGGTAATCATTGCAATATTTCTTGGCACACCGTATTTGCGCAGCGGTCTTACAAGCGCTCATTTTTTGGAAAAAAAATAACTTTTTTTGAATTGGAAAATAACACAACAATAAATTTTGCCCAATTTTTTTAGATTTTGTGAAAGATAAAGTTACGCCGAGTAAAATGATACCCAACATGTCACGCTCAAAAATTGTGCCCGCTCGTGGCATGGCGTCAAACTTTCACCCTTAAAAATTCTCGATATGTGATTTTTTAATAATTCAACAGGTTGCATTTTTTCAGCAAAAGAGTAGCTCTAGGGCTAGAATTATTGCTCTCGCTCTAACGATCGCGTCGATACCTCACTTGTGTTGTTTGAACACCATTTTCATATGCGGGCGCTACTCGCTTATGCGTCACTGTTTCCTAAACGGAGCCTACAGCTGTTGCAAAACAACTTTTATTTAAAAATAGTATTGCGAATTTCTCGAGCAACTCCCCGTTATTACCGGACAGCCATTAACTGTCCAGCCATGCTACTAGTTAAAGTATAATTCTTGTACAGCTGGTGACGGGGAGCTACATGGTGTATCAGAGCATGCTGGTAGTTGTAGTTTTTAAATAACATCAACTCCATTATTTATTCTAAATTAATTCATCTAAAAGTCTAAAAAATGGCAAGATATAAAATCTGTCATGTTAACCCTGTCATTGATTAATAAGGCGAGAATGCTCCCAATGTTGAATACCATAGATTTCCGTCATATATCCATAAGGTTTTAAACAAAAGTATTATAATATACTTTGTTCTTCATCTTGCAGACGTTCCTGGAAACAGGATACGACCAGATGCAAAGGCAGGCGGAAAAGAAGGAGGTGGTGCGCTCCGTGATAGAAAAATTAGCAGGACATCCTGGCGGGCCACCGGGTCACATGGCCATTTTGAAAAAGTGGTCCGACCTCAAAAGGCGACATATGGACCGGGTCAGACGTCTCCGTGCTAAATTTCACCCAGGTAAGTTATTGCTGACAGTTATGTTTTTTTTTTCTATAGTGTATTTTGTGCGTGTACTCTAGAGAGGAGACGGACTGCAGGATTTGGGAGTAGACAGGCCTCCCCCAGAGGCAATATGCCACCTTTCTCCATGCCCCTGGTGACAATGGCGTGTGAGAGGGGGTCCTCACATACAGCCCGTCCTACCTTCTCCGCTTTGAAGGCCAACGTGGCAGAGGGACTCCCTATAAGGTAGTGAGAGGATTTGCCCGCTCAAACAGCCCCGTTAGTCCTTCGCCTCTCTTTTTAGAGACCGCGTGGTCAGAGTGCGCGCATGTTAACCCAATTTCGAGTGCGTGTGTAAGTGTGGTGGTTTTTGTGGGAGGGGGGTAGGCGTACTAAGCGCAGGCTTACCTCGCATAGCACTCCCACCGGAGGCCGGGCTGAGACCACCAAACTCAATTAACATGTAGCCGAGAGCGGGATCAGAACCCCTAGCTGCAGAGGTGAATGGCTTGTCAGCGCAGTGGCAATCGCGTTGACCCACCGCAGCTCCTTTGTTGACAGTTATTTAAGGTCATATGTAATTAATGTAAGGGCAGATGTTGTTAACCCAGACGCCATGTTGTGGTAACATATATCACCACCAGCCAAGGTATTCATAGTACTGTTGAAAAAAGACATGGGACAGCAGACAGCAACACAGAAGTTATGTGGGAACATACATTTCCCATTGCTTTGCATGGGACTTTAAACAAAAACCACGACCATCACAAATGGGGGTAGTTAATGGATAAATTAACGATCCTATGCTTTAAGTGGACGTGTAAGTAACATGTGACCAAGTGTTATCGAAATATCTACAGCTGTTATGAAGTGACATGTATTTCCCATAGAGTTGAATGGATGGGAATTTAAAGAAAAACCCCGACCATGGCAAATGGGGGAGGGTAAGGCTTAAATCACCTATCCTATGTTTGTGGCTGACACATAAGTAACCTGTGTGCCAAGTTTCATGTAAATATCTTTCGCCGTTTGGACGTGATGCTGGTACATACATACATACAGACACGTTGAGTTTTATATATATAGATTCCCACTCAATTCCTGTGTTAGGCGTGGGGTTTTCATAGTAATCCCGTGTGATCCATCAGGCCCTTTTTTTTTAACATGATATCGTCTGAACAAAACAAAGGAGACAAAAACAGCTCATTTTACCATGGTGGCAGCCCAGCTCACGCTCAGTCCCCTGTAGTGCCCACAAGACCCTTTAATATAAAATTTTCCCATTGGTTAACTGTCTATATAAATTAATTTGTATTCATATACAATACAGCAGAGTACACCGAATTTGCATACGTCATTAGAAAATATTTTTCTAATATATGAACATTGTGTTATTCTAGGAGCTCCGCTACCAACTGTGCGCAACAAGCGCAAAAGGTGCCAGGACGCTGATGAGGAGGAAGAAGAGGAGGATGTGCTAGAGGAGGATGTGCCAGAGGAGGATGTGCCAGAGGAGGATGAGGCAGAGGAAGAGAGGGATGAGGATCAGCCAGGGACCTCCCAATCGCCAGCCACCGTTCCTGTTATGGAGGATGTCCCCCCCCCCAAATAGTGCCGACATAGGAGATTGCAGTATGCTGGTGGCTGGAGAGGTGGAAGTGCCTCAAACTGGAGGTCCGTTTAGCCTCGTTGAGGAAGGTAAATATGTGCACAAAGATTAATAACATTTCAACAATAAAATGTAGATATAAAAATGGAAAACATATAAAGCGCACCCGTCAGATTGCAGAACCATAATATGGTATTTATGATAGAAGTATACAGGTAGTGCAGTATTATTAGGCAAGTTGTATTTTTGAGGATTCATTGTATTATTGAACAACAACCATGTTCTCAATGAACCTCAAAAACTCAATAATATCAAAGCTGAATATTTTTGGAAGTAGTTTTTTTTTTTCTTTTAGTGTTAGCTATTTTAGGGGGATATCTGTGTGTGCAGGTGAGTACTATTACTGTGCTGAATTATTAGGCAACCTAACAAAAAAAATATATATATACCCATTTCAATTATTTATTTTTACCAGTGAAACCAATATAACACCTCAACATTCCCAAATATACATTTCTGACATTCAAAAACAAAACAAAAACAAATCAGTGACCAATATAGCCACCTTTCTTTGCAAGGACACTCAAAAGCCTGCCATCCATGGATTCTGTCAGTGTTTTGATCTGTTCACCATCAACATTGCGTGCAGCAGCAACCGCAGCCTCCCAGACAATGTTCAGAGAGGTGTACTCTTTTCCCTCTTTGTAAATCTCACATTTGATGATGGACCACAGGTTCTTCTCAATGGGGTTCAGATCAGGTGAACAAGGAGGCCATGTCATTCGTTTTTTTTCTTTAATACACTTTCTTGCCAGGCACGCTGTGGAGTACTTGGACGCGTGTGATGGAGCATTGTCCTGCATGAAAATCGTGTTTTTCTTGAAGGATGCAGACTTCTTCCTGTACCACTGCTTGAAGAAGGGGTCTTCCAGAAACTGGCAGTAGGACTGGGAGTTGAGCTTCACTCCATCCTCAACCCCAAAAGCCCCACAAGCTCATCTTTGATGATACCAGCACAAACCAGTACTCCACCTCCACCTTGCTGGCGTCTGAGTCGGACTGGAGCTCTCTGCCCTTTACCAATCCAGCCACTGGCCCATTCCTTTGGTCCATCAAGACTCACTCTCATTTCAGCAGTCCATACAACGGTAGAAAAATCAGTCTTGAGATATTTCTTGGCCCAGTCTTGACGTTTCAGCTTGTGGGTCTTATTCAGTGGTGGTCGTCTTTCAGCCTTTCTTACCTTGGCCATGTCTCTGAGTATTGCACACCTTGTGCTTTTGGGCACTCCAGTGATGTTGCAGCTCTGAAATATGGCCAAACTGGTGGCAAGTGGCATGTTGGCAGCTGCACGCTTGACTTTTTTTCAGTTCATGGGCAGTTATTTTGCGCCTTGGTATTTCCACACGCTTCTTGCGACCCTGTTGACTATTTTGAATGAAATGCTTGATTGTTCGATGATCACGCTTCAGAAGCTTTTCAATTTTAAGAGTGCTGCATCCCTCTGCAAGATATCACACTATTTTTGACTTTTCAGAGACTGTCAAGTCCTTCTTTTGACCCATTTTGCCAAAGGAAAGGAAGTTGACTAATAATTATGCAAACCTGATATAGAGTGTTGATGTCATTAGACCACACACCTTCTCATTACAGAGTTGTACATTACCTAATATGCCTAATTGGTAGTAGGCTTTCGAGCCTATACAGCTTGGAGTAAGACAACATGCATAAAGAGGATGATGTGGTCCAATTACTCATTTGCCTAATAATTCTGCACTCCCGGTCTGTGCTAGACACATAACAAGTGTATAGACATGATAATGATTGATTAATAAGCAAAATAAATATTTTATTTATTTCTTAAGGGTCTTTGAAAACAAATAGTTTTTTCTTATATCCTAACAGATGTAATGAATTGGAGGGTTATCAGGCCGCTCAAACTAAACTAATGGAGAGGATTTTTGCCAATCGGCGGCAAATTGAATACCTCCAAAAGCAAAATAAACAGATGGAGAAGGAGCACGCCAAACTGACGGAAAAACAGAAAGAAACGGTGAAGCGCATTAAGCTTTACCTTGAGTAATAATTTGTTGAATAAAAAGTTTTATTTTTTTGAAATGTTTCCTTTGTTTTTGAGATAGATTTTTAGGTTTTTCAACACATCTAACTTCACATCTAACGCATCAACATCAACATCAACACATCAAACTTCATAATAAGCAAAATCATTTTATACTATTATTTTATTTAACACAAAACTAGGACAAACTAAAGTACACAGACACAGTCACGACGAACACAAACTAAACTGTTTTAAAATGAACATAACAAAAGCAACAATAGATATAGATATAGAGAGAGAGAGCAAGAAAGAGAGAGAGAGAGCGCAGATTTGCTCTTGCATACAGGCTAATGGTTGCAGTATAAAGGCTGCAAATCAGGGCTTAACATAAAGTTTATTGTTTTATTAACACTTGCTGTTACGATCCGGTCTGGTAGCTTGTAGCGTTGGCTCTTGGTGGATCCGCTGTGCCAGAGAGGACATGAAGCAATACTCAGCATGGAGGCAGCAGCAGTAGTATTAAAATGTAATGTAACTAGAAAAGATACAATTTCAGGTTAAATTGTGCGGCGTGGTCTTGCCTCCACCAATACTACTGACTGGAGACGGTGCCCCTAGAGATGTAAATGTGATCCAACCGTGTGTCAATCCAGTTCGGTCCATTGCCCCATCAAAAACTAGCCCATCAAAACTGCACCATAAAAACTAGGGCTGCGCATGTTCACCCGTCTCACGATTCGATGCAATTTCGATTATCAAGTACACGATTCGATTTGATTCCGCGATGCATCACGAACGATGCATCAGGATTGCAGCAAAAGTGCGCATGGCTCTCCCCCCAAAATACTAAAGGAGATTATCAGAGACTGCAGACATAGTACATGAGATGGTCAGACTACAGACATAGTACAGGAGATGGTGAGAGACTGCAGACATAGTACATGAGATGGTCAGACTGCAGACATAGTACAGGAGATTGTCAGAGACTGCAGACATAGTACAGGAGATGGTCAGAGACTGCAGACATAGTACATGAGATGGTCAGAGACTGCAGACATAGTACATGAGATGGTCAGACTGCAGACATAGTACAGGAGATTGTCAGAGACTGCAGACATAGTACAGGAGATTGTCAGAGACTGCAGACATAGTACAGGAGATGGTCAGACTGCAGACATAGTACAGGAGATTGTCAGAGACTGCAGACATAGTACAGGAGATTGTCAGAGACTGCAGACATAGTACAGGAGATGGTCAGACTGCAGACATAGTACAGGAGATTGTCAGAGACTGCAGGCATAGTACAGGAGATGGTCAGACTGCAGACATAGTACAGGAGATTGTCAGAGACTGCAGGCATAGTACAGGAGATTGTCAGAGACTGCAGACATAGTACAGGAGATGGTCAGACTACAGACATAGTACAGGAGATGGTGAGAGACTGCAGACATAGTACATGAGATGGTCAGACTGCAGACATAGTACAGGAGATTGTCAGAGACTGCAGACATAGTACAGGAGATGGTCAGAGACTGCAGACATAGTACATGAGATGGTCAGAGACTGCAGACATAGTACATGAGATGGTCAGACTGCAGACATAGTACAGGAGATTGTCAGAGACTGCAGACATAGTACATGAGAGGAGATTGTCAGAGACTGCAGACATAGTACAGGAGATGGTCAGACTGCAGACATAGTACAGGAGATTGTCAGAGACTGCAGGCATAGTACAGGAGATTGTCAGAGACTGCAGACATAGTACAGGAGATGGTCAGAGACTGCAGAGATAGTACATGAGATGGTCAGACTGCAGACATAGTATATGAGATGGTCAGACTGCAGACATAGTACAGGAGATTGTCATAGACTGCAGACATAGTACAGGAGATGGTCAGAGACTGCAGACATAGTACAGGAGATGGTCAGAGACTGCAGACATAGTACAGGAGATTGTCATAGACTGCAGACATAGTACAGGAGATGGTCAGCAGCAGCAGTATAGTAGTAACAGTACACAATTAAGTATTTTTTTCACTCGTGGTTGTGGAAGAGGTGGCAGCAGCACAGCAGCAGCAGCATTGATGATTGTAGCATATAGTGGCAAAGAAGTTGACACATAGGTATCTGAGCACTGGCAGCAGCAGCAGCAGCATAGTAGTACCAGTACACAATTAAGTGTTTTTTTCACTCGTGGTCGCGGAAGAGGTGGCAGCAGCACAGCAGCAGCAGCATTGATAATTGTAGCATATAGTGGCAAAGAACTTGACACATAGGTAAGTGAGCACTGGCAGCAGCAGCAGTGTAGTAGTAACAGTACACAATAAAGTGTTTTTTCACTCGTGGTCGTGGAAGAGGTGGAAGCAGCACAGCAGCAGCAGCATTGATGATTGTAGCATATAGTGGCAAAGAACTTGTCACATAGGTATATGAGCACTGGCAGCAGCAGCAGCAGTATAGTAGTAGTAACAGAACACAATACAGTGTTTTTTCACTTGTGGTCGTGGAAGAGGTGGCAGCAGCACAGCAGCAGCAGCATTGATGATTGTAGCATATAGTGGCAAAGAACTTGTCACATAGGTATATGAGCACTGGCAGCAGCAGCAGCAGTATAGTAGTAACAGAACACAATAAAGTGTTTTTTCACTTGTGGTCGTGGAAGAGGTGGCAGCAGCACAGCAGCAGCAGCATTGATGATTGTAGCATATAGTGGCAAAGAACTTGTCACATAGGTATATGAGCACTGGCAGCAGCAGCAGCAGTATAGTAGTAGTAACAGAACACAATAAAGTGTTTTTTCACTTGTGGTCGTGGAAGAGGTGGCAGCAGGACAGCAGCAGCATTGATAATTACAGCATATAGTCCCAAAGAAGTTGGCACATAGGTAAGTGAGCACTGGCAGCAGCAGCAGCATAGTAGTACCAGTACACAATTAAGTGTTTTTTTCACTCGTGGTCGTGGAAGAGGTGGCAGCAGCACAGCAGCAGCAGCATTGATGATTGTAGCATACAGTGGCAAAGAACTTGTCACATAGGTAAGTGAGCACTGGCAGCAGCAGCAGTATAGTAGTAGTAACAGTACACAATAAAGTGTTTTTTCACTCGTGGTTGTGGAAGAGGTGGCAGCAGGACAGCAGCAGCATTGATAATTACAGCATATAGTCCCAAAGAAGTTGCCACATAGGTAAGTGAGCACTGGCAGCAGCAGCAGCATAGTAGTAGCTGTACACAATTAAGTGTTTTTTTTCACTCGTGGTCATGGAAGAGGTGGCAGCAGGACAGCAGCAGCATTGATAATTGTAGCATATAGTGCCAAAGAACTTGACACATAAGTATCTGAGCACCGGCAGCAGCAGCAGCATAGTAGTAGCAGTACACAATTAAGTGTTTTTTTTCACTCGTGGTCGTGGAAGAGGTGGCAGCAGCACAGCTGCAGCAGCATTGATAATTGTAGCATATAGTGGCCAAAGAACTTGTCACATAGGTAAGTGAGCACTGGCAGCAGCAGCAGTGTAGTAGTAACAGTACACAATTCAGTGTTTTTTTTCACTCTTGGTCGTGGAAGAGGTGGCAGCAGCACAGCAGCAGCATTGATAATTTGTAGCATATAGTGCCAAAGAACTTGCCACATAAGTATCTGAGCACTGGCAGCAGCAGCAGCAGCATAGTAGTACCAGTACACAATTAAGTGTTTTTTTCACTCGTGGTCGTGGAAGAGGTGGCAGCAGGACAGCAGCAGCATTGATAATTGTAGCATATAGTGCCAAAGAACTTGACACATAAGTATCTGAGCACCGGCAGCAGCAGCAGCATAGTAGTAGCAGTACACAATTAAGTGTTTTTTTTCACTCGTGGTCGTGGAAGAGGTGGCAGCAGCATAGCTGCAGCAGCATTGATAATTGTAGCATATAGTGCCAAAGAACTTGTCACATAGGTAAGTGAGCACTGGCAGCAGCAGCAGTGTACCGTGTTTCCCCGAAAATAAGACGTACTCCGAAAATAAGCCGTAGCGGGATTTCGACGCAAGATAGAAATATAAGACACCCCTCCGAAAATAAGACGTAGCGATGTAGTGTCGAATCTCCGAAAATAAGATGTAGTGTCGAATCTCCGAAAATAAGATGTAGTGTCGAATCTCCGAAAATAAGATGTAGTGTCGAATCTCCGAAAATAAGATGTAGTGTCGAATCTCCGAAAATAAGATGTAGTGTCGAATCTTGCAGTGATAGGCGTGTCGTATGCGGCGCGGCGCAGTAAACAACACGTCATAGGTGTATGTTACTGTACTGGTGCTCAGGAGCTGTGAGGAGAAGAACACTCTGTAAAGCAAAAAGATTCTCCCAGCATTGACCAGCAAACCCCTCTCTCACCCCACACAAACAGATCACCCCAGCTCCACTGTGCTCCACATCAGCTTTGCTGGCCTATCTTTTTGTACAACCAGACAAGATGAGTGCAAAAAGAAAGAGTTATTCTGTTGAGTACAAGAAAGGAATTGTGGAGGACTCCCGAGGCAAGAATCTTACGGCTTTTTGCAAAGAGAAGAAGTTGGATATCCGAATGGTCCAAAAATGGCGTGCAGAATACGATAATCTCAGTCTACAGGTGGACAGAGGAAATGCTAAGAAGCGCAAGTGTGGTTCAGGTAGGCAACCTTTATTTTCTGTAATAAAAATAAGACACCCCCCGAAAATAAGCCATAGTGTGATTTCTTGAGGGAAAAAAAATATAAGACGGTGTCTTATTTTCGGGGAAACACGGTAGTAGTAACAGTACACAATTCAGTGTTTTTTTCACTCTTGGTCGTGGAAGAGGTGGCAGCAGCACAGCAGCAGCATTGATAATTGTAGCATACAGTGCCAAAGAACTTGCCACATAAGTATCTGAGCACTGGCAGCAGCAGCAGCAGCATAGTAGTACCAGTACACAATTAAGTGTTTTTTTCACTCGTGGTCGTGGAAGAGGTGGCAGCAGGACAGCAGCAGCATTGATAATTGTAGCATATAGTGCCAAAGAACTTGACACATAAGTATCTGAGCACCGGCAGCAGCAGCAGCATAGTAGTAGCAGTACACAATTAAGTGTTTTTTTTCACTCGTGGTCGTGGAAGAGGTGGCAGCAGCACAGCTGCAGCAGCATTGATAAATGTAGCATATAGTGCCAAAGAACTTGTCACATAGGTAAGTGAGCACTGGCAGCAGCAGCAGTGTAGTAGTAACAGTACACAATTCAGTGTTTTTTTCACTTGTGGTCGTGGAAGAGGTGGCAGCAGCACAGCAGCAGCATTGATAATTGTAGCATATAGTGCCAAAGAACTTGCCACATAAGTATCTGAGCACTGGCAGCAACAGCAGCATAGTAGTACCAGTACACAATTAAGTGTTTTTTTCACTCGTGGTCGTGGAAGAGGTGGCAGCAGCATCAGCAGTAGTAAGAAAGTGGCAAATCTCACAGACAAAAGGTGACAGCACCAGTATGAGTAATATATCGGTACATAATCACTCAGCCTTTTGGCATTAGCAGTAGGAGCCCATATAGTGCCAAAATTACAAAAGCTTGAAATTGCATTAGCATGGTGATTACATTTGAAAAGCAGAATGACACAGGCCTTAAGTAGCTGTGGCACCGGGTGGAGTTTTTGGGTTGTGTTTTGCACGCCACAGGCTTTTCAAAAAAAAAAAAAATCCAACTTCTTCCCAGCAGCAGCATAAGGAAAGGGGGATGCACTGTGATGTAAGGGAGAGGGGGAACTCCACTTCTGATGGTGGGGTAGGATGGTGTGGTAGCCTTTGACATCTAATGTAAGGGGAGGGGATGCGCTGGACATATAATATTACAGATACAACCGGCCTTTTTGAGGGCAACCATAATGCTGATGCGGAACACGATGAAATTGAGTTTGACACCCCTGGTATAAAGAGATAGGAGAGGTATTGCTAACTGACAAGGGACCATTCAGCGCCCTGAACTGACGGCGGGTGCCAGAAAGTCACCGCCGATCCAGGACTCATTCATTTTGATGAATGTGAGTCTGTCCACGGAGTCTGTGGACAGACGGGTCCTCTTGTCCGTGACCACCCCACCTGCCGCGCTGAATGTCCGCTCAGATAGTACGCTGGAGGGGGGGCAAGACAATAACTCCAGCGCATACTGAGCGAGCACGCGGCAGGTGTCCAATCTGGCAACCCAGTACTCCATGGGGTCGTCGGTGCTCATACTGTCAGAAGCACTGACGGACCCCATGTAGTCTGCCACCATGTGGGCCAGCCGCTGGTGGTGACTGCTGCTGCTGCTGCTGCTGCTGCTGGTACTGGGTCGCTCAGTTTGCATGAACATCCTCATCTCACCCATTAGGTCCCCTGCTCGGCTGCTGATGTTGCTGCTGGGTGCAGCCACCTGCTGGGTGAGATGAGGGGGGACAACTGGAGGCCGGGGAGTTGCCTGCTCCAAACGGCTGACTAGGCATGCCTGCAGTTCCTCCATACGGGGCTGCCTCCGTCTGGCTGGGAGGAACTGCTCCAGTTTCCCCTTAAATCTGGGATCTACAAGGGTGGCCAGCCAAAACTCGTCCCTCTCCTTGATGGCTTTAACCCGGGGGTCCCTCCTGAGGCATCTCAGCATGTGGGCAGCCATGGGGAAGAGCACAGCCCGCTGTGACTCCTCATGGCTGCCTGGGTCCATGACGTCCGCTTCCTCGGCATGGAGGCGCTGCTGTTCGCGGTCAGTCATGCCAAACCCCCGGACTATCGGTGCCCCCAACACCGGCTCTCCCTCCTGACCAGGCCCTGACTCCAGGACGCCACCAGTCACCTCCTGATCATCATCATGATCCTCATCCTCCTCCTCGTCCTGGGCCTGGTCTTGGTGGAGCAGTGTTGCCTCCTCCTGCTCCACCAAGGCACTCTCCCCAGCTCCGAGCAGGCGATCTAGTGCCCTGTCCAGCAGGAACACTATAGGGAGCACGTCGTTGAGGCCGACATGCTCCCTGCTCACCATCTTGGTCGCCTGCTCCAAAGGGGCCAACACATGGCAGACCTGGTGTATCTGCCCCCACTCCAGACTGGTGATATACGGGAGTGTGTGTTGTGATGGCCCGCCAGTGCCTTGCTCCAGCAGGTACTCCTTCACCGCCCTTCGCTGCTCCCACAACCTCTCCAGCATGTAGAGGCTGGAGTTCCACCGCGTCACACTGTCCACAATCAGCCTGTGAAGGGGCAGGCTGTTGTCCCGCTGCAACTTTGACAGGGACGCGGTAGCGGTTGGGGAGCGCCTGAAGTGGCTGGCAATCCTGCGTACCCTTAGCACAATGTCACTCAACCCGGGATAGGTGTGCAGGAACTTCTGCACCACTAGGTTGAGGACATGTGCCAGACAGGGCACGTGTGTCAGACTGCCAGCCTGGAGGGCGGAGAGGAGGTTGCTGCCATTGTCACAGACAACCAGACCTGCTTGGAGCCTTCGGGGTGTCAGCCACTTCTGGACCTGAGCCTGAAGTGCGCTCAGCACTTCTCGTCCAGTGTGTCTCCGTTCCCCTAAACTAACAAGCTGGAGCACGGCCTGACAGCGCACGTGCCCCACACTTGAATAGCTACGGGGGCGCTTGCTGGGAGGCTCAGCAGCTGCGGAGACAGTGGCTTGAGGGAGACCAGCAGTTCTCCCCTGGACACCCCGGGGCGGCACCACAAAATCAGATGCCGCCAATCCCTCCCCGGCGTCTCGGAGGGAAACCCAATGGGCCGTGAAGCTTATGTAGCGCCCCTGCCCATGCCTGCTGGTCCAGCCATCCATTGTCAGATGCACCCTGTTGCTGACAGCATGATCCAGCGACAGGGTTACATTCTGCACAATGTGCTGGTGTAGGGCAGGGACACCAGTCCTGGCAAAGAAATGGCGGCTGGGGACACGCCATTGGGGTTGGGCCTGCTCCAACATCTGCCTGAAGGGGTTGCAGTCCACTATGTTAAAGGGAAGCAGATGTTGGGCAATAACCCTTGCCAGGAGCCCATTGAGGGAACGCACACGTCGGTCTGAAGGGGGGAAGGGAGTGTTGCGTTCAAAGGCATCAGAAAGAGACGCCTGGCGCCGGACGGCAGTGCGGGACACCGAAGAGGAGGGTGATGATGTGGAGGTCTGGCTGCCGGTACCAGTACCTCTACTAGAGGGAGCGGGGGGGCATGACCTGCTGGTAGCCGATGAAGCTGTGGCAGGGGCTGCTGTACCCTGCACACTTGTGGTGGTGGCGCTGCTACCACCAACACGCTTCATCTGGTCATGCTCGTGCCAGTGGTTAATCCGCAGGTGCTGGTTGAGTGCCGTGGTACCCACCCGAGCCAAGCACTCCCCTCTCTTCACCTTGGCACGACAGAGCTGGCAGATGGCTACTGTCGGGTTATCTGCTACCAAGGTGAAGTAGGCCCAGACAGGTGACTTCAGCGTCGCCCTCCTGTCAGATGGGGTGACGCTGACTTCCACCTGCTGGGACTCGGTGCGCACAGGTGGAGCTGCCTGCTGCTGCTGCTGCTGCTGCTGCTGCTGCTGCTGCTGACACCTCCTGCTGCCATCACCAGTGGAGACCCTGACGCTGGTCTCCCTGGTGACCTGGCGCACCGTTTCCCCAGGGTGCCTACCTTCCTCGTCGTCACTGATGCTGTGAACCGACGAGGCAGGTGGCACCCATGTTGGGTCACCCTCCTCTTCGCCCCCAGATATGTCAGACCCAGGGCTGACATGTGGTGGTCTGAAGGAGACATCTGACATGGAGCCGCTAGCCTGGCTCCGATGTCCCCTCACAGACGCATGGGTCTGACTAGGTGCTGGTGTTTCCTGCAGAAAACCACCAGCACCACCATGAAGGGAGGTCTCTGGGCTACTGACAGCCAGTACCCCATCCTCCTCCTCTTCCATTAACCCTTCAAAAAGGTCCTGACCATCAGCACATAAATCTATGTCTGCATTATCGAGGGCCTCCCCCAAGATATCCATGTCACTTTCACCCTCAAACAGCATGAGGCTGGACTCTTGGGGGCTGGGGCTGGGTACTAAAGGCACCGGTGTACTGATGGTGGTGGTGCTACTTGGTGTGGCTACTGGTGATGACTGAGTGGCACTGCTGTGCCCCATGTACTCCACCACTGCTGGAGCCTGGGAAGGCAATATCGGGCGGCTGCCCGAAGTGAAAAACTCCCGGATGAGGCGGACTCCCCTTCCACCCGATCCTCTACCAGTAGTAGGGGCGCGAGAGGTACCCCGTGCTGGCAGCGACCCAGCACTGGGAGTAACTCCCCTACCCCTGCTGCCACGACCACGGATGCTGCTCATGCTGATATGGGGGGGTGGGTAAACTTTATTGGGGGGGGGTAAATGTGATAAAAGAAAAAACAGGCACGCAGACAAACACCTAGTAGCTATGCCACTAAACAACACTTAAACGAAAGGTAAAATTTTTTAATTTTTTTTTTTTTTTTTTTAAACTAACTGACTGACAGACAACAGACAAAAACTGACTGGGCAAAGAATAAAATCAATAAACAAACTAATATAGATAGAACAGTGACTCTGCTAACACAGCAGAGCCAGAGATCTGAATAAACTAAAAATAACTTTTTTTTTTTTTTTTTTTCTATAAAACAGATAACTAAATAAACACAGTAAACTAAGCTAGCTAGCTTACAGAGGTGTACAAGTACACTCAAACCTATCTATCTAACACTAAATGAAACTGGAACACAAACACACAAATAGTAGCTTTAAAAAAAGCTGTTTGGTATCTTCTTGCTTTTAAAAAAGCAGTTTAGAAATATAAGCACTAGCAGCTGCTAATACTCAAATGAACTGAACAGGAGCACAGAACTGAAAGGCACTGCAATGCTGATGCAATATAACACAGAGCACAGAAACACTTCTCCCTCTATATCCACCTTGTGAATCTGCAATGAGCACATGCTGGGACTTAGTTTATATAATGGTCGTGAGGCAGGTTCCTATTGGTTGATGTGGAGGTTGCTAACCTCTGACACCTGTGGAAATGGAACTCTGATTGGCTCTGATGTTAATGAAGGGCGGAGAAAAAATCGCGCGATATTCCTATTGCCGAATATTCGCATTGCGAATATTCGGCAGCATAAAAGGATCACATGCGCTACTCGGCCCAGGGTCCCTCTAATCATACCACCATTGCTTTTACACATCGATGGAGATCACTAGCATGTGATCTGTGTAAAAAAAAGTTTGAGAAAAATCTGAATATTCGACATTGCGAATATTCGGCGCAATATTCGAGATATTGCGCGATTTCTCGAATATGCAATATTCGAGCCGAATATTCGCAATTCGAATATTCGTGAGCAACACTACAGACAAATCAATGGATTTTTGTCTGAAGGGCGTTGTCCGTGAACTTGGTATGCATACACACAGCAGAACATTTTCAGCCAACAAACACAAGCGTAGTGATGTAATAGACCTACTACATGTTTTTTCAGCTCTTTAGTGCCACCCTTTGGGCAACTTCTACTAATGTTGTGTTATGGTTAGCATTGCTTTCGAGCATGTGTGTTTGTACTTTGGATTTTAGTACAACGAATTTGTGTACACACGATCGGATGATCTGCCGTAACACATTTGCTGTCGGACAATTTGAGAGCATGCACAGACAACATTTGTTGTCGGAAATCTTGACAACAATTGTACGATGGAGCATACAGACGGTTGGATTGTCTGACAAAACAAGCTGATCTTTCATGTACTGTTCTCATACTCATAGACTATATATTCACTGTAATATGTTAGAAGCATACGATAAATTAGAACAGTTTTCAAAGCTGGAAAAAATGAAATGCTGGCAGATTTGCTTATCTTATCATACTTTACCCAATTTGTCCAATGTAGATAAGATTCCACCAAGAAGAGCAAGTTATTGAACATACAATGTACCATCTTGTCTTAGCCTGAAGGGAAACTTGAAGTTGTAGACTGTTACTGCTGCAAATAATACACATTGAATGCATTTACTGAAGAAATTATAGGAAATAATTAAGGCAGCAATGAACTGGAAAAATTATGGTTAGTGATCCTAAAATAGATGGGACATTATCAGTTACAATAAAGTCACTACAGCAAAAATATACAGCCTTTCGACTATAACATTTCTAGCACAGTGACGAGCAAAACTCACTGTGGCATGGAGCGGGGTCAATATGAGTAGGGCGAGCAATAATGTGAAGGGATCATTTTCATGGTAATACTGCAAAACACTTATAATATTCTATATTTTTTAAATAGAATTTGATTTTATATATATATATATATATATATATATATATATATATATATATATATATATATATAGAGAGAGAGAGAGAGAGAGAGAGAGAGAGAGAGAGAGAGAGAGAGAGAGAGAGAGAGAGAGATAGATAGATAGATAGATAGATACATCTATATATATATACAGTATATAGATCTATATATATATCTATATATATATTATCTGTTTTATTTAAATATTTCCCTTTAAAGAAGTCTTCTGTGTGCAGCTGCCCCAGCACCCCCATTACTAACCTGAGCCCCATCTCTATTCAGCGATGTCCACAAGTGTCTCGGCCATCCAAGATTTTTCCTTCTAATCGGCTGAGACTGTAACAGGCGCTTCCTGCGCAGTCCTGGAGCTTTCCGGCGAGGAGCGCATGCCGCGACCGCGCAATGACGTCATCACGCGGCGCCGCGGAAGTGTGCCGTAACTCATGCCGGTTCTTTTCGAATCAGTGCTAATGCACTGCATCTGGTCCCTATCATTTAAACAGAGCGGTGTACTGATTGCACACCGTTCTATTATTGTCAGCCGTAGCTCGGCCATGCTACAACCAATGGTGCCATCATTCCCCAAGCTGAGATTCTGACCAGCCTGCAACTCCTGCATCAATGCTGCTACACTTGCTGCAACAGACTGTCGTTGCCGGGGATAACCTTTGAGACCTTCCTTGCTGGCACTCTACACCACGGAATCCCTTGTTGCTACACTGAAGCCCTGCAAATGGATAAGTAGCAATTGTGTCACTTGTAGTTCTATAGAAACATCTGCTGCATACTTTACACCTAAAACAATTGCTGATATTTATTATGGCTTGTGGCTGATGTAGAGAAACCCCAAACTCCTGTTTGCGTGGAGTAACGCCTGGGGTCCAATACTGAATTCTCACATAAAGAAGTGCATTGAAATCCTTACTAACTGCAGTTGTGGTTCACTCTGTTCACCAGAGCTGTTTCAGAGACACAGCAGCGGGACCCAATCAAAGTCAGTCAGCCAATCAGGAGAGAGGGGGGGTGGGGCCGGGCCGCATCTCCATGTCTGAATAGACACAGGGAGCTGTGACTCGGCTTGGATGCACTGCAACAGAGCAGGTAAGTATAACATGTTTGTTATTTTTATTGAAAAAAATTTACTTTACTATCATTTTAATTGATCGATGTAGATTGCAGGGTCTTTGACAAACTTTGTGGCAGATTCTTATCTCTTTGTTGCTCTAAAGAAATAGCTGTATGTTTCACCATGTTCTTTGCAGACTGAATCTGAATTGGAGGGACTGTTTCAACATAATCACCTGGTACACTCTTATGCTGCGTACACACGATCAAGCTTTTGCCCGGACAAATCTCATCGGAATTCCATCGGAGTAAAATAGGACATGTTCTATATTTAAACTCTGATGGAATTCATATGAATTTCCAATGAAAAAACTCAGATGGGGCTACACACGATCGGAATATCCGATAGAAAAAGTCCATCGGACTTTTTCCATCGGAAATTCCGATCGAGTGCACAAGGCATTTGTGTGCTAATGAGAAAAGCTGGTCAGCGTGCATCTCACTAGAAGTAGTTAATTCCTACTGCAGGGGGTGCCTAAATTTGATTTGTATCTTAGTGCAGATTTTTGGATCAGACACCTGGTTGTCATATTACATTGAAATTTACAATCACAGCAGCTGCAATTTGAAAAGGAAAGATATTTTTAATACCGTCAAATTACAACATATATTTTTTTTCTAATAACAATGGAGTTACCATTTAAAGTATTGTTTATTTATGTCAGCCATATATCAGTATGTTTTTTATAACATTGATTAAAACACTTTGGGCGTGATTCAGATACATTGGCGTATCTTTGTGCGGGCGTGGCGTATCTTCTTTACGCTACACCGCCGCAACTTGAAGAAGTCACGTGATGTGACGAATACGTATGGGAATAGGATTACAGAGCTGACACAGACCGACGGCAATGAAATGAGCTCGCTGCTCGTAGGTGTTTTGCTGCTGCTCCAATTTTAAATGTGAGTTTTTATTTTCCTATTTGTTTGTACCTTAACCACTTGCCCACCGCGCCGTAGACATTTTACTGCTACAGCGCGGTGGAGCTATCTTGGGGCGACGTCCCTGGGACGTCGTCATGCACTTCCGCTATTGCGCGTTCCTGGCGCATCACGGATCACGGTAAATTGCCGCTGATAGCGGCCGCTTACCACGTGATCGCTCCGTCAAATCAAATCAGCGTCATTTGATGACGCCGGTTCCTCCCTCTCCTCTCTGTACCGTTTGGTACAGTGTGAGAGGAGAGGGGGGGAGCGGGTGGCAGCAGCAGCGCTGTGGCTGGATCTGTGACAAATGCAGTCACAGATCCATCTATCCCAGCTCAGCCATCTCTGCCCCAGTACTCTGCAATACCCCAATACTCTGCAATACCCCAGTACCCTGCACAATACTCTGCAATACCCCAGTACCCTGCAATACCCCAATAGCCTGTGCAATACTCTGCAATACCCTAATACCCTGCGCAATACTCTGCAATACCTCAGTACTCTGCAATACCCTGCGCAATACTCTGCAATACCCCAATACCCTGCGGAATACCCCAATACTCTGCAATACCCCAATACCCTGTGCAATACTCTGCAATACCCCAATACCCTGCGCAATACCCCAATACCCTGCGCAATACTCTGCAATACCCCAATACTCTGCAATACCCTGCGCAATACTCTGCAATACCCCAATACTCTGCAATACCCTGCGCCATACTCTGCAATACCCCAATACTCTGCAATACCCATTTTTTAAAGCACCCCTGTCCCCGTGTGCTCGCATGCAGAAGCGAACGCATACGTAAGTCCCGCCCACATATGAAAACGGTGTTCAAGCTACACATGTGAGGTATCTCTGCGAACGTTAGAGCGAGAGCAATCATTTTGGCCCCAGACCTCCTCCGTAACTAAAAACATGTAACCAATAAAAGTAATTAAAGCGTCGCCTATGGGGATTTTTAAGTAGCAAAGTTTGGTGCCATTCCATAAGTGTGTGCAATTTTGAAGTGTGACATGTTGGATATCTATTTACTCGGCGTAACTTCATCTTTCACATTATGAAAAAAAATTGGGCTAACTTTACTGTTTTTTTGTTTTTTTTAAGCACAAAACACGCGTTCAAAAAATGTCTGCGAAAATACCATGCAGGATAAAAAGTTGTAACGCCCGCCATTGTATTCTCTAGGGTCTTTGCTAAAAAAGCATATATAATGTTTTGGGGTTCTATGTAATTTTCTAGCAAATAAATGATGATTTTTCCATGTAGGAGAGAAATGTCAGAATTGGTCTGGGTGTTCCAGAACGCCTGATGGCGTTCCCTGCATGTTGGGCCTCTGTATGTGGCCACGCTGTGTAAAAGTCCCACACATGGGGTATCGCCATACTCGGGAGGAATAGCAGAATGTGTTTTGGGGTGTAATTTGTGGTATGCATATGCTGTATGTGAGAAATAACCCGCTAATATGACAGAAACAAGATTTTTTATTTATTTTTTACAGAATTTTCAGTCGTTTTTCTTCTATAGCGCAAAAAAAGAAAAAACCCAGAGGTGATCAAATACCACCAAAAGAAAGCTCTATTTGTGTGAAAAAAGGACAAAAATTTCAAATAGGTACAATGTTGTATGACTGAGTAATTGTCATTCAAATTGTAAGAGCACCGAAAGCTGAAAATTGGTCTGGTTAGGAAGGGGATTTAAGTGCCCAGTGGTCAAGTGGTTAATAAACTTTTATGGAATACTGCACTATGGGCCTCCCTCTCTCTCCTTTTACCCTGCATTGCCTGAGCACCTGTTGATGCCAAGGTTGAGAGGTGGAAGCTTTAGAGGAATTTCAAGTGGGAGTTACCTGTCTGTCAGTGATCCCCCAAGCACATCAGGTCCAGATACGAACGCGGTGTTCGTGGAGATAAGTCCACCATCCTCAGCCTCAATCTGAATGTCAGCTCATGTAATTCATTAATTTCTAGGTCTCTTTTAAGGTTATGTCACTTTCCATTCATTTCTGCCTTTCATGTCTGTATGAGCACCTGGTGAAGAAGTTCTCCATTTCAACCTCAATAAGTGTGATTGCACCCCAGTAACTACTGTTTGGTACTTTGGGCCATCCGTGCTATGGTTCTGAGGTGAGCATTTTAGTACCACAAGAGGTGTGCGCACCGAAGTCTGCCTGCTTTCACACCGTACCTGCTTTCACACCGTACCACTTTTTGGGCTTTGGAGTCTCCATTTTTTGTATGGACTTTTCACGTGTTTATATGCTATACTCCTAGCCGTGTGCTGTCACACACAGCTATTTTCATTTGTGTTTTTCATTTTTTTGGTTCATATTTTGTATATTGCATTGCATTTATGTGTTTGGTACATTTCACATGTTCATTTATTTGTTGCTTATTCACCTCTTTGTTCACCATACAGTCACTTAGCATATCTCCCTTGGTATTTACCCTTCGGTTTTATACCCTTATTAGGATTCACAGCGCTTCACCATCATCTACCTATATCTGCATATTCTCTGTGTTAGGCAGACTACCCTGGTGTTTGCAGCAGTGCCCCCCGGTGTCCATTTCAGATAGCGCAAGAGTATTATCTCCCTTGTTAGAGAGGCAAGTGCAGTATTCACAAAGCACTTGCTCCGTAAGTTGCAGCGGTGTAGCGTAAATTGGCCGGCGTAAGCCCGCCTAATTCAAAGTAGGAAGGAGGTGGGCATCATCTATTTAAATTAAGTGTGACCCCATGCAAATGAATGGCCGGTCGAACTAGGGCATGCGTGCGCATGCTCAGAATCACGTTGCATATACTCACTAAGATACGTCGGCGCAATGCCTACGACATGAAAATAACCTACGCACTGCCCTATTCACGTAGTACTATGTAAACGGTGTACGCAACTTAAAATTCGACGGCGTCGTTCCCTGGCCCATACCTTTGCATTAGCTGTGCCTGTTATATGAGGGATAACTTTACGCCAAACGAAAGCCTTACGCAAATCGCGTATATGAAGTGGCCTGGCGCATCTACGTTCGTGAATCGGCGTATCTTACTCATTCGCATATTTATAATAAGAACGCCGAATGCGTCCATAGTAACTATGCGCCCACGATATGCCGGCGTAGGCAAGTTACGTCGGATGGCTAAAGCCATGTTTTTAGACGTATCCCGCTTTGTGAATCAGTGCAAAGATGCGACGGTGCACATCTGAAATTACGGCGGCGTATCTGGAGATACGCCGGCGTAAATCGTTTCTGAATCCGTGCCTTTGTAGACATTTCTTTCCAGAACCTACTGGACTATGGCACCAAAATGAATTACATTAGTTACTTTGGTTAACATTTATTCAAACTGCCCCACACCAAATAAGAATGCTGGGCTTCACTCAGACATTCAGAACTGGGAGAAGCTGTGCTCTCTGCAGTGCCTCCATTGCTTGCTGTTACTGTTTTTTTCACTGGTGATGAGAAAATCCGTTTGAAAATAAGATTAACAGGCTAATTGGAAATGTGATTCTCCAGAGCATAGTTATGCTCAGTTGTCTATTCAATTCATGAATCATGATTCCTTGGGCTTTCTATTTGGATGTTTTCCTGTAGATCAGATAAATGAACATATTTAGGAGAATACATTTTTTGTTAATGGGCAACGTTATTGAGCGGCTGTATTTCCAATACTTTTATACACCAGGCTTGATAGATAAACAGATACGTATCCTGCACTAGAGTGGAAGAAGGGTTAAAACATCTGTCAGGATTTCAAATGCAAATGACCACATTTTAAGTAGTGTGTGCTGCCATATCCCAAACACTAACAAGACTACACAAGGACAGAAGGAGAATATCCTTCTGAAATAAGGGACTTTTAAGGCATCATACCAAAACTGACAACATATATATTTAAAACATGATTTATCTGTTTCCATTAAAACAGATAGTGGAATAATGCATAACCACCAATCAAGCACCTATAATATGCTGTACATAATTTTTAAAACCAATGCAAATACAAGAATACCCCACTTTTAAGTACACAATGGGGTTTATTTACTAAAGCTGGAAAGTGCAAAATCAGGCTCACTTCTGCATAGAAACCAATGAGCTTCTAATCCCAGCTTGTTCAATTAAGCCTGGTAACAATACCTGGAAGCTCATTGGTTTCTATGCAGACGTGAGTCTTATTTTTCACTTTCCAGCTTTAGTAAATAAACTCCATTGTGCTTAAAAGTGGGGTATGCCTCTACAAAAGATAACAAAACTTGTTACTGTATCCCATTGATTATTGCCGACGCATCTGGCAGTCTATTACTGCCTTATCAGGGACAGTACGGGATGATCTGAAAATTAAGAAACATTTTGACAGTACAAATATTGTAACACTTTTATTCCATATTACATGTATCATAGTCATTCATAGTCATTTGGGCTTACCACTATGATTTGAAAATGTTAATCAATCAATACCTCCAAGAAGGGTGTCCACACAGGACATATACACCAACCGTTGTGTAGCAACATAAGCGGGTAGTCTTCTGGTCTTCTGGTCAGTAGACCACCCAAAGGGGAGAAGAGTGCCACGACTGGCCACTCCTGAATAACTGTAAGAAATGCCTAGTAGTATCACTGAGTGTACCAATACCAACTCACACCCAGCAAATATTCACCCTCTCATACTGAATCATGAATAAACTGTGATTAACCACAATTTTTTGGAAAGCTGAGTTAAATTTCACTTACTACACCCAGGCCTGATTACTGCCAGACCTGTTGAATCAAGAAATCACATACATAGAAGCTATCTGACAAAGTGAAGCACGCTAACTGATCACAAAAAGCCACACATCATGCCACAATCCTAAAAAAAAATCAAGAACAGATTCGAAACAAACATATCTTGGTCTAGGAAGGGTTTCAAAGCCATTTATAAGACTTTGGAACTCCAGTGAACCACAGGGAGAGCTATTATCCACAAATGGAGATAACTTGGAACAGTGGTGAACCTTCTCAGGAGTGGCTGACCTACAAAAATGACTCCAAGAGCATTCTGAGCAATAACTGAAAATCCTAAAGTAGTATATCCGGCCATCAGTTCATGACCTCAAGCTCAAGTGCACTTGGGTTATGCAGCAGGACAATGATCCGAAACACAACAGCAAGTTCACCTCCAAATAGTTCAAACAAAGCAAAATTTAGGTTTTGGAGGGGCCTAGTCAAAGCCTAGGCTTAAATCCAATTGAGATGCTGTAAACTTACACAGGCCGTTCATGCTGAAAAATCCTCCAATGTGGCTGAAAAAAAAAATCTGCCAAGAGTCGGCCGAATTTGCTCCACAGTGATGTGAAAGACTGCAAATGCTTAACTGCAGTTGTTGCTGCCAAGGGTGGCACAATTATTTATTAGGTTTAGGGCACATTTACTTTTTCACATGAAGTCAGGCAGGTTTGGACAGCTTTTTTGCCTTAATAATTGAAACTATCATTTAAAAACTGCATTTTGTTTTTATTTGAGTTATCTTTGTGTAATGATACTTTTTTTTGATGATCTGAGTCATTTAAGTGTGACAAATATGCCAAAAATAAATAAATCAGAAACGTGGCAAATACTTTTTCACAGCATTGTATAAGGGGTGGGATAAAAATGTCCCCCCCCTAGATGGAAACTTACAAAAGTATGTGCATTAATGGTATAGTGCTAAAGTTCGTGAGCCATCTGGGGACATAATGACGGGGAGCTGTGGTGGCAAGCTCAGTGATAGCAACCGACACAGACAGCATCCAAGGCAGATGAGGGTCCACAGGGCCCTTCTAGTGTGAAATGGAAATGATAAATGAGCAAATCAAGTGGGACCTCTGTGAAATGTGAAATAAATAATAACATGGTTGACAAAAAAAACAGTGCTCATGATAAAAGTAATAGGTGCAAAGGTGGAAGTTGATTGCTACTGGGGCTAAACATAATAGAAGGTAGGTAAAGGGAAGTGGAGAATTGGACCACAAAAACTCCAAGGGAACAAGGGTATGATGAAGAAAACAGATAGGGGAAAGTGTTCAATAAATACCTGGTATTAGGAAGAGAAAGGAGGACCATGATCCATGGTGATACACAGTGTGTGCAAGAGAGCCCTGAGTGCTCAGCCCACCCAAAGAGGAAGCGCATATAGGTGCCACCACACAGCAACCCCCAATGTCATGCACGCCTTCACGGTGAGAGGGAGGTGCCATCCCCTAGGCAGCCAATCGCCCTGCAAATGGTGTCATTGCAACCTCCCATGGCGCTCACGAAGATGGAAAAAACCCATGGCATAACAGTGCCACAAGGATGCCGCACGTCCTCCGTGTAACATGACGTCGATGCGCAGTGATGGTGCACCTGTCCCCCCCCCCCCCCGAGGTCTCAAAAGAATCGGGAAAGGGAGGAAGCCCTCTTTGCGCATCGCAGCTCCCGGACTGGATGAAAACAGATGGCCCAGAAATACCAACTCATACACCACCAATAGACACAGATTGACTAATGTTGTATGTCCAGAAAAAAAATAAAGGAATATTGCATCAAAAAATGACTTTGGGGTCAATTCACAAAGAGAAACGTTATTGGTTTTCTTCAGGTGTTAAATTAGCACTCCTTATTTAACGCTAGCAAACATGGTATTCACGAAAGCTATAATCGTTATTTAACATAGTCGTTATGGTTTTCAACTGACTCTTTATCCAAACGTTATGCTAACTACTCAGACGTTATTATTAACATTTGGGACGTTAAAATAACTCTTAAGATCGTTAAATAATGCTGGAGAGATGCATTCTGGGAGCAGAAGGGGAGGAGAACAGCTGCATGTGGAAAAGAGCAGATACAGAGAGAGAGAGGGAGACACAAGCAATACACATGGAGATTGAGCATGTGATGTGCAAAACTTCTAGTGTGTGCTTTTCTAAAGCCATGTGTATTTCCTCATACAGAGAATAAATCATGGGAGATGATAATCGGAATTTAGCTATCACCTGGGTTTCAGAAAAGTCATCCAAAATAGTATGTGAACGGAATACACGTTTATAAATCTGAACAATATCTTAACATGTTCTTCTTCGCCTCTGGATAATTTTAAGTTCAAATAGAGCACGGTTCTAGCTTGCCCAACACTACACTACACTACAAAAATCGCCAAAAGCTTCCTCTAACAACAAAATATCGCCTGGGAAATGTCATAACGCCACCCTGAGGGAGGTGTTAATTTAACGATTGCTTAACGATTGATAACTGTCCAAAATTTTTTTGTGAATTGCACTTCTGTACATATTTAACGATTTGACTCTTTAAAATAACGTTTTGAATCTTTAAAATAACGATTTGACTCTTTAATAAGGATCCACACCTTAAAATATCGGTTCTGTGTAGGGAAACGTTATTTGATGATTTTTCAAAGTGTTAAATCGTTTAGTGAATTGAACTAGCTTCAATAACGTGCAAAATCGTTAAAATAACACTCGCAATCTGAAAATAAAGCTTTGTGAATTGACCCCTTTGTATCATAATACAGCTGATAAAAAAAATGTAAGGATAAACTAGCGGAGGCTAGCATAGGGCCAACTATAAGCAGGAATTGTATTTAATTGTATTGGTCTAAACGCCACCACGTGCTTCCATCCCTATTGCCGGCACACTGGCGATGCCTGACAACACCTTTGTTATATAGTACAATCCATTCACACATCTATAGTCTTCTAATTATATAGAATTTCGGAAGAAATTATAAGATATCACATATAATTATACATTGATTTATTTCTAGTAATTCAAGAGAACCACATTTGATGATCATTAAATAAGACTATCTGTGATGTCTGATTTTTCAAAAGACTAATGCAGGCAGCTAAAAGGCATTTAAGTGAGCTAAACTTTAATTGATTTCAATGTGATTAATGTCTTGTTAACCTTTAGAAGATTTTGATGAATGTCTTGCTTAGTAGAATAATGTTTAAGTTTAAGGCAAGAATTTTATCATAGAAGCGTAATCCAGACCATTGCCTATGATTATGTGAATGTAATAGACATTGTTTATTATCTAGAAAGTGGTACGTACCTGCTTGGTTTGGCAAGAGGAAAGCTATGTCACCTGAGTAGAGATCCCCCACGGTGATTAATTAAACCTGTTACACATCTAAATTGAAAAAGGGGAAATGATTGAAGCTGTTTCTGGTAAATCATTAATCATTCTGTTTGTCGTTCAGTATGTATTTATCATTTAGATTTACATAATAGAAAATGAAATGTTAACTTAATTTACCACACTTACTAAAGTAATTGGAATAAGGTTTCAGATATATGCAAAATAATTGTATCTGTAAATAAATTAATAACCAATCATTGTCTTAAGTAAGTAAGTCAAACTATTGGGTTGATTTACTAAAGGCAAACAGGCTGTTCACCCTGCAAGGGAAGTTTCACTTTGAAGAGAATTTTCCCTTGCAAGTGAGGTGAAGCTCTGCCGACTCCTATCCTCCAGTCTCTTTCCTTGCTCATGATTGGATATTCTTTTCAACATTAAATTTTACCAAATCACTAAGCTCTGGGGCCTTGCAAAGTGAAAAGCCTATTCACCCTTCATAAATGAACCCCTATGAGACTGGGGGGTTTATTTACTAAAGGCAAATCCACTTTTTTACTACAAGTGCACTTGGGAGTGCAGACGCTGTAGATCTGAGGGGGACATGCAAGGAAAATAAAAAAACAGAATTGTTTGTTTGTTCATGATTGGATGATAAAAATCAGCAAAACTTCCCCTCAGTTCAGAGCTTCCCCCATCAATTCACTCTGAAGCTATTACCTTTTGTATTACCAACCCCTCCCTTTAGAATGTAAGCTCTACGAGGAGGACCCTCCTTTACCTTCTGTATTGAATTGTACTGTAATTGTGCTGTCCACCTTCTACATTGTAAAGTGCTGCATAAACTGTTGACACTATATAAATCATGAATAATAGTAATACCTTATGGCATGCTCACTAGATATCCCAGTCTTCTGGAGCTGCAGGCTTTGTCAGCTTCTTCCACAGTGACAATGCCTGTATGTTAGGGAAACCACTGACATGCCTAAGCAGCCTTGTAATTTATACAGGAAAACCTGGGAGAAAGGGTGATAATTGTGCTGGAGTTTTAGAATGGGTCTTGCAGTGTAATCAGACTACTGCCTTTTTATGGCCGCCCCTTTCCTCGTTCCCCGCACGCTTCCGAGTGCGCATCGGGGAATATCTGTGCTGGCCGCATCTGTGCAACCTCATCGGTGCACATCAGTACCCATCTAATCTGTACCCATCTCAGTGCCATCTGTGCCGCCTCATTAGTGCATCTGTGATGCCTCAGTCCTATCTCATCAGTGCACATCTGTGCAATCAGTGCACATCTGTGCCGCCTCATCAGTGCACATCTATTCCACCTCATCAGTACCCATCTGTTTCACTTCATCAGTACCCATCTGTGTCACCTCAGTACCCATCTGTGCCACCTCAGTACCAATATGTGCCACCTCAGTACCCATCTGTGCCGCCTCATCAGTGCACATCTATTCCACCTCATCAGTACCCATCTGTTTCACTTCATCAGTACCCATCTGTGTCACCTCAGTACCCATCTGTGCCACCTCAGTACCAATATGTGCCACCTCAGTACCCATCTGTGCCGCCTCATCAGTGCACATCTATTCCACCTCATCAGTACCCATCTGTTTCACTTCATCAGTACCCATCTGTGTCACCTCAGTACCCATCTGTGCCACCTCAGTACCAATATGTGCCACCTCAGTACCCATCTGTGCCGCCTCATTAGTGCACATCTATTCCACCTCATCAGTACCCATCTGTTCCACTTCATCAGTACCCATCTGTGTCACCTCAGTACCCATTTGTGCCACCTCAGTACCCATATGTGCCATCTCAGTACCAATTTGTGCCGCCTCATTAGTGTCCATCTGTGCCGCCTCAACGCACATCTGTGCCACCTCATTCGTGCCACCTGTGCCGCCTCATTAGTCCCACCTGTGCCGCCCCATCGGTGCACATCTTTGCAATCAGTACACATCTGTGCTGCCTCATCGGTGTACATCTGTTCTACCACCTCAGTACCCATCTGTGCTACCTCAGTACCCATCTCTGACACCTCAGTACCCATCTCTGACACCTCAGTACCCATCTCTGACACCTCAGTACCCATCTCTGCCACACACCTGTGAAGTTGCATTACCACCGCCAGCAACCATGTCAAAATGTTGCTTTTCCGCCGAGGAGGCATATCAAATTCTTTCGAGAGCAACGGGGAGCTCTCTTTTTCAGATTCCCATTCGGATTCTGAGTCGGGCGTAAACTATGAGCCAGTCTACAGTAGTGGAACAGTGACAGGCTCAGAGGGGGAAGATAGTCAGCCCGCCAAACGAAGGCGATCTGGTGAGGAGGCAGTGGCATCCACCAGCACTGCAGTGCCATCCACCAGCACTGACGTGCCATCCACCAGCACCGACGTGCCATCCACCAGCACCGCAGTACCTTGCCATCAAAGGCCAAGGACCCATGCCAGCCTTCCCTATGCCCTTCAGAACCCCTTCTGGCTTCCTCAAAATTCAGGAGAAGCCAACATTCCCCCTTTCACTGCCCAGCCAGGAATCCAGATGGACACGGACAATTTTTCCCCAATAATTTTTTTTGATTTACTTTTTTTAATGAGGAACTGCTATCTAGAATTGTGGCCCAGTGCAACTTATATGCCGAACAATTTATTGCCAATAATCCAACATCTTCTTATGCCCGTCCCTTCCAGTGGAGAGACCTAACAGTGGAGGAGTTTAAGTTTTTTTTAGGCCTCACATTTTGCATGGGACCTAAAAAATGAAATGCATTCCTTTTGGTCAAAACGCCCCATTTACCATATGCCAATCTTCTCTGCAACAATGCCCAGAACCAGATATTTTATAATCATGAGGTTCCTCCACTTCAATGATAATACCCAGTGCCTTACCCTAAATCACCCAAATTTTGACAGGCTTTTTTCAAATTCGCCCCTTATTAAATTATTTTTCGGAATTATTCCTCCAGTTATATACCCCGAAACAACACATATTTTTGGATGAGTCCCTTGTAAAATTTTGTGGCAGACTTAAAATCAAGCAGTTTATCCCCAGCAAAAGGGCCCGCTATGGGGTGAAGGTTTACAAACTATGTGAACGAGTCACAGGGTACCTGTATTCCTTCTTAGTCTACGAAGAGAAGGACACCCAGCTGCATCCCCCCAATTGCCCAGACTACTTGGGATCAAGCAGAAAAGTTGTTTGGCAACTCATCAACCCCCTACTGGATAAAGGCTACCATCTATACAGTGCGGAAAATAAGTATTTGAACACCCTGCTATTTTGCAAGTTCTCCCACTTGGAAATCACGGAGGGGCCTGAAATTGTCATCGTAGGTGCATGTCCACTGTGAGAGACATAATCCCAAAAAAATATTTCAGAAATCACAATTTATGATTTTTTAACTATTTATTTGTATGAAACAGCTGCAAAGAAGTATTTGAACACCTGTCTATCAGCTAGAATTCTGACCCTCAAAGACCTGTAAGTCTGCCTTTAAAATGTCCACCTCCACTCCATTTATTATCCTAAATTAGATGCACCTGTTTGAGGTCATTAGCTGCATAAAGACACCTGTCCACCCCATACAATCAGTAAGAATCCAACTACTAACATGGCCAAGACCAAAGAGCTGTCCAAAGACACTAGAGACAAAAGTGTACACCTCCACAAGGCTGGAAAGGGCTACGGGGAAATTGCCAAGCAGCTTGGTGAAAAAAGGTCCACTGTTGGAGCAATCATTAGAAAATGGAAGAAGCTAAACATGACTGTCAATCTCCCTCGGACTGGGGCTCCATGCAAAATCTCACCTCGTGGGGTCTCAATGATCCTAAGAAAGGTGAGAAATCAGCCCAGGACTACACGGGAGGAGCTGGTCAATGACCTGAAAAGAGCTGGGACCACCATTTCCAAGGATACTGTTGGTAATACACTACGACGTCATGGTTTGAAATCATGCATGGCACGGAAGGTTCCCCTGCTTAAACCAGTACATGTCAAGGCCCGTCTTAAGTTTACCAATGACCATTTGGATGATCCAGAGGAGTCATGGGAGAAAGTCATGTGGTCAGATGAGACCAAAATAGAACTTTTTGGTCATAATTCCACTAACCGTGTTTGGAGGAAGAAGAATGATGAGTACCATCCCAAGAACACCATCCCTACTGTGAAGCATGGGGGTGGTAGCATCATGCTTTGGGGTGTTTTTCTGCACATGGGACAGGGCGACTGCACTGTATTAAGGAGAGGATGACCGGGGCCATGTATTGCGAGATTTGGGGCAACAACCTCCTTCCCTCAGTTAGAGCTTTGAAGATGGGTCGAGGCTGGGTCTTCCAACATGACAATGACCCGAAGCACACAGCCAGGATAACCAAGGAGTGGCTCTGTAAGAAGAATATCAAGGTTCTGGCGTGGCCTAGCCAGTCTCCAGACCTAAACCCAATAGAGAATCTTTGGAGGAAGCTCAAACTCCGTGTTTCTCAGCGACAGCCCAGAAACCTGACTGATCTAGAGAAGATTTATGTGGAGGAGTGGGCCAAAATCCCTCCTCCAGTGTGTGCAAACCTGGTGAAAAACTACAAGAAACGTTTGACCTCTGTAATTGCAAACAAAGGCTACTGTACCAAATATTAACATTGATTTTCTCAGGTGTTCAAATACTTATTTGCAGCTGTATCATACAAATAAATAGTTAAAAAAATCATACATTGTGATTTCTGGAATTTTTTTTTTGATTATGTCTCTCACAGTGGACATGCACCTACGATGACAATTTCAGACCCCTCCATGATTTCCAAGTGGGAGAACTTGCAAAATAGCAGGGTGTTCAAATACTTATTTTCTGCACTGTACGTAGATAACTTTTACACCTCCCTTCCCCTGTTCCACAACCTTTACCGGAAGCAGACCCCAGCATGTGGCACAGTAAGAAAGAACCGGAAAGGCTTTCCTCAAAGCCTTGTGAATAAGGAGCTGAGAAAAGGGGGAATCGGCAAGTCTACGCAACAAGGAGGTTCTGGCAGTGAAGTGGAAGGACAGAAGAGATTTGTATATGGTGTCTTCCATCCACAACAATTCCTTTGTGGAAACCCGCAGAAGGCGTGGCACCACCATCCAAAAGCCCACATGCATCCGGGACTACAATTCGTTCATGGGGGGAGTCGACTTTAACGACCAAATGTCGGAACCCTACCTTGCCACAAGGCGGACGTACCATTGGTACAAAAAAGTAGCATTTTTTTTTTCATTTGGCCGTATACAATTCATATATTATTTATCACAAGTCCACCCAAAACCTCCTACCCTTCCTTGGCTACCAGGAGGAAATCACCGCTGCCTGATATTCCAGAACGACCTACCCCAAAACATCCGATCAGATGTTCTAAGTAGACTCATACCATAAGACTCATCTTGCGATCACTAAACCAGTCCTTCTAAACCCTCTTCCATTCATGGAAACCCTTACTCTACAACTGCAAGCAAACTCCCAGGAGACTGTCCGGATTCTACTCTGCTATAGGCCTCCTGGCCCAAAATCGCAGCTTCTCCCATCATTGACGGACTTTATCTCAACCTATACCCTGAACAGCAAACACCTTTTGCTGCTCGGGGACTTCAACCTCTGGGCCAACTCCCCACAAGACCCCGTTGCCGACGCCTGCATTGACCACCTGGAAGGTCTAGGGCTACAACAATTAGTATGTGGGCCCACACATGCTTCAGGTCACACACTTGATCTCATTTTCAGACAAAATCTGGAAATAAAAATCCTGGAAAATGAACCATTGCCATGGACAGATCACCATGCAATCAAATTCATTATTTCCAATTTCCCCCCCTTAACAAAAACATCAAATACAGTAACAACACACTGGACTAGATGTCAGAAGAAGCTCCACTCGGAATTCTTCAAAGCCATGTTAAGAAAAAAAATAAAAAAAAATCAGCCGCATCAAATGGCTGAAGAAATACTGCATGCCATAAACACAGCCCTATTACAGTCAGCTGACTTAATGGCGCCGAAACGTAAAACCCACATCCAGGAAAAAAAATTCCAGCTGGTTCAACAACCAACTGGCGTTACTGAAGCAAGAGCGCAGAAGGGCAGAAGCGCCTGGAAAAGAAGTCCATCAGATGAGAACCTCTCCATCTACAAGGCAATAACTAAGAAACACCACAAAGAAATCTTCAAAGCCAAGAAAAATTATTTTTCTGAGGCTATCAACAGCGCCCTGAATCGCCCCCGCGAACTCTTCAAGCTGGTCACTCAGACCATGAATCCAGGATGTCTTGAAGCCCCCAATTCGGACACACAAGAATTTTGCAATGAATTATCAGATTACTTCATAAATAAAATCTAGGGAATCCGGCAAAGCATTCAGCAAAACAATTCCCCCCGTAGTCCCCCCCGTAATAATTTACACAACACCTATAGTAATTCACCACAACCAGGTAAGTTCACACTGGAACACATCTCTATCCAAGCCACTAAAAATATCATTCGGTGCTCTGCGTAATAGCACTGCACCGAATGATATCATCCCCACCAAACTGCTGAAGGAATGTGCCGACATCCTGGCACCTCCTATCACGCAGCTTATTAACCAATCTTTCGTGGAGGGCATAGTGCCCTCCCAGTTGAAGGAGGGCGTTATTAGACCCATATTGAAGAAACCTACCCTGGACCCCAAGGATCCACTCCACCGCCGCCCCATAACAGGCTTAAACGCTCTCTCCAAGGTCATGGAGAAAGTAGTGGTACAACAGCTGCAACAGCATCTAGATACCCACAACCTACTTGATCCATTTCAATCGTGATTCCGCCCCGGACACGGGACGGAAACAGCACTGCTCAAGATATGGTACGACGCTCTCGAGGCCGTAGACGAAGGAGAGTCTTGTCTTATGGTTTTGTTGGACCTGAGCGCAGCTTTCGACACAGTAGACCACAAGCTTTTATTGACCCGGCTAGCTGAAGTAGCCAGAGTCTCAGAAGGCGATTTATCTTGGTTCTCCTCTTTTTTGGAAAACCGATCGCAAGTAGTGAAGTTAGGACCGTTCATTTCTGAAAAACGCACATTATCGTGCAGAGTCCCTCAGGGATCCCCTCTGTTGCCGGTGTTATTCAACATCTATCTCCGTCCTCTTTTTGAGATTATCAGCAGTCAAAAACTGCTCTATCACTCATATGCAGACGACACGCAACTGTATTTCCCCATTTGCAATAAAAAGGATCACCACCTCAATCTAGAGACATGCCTCTCTTTGATAGAGGACTGGATGACAAAGAGTTATCTTAAACTAAACGGAGCGAAAACAGAACTCCTCCTGTTTCACGCCAAGCGTAAGAATCTACCTGCAACAACTTGGAGCCCCCCGTCCATTCTGGGCAAAATCATCACCCCTAGCGCCAAAGTCAAAAGTCTCAGGGTCATTTTCGACTCCTACATGACAATGGACGCATAAATAGGGTCAGTAGTCAGCGGATCTCACCATCTGCTGCGCCTACTATGCAGACTTATTCCATTTATTCCCAAAGAAGACATAGTGGTCATGGTGGGAGCAATTGTAAACTCAAGATTGGACTATGCAAATGCCCTTTACCTCGGACTCCCCAAGTACCAAATTGCTCGTCTACAAGTTGTTCAAAATACGGCCGCTAGACTTGTGACTGGGAAAAAACCTTGGGAATCAATCTCACCTTCACTGAGATCCCTTCACTGGTTACCAGTAAAAGACAGAATTGCTTTTAAAGCACTCTGTCTAACGCATCGATGTATTCATGGGAATACTCTCCATTATTTATGCGAAAAAATAAAAGTTCATAACCCCAATCGCGTTCTGCGATCCACCAATCAAAATCTACTCCAGATACCGAAATCCAATTATAGGTCCAAAGGAGATAGAAGATTTGCTGTCCAAGGTCCCAGACTATGGAACGCTTTACCAACCAGCATTCGGTTGGAGGAGAACCACTTAGCATTCAGGAGAAAGATCAAGACTCATCTCTTTTGATACCAAAGGAGACAGGAACAACAAGCGCCCAGAGGCGATTTAGTTCACATGTGCTGCGCTATATAAGTCTTCATTCATTCATTCACTCTACGAACGACACTGCCTAGATAAAGTCCCTCTCACAGCAACAGGCTGACAAGTTCAAAAAAGATGTAAGGTGTGTGCCAGTGAAGGAGTCAGACGAGACTCAGTTTATCATTGTGCCGAGTGTCCTTCCCAACCAGGCCTCTGTGTAGTTGGCTGTTTTCGCCGTTACCATACGAAACTAAATTATTAGTTTAGTATGGTAAACGTAATTCTCAGTTCCTGCCTTCACACACCTTCACACCCCTTATGCCACTGCCTGCTTTGCAACTGACCTAGGCTTGTTATTCGACCACGCTTCTGCCTAACGATTTTGTAATACCTCTGCCTGATCTGGAATTGACCCTGGACTGTTTTTCGACCATGCTTCTGCCTAACAATTCTGTAATACCTCTGCCTGATCTGGAACTGACCCTGGACTGTTTTTCGACAATGCTTCTGCCTAACGATTCTGTAATGCCTCTGCCTAATCTAGAACTGACCTTGGACTGTTTGACCATGCCTTTGCCTGCCTCATGGACTGATCTTGTACCCTGCTACTGGACTATTGGGATTCGACACAGGGGTCTCACATATGTCAGGGGCTCCAAAAAAGTTTTTCTGGATGAAGAAAACATTTTTTTTGTTTTATCTTCCTAGATTAGGGTCTGGAGACTCAGAGGCTTCAAAAAGATTTGGGTGAAAGAAGCCTCTACCCCTGTCCCCATTCTGTCCTGAATGAGACCCTATTTCTGCCTGCTGCCTGTAGGACCTATGCCATCATGCCTCTGTCTGTTGCATGAACTGACCACGCGACATGGGCCTGTCTACTACCAGGACCAATATTTTTGACACTGCTGACAATATGTCTGCCTGCACTAACCCTGACAGGACAGTATCCTTGCCTGGACAATTGTGTATGCCATTGCTGACCAAGTCCCTGCCTGCTGCCTGGACCAGTGCTATCCTGCTGTGTAGAACTGCACTACTATTACCACAGGTAATCTTTTGTTTATGCTTTGCTCAGCATAATGTATTTTGGGGTGTAATTCTTGGTATGTGCATGCTACTGTATGTATCTCTGGAACACCTGACGGTGTTCTTTGCATGTTGGATCTCTGTATGTGGTCAGGCTGTGTAGAAGTCTCACTCGTTGTACTCAGGAGGAGTAGCAGAATGTATTTTGGGGTGCGTTTTCATTTTTTTTCCACATTTTCCAAAAACTGCTGGAAAAAAATAAACCGATCAAAAGACTCATTATGCCTCATAGAATATACGCTGGGGTGTTAGCTTTCGAAAATGTGGTCACTTTGTGGGTAATTCCATTGTCCTGGTGTTCCAGGACCTTCAAAAGTGTAATAGGTAGTCAACTAGTTAGATGTGCAATTTATGCTCCTAAAACCCCTGATGGCGCTCCCTGCATGTTGGGCCTCTGTATGTGGCCAGGCAGTGAAAAAGTCTCAAACTTGGGGTATCGTTCTACTCAGGATGAATAGCAGAATGTATTTTGGGGTGTCATTTGTGGTATGCACATGCCGTGTGAGAGAAATAAGCTATTACAATGACAATTTTGAGAAATGTTTTAAATAAAAAATAAAAATCTTAATAAAAATCTTAATTTTACAAAGTATTGTGGGAAAAAGATTACATCTTCAAATAACTCACCATGTCTCTTACTAAATACCTTAGAATGTCTACTTTCCAAAATGAGATAGGCCTTCAGTACATCAGGTGTGATCAGATGTGATAATTTTTTATGATTTGCACTAAAACTTTCACACAGACCAAATAATTTCCAAAAAAAAATGAGTTATTTTTATCAAAGACATGTAGCAGTATAAATTGTGGCCAAAATGTATGAAGAAACATTAATAACTTGCAAAATTTTATCACAGAAACTAAGAAAAACATTTTTTTTTTCTAAATTTTTGGGCTTTTTTCATTAATAGCACAAAAAATAAAAAACCCAGAGGTGATCGAATACCACCAAAAGAAATCTCTATTTTTATGAAAAAAAGGACAAAAAAATTATTTGGGTGCGGTGTTGCATGACTGAGTAATTGTCATTCAAATAGGAGAGCGCTGAAAGCTGAAAATTGGTCTGGGCAGAAGGGGTGTTTAAGTGCCCAGTAAGCAAGTGGTTAAGGGGGAGTGGCAGGGGTGTGTTCTATGCCACCATAATTTTGCTAATAGGTGTCCCTCGTTCACATTTCAGAAAGTTGGGAGGTATGAAGAAGTACTGCAAGTACAGAAAGCTATACACTGCCACATATGCAGAGAGTAGCCATGAGGACAGTACATTTGATACTGCAAAACATTGCACCAGAAGTTAACCGCTTGCCAACCACCCACCACAGTTTTACGGTGACAGGTCGGCTCAGGTGCACAAAATCACGTAATATAACGTGATTTTGCATTGTGGCCACTAGGGCCTGCTCGCCCCTGGTGCTGATGCGAGTGCCTGGCAGGCGCAATCACCATCGGCACCCGCGATCGATCGCGACAGAGCGAGAATCGGGAGCTGTGTGTGTAAACACACAGCTCCCAGGTTCTTTCAGGGGGAGAAATGACTGATCGTTGTTCATACAAAGTATGAACAGCGATCTGTCATTTTCCCATATCAGTCCCACCCCCTTCAGTTAGAACACAATGAGGGAACATAATTAACCCCTTGAGTGTTAACCCCTTCCCTGCCAGTGACATTTTTACAGTAATCAATGCGTTTTTCTATAGCACTGATAGGGATGAGCTTCGAGTTCGAGTAGAACTCATGTTCGAATCGAACATTGCCTGTACGCCGAACAGCGAACTATTTGGGGTGTTCGCGGCAAGTTCGTGTGAACTTTAGAACCCTGTTAAAGTCTATGGGATCCGAACGTTTGAATCTAAAGTGCTAATTTTAAAGGCTAATATGCAAGTTATTGTCCTAAAAAGTGTTTGGGTGTTTGGGGACCTGAATCCTGCCCCAGGGGACATGTATCAATGCAAAAAATGTTTTAAAAATTTTTTTTGGCAGCAATGATTTTAATAATTCCTTTAAGTGAAACAATAAAAGTGAAATATTCCTTTAAATTTCGTACCTAGGGGGGGTGTGTATAGTATGCCTGTAAAGTAGCCCTTGTTTCCCATGCTTAGAACTGTCCCTGCACAAAGTGTCATTTCTGACGAAAAAAAAGTAATTTAAAATCACTCGCGGCTATAATGAATTGTCAGCTCCCAGGAATACAGAGAAAAGTCATTCATAAAAAAAAATGTGTGGGGGTCCATGGCATTTTTTTTTTAAATTTGAGGTGGAGTTCCCCTTAAAATCCATACCAGACCTAAAGGCGAGGATGGAGGGGGGGGGCAGCAGAGTGACGAGCGGTCGCTGGACTCCAGGACAGGTAAGTGTGCCGATATTAACCTCCCTGGCGGTCTTCACGTGTGTGGCACGGGGTGAGATTTTTAAGCTAATATCGGTAACCCCGTGCCACACACGCGCTTACCTCGCTGGATGCAGAAAAAGTTTACTTACCTTTTCTCTGCGATCCAGCGATGAATCCCCGCAGTACACGGCGGCCGGATGTCCGCCTGATGCTGTGTGTTCCGCCGATTCCCTTCCCTGCGAGCGTCGCGACGTAGGGGGGGGAACGGCGCCAAATTCAAAAATGTAAACAAACACTATACATACAGTACACTGTAATCTTATAGATTACAGTACTGTATGTAAAAAATACACACCCCCCATGTCCCTAGTGGTCTGCCCTGTACACTACATGTCCTTTTATATAATAAAAACTGTTCTTTCTCCCTGCAAACTGTAGATTGCCCATAGCAACCAAAAGTGTCCCTTTATGGCAAAAATTGTTTTAGAGCAGCTAAAAAACAGCGATAATAAATCAGAATCACTTGCAGAATTTAGCGATAGCGATTTATGGGGAAATTCGTCATAAAAAAAAAAAAAAGACAGCAAAAATTCTGCAACTGAGCAAATTTCAGTGATTTTGATTTGATTACATTATTGAATAATTTTTACTATAATTATATTATTATTTGTTATAATTTTTTATAATTATTTATTATATTATAATTTTTAATTAAAAAAAAAAAAAAAAATCATACCCGGGATGCCTATTAGACTCTTGTTTGAATAGATTTAAGTGAGTTATTCCTAAGAATTACAAGCCTACAGTATAAAACGCCAAATTCCCTTGCAAATAATGGTACCGCTTTTAGCACCTAAAATCTTAAAGAATCATACCGCCAGGGAGGTTAAAAGTCAGCAGCTGCAGTATTTTAATATTGCTGACTTTTAATATTTTTTTTTTCAGCGGACATTCCCTTTAATGCTGCAGTCATATTAAACTTCAATAGTTATAGTGTAGACATGTCATGTGGACACTGCAGTCTAGCTAGTACAACTCTATTATATACATTTTTACATTATGGATGAACAAATGGAAACATGTACTTTTCTCATTTAATCTTCATTGTTTACAGAGAGGATAGAATGATATTTATAGTGTTCATTTGACTCCACTGGGAGATTATTAATTTATCGCCATATCCAACAGAAAGCTTGTTGGAAACTTTTGGAAAACAGCTGTGAATGGCTCTAACTCCATTAAAGAATTTCAATTTGAAAAAACAAATTGAGCTAGAATTTTACCAACAATCGAACTAGAATGTCACTTGATTAGAGGAGGACGTGTTCAGTATTAATTTCAGAGTATAGCCATCATATGGTGCCTTTTCACAAAGAATTTATAGCTGCGATGAAGCTATACAGTACCTAATACAAACATTAAATTTGTAAAAGTTATTTCTACGTAAACAGAGAAAAAAAATAAACTTCTATCCAAGTAATTTTGGTAAATAGAGGGGAAGTACGGTATCATCTAACACAGACATTGTGTATCTTTATCATGACCAACCTTAGGAGGCTTCAGATGTTATCAACACATATCAGGAATTAAATGGAAGGTGAACTTTTGAATCAGGGTGGGAGGAAACATGCGGTAGAGAAAAAAGGGTAGGCAAAGGGTACAAAAGTGTTTAGAGGCGGAAGAGAGAATAAAAGAGAAAAAGATAAATGCAATCCAGTAGAATAAATCCTTCCGAAGAAGGAAGGAGGCTATACAGGATCATTCCATGTACAAAGTGAAACATGTACTGTTAAAGGCCCATCATTAATTTTACGAATAAGGTGATAAATGTGGTCGTCTACTGGCCGTGTACGTGCCAAGCGCTCTCAGACATACTTTCCCGCACTTCTCTTGTCATTCTGTATTCTCCTACTGCTCCTGTCCACAGATGGCGAGAAGGCTTTTGACAGGGTGGACTTTTCTCCAGGAGACACTCAAATTAATGAGAATGCCGGATCCTATCCTGTCATGGATATCGACCATTTATGATAATCCCAAAGCTACAATAAGGGAAAATGGGTAAATGGCTACAACTCCAGCCCTTTCTCCATTTCGAAAGACACCAATCTCCATTGCTATTTGTTCTTTCCCTGGAACCTTTTTTTACACAACATCAGAGGTAATCAGTCCATTTATGCTTACTGCTAATCTTAAAAAGTAGGACTCTGGCCCTTTCCTGGTATGGCCGTTGTAATTAACTCAATGCCCAGATTTTTGTTACATATTGCAGGCACTGCCTGTCAAAATACCGCAGATGTTTTTTTGTGCCGTTATTACTTATACTTACAGATTCATTATTACTACGACCGAAGATTAAGGGCAGTCTTGGGTTTCTGGAACCAGCCCTATATTATACTGTGGCACATATGACCAGCGTTGTGGATTGATGCCGACACAGTGACTTAAAACTCTGGGTATTGCTGGAACAAGAGATTTGCCAGCCCCCACTCGCTGGTCTACCTTGGGCAGGGAAAACTCATCGCTGATTGACCCTACTTTTGTGGAACCAAATCGGTTTTTCCGTTTATCCTCACTGAAAAGTTTTCCATCCCCAATGATGCCACTTGCTGGTCATCCAGACTTTATACCTTATCTCACTGACTCACTTTTTTTTTGCAAGCCCCACAGGGACTCATGTTCCTAGGTTGCTCAGGTTGGATAACTATGGATAACTTGCTCTCTGGATGGGCTCCTCTCACATTAGATAGCTGGAGGATTAATAATAAAGCCTTTTTGCCCAAAAGCTCCACCAGGGGCGTTGCTAGGTGCCAAAAAGACCAAGGGCTTCAGCCCAAAGGGGGGGGTGGGCGTGGTCAGTGAAGTGGCGCAGGGTGACCTAACTGACACACATACCCTGACCTACGTGAGTGTGTGTGTCAGTACACACACACAAACACTGACATAACCTGCATACACTAACACTGACATGACCTGCATATACTGACCTGTCCTGACTACACTGACCTGTCCTGACTACACTGACCTGTCATGACTACACTGACCTGTCATGACCTGACTAAACTGACCTGTCATGACCTGACTACACTGACCTGTCCTAACCACATTAACCTGACCTAAACCACACTGACCTGACCTGTCCTGTATACACTGACCTGACTACACTGACCTGACCCGACTACACTGACCTGACTACACTGACCTGACTACACTGGCTTGACCTGGCTACACTGGCCTGACCTGACTACACTGACCTGACTACACTGACCTGACCTACATACACTGACCTGACCTACATACATACACAATCACTGACCTACCTCAGCCATGGTGTGCGGCGCCGGCACGCCAAATGTGCCCATCATAGCGATGCATCCAGGGAGGCTTAGGAGCAAAGGAAGATTGGAGAGCCGCCGAGCAGGGAGCGGAGATGTGGCGTGGCAGGGCAGCGTGCAGCCGTGGTGTGCCCATCATACATATGCAGCCAGTCAGCCAGAGGCTCAGGAGCCATGGAGAGCCGCCGAACCAAGCGGGGATATCGCATGGCGTGCCGGGCGGCATTGTAATTCCTGCCTTCTAAGCTTGCGGCCCCTATGATGGACGTTACACGTCCCGCGGTCCCAGATTGGACCAGTGGGATGTCCATCATAGGCGCTGCAGGCTCCAAAAGGCGGGACCTGCTGTGTCATTTGGCGGCGCTCAGCAACAAAATGGACCCTCCTCGACACTCGGGGCTAGTTATTAAATACTTCATGGCCGAGACTCAGGGCTTTTCAGCGACCCATTCGGGGCTCCAGCCTCCTCAGCCCACCCCTAATGATGCCCCTGAGCGCCACTCTTTTGAGGAACTTTACTTGGGAGAGGAACCGACCCGCAGGTCCTTATCAACCTCTTACAAATCCCTGCTATATCTTTACTCCACAGAAGACTTCCCATTCTTGGCAAAATGGGAGAGAGACTTGCAAGTCACCTTTACCGAACTCCAAAAATAACGCTTGCTTCTTTTCGCACAGAAATCTTCTCTTTGTAGCAAATATCAAGAGACCACCGATAAAATAATGACCCATTGGTATAGAACCCCTTCTGTTCTGGCTAAGCTATTTCCTCAACAAACTGATTTTTGTTGGTGCTGCGGCCTACACTCAAGCACCCTCTTACATATTTTCTGGGATAGCCCTGGGCGCCAACATTTTTGGCAACCGGTGCTAAAGCTCATACATAAATTCACAGATATCGCCTTACAAGATAACCCAGCTGCGGTCCTACCTAACCTTACCTCTTTATCAAGGAAACATATCACAAATCCCTTCTCAATCCTCTCCTTATTTCTGCACAGGCCTGCATCCATCTCTATGGAAGCAACAGTTTGTGCCAATGGTGGCCCAGTGACTCGCAAGAGTGAAGGACCTTGAGCAAATGGAAGATCCGACCTCTGCTCTGCGAGATAAGTCAGAGGAACATAAGTCCAGATGGTTTTATTGGGATCTCTTTCACTTCTCTGATGAATTTCTCCAATACACGTTAGGATCCACCGTCTGGGATCTCCATTGCTTATTTAGTGCTATCGATCTAGGCTCCCTGGTGATGACCCCATTTTTTTTACTTCTCTCTGCTCTCTTTCTCTTATCTTTTTCTTCTTTTCCTTCTTTCCCTTCTCCATTCTCCTTTTAAACTAAAACACAAAAAGTGACGGCCACAAAAACATATACTGTATTTACCCTGTATTAGACTTCAGTTGGTGGTTTGAGCCTGATTGAATGGTTCCCTACACTCACATGCAATTTTTTTGTATGGTTGTGCTTATTGCACTTGTTACCATTTCTATGCAATGCAAAGTTGTCTCTATATTTGTATCTGTGTCACATCTTTAAATAAGAAAATATAAAAAAAAAGTTTAAAGCCTAATGATTGGTGTTAAGTCATGAATGGATTAGTAAAGTATGTTTTTAAATGTAACACTTATAGCAGACGAGTCCTGAGACTATTGCAGTTCATTTCTCCATTACTGCTGAATATTATTGTACTTCTCCTACTTCTAGTGCAATAGGTTATTAAATAGGCTTTCAAGACCTTACTGAGCTGTGTGGATTCCCCACCTAATGAAAACCTGCTTTTACACTTTTTAGTTTTGCTTACATTATGAAGACAAATATAATATAAGACATTTCAAAGAAATCTTTTAAAAATTTGCTAATTTGATAAACATTATGTAGATAGCACCAGCAATGCTATGCAATACCATGGGTTTAATTAGTAAAACCTTGAGTGTTCCAAAGCCCAAATAGGTTTTTTTTTCAGGTTAGAAAAAGGAATTACTTCAATGTATTACACTTTCTACATTTAAAACCTCTAATATCTCTGTTATTTTCCTGGCTTTAAACTGCTTTTATTATATCAAATATTAAATGCTTTGATTTCTCATGGAGTAAGCAAAGCATCGTGAATAAGACAAGTAATTACTTAAGCACACTCAAATGTAAGACTTTTTAGTCCCACCTGAAACTTATTACACATTTATGATTCAAGTTAAGCTGTTATGGGATAGGGACTATTTATTTTTTTCTCTATACTTTTGGCTTGGTGAAATTTAAGTAGATTTATAAACAGCAGTTTAGAAAGCTGGTGTCCCTTTGGAGCAATTTTCATGTTCATTTTTAAAGGCAAAGTATTTTTTTTCTAACACCATCTGGTCAATATTCTAAGACAAGCTCAGCTGGAATTCAGTCCTGGCAGTCCTGAATTACTTAGAGAAAATACAATTTGGTTGAAGGTTAAAAAGCCGTGAGTAAATCTAGATACACCTGTTTAATGAATGCATTATGCCATTTTATCTACTAAAACTCCTCAAAGCAAATGAGTGCATCAGCAACAGCTAAAATATAGTTCACATTTATTTGTACATAAATAGCTTAGTTCTACACAATCCACTTGTAAATATTGGAAACTAAGAATATAGCTTATATTTTATTAAATACATTCATATTATAAAATGTTAAGGTGACATGTAAAGTGTAACTCTACTTTCATAAAAAAAATATAGCAAAAAAAAAATAATAAATACAATGCTATATGGCAACCAGGAAGCATTCTTTACACCATTGGTGTACAGAACATGCCAAGAGATGTAATTTCCTGCTTGACCTACTGTCCACACTGTCCACACTAAAATATAAGTAATATTTTAGGAACAATGGTGTTTGGGGCTGATTGTATGAAACTGCCAACATCCAAAAAACAGTATAAGTATGATCCACAGCAGTGCAGAAGGAAATAACTCCCTTGGACTTTATAGGCATAAATCAAGTGAAGACGCAGATACATTAAAAAGGTGACAACACCACTTTTATTGATACCAGTTTAAAATGGGCTAAGAACAAGGGCTAAAAATGCCCAGGCAATAAACTTTGCTATAGATGAATGGTAATCAAATAAACCCACCCTGTTGATTTCCTACCGCTGCATTGGTTGGAAGAAAACTAGGCAAAAAATATAGCTGCCACTTTAAATAATGAATAATGTGAATAAATATAATGACCACTAAAACAAAATCAGTGTCAAAAATAATAAGCAGTGCATAAATTATTACAAACAGTGATTGTTTTTAAATACCTCTCAAGTAAATAAATAAGTAAATAAATCAGAAATAGTATCAAAAATATTGTGAATACTATCAAAGATATTATAAATGTGTAGAACCTGTGCAAATAGTGACAAAAGTAATAAACATAAAGTTCATAAATGATATATTTTCCTTGAATCTTTAAGTCTTCCACCACACCAAAAGTGTTCAGTGAATCCTTCACCCATCCAATCAAACACTCACCAGAACAATATGCCTAACACTCACATGCTTTGGCATAAACAGAACCTCTCAGGTAGGTTTAACAGAAAATCAGTTTCCAAACAGTGATATCCAGATTGTTCCACATATAAACAATGAAAAAGAAAGTGCACAATAGTGTAATACCGAATGGTCAGTTTTAATATAACACCATGCACAAATCTTCAAACATTGCACTCAAAAGTTCCTTAAATCAAACAGCAAATCACAGCAAATCATTCCCAATTTCCTCAACGTCCAGGTCTTCAGGAGGCCTTCAACCGAGGCCAACCAATGTGGTACAGGGGTTAAAATGTGTGAGCCACAGCAAAGTAGCCAATCATGGCTTGCGAATTGTGCTGACAGTGTGCGCCAATTGCGCCCGCCATGATTGGCGGAGGGAGGCAGGGTAGGGCGGGTCCCTAAGCAATAACATGCAGTGCATGGATGGATGCTGCGGTGTGAGCCAAAGTGAGCTCTTATGTGAGGTCAGGGACATAGAGTCCCAGAGAAGGAAAGCACAGTTTGCGTCCAATGGAAGACTGCACAGTCCCTGACACGGCGGGAGCCTGGACGCCGGGTGGTGCATGGTTGGTCTCACCAACTGATGTGTTTTTTTTATCACATGAATTTTAGCAATGTTTATTGCCCTTGTTCTTACCCTATTTTAAACTGGTATTTATAACAGTAGCATTGTTGCCTTCTTAATTTATCTACGTCTTCACTTGATTTCTGCCTATTAAGTCCAAGGGGGTTATTTCCTGCTGCACTTCTGTGCATAATATATATAAGTTGTATTTTTAGGTATTCCCTGCAATAGGAATTTCAGTTTTGGTGAAATACACCCCAATGTCTCATTTACACTTGCAATTGAGGGGTGATAAAACCCTGCAGTTAAGCTATGTTTTAGCTGTTCCTCAACTACTTCCTTTGTTGCTGCTATAGCAGTGGCCAGGGGTGTACACATGTCATAGCCACAGTGCTTTGCTTTGTGACCAACCTCTGTCACACTAGATGGTTGGAACCATCCATCAAGCATGACCCATTCTAATAAATGGGGCCATGCTGCAACTGCCATGTAACAACATGTGCGGTTGTGGCATAATTGCTCAGAAAATAGGGTATTAAACAGGTGGTGAGCAGGTGATACAATACCTCCTTATCACCTGTCTATTGCTCTCTGAAGAGTGATCTGAATGAGGATCATGCTTTAGACAGCAAAGCAAGACTAAGGGCCAGATTCTCGTAGATGCCGGCATAGCGTAGCGTAAGCTATTTACACTATGCCGCCGCAACTTACAGGAACAAGTGCCGTATTCTCCAAGCACTTGCTCCGTAATTTGTGACGTAGTGTAAATGGCCCGGCGTAAGGCCGCGTAATTCAAAGGGGGCGACTTGTATTTAAATTAAGCGCGCCCCCGTGCCAAACGAACTGCGCATGCGCCGGCCTTAAACGTAGGCCACTGCGCATGCTCCATAGTATGCCGCAAATACATTGAATATGACAGCAACGTAATTAACGTACAGGCTATTCGCGAACGAGTTACGTAAACAACAGAAAAGCACGATGTTGTCCCGAGTCCATACTTAACATGGCATACGGCGGACGGACGTAAGGTTACCCCTCATATAGCAGGGGTAACCTTACGCTTACGGAAACTATGTAAACTACGGCGAAGCGGCGCAAAAACGTTCGGGAATCGGCGTATTATACTCATTTGCATATACGCCACCTAGCGGCCAGCGTAGAATAGCATTTAAGATCCGATGGTGTAAGTGACTTGCCAGTCGGATCTACGCCGTATCTATGCGTAAATGATTCTAGGAATCAGACGCATAGATACCCAGGGACAGAAACAGAGATACAACGGTGTATCTGGAGATACACCGTCGTATCTCTTATGAGAATCTGGCCCTAAATGTATATGTGGATGAATACCCTTTTTTAAGTGGATGAGACAGCTTTTCTCATTAGAAAACTGAGTACACCATTTCATTATAATAAACTAGTACCTCCTATTCAGAATTAGTACCCAAAGATAATGGTGAATCTGGTATGTTTTAGCTGCTCCTCAACCACTTCCTTTGTTGCTGCTATAGCAGTGGCCAGGGGTGTACAGTACCCAATCAGTACCCAAAGGTAATGGTGAAACAAACAACTTTTTGTTTCATTTCTTGAGAGCAACAAAAGGTTGGAATCTGCTACAAAATTTGTTAAAATCCATTAAATGTACATTGATTACCCAGATTGTTTTTTTTTTTTTTTCTCTCTACAAAAGTATATTTAGGCAGCAGGTCCTTTATATAACCCAAAAAACATATGGACGTCTCTCTCTTTAAAAACCTGGCTGCTGTCCTGTTTAATCTGACACATTTGTCCAGGAAACACTACCATTAATCACTCCTTCACCTCTCCCCTCGATTCCTTCCCCCTTCATTCTTTTTCTTTTCTTGTTCCATTTTCCTCCCTTTTATCCCTGATTTTGCTTCCCCTCTTTTCTTTACTCTCCTCTTCTCATTTCTTCTAATACATTTTCCCATATCCACCTATTAAAATACTGAAAACCAACAAACCTGGTGAAATATAAAAAATGAAGAAACACTATCATCGTTTAAATGTTAAAATGAATATAACAGAATATGTAAAAAAGAAATCAAGGCCACAAAAATTCAAAACAAACAACAGATTGCAAAAGGTAGTAGAACAAACTCCACAAAAATCTTCAAGTAAATTACTAGTAAAAAAGTCAGGTCTACCGACGGATACTAAAAGCATTGAGCTCTGTCATTTCAAAGCCATTGTTTCTAAGTTTTAGGGACTCTTTAATGACGGTAATAGTACCACTGAATTGGCATAAGGCAAATATGATGCCTGTATTTAACCACTTCAGACCCGCGGTATAGCTGAATGATGGCTACAGCGCGGGTCTGAATATCCAACCTGCCGTCAAAAGACGGCCGCCCCTTTGGGCGTTCCCAGTGCGCGCTCTAGAGCGCGTTGCGGGGAAGCCCTGTGTTGGCCGTGTCCCTTGGACACAGCCAATCACAGATCGCGGCGAACGGCCAATCAGAGTGGCCGTTTGCGATGCGATCTGTACGGCGAATGAGAGATGATCTCACAGATCATCTCTCATTGCCGTTTTTACACAGAGACAGCGTCCTGTCTCTGGAGAGGAGGAGAACGATCTGTGTCCCTTGTACATAGGGACACAGATCGGTCACCCTCCCAGTCATCCCCCCTCCCCACAGTTAGAACACACCTAGGATACATTTAACCCCTTCCTCACCCCCTAGTGTTAACCCTTTCAATGCCAGTCACATTTATACAGTAATTAGTGCATATTTATAGCACTGATCGCAGTATAAATGTGAATGGCGCCAAAAATGTGTCCGATGTGTCCGCCATAACGTCGCAGTACCAATAAAAGTCGCAGATCGCCGCCATTTCTAGTAAAAAAAAATAATAAAAAATAATAATTCTGTCATCTATTTTGTAAGCGCTATAACTTTTGCGCAAACCAGTCGCTTATTGCGATTTTTTTTTTACCAAAAATATGTAGAAGAATATGTATCGCCCTAAACTGAGAAAAAAATTTTTTTTTTTAAATTTGGATATTTATTATAGCAACAAGTAAAAAATATTGTATTTTTTTTCAAAATTGTCGCTCTTTCTTGTTTATAGCGCAAAAAATAAAAACCGCACAGGCGATCAAATACCACCAAAAGAAAGCTCTACTTGTGGAGATAAAAGGACATCAATTTTGTTTGGGATCCACGTAGCTCGACCGCGCAATTGTCAGTTAAAGCGACGCAGTGCCGGAAGCTGAAATTTCACCTGGGCAGGAGGGGGGTATATGTGCCCAGTAAGCAAGTGGTTAAAAGGGGATCAAAGTCCAAGTAACTATAGATCTGTTATTTTAACTTCTATGGTCAGGAAGATACGGGAGAGTTTAATAAAATACCACATGTATTGCTGGCTTAAGTGATTTTCTAAACAGAAGTGTGATTTTTAAACACAAGTGGGAAGAGTTAAACAACAGGAGTTTGCTTTTAACTGTTTCTGCTTGCAAGTGTCATTTGTTTCTCTGACACTTTTTAAACAGGTTTTTATTTCTCTCTGCTAAGGAAAGTGTTTAATTGTGATCAGGTGAACAGGTTTTTTCCTTTTTTTTCTCTCTGCTAATCAGTGGGGAGTGTTTAATTGTAAACAGGTGAAGAGGTGAGTATAAAAGTCTCAGTCAAACTCCCTTAGGGCCCTTTCACACGTCCGTTCAGTTCGTCCGTTTTTTTTGGACGTCAGTTAACGGACCTCAATGCTTCCCTATGGGAGCGGATCCGTTAGCGGATGAGCATCCGCTAAACGTCCGTTAACATCCGTCTGCGGTAAGCTCCGTTTTTTTGGACGGAAGAAAACCCTATTTTTCTTCCATCAAAAAAAACGGAACGGACGAAAAACGGATGAAAAACTGATCAACTGAAGGGGAAAAAACTGAAGGGGAAAACTGAACGGACGTGTGAAAGAGCCCATAAGGAGCTGGCTCCCAGTTGATGTTGCTGGCTTAAGTGATTTTCTAAACAGAAGTGTGATTTTTAAACACAAGTGGGAAGAGTTAAACAACAGGAGTTTGCTTTTAACTGTTTCTGCTTGCAAGTGTCATTTGTTTCTCTGACACTTTTTAAACAGGTTTTTATTTCTCTCTGCTAAGGAAAGTGTTTAATTGTGATCATGTGAACAGGTTTTTTCCTTTTTTTCTCTCTGCTAATCAGTGGGGAGTGTTTAATTGTAAACAGGTGAAGAGGTGAGTATAAAAGTCTCAGTCAAACTCCCATAAGGAGCTGGCTCCCAGTTGATGTTGCTGGCTTAAGTGATTTTCTAAACAGAAGTGTGATTTTTAAACACAAGTGGGAAGAGTTAAACAACAGGAGTTGAAAACAGAAGTTAAGACAGGAGTCTTCTAAACTGTAAGTAACATCTTAAACTTCCTACAAGTAATTATATTGTAACTGGGAAATGTGTGCTAGCAGGGTTGAAGGTTTTGCTCAGTGCACAGTGTGTCACATGTATACAAAATTGGTGCAACAGCTCCAGGATGGATACCGCTGTGACAGATGTGAGCAGGTTGCCCTTCTAGAGATCTGGAGGAGCAAGTTGCAACACTGGACAGAAAGGACAACCTTGAAAGGGGTCCTCTGCTCGCTGAGCAGGTGGTCAGTAGGGTTAATGTGGAGGGTGGAGGGGCAAGTCAGGATTATCAGATAGGAAGATGGGTTAATGTAGTTAGAGGGAGTGGAAGGGGCTTGCAGACAAGGAAGGCCAATCCTGTGTTTGTGCATCAAAACAAATTTGCCAAGTTGGGTGAAGATGTGGAGGTGGCTAACACAGAGGTGGCAGCCCTAGATGTTACTGCTACCCCTAACAGCCAGGAGAGCAACCCATCTAGTAGAAGTGGTGAGGGGAGTGCAGGTAGGCCTAGACAGTTGGTGGTAATAGGGGATTCTATAATCAGAAGGACTGATAGAATAATTTGTCGCCAGGATCGCCTCAACCGAATGGTTTGCTGTCTCCCTGGTGCCAGGGTTCGGCATGTGGTGGACCGGGTGGATAAATTACTGGGAGGGGCTGGGCATGACCCAGCTGTCTTGGTCCATGTTGGAACCAATGACAGTATACATGGAAGGTGGAGGCTCCTTAAGAATCAATTTAAAGAACTAGGCTGCAAGATGAAGGGAAGGACCTCCAAGGTGATATTCTCTGAAATATTGCCTGTGCCATGCGCAACACAGGAAAGGCAGGGGGAGATTAGAGAGCTGAATGCATGGCTAAAGACCTGGTGTAGGAAGGAGGGATTTGGGTTTCTAGAGCACTGGGATGACTTTTCATTAGGGTGCAACCTATATGCTAAAGATGGTTTGCACTTGAATGGAAGGGGGTCTGCTGTGCTGGGGGAGAGGTTTAGGGGAATGCTGGAGGAGTATTTAAACTAGACTTGAGGGGGAGGGTGAACGTGAATTACATCGGGCACACAGGTCAGTTAGGGGTCAGACATTAATGGAGAGTGGAATGGGGATAGATGGAGGTGGGGTTATGGCAGGTGACAAGAAAGTTCCCATGTTGCAAACAGCCATTGGAAATTATAGTGCCATTTGCACTACTAAAAATTATATGAATCATATGAAAAACGCCAGCGAAAAATGTAACAATACATTTAAGTGTTTGTTCACCAATGCCAGAAGCCTTCCAAGCAAAACAGGTGAGTTGGAAGCTCTGGTGCATGAGGAGAGCTATGATGTAATCGGTATTGCTGAAACTTGGCTTCAATCCTCACATGACTGGGCTATTAATATTCCTGGCTATGCTCTCTTTCGGAAAGACAGGGTAAAAAGGAAAGGTGGAGGGGTCTGTCTCTATGTGAGAAGTGACCTTAAAGCAAGCGTGAAAGAGGACCTGGTTGATGGAGAGTGTGATGAAGTTGAAGCATTATGGGTGGAACTGCATACAGATGTGCGTAGTTCAAAGCTAATCATTGGAGTTTGTTATAGACCACCCAATGTTAATGAGGAGGTGGAGACTCGGCTCCTTGCACAGATGGAAAGGGCTGCAAGGGCAGGGACGGTGATAATAATGGGGGATTTTAACTACCCAGAAATTGACTGGAATAATGGAATTTCTGGGACAGTTAAAGGACAAAAATTGAAAAACCTATTGCAGGACAATTTTATGGTCCAGTTTATAGAGGCCCCAACTAGGAATGATGCTCTGTTGGACCTGGTAATCTCAAACCATGCAGAGCTCATTACTAATGTTCAGATAAAGGAACACCTGGGTAGCAGTGATCATAACATGATTTCGTTTAATGTAAACTATAAGCAAGAAATACATACAGGAAAGATAAAAACACTTAATTTCAAGAGAGCAAATTTTCAAAGCATGAGGACTGCTCTCCAGGGCTTGGACTGGGAGGGAATATTGGCACCGATGAACACAGAACAGAAATGGGAATTCTTCAAAAAGACTCTTTGGAACCTCACTGCAAAGTATATTCCCATGGGCAATAAGTTTAAAAGGCTAAAGATAAAACCTATGTGGCTCACGGTCAAAGTTAAAAAAGCTATAAACAATAAGAAAATAGCTTTTAAAAAATATAAAAATGAAGGAACACTAGTGTCGTTTAAATGTTACAAAGAATATAATAGAATATGTAAAAAGGAAATCAAGGATGCAAAAATTCAAAATGAACGACAGATTGCAAAAGATAGTAGGACAAACCCCCAAAAATTCTTTAAATATATTAATAGTAAAAAGGTCAAGTCTGAGCATGTAGGCCCTTTACAAAATAATCTAGAGTGGGTGACTGAGGACATAGAGAAGGCAAATTTATTAAATGCTTTCTTCAGCTCTGTGTATACAATGGAGAATGGGGGAGCTCATGTCGATATAGGGGGTGGGAGTGACACAGCCCCAAATCCACAATGGCTCAAAAGTGATATGGTCCAGAAATATTTAGACAGAATAAAGGTGGATAAAGCACCTGGACCAGATGGCATCCACCCACGGATCCTAAAAGAATTGAGCTCTGAAATTTCAAAGCCACTGTATCTAATATTTAGGGACTCATTAATGACAGGAATAGTACCACTGGATTGGCATAAAGCCAATATGGTGCCCATATTTAAAAAGGGAACAAAGTCTTTACCTAGTAACTATAGACCTGTTAGTTTAACTTCTATAGTTGGAAAGATACTGGAACGTTTAATAAAAGACCACATGGATGAGTTCTTGCTGGAAACAAACTATTTAAGCAGCAGACAGCATGGATTCATGAAGGACAGAAGTTGTCAGACAAACCTGATTTCCTTTTATGAAGAGGTAAGTAAAACCCTGGACAGAGGCGTGGCAGTGGACGTGGTATACTTGGATTTTGCAAAAGCGTTCGATACAGTTCCCCACACACGGCTCATGTGTAAGGTAAGGTCTACAGGATTAGATATATCAGTTTGTAAATGGATAGAAAACTGGCTGAAAGACAGAATTCAGAGAGTTGTGGTTAATGATTCTTACTCTGAATGGTCCAAGGTTATCAGCGGTGTACCCCAAGGTTCAGTGTTGGGTCCCTTACTTTTCAATATATTTATAAATGATATTGGGTCTGAGATCAAAAGTAACATTTCTGTCTTTGCAGATGACACCAAGCTATGCAGTGGAATAATGTCCTTGCAGGATGTCTCCAATTTACAAGCCGACCTCAATGCTCTGTCTAATTGGGCGACTAAGTGGCAGATGAGGTTTAATGTTGATAAATGTAAAGTTATGCACTTGGGGGCTAAGAATATTCATGCATCATACATGCTGGGGGAGTTCAACTGGGGGAATCTGTAGTGGAGAAGGATCTGGGTGTTTTAGTTGATCATAAGCTCAATAATGGCATGCAATGCCAAGCTGCGGTTTCCAAAGCGAGCAAAGTCCTTTCTTGTATTAAGAGAGGTATGGACTCCAGAGATAGAGATATCATTTTGCCCCTGTACAAATCATTAGTAAGACCTCATCTGGAATATGCTGTCCAGTTTTGGGCACCAGTTCTCAAAAAGGATATCGGAGAACTGGAGAAAGTGCAGAGAAGGGCAACCAAACTGATAAGAGGCATGGAGGAGCTCAGCTATGAGGAAAGATTAGAGGAACTGAATTTATTCACTCTTGAGAAGAGGAGAATAAGGGGGGATATGATCAACATGTACAAATACATAATAGGTCCATATAGTGAACTTGGTGTTGAGTTATTCACTTTAAGGTCAACACTGAGGACAAGGGGGCACTCTTTACGTCTGGAGGAAAAGAGATTTCACCTCCAAATACGGAAAGGTTTCTTCACAGTAAGAGCTGTGAAAATGTGGAACAGACTCCCTCCAGAGGTGGTTCTGGCCAGCTCAGTAGATTGTTTTAAGAGAGGCCTGGATTCTTTCCTAAATGCACATAATATAACTGAGTACTAAGTTTTGTAGGTAAAGTTGATCCGGGGTAAATCCGATTGCCTTTCGGGGGATCAGGAAGGAATTTTTTCCCCTCCGGTAGCAAATTGGATCATCGCTCTGCTGGGGTTTTTTGCCTTCCTCTGGATCAACTGTGGGTATGGAGTTGGGTGTATGGGAGGATGTACTGTGTTTTACTTTGTTTTATTTTTTATTTTTTTTATGGTTGAACTGGATGGACTTGTGTCTTTTTTCAACCTGACTAACTATGTAACTATGTAACTATGTAACTATGTAACATAGATGAGTTCTAAACAACAGACAGCATTGATTCATGAAAGACAGAAGTTATCAAACAAACCAGATTTCTTTTTATAAGGAAGTAAAACCTTGGACAGAGGGGTGGCTGTAAACATGGTATACTTAGATTTTGTAAAAGCGTTAGACACAGCCAGGGCCGCTGATAAGGGGGGACCACCAGTCCTCCTGTAGGCACACAGGGGGGTCCAAACAGAAGCCTAAAAGTGAACTCCTTTTAGTATGGTCAGGCAGAGGGACAAATACAGAAGGATGCCCTGTGCAGGTCTCTGCAGCAGCTGAAAGCCATTTTCTCCCCCTCCTGTCAGCTTTCAGCTGCTGCAGGGAGAGAAACAGGACATCATTCCTATAATTGCTTCCACAACACCGATCTCCCTTCGTGTTGTGCCTGCTCCTGATCCCCCCCATGTGCCTCTCTGTCACCGTGCCACCCCCCCCAGCGCTGCAGGCTTCCCTGATGAAAAAAAAAATAACAAATTGTGAAAAAAAATGAAACATTGTAAAAAAAACGTTAAAAAAAATTGTAAGATGAAATAATTGTAAAAATGTTAAATGTTTTTTTTATTTTATGTAAAACTATTTAAAAAAGGCTAATTCACACCAGCTGTCTGTTATGTTTGTGTCCGCTAATGAAGATTTTAGTGTATTTTTAGTGAAATTATGGTCTTGATATATTGGGGGGGGGGGGGCGTGCCAGGTAGGCTTTACAGGGCCCAATGATTTCTAACAGCAGCTCTGGACACAGCTCCCAACACACAGCTAATGTGTAAAAAATCAGTTTGTAAGTGGATAGAAAACTGTCTAAAAGACCGAATTCAAAGAGTAGTGGTTAATGATTAATACTCTGAATGGTCTAAGGTTATCAGTAGTGTACCCCAAGGTTAATTGTTGGGACCAGTGGCGGTTCGTCTATAGAGGGTGCTGGAACGCCGCCCCCTCTGGCTCTCGCACCGCACTGATTACAATAACATAGATTCATGCATTGCATGAATCTATGTTATTGTTGCCGGCCACTGCGGCTGAGTCCGACTATTCAGATGGCCAGACGTGAGCGTCGGCCACCTGAATAACGGCAGCTGGTTGGCTGTGACATCAATGGGCACAGTGGCGACAATTGGCACAGTGGCGACAATTGGCACAGTGGTGACAAATGGCGCAGTGTCTGCGTTTGATGGCATGTTACAGTGTCTGTGTTTGATGGCATGGCACAGTGGCTGCATTGGATGGCATGGCGCAATGGTGACAATTGATGGCACAGTGGCTGTGTTTGATGGCATGGCACAGTGGCTGTGTTTGATGGCATGGCACAGTGGCTGCATTTAATGGCATGGCACAGTGGTGACAATTTATGGCACAGTGGCTGCATTTGATGGGCACAGTGAGGCTGCAATTGTTCTTTTTTTTTTTGTTTGCGCCCCCTCAAAAGCACAAGCCGCCACTGGTTGGGACCATAAGGCTGCATTCACACCTTCGCGTAGGCGTTTTGCGGCGATTTGCGGTGACAAGAAATAGGCATTTTTGTCCCGCAATTTGCGGCGTCAAAACGCGTAGTTTTTTACTGTGTTTTTTTTTTACATTGTATTGTCGGCTATGCGGAACGCCGAAGCCGCCAGATACGCGCGTCGGAAAAGGGTCCGCGACTTGTTTGAATTTTGGCGTTCGGCGTTCTTTCGACGTACGGCGTTTGGCGTTCTTTCGACGTACGGCGTTCGGAGATGTGAACGATCTCCATAGAGAATAATGTAAATCCGATGGTCCGGCGTATTGTAGCGTCGGGCGTAGGGCGACAAAACGCCTAGGTGTGAATGCAGGCTTACTTTTTAATATATTTATAACTTATATAGGGTCTGGGATTTAACTTTTTTTTTTAACCATTTCAGTCTTTTCAGATGGCACCAAGCTATGCAGTGGAATAATGTCCTTACAGGATGTCTCCAATTTACAAGCCAACCTCAATGCTCTGTCTAACTGGGCGACTATGTGGTAGATGAGGTTTATTGTTGATAAATGTAAAGTTATGCACTTGGGGGCTAAGAATATTCATGCATCATACATACTAGGGGGAGTACAACTTGGAGGATCTGTAGTGGAGAAGAATCTGGGGGTTTTGGTAAATCATAAGCTCAATAATAGCATGCAATGCCAAGCTGTGGTTTTCAAAGTGAGCAAAGACCTTTCTTGTATTAAGAGAGGTATGGACTCCAGAAAGAGAGAGAGAGATATCACTTTGCCACTGTTCAAACCAGTTCTCAAAAAGGATATTGGGGAACTGGAGAATGTGCAGAGAAGGGCAATCAAACTGATAGGAAGGAATTCAGCATTGAGGAAAGATTAGAGTAACTGAATCGATTCTCTATTGAGAAGAGGAGATTAACCACTTGCTTACTGGGCACATATACTCCCTTCCTGCCCAGGCGAAATTTCAGCTTTCAGCACTGCGTCGCTTTAAATTAAAATTGCGCGGTCGTGCGACGTGCCTTACAAACAAATAGAGCTTTCTTTTGGTGGTATTTGATCGCCTCTGCGTTTTTTTTTTTTGCGCTATAAACAAAAAAGAGCGACAATTTTGAAAAAAAACACAGAATATTTTTTACTTTTTGCTATAATAAAAATCCCAATTTTTTTAAAAAATATATTTTTTTTCTCAGTTTAGGCCGATATGTATTCTACATATTTTTGGTAAAAAAAAAACAATCGTAATAAGCGTATAGTAATTGGTTTGCGCAAAGATTATAGTGGCTAGGAAATAAGGGATAGAATTCTGACAATTTTTTTTTTTTACTAGTAATACGGCAATCTGCGAATTTTGTCAGGACTGCGATATTACGACGGACACATCGGACACTTTTGACACATTTTTGGGACCATTCACATTTATACAGCAATCGGTGCTATAAAAACACACTAATTACTGTATAAATGTGACTGGCAAAGCTGCCGTCAATTGAGCATATGCCGGGCCTCAAGTGGTTAATGGGGGATATGATCAACATGCACAAATATATAAGTGGTCCATATAGTGAACTTGGTGTTGAGTTATTCACTTTAAGGGCCACTCTTTACATCCAGAGGAAAAAAGATTTATTCTTCAAATATGGAAATGTTTCTTCACTGTAAAAGCTGTGAAAATGTGGAATAGACTCCCTTTAAGGTGTCCGTTTATGAAGCAGTGAACAGCGGTGATCCCAAGGATCACCACTGATCACAGCCCATAAACAGTTTATGAAACAGAGATAATCGGGGGGAGAAGTGTTTGAATTTGTTCTCCCGCCAATTATCTCTACACACAGAGAAGTCTCATAGACTGACACAGAAACGGCCAGTTTATGAAGCTGTGATCTGAGCACTTCACTGGCGATCTGTGTCAGAATTCACATGCCCCAATTCACCATCTCAGAGGTGGTGAGGCGGGTAATGAAGAGGGAATCCCGGGGGATCTGAGGAGGAAGGAGGAAGATTTTTAACTTCCTTCTACCTCGTTCTGACGACCCCCCCAACACTGTAACCATGTCCCCCTGTCATATTTATGTGTATACATATATATACATACATATTTATAATGTGTACATGTTCATATATATAATGTGTGTGCATATACATGTATATATAGTGTGTGCGTGTGTATACATATATATATTATGTAGGGGGACTCGTTATTTTAAATACAATAACCACGCCGTCTGTCAGTGTAATGAGCGGTGATAATTTATCACTGCTCAATAAACTGACATCTCCGTATTTCTGTGAATTTCTGGTACTGTAATCTCGTGAAGTCTCACAAGATTCCAGTATCAGGGGCCGTTCTCCACTGTTTGAAGCGTTGGAAGATCACTTCACTCCTCCGAGGGTGAAGCGATCTTCTCCGCTTCATAAACAGGCACACAGAGGAGAAAAATCTTCACTGTGAATGCCGGAGAAAGAAGCAGTGAATAGATTTCACTGCTTCATAAACGGACACCTAAGAGCTGGTTTTGGCCAGCTCAGTAGATTGCTTTAAAAAGGCCTGGGTTCTTTCCTAAATTTATATAATATAACTGAATACTAACATGTATAGGTAAAGTTGATTCAGTGAATATCCAATTGCCTCTTTGGGGATTAGGAAGGATTTGTTTCCCCTGCTGGAGCAAATTGGTTCATTCTTTTTTTATGATATTTTTTTCTTTATATACAGTATATGTTTTCTCCATTTTATTGGTTGAACTAGATGTGTCTTTTTTCAGACTAACTATGTGACTTACAGTTCTAGTATTCTAGTATGACACATGTTAAGTAGGGTTGCAACGATACCACTCTTTTAAGACCGAGTGCAATTACCAATACTTTTTTTTAAGTACTGATACTTTTCTTTTAAGTTTTATTTAAAAATACAAATTTTATTGGCACTGATAGGTGACACTGATGTGTGGCAATTATGGGCAATGATAGGTGGAACTGATGGGCAAGAAGTGGCACTGAAATGCAGCACTGATTGCATTGTCCAAATTCAGAGGGTTAGAGAGTGGTGTTAAATAGGGTTGTCCCGATACCACTTTTTTAGGACCGAGTACAAGTACAGATACATTTTTTCAAGTAGTCGCCGATACCGAATACCGATACTTTTTTTAAATGTGTCCCCAAATGCAGCCATGTCCCCCACATATTGCAGCCATGTCCCCGAAATATTGCAGCCATGTCTCCCACATATTGCAGCCATGTCCCCCATATACAGCCATGTCCCCCATATACAGCCATGTCCCCCATATACAGCCATGTCCCCCACATATTGCAGCCATGTCCTCCATATACAGCCATGTCCCCCACATATGCAGCCATGTCCCCCATATTGCAGCCATGTCCCCCCCATATTGCAGCCATGTCCCCCCCATATTGCAGCCATGTCCCCCCCATATTGCAGCCATGTCCCCCACATATTGCAGCCATGTCCCCCACATATTGCAGCCATGTCCCCCATATACAGCCATGTCCCCCACATATTGCAACCATGCCCCCCATATACAGCCATGTCCCCCACATATGCAGCCATGTCCCCCATATACGCAGCCATGTCCCCCCCATATTGCAGCCATGTCCCCCCCATATTGCAGCCATGTTCCCCCCATATTGCAGCCATGTCTCCCCCATAGATGCAGCCATGTCCCCCACATATTGCAGCCATGTCCCCCACATATTTCAGCCATGTCCCCCACATATTTCAGCCATGTCCCCCATATACAGCAGCCATGTCCCCCATATACAGCAGCCATGTCCCCCATATACAGCAGCCATGTCCCCCATATACAGTCATGTCCCCCACATATTGCAGCCATGTCCCCCACATATTGCTGCCATGTCCCCCATATACTGCCATGTCCCCCACATATTGCAGCCATGTCCCCCATATACAGCCATGCCCCCCCCCATATACTCAGCCATGTCCCCCCCATATACGCAGCCATGTCCCCCCATAGATGCAGCCATCTTCCCCGTACCTGATGATGATGACGCCACCGTATGTACAAAGCCGCAGCCGCCGTGAACATTATAGGCACCTTTAGTTTCAATAGCTGTTTTCCCTGCCGAGCGCCATGTAAAGGACACTCCCTCTTGCTCGGGATTGGACAGATCCGTCCAATCCCGAGCAAGGGGGAGTGTCTATACACGCGCCACAGGAAAAACAGTTATTCAAACTAAAGGTGCCTATAATGTTCGCGGCGGCTTTGTATATACGGCGGCGGGGTCGGCTCTGCATATACGGCGGCGGGGTCGGCGGCGGGGGGGGGGGGGAATTCTATTTGGGTATCGAGGGTATTTGCGGGAGTACAAGTACTTCCGCAAATACTCGATATCGGTCCCGATACCGATACTGGTATCGGTATCGAGACAACCCTAGTGTTAACCCCAGTGTCCAGGTGCCAAGACACTGGGGTTAACGCCACTCTCTAACCCTCTGAATTTGGACCTAGAGAGACAGTAGGTCTATTAAGACTCCTACAGGGACCCAGGGTATTTTGGATTTGGATTTGGGCAGGACACGACCTGATATTATTATACTAGAAGGCCCTGGGCCCTTTTACTCCCTATCCCTCTGGGCTTTAGGAATGCTCAGACGTAACCCTATCTCTATAAATTCCTGCAGCCAGGAAGGGTCTATATCCATGAAATGACTTGGTTTGTGTAAAAGAACCACGATTGTACTACTCTTCATCTGTGGCCCCTGATGACGGTCTAGTACCAGAAACACGTCGGACATTTTTGAATCATCAACCAGGAGAGTTTTTGTCTATCTGCCATTTTGTTTGGCCTCTAAAGTCCCACCCAGGGGGAGATACTCTCTTTTTTGTCCAATGTGATGGCCCAGGTCACTGATTCTGATGGCACATGCGGCTGCGATCCACACCCCTTCCCTTAGCCAGCTTACCTTCCTCTGCTGCCAGGATTTGCTCACCACTGCTGCCAGGACTCGCTCTATGCTCCACGCACTCGGCCTGCTGATTTCCGGGAGCGAGTGCGGCCACCTTTTCATGCAAAGGTATCGGATTAGGCATTGAGAGCATTTGCTCGAGCAACCCTAGTGTCAACGTAACATTTTTTGTCTAACTTTGACTATGTATAACTTTACCAATTACCAGACATGGTCTTTTCAACAAATCCGGATGTAACCTTAAAAAAAAAAAAAAGTAGATTTACTCTTTAAAAATAATGTAAAGTTATTATCTTTTAAAACCTTTTTCAAGATACAATATTTTTTTGTTATACTTTATAGATCACTAGCTGAATACCCGGCGTTGCCCGGTCTTCCTATCTTAACATTTTGGGGAGGAAAATCATAGTTATATAAATATAAATAAATAAATAATAAATAACACAATGTTTAATTGAGGCATTTTCACACTTTAAAATAATCCACAAACAATAATGTTAATAAACTTGCAAGTCACAATTGAAATGTACTGTATAACATTTTTCAACATAAAATTGAAAAAGTTACTGAGGTAGCCCTCATAAAAAAGGGCAGAAATTATAAGGGGTGTGGCTTGTGGGAGGGGTGTGGAGAGGGCATGGTTAGTGGCATGAGCATGGTTTGCAAGCCAGCCCACATACTGACCTGAAGATGCAGTGCAGAGCTTGTGGAGTAAGGTGTAGCTGAGCTGTGATTAACAAAAAAAAAAAACTGTGGTTAAAGGACCTGTGATGACATTAGTAGGTGTGGCTAAGCTGTAATGAAGAGATAGGTGTGGCTAAGCTGTCATGAAGAGATTGTGGTAAAAAGACCTGTGATGAAATTGGTAGGTGTGTCTGAGCTGTGATGAAGAGTCCACAGTCCCATATACTTGCATGGGACTTGAAACAAAAACTGCCGTTTGGAAGTTATGAAGTAACATGCATTTCCCATAGAGTTGAATGGGACTTTAAAGAAAAACCCTGACCATGGAAAATGGGGGTGGGTAAGGGTTAAACCACCTATCCTATGTTTGTTGCTGACATATAAGTAACATGTGTGCCAAGTTTCATGTTAATTTCTTTAGCCATTTGGACGTGATGCTGGAACATACATACATACATACACACACACACACACACACACGTTGAGTTTTATATATATATATATATATATATAGATATATTTATTACCAAATATCTGAAAGTAATGTGCATATTTATATAAAGTAATACAAAACAACAGTTTTTTATGCATACTCAAGCTTAGGATAGACATAAGCCATGCAGTGACTTCTCATAGCTTTGAGGTCCCATTCACCCTTGTGTACACATTTCTGTTCACTGATAAGTGTAGCAACGACTTTGCTTATTGATCTCAGTACACAATCATTGAAAAAAACATGCACCTGAATCATTTTTTTCAGTGCACTGCGAGTATTTTTAATTTTATGTGTTGCAGTACAGCTGTATTTGTTTTGGCAATTCACTGAAACACATATGTACTACCTGTTTACTCCATATTAAGTGTGTAAATCTGTATAATGCTTTTTCAGTAGTCTAGGGAGCCCTATGTAGTCCTGTACATATTTCTAATCTAGAGCAATCACCCCTGGTTCTGGGGTCTTTTGGCTGTTACAAGTCAGAGAGGACACATGTACCTGGGTTTGTACAATTTAAAGAGTTGTAAAGGCAGAAGCCCCTTCTCTTTCCAGGGATGTCAACGATCCCCTCAGCCATCCAGTACACTCCTCCTGATTGGTTGAGACAGAGCAGCGGCGCCATTGGCTCCCACGGCTGTCAAAGTCAGTCAGCCAATCGGGGAATAGAGTGGGTGGGGCCAGGTCATGGCTCCGTGTCTGAATGGATACAAAAAGCTCTGACTCAGCTTGGGTGACCCATCCCCTGTAGAAAGCTGCTGTCTGAGGGGGCACTCAAAGGAGGGTGGAGCTAGGAGCAGCAAAGAGGGACCCAAGAAGAGAAGGATCCGGGCTGCTCTGTGTAAAACCAACTGCACAGAGAAGGTAAGTATAACATGCTTGTTATTTAAAGAAAAAAGAGCCTTTGCAATCACTTTAAGCTTTATATGATTCTTATGGTATGAGCAGACAGCCTGTCTTCTCAGGAGTAAATTGGTTTTATATGTTATCTTATATGACATGTTCACTCTATTTACTCCCAGAAGGTAAATTTTATTTTTTCATTTCCTTAATTTTGCACAGATAATTTAATCCATGTCACTAGCCCAGTGTGTGCTACAGCTGTTCCTAGTGAGGAAAATCCTCAGAATAAAATCTGTTATGTTTCAGGATTGAAGTTGAGGGACACAGTGATGCAGATGGCATGTAGAAGTAACAGTTTTAAAACTGTCTCTATTCCATCAGAACACACCATTTTGTTCATAAATTATTACACCTAACTATTTAGATTAACGGAAAAGCAATTCTTTACATGTCTAAATTATAGAATTGACTGTATGGTAAACAAAAGAAATACCATATTTTAAAGTAAAGTCCTAGGTTAGAAAATGTAAACTTCTCAACAAATCACTATTAACACACAAACACACACACACACACACATAGATGTTCACCTAATTGTTATTGTTGGTTAGTCATGCATATTTTTAGATAAGCTTGCTGCGTACCAATATCACAATGTGCCTTATTGATTAACCACTTAAGGACCGCCTACTGCACATTTACGTCGGCAGAATGGCACGGCTGGGCACATCAACGTATATATACGTTAATTTTAGTACCCAGCCGTGGGTCACGGGCGCGCGCCCGCGGGCGCGCGCCCACGACCCGGTCCGAAGCTCCGGGACCGCGGGATTCGCGGACCCGATCGCCGCTGGAGTGCGGCGATCCGTCCCTGGAGCGGAAGAACGGGGAGAGCCGTGTGTACACACGGCTTCCCCGTGCTTCTCTGTGGCCGCAGCATCGATCGCGTCATCCCTGTAATAGGGGGACGCGATCGATGACGTCACACCTACAGCCACACCCCCCTACAGTTGTAAACAAACACACTAGGTCACACATCCCCTACAGGGCCACCTGTGGTTAACTCCCAAACTGCAGCTGTCATTTCCACAGTAAACAATGCAATTTAAATGCATTTTTTGCTGTGAAAATGACAATTGTCCCAAAAATGTGTCAAAATTGTCCGAAGTGTCCGCCATATTGTCGCAGTCACGAAAAAAATCGCTGATCGCCGCTATTAGTAGTAAAAAAAAAATAATTAATAAAAATGCAATAAAACTATCCCTTATTTTGTAAACGCTATAAATTTTGCGAAAACCGACCGATAAACGCTTATTGCGATTTTTTTTACCAAAAATACGTAGAAGAATACGTATCGGCCTAAACTGAGGAAAAAAAATGTTTTTTTATATATTTTTGGGGGATATTTATTATAGCAAAAAGTAAAAAATATTGCATTTATTTTTTAAATTGTCGCTCTATTTTTGTTAATAGCGCAAAAAATAAAAACCGCAGAGGTGTGATCAAATACCACCAAAAGAAAGCTCTATTTGTGGGAAAAAAAGGACGCCAATTTTGTTTGGGAGCCACGTCGCACGACCGCGCAATTGTCAGTTAAAACGACGCAGTGCCGAATCGCAAAAAGGGGCAAGGTCCTTTACCTACATTTTGGTCCGGGTCTTAAGTGGTTAAAGACATTAATGCAATTTTTTGTGGGTCGGGTCATTTCATTTTCCTTAGACAATTTGTACAGTCAGTCTCCTTTAAAATAATGTGCACATGTAGAATGTGTTATTTTTAAACATAAATGAGGAAATTGCTGGTATAAAGCAACCAAATGTGTTATTTACTCCGTGAGACGTAATGTTTGAAGTCTAGTCAGCAGCATTGCAGATATCATTTTCAGAATGTATTAATTGTGACCATGTCGGATCGCTGACAGCATTACAATGAGGAAAGCATGGAACAAAATGTTTTGCGAACTAAAAAAAGGACACTAATAAATTAAACCAATGAGTATCAAAAGGAAATACTTAAGAGCAGTTCTAATGATGACCAGATTCTTTAAAATGTCATTTTAATATTACCAAAAACAAAATGGTAAAAAAACACACTGTAAAAATATGATAAGTAGAGTTGAGCAGACACCTGGATGTTCGGGTTTGGCGCGTTTGGCTGAACTCCGGAAAAAAGTCCGGGTTCGGGACCCGAACTTGACCCGAACCCCATTGAAGTCAAAGGGGACCCACATTTTTGACTACTAAAATGTCTCTAAAAAACTAAGGGAAAGGGCTACAGGGCTGCAAGTGGCAGCAAAATGTTGGTAAGAGCATGGCAAGTACTCTGCAATCAAATGTGGATAGGGAAATAACTTAAAATAACTAAAAATACATAAAAAATATATATTGAAAAGCAGGAACCTTCCCCAATGATGGGACACTATTCCTCCCACTGATACCAATGATGGGGCACTATTTCTCCCACTGACACAAATGATGGGGCACTATTCCTCCCAATGATACCAATGATGGGACACTATTTCTCCCACTGACACAAATGATGGGACACTATTCCTCCCAATGATACCAATGATGGGAGACTATTCCTCCCACTGATACCAATGATGCAGCACTATTTCTCCCACTGACACAAATGATGGGGTACTATTCCTTACAATTATACAAATGATGGGGCACTATTTCTCCCACTGACACAAATGTTGGGGCACTATTCCTCCCAATGATACCAATGACGGGACACTATTTCTCCCATTGACACAAATGATGGGGCACTATTCCTCCCAATGATACCAATGATGGGGCACTATTTCTCCCACTGACACAAATGATGGGACACTATTCCTCCCGATGATACCAATGATGGGGCACACTTTATCTCAATGATACCAATGATGGGACACTATTCCTCCTACTGATACCAATGATGGGACACTATTCCTCCCACTGATACCAATGATGGGGCACTATTTCTACCACTGACACAAATGATGGGACACTATTCCTGCCAATGATACCAATGATGGGACACTATTCTGGTGATTTGTAAAGTAGGACTGACTCCTTACTAATTCTTTCCCTATAAGCACAATCAGAAAACCTTTCCCTACAGTAGCTAATGCAGATTATGTTACAGGAACATATGCAATGCTGGTACAATATGCAGAGTATCTGACAGGAACATATGCAATGCTGGTGCAATATGCAGAGTATGTCACAGGAACATATGCAATGCTGGTGCAATATGCAGAGTATCTGACAGGAACATATGCAATGCTGGTGCAATATGCAGAGTATCTGACAGGAACATATGCAATACTGTGCAATATGCAGAGTATGTCACAGGAACATATGCAATGCTGCTGCAATATGCAGAGTATGTCACAGGAACATATGCAATGCAGCTGCAATTAGGTTTGTGAAGTAGGACTGACTCCTATATATTTCTCTGCCTATAAGCACAATCAGGAACCTTCACCCTAAATTATCTAATGCAGAGTATCTAACAGGAACATATGCAATGCAGCTGCAATTAGGTTTGTGAAGTAGGACTGACTCCTATATATTTCTCTGCCTATAAGCACAATTGGGAACCTTCACCCTAAATTATATAATGCAGAGTATCTGACAGGAAAATATGCAGTGCAGCTCCAATTGGATTTGTGAAGTAGGACAGACTCCTATATATTTCTCTGCCTATAAGCACAATCAGGAACCTTCACCCTAAATTATCTAATGCAGAGTATCGAACAGGAACATATGCAATGCAGCTGCAATTAGGTTTGTGAAGTAGGACTGACTCCTATATATTTCTCTGCCTATAAGCACAATTGGGAACCTTCACCCTAAATTATATAATGCAGAGTATCTGACAGGAAAATATGCAGTGCAGCTCCAATTGGATTTGTGAAGTAGGACAGACTCCTATCTAATTCTCTCCCTGTAAGAACATCAGGAACCTTTCCCTACAGTACCTAATGCTATGTAGATCGCTGAGTATTGTAATTCGATTTCTGAAGCAGCACAATCCTATCTAAATCTGTCCCTGAGAGCAGCCTGCAGCCTTTCCTTACCCTAGCTAAAGCAGAGTGACAAGCTGTGCCGTGTGCCTCTAGCTTATATAGAGGCTGGGTCACATGCTGGGTCACATGCTGCACTGGCCAATCACAGCCATGCCATTAGTAGGCATGGCTGTGATGGCTTCTAGGTCACACAAGTAAAACAAACGGCGATTGGCTGCCGTGCAGCGCGCCGTTACATAGTCGAACTCCGAACCCGAACTTTCAGCAAATTGTTCGGGTAAAAAAAAAACGAAGTTCGGGTTTGCTCAACCCTAATGATAAGTATAGCACAATGTGGTAGGACAACATATTGGGGTTGATTTAATAAAGCCAAATAGACTGTTCACTTTGCAAGAGAGTGTACATATTCGCTAGCACACCAAGGATCTACAGTCACCATCCAAAGGTGTTTTGTTTCAATGTTTTTATTGGTATTTCAAAATTAGATACAGAATTAACAAATAAATATAACTTGTTTTAAACCTGCATCAGTAGCTGAGTATATTACATCAATGAACAATTTAATCATAAAAGTAATGAGATATACATGCAAGGCATATCAAATATAAACTTAAGATATAATGTTAATAACAGTACTAATAAAATAAAATGAAAAAGGTATAAATTGAAAACCTTTGAAGAAAAGTTATATATATTAAATAAAGTAGGGAGAGGAGGGAGGGTTAAGAGGGTAGATTAATATGATGGTTATCTCCGTATGTCAAGTTCAAATGAATATCTATAAAGAAATCTCAATTCAGTTAGTAATAATATGTTGTGTCAGTTTTTGAAATTCAGTGGATTTAGCAAAATGGATCCAACAAGCCCAAGTATCTTGACATTTTTTTGGTGAATCTTTTGATTGTTGGATCAGGTCTTCCATTTCAGCAATTCTAGCAATCTTTTGAAACCATTCCAAAATGGAAGGGGGAGAGGTATCTCTCCAGTGGGTAGGAATACACAATTTAGCTGCATTAATTAGGTGAATTACAATCGTGTTTTTATATACCGAATGAGATAATGAGGTGTGATGTAGTAGGTATTGAGAGGCTGTAAAATCAGGAGTGAAAGTAGTGATGATTGGGATAATCTTATGGATATCCTTCCAAAACTTCTGTATAAGCAGGCATTCCCACCAGATGTGTAAAAGAGTCCCTACCGAAGACTTGCATCTCCAACATAAAGGTGGTGTACTAGGGTCAAATTTATGAATCAAGTATGGTGTCCTATACCACCTATAATAACGTTTATATCAATTTTCTTGCGTTAAAAAATTTAGCGAGCCTTTATGTATACATGTAAAGATATGTTTCCATTCCTCTGGAGAGAGATCTACAGTACCTGCCGCAGAGAATGTGTTTTTAGCACGACAGCATGGCACCGATTCTCGGCGACAGGGTGCCGACATCTCGCACTCGCTGGAATAGTAAAAGCACATTCCAGCAAGCGCGTCATAGAAGCGATGGGGATCCGACGTGGATTCCCGCAAATTCTACACGTGGGCGGCGTTTGATATGAATCCTGAGGGGGAACTCCCCGCCGGATTTTAAATAAAAATCCGGCATGGGTTCCCCCCTCAGGAGCATACCGGGCCCTTAGGTCTGTTATGGGTTGTAAGGAGACCCCCCTACGCCAAAAAAACGGCGTGGGGGTCCCCCCACAATCCATACCAGACCCGTATCCAAAGCACGCCGCCCGGCCGGTCAGGAAGGGAGTGGGGGCAAGCGAGCGCCCCCCTCCTGAGCCGTACCGGGCAGCATGCCCTCAACATGGGGGGTCAGGTGCTCTGGGGCAGGGGGGCACACTGCGGCCCTCCCACCCCAGAGCACCCTGTCCCCATGTTGATGAGGACAGGGCCCCTTCCCGACAACCCTGGCTGTTGGTTGTCGTGGTATGCGCGTGGGAGGCTTATCGGAATCTGGGAGCCCCCTTGAATAAGGGGACCCCCAGATACCAGCCCCCCACCCTAAGTGAATGAGTATGGGGTACATCGTACCCCTACCCATTCACCTGCAAGAAAAGTGTAAACACAAATAAACCACACACAATATTTTATTAGTTGGCCGCCAAGGGGGGGGGTGTGGTCGCTTTTATAAAAGCGCCCCCACCCGGCGGTCTTCTTCCGACATCTTTGGCGGGGGGGTTGGGTCTTCTCCGCTCTCTGGGGGTCTTCTCCGCTCTCCAGGGTCTTCTCCCGCTCTCCGGGGTCTTCTCCCGCTCTCCGGGGGTCTTCTCCCGCTCTCCGGGGTCTTCTCCCGCTTTCTGCTCTTGATTCAACGCTCTCCGGTGCCTTCTTCTTCAGGACTGGCCGCCGCTTCTGTCACGTCTTCTTCTCTTCTCCAGATGTTGACGCAACGCTTCCTCCTGCTGTTATGCCGGGCGCGCGGCTCCCAGCGACTTATATAGGCCTATCTTGTGACGTCGCATCATGCTGCGTGCCCAGCATAACAGCGGGAGGAAGCGTCGAGTCAACATCTGGAGAAGAGAAGAGAAGAAGAAGTGACAGAAGCGGCGGCCAGTCCTGAAGAAGAAGAAGGCACCGGAGAGCGCCGAATCAAGAGCGGAGAGTGGGAGAAGACCCCGGAGAGCGGAGAAGACCCCCGGAGAGCAGAGAAGACCCCCGGAGAGCAGGAGAAGACCCCGGAGAGTGAAGAAGACCCCCGGAGAGTGAAGAAGACCCCCGGAGAGCGAAGAAGACCCCACCCCCCCGAAGAAGTCAGAAGAAGGCCGCCGGGCGGCCAACAAATAAAATATTTTAATACCCTGTGTGGTTTATTTGTGTTTACACTTTTCTTGCAGGTGAATGGGTAGGGTCATTCCCTTAGGGTGGGGAGCTGGTATATGGGGGCCCCCTTATTAAAGGGGGCTCCAAGATTACGATAAGCCTCCTGCCCGCATACCCCGACAACCAACGGCCAGGGTTGTCGGAAAGGGGCCCTGTCCTCATCAACATGGGGACAGGGTGCTCTGGGGTGGGGGGGCCACAGTGCGCCCCCCTGCCCCAGAGCACCTGACCCCCCCCATGTTGAGGGCATGCTGCCCGGTATGGCTCAGGAGGGGGGGCGCTCGCTCGCTCCCACTCCCTTCCTGACCGGCCGGGCGGCGTGCTTTGGATACGGGTCTGGTATGGATTGTGGGGGGACCCCCACGCCGTTTTTTCGGCGTAGGGGGGTCTCCTTACAACCCATAACAGACCTAAGGGCCCGGTATGCTCCTGAGGGGGGAACCCATGCCGGATTTTTATTTAAAATCCGGTGGGGAGTTCCCCTTCAGGATTCATATCAAACGCTGCCCATGTGTAGAATTGGCGGGAATCCAAGTCGGATCCCCATCGCTTCTATGACGGCTTTGTCTCCATCGCGGCAAGCCAGCTCGGCACTGGCTCCCGCGATGGGGCTCGCAGGTGGTCAATCTCGCCGAGAAAGGGAGCGAGATTGACACAATATCGCGGTCACCCACTGTAAGTCAAGTTACTCTTCCCATTGTTTGGTAGTAACATCATCTTTAGGATTAATGTTGTCGAATAGAAGGGAATACGTTTTAGAGATTAAGTGATTTTGGGGTTCTGTTGAGGCACAACATTTCTCAAAGAGAGTCTTTTTTCTGTACCACATTGTGGGGGAATCAACAGAGAATAAAGAATGTTTAATATTTTTATATTCCATATGTGTGATGTTAATTTCTTTGGGGCAGATTCACAAAACAATTACGCCTGTCTAACTGGGGTTAGACAGGAGTAATTTCAAATTTCCCGCGGCGTATCACTAGTTTGAATTCTCAAACCATGATACGGCGGCTTCGGGCTTCGATCCGAGAGGCTTACGTCTTCGTAAGCCTTCGGATCTACGCTGCCATCTATTTGCGGCCGCTGGGAGGAGTTAGCGTCGTTTTAATGCGTCGGGATATGCAAATGTGTTTTTACGGGGATTCACGAACAAACGAGCGAGCGTCGCAATCGTTTTCGTCTATTTTTTTATACGTAATGTTAGACCAGCTTTTTGCTGCTCTAACTTTACGTAGCCCATGTTAAGTATGGCCGTCGTTCCCGCTTCGAATTTATTTAATTTTTTTTTTTGTTTACGTAACTCGTCGGGACGTGGATCGCCCGTAAAGTACGCTACATAAACAACGAATGACGTCACGACGTGATTTCGCGCAATGCACGGCGGGAAATTTGCGAACGGAGCATGCGCAGATCGATCGCCGCGGGAACGCGCCTAATTTAAATGTTTCACGCCCCCTACTCGTCTAGATGGATTGCGACGGGAGAAATACACTACGCCGCCGTCGTTTACCGTAGAAAATCTACCTGAATTCCACGTAGAGCAAGGTAAAAAACGGCGGCGTAGTGTATTTCTGATACGCTACGATAATCCATTTCTCTGTGAATCTGCCCCTTTGTGTTTAAGACACAGGTCATTGAAAGAGATAGTTTCCCTTTTCGAAAAAAAGATTCAGTTCTTAGATAGAAATCTAGGGTGATATTCGGTGAAGTATAATTTTGCGTGTTAGTGAGTTAGATTTGAGGATGATAGGATTCATGGGTCCGGGAAAAGAGGATATATTTAATTTATTGCATAGCAATTTAAATATTTGCAAAGTAGTGCCAGTGATAGGATGAGAGCTAAATTTACGTGGTATTTTGCGAGAATCAATCCAGGGAAGATGTTGTAGTGGAGATGTATGTGTTAGTCCTTCAAGTTCAATCCAATCTTTTGTTTTTGTATGAATGTGCCAATTAACAATTCGGGGTAAATGACAAGACCAGTAATATTTTTGGATGTCTGGTAGTCCTATTCCACCCAAAATCTTAGGATTAATTAGTTTGTCCCATTTTATTCTAGGTTGTTTTGTGAACCAAATGAATTTCATGCATATTTTTTTTACAGGATTTAAAGAAAGAGGCAGGTAATTTGATTGGTACTGTCTGAAGAAATGTGTGCGTGGAATAGGGGCGCTACAAAAATTAAATGAAATAAATAGGTGAATAAATACAACCTATCCCAATAGAACATAGATCCTTAATTGCAGATAATAACATAAATTGTGCAATGTGCATATAAATTCAATGATAATGACAACACCTGCAATGAAACAGGTGTGCAATTATATGAGTGAATAGGATTAGACAATATACAATACACGGTGAAATATATAGTGACCATGAATAATATAAAAGTGCTCCGTGCTCAAAAAAGTCCTTGTGGTAGGTTCCACCTTCACCAATGGGACACCTCAAGTGGGGATAGATGGCTCCTTACCAGATGAAGTTGACCTAAACTAAGGTCAATAGAGCCTGGGTAACACCACCTTGCGCATGGGGGATTCCAATGAAGTTGAACGGATAATGCAGATGTCATAAGAAAAAAGGAAGAACAGCTCCCATAGTGTAAAACTGTTTAATGCAATATAAAAACAAATACACAGTGCCAAGTGGCCCCTTACTTGAATGGGTGCCCGTATCCCGGCACTGAGGCTGTAGGCTTGTATGTATGGAGAGAGAAACAAAGACCGGCGTGCGTTCCACTGCTGTGCGCGAGGAAACCAGATAACCGGAAGTAGGTAATCAATGCGTGCCCAGGTACCGCCTCGACATATGTTTCGATATGATCGTCATCAGGAAGCGTACCTGGCGCACGCTAAGGGCTGGTATTATAGGCCTGTCAATCACCGGATGGGGAGGGGGGGGGGCAATGCGATACTGCAACAGCCTCTGTTCCGGTTATGGCAGCCATTCAATACAATCGTAACACAAAAAGTAAACAGTGCGTTCGCAACCATTTGCAGTTTACAAACGTAACTACAGATTCGAGATGAAAAAACCATACTCAAGTGGCAAACATATCTACAGATAAAAAATATATATAACAATCCGCAGATACAAATGAGTAATGTCAGTCTCCAAACCTCAGTTGCAATAAAACAAATATGCATATACATGTAAATAAAAAATGCATAAATATTAACTGGGTGATGCCATCCTCAATCAAGATAGAGACAAAACCATTACATGTATGCCAATAATATCAATTATTATATTACTTAAAACCAACTAAATATAAGATATATTATTTAAAATTATATTAAAATTATATTAAAATATATATTTTTATGGACAGAAAAAATACATATTAAATTAAAATAAAAAATATATATAAATGAAATTTAAAAAAAAACTAATCATTTATATTAAATTAAAATTAAAATTAAAAAACCTGCATTATTCATCAGTCAAAAAACAATTGAGATCCAGCTCAATATTGAGGCCCAGGGGCCTCATCGTCCTAAGGCGATGGATCCACTGGGTTTCATTCTGGGATACCGCCTTAGTCATGTCGGTTCCACGTCAATGATTAGTAATTCTATCTATCCCATAGAAAGTAAGTAGGCTAGGATCCCTGTTATGGTAAAGGTCAAAATGTTTGGACACACTATGATCAGAATATCCTTTTATAATGTTGGCCACATGTTCATTGATTCTAATTTTGAGTTCTCGGGTAGTGCGGCCAACATATTGGAGGTTACAGGGACATACCAGTACATAGGTAACAAACTTGGAATGACACGTGATCAGTGGTTTGATGGTGTATTCGCGGTTGGTTACACTAGATTTGAATTTGTTAACCTTTTTTCCTTGCCTTTTTGTTTTTTTGCATGATCTGCATCGGGTACAATAATGGAAACTAGACCCATCAAGAAAGGTAAGGGGTTTTGCCGGAGGATCTGGGACATTAGCTGCCACCATATTTCGCAGCCCTGGTGCTCGCCGGTATATAAAGGTAGGACATGCGGGTAGAATCTTGGCCAAATCAGTATCCTTGAGTAGGATTGGCCAATACTCTTTAATAATTTTTTCTATATTCCTATGTTGCCTATGATATCCAGACAAAAAAGGCACGTCTTCTTTTCTTGGAGGTTTAACCTTACGTACTAATAAGGCTTGTCTGTCCATATCCAAAACTTCTTTTTGGGCCTTCCGTAATTGGTTTGGGCAATAACCCTTTTCTATAAATTTGTTGGTAAGTACCTCTGACTGTTGAACATAATCCACTATATCATTACAATTTCTCCGAATTCGCATAAATTGGCCCTTTGGTATGGCACCCAACCATTTGGGATGATGGCAACTGGAGGTTGGTACATACCCATTACGGTCAGTTGGCTTAAAGTAAGTCATAGTGTGGATCTGGTTACCTTGTTTGGTTAAGATGAGGTCCAAATAGTGAATTGAGGTCTTATTAAATTCGGCGGTGAAGCTGAGACCATAATTATTGTTGTTCATTTGGACTAAAAATTGTTCTAAGGAGAGTTGGGAGCCCTCCCATAGAAGTACAATATCATCTATATACCTCCGGTAATAAACCAGAGGGATGACTTTGTCTTTATAGATGGTTTCTTCCTCCCATCTGTTAAGTACCAGGTTTGCCACACTGGGTGCATATCGAGCCCCCATAGCGACTCCTCTGATTTGTTTATAAAAATTTCCTTGGGCCCAGAAATAATTATTTCCCATGGCCAATAGGAGTCCCTTAACCAAAAAATTAATCTGAGCCAAGGGTATTGCAGATTGGAGTTCTAATGCTTGTTGGACAGCTGAAATGGCATCAGGTTGGCGAATGTTGGTATAAAGAGATTCGACATCTACAGTAACCAACCATACATTTTCAGAAACTGTAAATGTTGCTAAAGACTTGATAAGTTCTCTACTATCCTTCAAATAGGATTTGCCTTGAATGACCAAGGGTTGGAGATAAATATCCAAATACTCACCCACTCTGGAATAGAGAGAACCTATTCCGCTAACAATAGGTCTACCAGGTGGGTGAGTATTGTTTTTGTGGATTTTTGGAATCGTGTACAGTACAGGTGTACGAGGTACTTTTGGGACCAAATATTGAGCCTCTTTATCTGTAAGAATAGATTGGGTTAGGCCATCTTTGACCCAGAGGGTAAGCTCAATTTTGAGTCTACCCAAAGGATCCCCAGGAAGAAGAGAATAAGTGTCTGTGGCACTCAGCAAACGTTGTATTTCTCCATAATAGTCTGATTTCTTGAGTATTACCACTCCACCGCCTTTGTCGGCAGGGCGGACTACTATATTTTTATTTTGTTCTAAGGCTTTAATTCCATCCGACACCAGGTTGTGGTTGCTGGTATGTTTTGTGTCAAAAGCTTTAATATCTAAATCTTGGATTTTTCCTTGTACCATATGTTTGAAAACCTCCACATGGTGGTGGGTCCCCTTTTTTGGATTGAAAACTGAACTATTCTTTAACCCACTGTGTTTGAACACAGTGGTGTTGGTTTGGGGTTCGTATGTGGGTTGCTGGGAAAAATGTTTTTTGATATTGAGTTTCCTCACAAATTTTTCCACATCAATGAAGGTCTCAAATTTGTTTAGATTTTTGTTTGGAGCAAATTTTAATCCATGTGACAGTACTGTTAACTCCGCCCGAGATAAGTCAACACCTGCCAGGTTAAAAATGCCCTCTCCTAATGGTCCCTGGGTCTTTTTCTTTCTGGTTCCCCCTCTTTTACCTCTGGGCCTAAATGTTCTTGCTGGGGTTGTGGGGCATTGGTGGGAATTTTGTAGGGCTCGTTCCAGCCCCTCCATTCCCCCGATGCCTGTCCAGGGTTAGGTCCATGTTGTTTGCCTCTATGATTGCCCCTAGGTTTCCCTCTAGGAGGTCTAGAGGTATAGTGTGGGGGACCTTGGTAATAATTGTTGTAATTATAATCCATTGGACGATTGTCCAGTGGGGCATATCTATTATGAGTAGGTGCCATATAGGGAGTGGGGTAATAATTATTTGGGGGTCCCGTAGGGTAGCCACCGTACGGTGGTGGTGGTGGTCCTCTACCTCCCTGTTGTGAGGATCCTTAGGGTATAGTTGGTTTTTTAGATTTTTTTGCTGGTTTCCTCGCGCAGCAGCTCTCTCCATACATACAAGCCTACAGCCTCAGTGCCGGGATACGGGCACCCATTCAAGTAAGGGGCCACTTGGCACTGTGTATTTGTTTTTATATTGCATTAAACAGTTTTACACTATGGGAGCTGTTCTTCCTTTTTTCTTATGACATCTGCATTATCCGTTCAACTTCATTGGAATCCCCCATGCGCAAGGTGGTGTTACCCAGGCTCTATTGACCTTAGTTTAGGTCAACTTCATCTGGTAAGGAGCCATCTATCCCCACTTGAGGTGTCCCATTGGTGAAGGTGGAACCTACCACAAGGACTTTTTTGAGCACGGAGCACTTTTATATTATTCATGGTCACTATATATTTCACCGTGTATTGTATATTGTCTAATCCTATTCACTCATATAATTGCACACCTGTTTCATTGCAGGTGTTGTCATTATCATTGAATTTATATGCACATTGCACAATTTATGTTATTATCTGCAATTAAGGATCTATGTTCTATTGGGATAGGTTGTATTTATTCACCTATTTATTTCATTTAATTTTTGTAGCGCCCCTATTCCACGCACACAATTATTATATTTCAATCCATTTGATTTATTCAGGGAGCAGCTTTTCTAATATATATTTTTTTCACCCCTCCCCCACATTGGCGCGAGATTTTCCACCCAAATACCTTTATCACTAAGCTACTTTGTAGTTTTTTTCTACGCAGCCATGGACATTTTCAACTTTATGGAAAGTCGTCAAACCAATATAGAGCAAATATTCCAACAACAACCTAGCCCTAATCTGGACCTTGAGAGGAGCTTTAAGCAGCTCCAACTCAATATGGAAAAGCAGGTCCGGGCTTGGTGGGATATAGCATCCTTTGAGATGTATATCCTGAAGAATCAAACACCTAGGAGACTTAGATGGGACGTTTATCCCAATGATGGTCTAGAAGACCTCACATTAGCAGATGAATGGTTCCAATTTTTTAATGCATGTGAACAGAAACTCATGCAATTAATGATTAGAAGACGCAAGGCAAAAAATGCCATCACACAAGCTCATATTATGGATCTTAAAACATCTATGGCCCCCTTTATGGAAACCAAAGAGTATTTAGAAAGGGCTCAGACCTTGCAAATTCACCTAACTAAATACGATACCAACATCAAAAACAAAAAACTTAAAAAATACCATAGGGATATGAAAGATTACCATGATTCAAAGGCCTACAAGTGGCAGATTAAAACTGACACTAGTAGTTCCAAAGAATCTACCATGGAGAGAGATTCAGAAGTACACAATTTGGTTACTTTAGCAACCAATAAAAATAAAGCTAAATCTTCTACCCCAAAAAAATCTAAAAAACCAACTATACCCCAAGGATCCTCACAACAGGGAGGTAGAGGACCACCACCACCACCGTACGGTGGCTACCCTACGGGACCCCCAAATAATTATTACCCCACTCCCTATATGGCACCTACTCATAATAGATATGCCCCACTGGACAATCGTCCAATGGATTATAATTATAACAATTATTACCAAGGTCCCCCACACTATACCTCTAGACCTCCTAGAGGGAAACCTAGGGGCAATCATAGAGGCAAACAACATGGACCTAACCCTGGACAGGCATCGGGGGAATGGAGGGGCTGGAACGAGCCCTACAAAATTCCCACCAATGCCCCACAACCCCAGCAAGAACATTTAGGCCCAGAGGTAAAAGAGGGGGAACCAGAAAGAAAAAGACCCAGGGACCATTAGGAGAGGGCATTTTTAACCTGGCAGGTGTTGACTTATCTCGGGCGGAGTTAACAGTACTGTCACATGGATTAAAATTTGCTCCAAACAAAAATCTAAACAAATTTGAGACCTTCATTGATGTGGAAAAATTTGTGAGGAAACTCAATATCAAAAAACATTTTTCCCAGCAACCCACATACGAACCCCAAACCAACACCACTGTGTTCAAACACAGTGGGTTAAAGAATAGTTCAGTTTTCAATCCAAAAAAGGGGACCCACCACCATGTGGAGGTTTTCAAACATATGGTACAAGGAAAAATCCAAGATTTAGATATTAAAGCTTTTGACACAAAACATACCAGCAACCACAACCTGGTGTCGGATGGAATTAAAGCCTTAGAACAAAATAAAAATATAGTAGTCCGCCCTGCCGACAAAGGCGGTGGAGTGGTAATACTCAAGAAATCAGACTATTATGGAGAAATACAACGTTTGCTGAGTGCCACAGACACTTATTCTCTTCTTCCTGGGGATCCTTTGGGTAGACTCAAAATTGAGCTTACCCTCTGGGTCAAAGATGGCCTAACCCAATCTATTCTTACAGATAAAGAGGCTCAATATTTGGTCCCAAAAGTACCTCGTACACCTGTACTGTACACGATTCCAAAAATCCACAAAAACAATACTCACCCACCTGGTAGACCTATTGTTAGCGGAATAGGTTCTCTCTATTCCAGAGTGGGTGAGTATTTGGATATTTATCTCCAACCCTTGGTCATTCAAGGCAAATCCTATTTGAAGGATAGTAGAGAACTTATCAAGTCTTTAGCAACATTTACAGTTTCTGAAAATGTATGGTTGGTTACTGTAGATGTCGAATCTCTTTATACCAACATTCGCCAACCTGATGCCATTTCAGCTGTCCAACAAGCATTAGAACTCCAATCTGCAATACCCTTGGCTCAGATTAATTTTTTGGTTAAGGGACTCCTATTGGCCATGGGAAATAATTATTTCTGGGCCCAAGGAAATTTTTATAAACAAATCAGAGGAGTCGCTATGGGGGCTCGGTATGCACCCAGTGTGGCAAACCTGGTACTTAACAGATGGGAGGAAGAAACCATCTATAAAGACAAAGTCATCCCTCTGGTTTATTACCGGAGGTATATAGATGATATTGTACTTCTATGGGAGGGCTCCCAACTCTCCTTAGAACAATTTTTAGTCCAAATGAACAACAATAATTATGGTCTCAGCTTCACCGCCGAATTTAATAAGACCTCAATTCACTATTTGGACCTCATCTTAACCAAACAAGGTAACCAGATCCACACTATGACTTACTTTAAGCCAACTGACCGTAATGGGTATGTACCAACCTCCAGTTGCCATCATCCCAAATGGTTGGGTGCCATACCAAAGGGCCAATTTATGCGAATTCGGAGAAATTGTAATGATATAGTGGATTATGTTCAACAGTCAGAGGTACTTACCAACAAATTTATAGAAAAGGGTTATTGCCCAAACCAATTACGGAAGGCCCAAAAAGAAGTTTTGGATATGGACAGACAAGCCTTATTAGTAAGTAAGGTTAAACCTCCAAGAAAAGAAGACGTGCCTTTTTTGTCTGGATATCATAGGCAACATAGGAATATAGAAAAAAATATTAAAGAGTATTGGCCAATCCTACTCAAGGATACTGATTTGGCCAAGATTCTACCCGCATGTCCTACCTTTATATACCGGCGAGCACCAGGGCTGCGAAATATGGTGGCAGCTAATGTCCCAGATCCTCCGGCAAAACCCCTTACCTTTCTTGATGGGTCTAGTTTCCATTATTGTACCCGATGCAGATCATGCAAAAAAACAAAAAGGCAAGGAAAAAAGGTTAACAAATTCAAATCTAGTGTAACCAACCGCGAATACACCATCAAACCACTGATCACGTGTCATTCCAAGTTTTTTACCTATGTACTGGTATGTCCCTGTAACCTCCAATATGTTGGCCGCACTTCCCGAGAACTCAAAATTAGAATCAATGAACATGTGGCCAACATTATAAAATGATATTCTGATCATAGTGTGTCCAAACATTTTGACCTTTACCATAATAGGGATCCTAGCCTACTTACTTTCTATGGGATAGATAGAATTACTAATCATTGGCGTGGAACCGACATGACTAAGGCGGTATCCCAGAATGAAACCCAGTGGATCCATCGCCTTAGGACGATGAGGCCCCTGGGCCTCAATATTGAGCTGGATCTCAATTGTTTTTTGACTGATGAATAATGGAGGTTTTTCAATTTTAATTTTAATTTAATATAAATGATTAGTTTTTTTTTTTTAAATTTCATTTATATATATTTTTTATTTTAATTTAATATGTATTTTTTCTGTCCATAAAAATATATATTTTAATATAATTTTAATATAATTTTAAATAATATATCTTATATTTAGTTGGTTTTAAGTAATATAATAATTGATATTATTGGCATACATGTAATGGTTTTGTCTCTATCTTGATTGAGGATGGCATCACCCAGTTAATATTTATGCATTTTTTATTTACATGTATATGCATATTTGTTTTATTGCAACTGAGGTTTGGAGACTGACATTACTCATTTGTATCTGCGGATTGTTATATATATTTTTTATCTGTAGATATGTTTGCCACTTGAGTATGGTTTTTTCATCTCGAATCTGTAGTTACGTTTGTAAACTGCAAATGGTTGCGAACGCACTGTTTACTTTTTGTGTTACGATTGTATTGAATGGCTGCCATAACCGGAACAGAGGCTGTTGCAGTATCGCATTGCCCCCCCCCCTCCCCATCCGGTGATTGACAGGCCTATAATACCAGCCCTTAGCGTGCGCCAGGTACGCTTCCTGATGACGATCATATCGAAACATATGTCGAGGCGGTACCTGGGCACGCATTGATTACCTACTTCCGGTTATCTGGTTTCCTCGCGCACAGCAGTGGAACGCACGCCGGTCTTTGTTTCTCTCTCCATACATACAAGCCTACAGCCTCAGTGCCGGGATACGGGCACCCATTCAAGTAAGGGGCCACTTGGCACTGTGTATTTGTTTTTATATTGCATTAAACAGTTTTACACTATGGGAGCTGTTCTTCCTTTTTTCTTATGACATCTGCATTATCCGTTCAACTTCATTGGAATCCCCCATGCGCAAGGTGGTGTTACCCAGGCTCTATTGACCTTAGTTTAGGTCAACTTCACCTGGTAAGGAGCCATCTATCCCCACTTGAGGTGTCCCATTGGTGAAGGTGGAACCTACCACAAGGACTTTTTTGAGCACGGAGCACTTTTATATTATTCATGGTCACTATATATTTCACCGTGTATTGTATATTGTCTAATCCTATTCACTCATATAATTGCACACCTGTTTCATTGCAGGTGTTGTCATTATCATTGAATTTATATGCACATTGCACAATTTATGTTATTATCTGCAATTAAGGATCTATGTTCTATTGGGATAGGTTGTATTTATTCACCTATTTATTTCATTTAATTTTTGTAGCGCCCCTATTCCACGCACACAATTATTATATTTCAATCCATTTGATTTATTCAGGGAGCAGCTTTTCTAATATATATTTTTTTCACCCCTCCCCCACATTGGCGCGAGATTTTCCACCCAAATACCTTTATTACTGTCTGAAGAAGATAAAGGATTCTAGGGAGGACGTTCATTTTTATAATAGCTGCCCTACCAAACCAGGCAAATAAATTCATATCCCACTTCAGAAGGTCATCCTGTATAAATTTGAGTACCGGTAGAAAATTCATAGAATATAAGTCTTTCAATTTCAATGGTATTCGTATACCCAAATATGTAAGTGCGCCAGGTACGCTTCCTGATGACGATCATATCGAAACATATGTCGAGGCGGTACCTGGGCACGCATTGATTACCTACTTCCGGTTATCTGGTTTCCTCGCGCACAGCAGTGGAACGCACGCCGGTCTTTGTTTCTCTCTCCATACATACAAGCCTACAGCCTCAGTGCCGGGATACGGGCACCCATTCAAGTAAGGGGCCACTTGGCACTGTGTATTTGTTTTTATATTGCATTAAACAGTTTTACACTATGGGAGCTGTTCTTCCTTTTTTCTTATGACATCTGCATTATCCGTTCAACTTCATTGGAATCCCCCATGCGCAAGGTGGTGTTACCCAGGCTCTATTGACCTTAGTTTAGGTCAACTTCACCTGGTAAGGAGCCATCTATCCCCACTTGAGGTGTCCCATTGGTGAAGGTGGAACCTACCACAAGGACTTTTTTGAGCACGGAGCACTTTTATATTATTCATGGTCACTATATATTTCACCGTGTATTGTATATTGTCTAATCCTATTCACTCATATAATTGCACACCTGTTTCATTGCAGGTGTTGTCATTATCATTGAATTTATATGCACATTGCACAATTTATGTTATTATCTGCAATTAAGGATCTATGTTCTATTGGGATAGGTTGTATTTATTCACCTATTTATTTCATTTAATTTTTGTAGCGCCCCTATTCCACGCACACAATTATTATATTTCAATCCATTTGATTTATTCAGGGAGCAGCTTTTCTAATATATATTTTTTTCACCCCTCCCCCACATTGGCGCGAGATTTTCCACCCAAATACCTTTATTACTGTCTGAAGAAGATAAAGGATTCTAGGGAGGACGTTCATTTTTATAATAGCTGCCCTACCAAACCAGGCAAATAAATTCATATCCCACTTCAGAAGGTCATCCTGTATAAATTTGAGTACCGGTAGAAAATTCATAGAATATAAGTCTTTCAATTTCAATGGTATTCGTATACCCAAATATGTAAGTGCTTGATCTTCCCATATAAAACGGGAAATTTTGTTTGCAAAGGGATATACGATTAGGTTGTAGTGAAATATTCAGAGCTCTAGATTTAGTGAAATTAATTTGTAAGTTGGATATTAGCTTAACCACTTGTCATCTGCCCGCCGTCAATTGACGGCGGGCAGACGACTCCATTGTTCTGACATCACGTCATATGACGTGATGTCCCTTTAAAGCCGCCGGCGGCGCGCGCGCGCACCCGCCGCTCCGCGGGGATCCCGTGCGAGTGCCCGGCGGCAACGATCGCCGCCGGGCACACGCGATTGCTCTGTAAGTGAGCTGGGACGTGCAGCTCTGTATGTAAACACAGAGCTGCACGTCCCTGTCAGGGAGAGAGGTGACAGATTGTGTTCCTTGTACATAGGGACACAATCGGTCACCTCCCCCAGTCACCCCCCCTCCCCCTACAGTTAGAACACTCATAGGACACACATTTAACCCCTTCCCCGCCCCCTAGTGGTTAACCCCTTCACTGCCAGTCACATTTATACAGTAATCAATGCATATTTATAGCATTTTTCACTGTATAAATGTAAATGGTCCCAAAAATGTCAGAAAAGTGTCCGAAATGTCCGCCATAACGTCGCAGTCCCAATAAAAAAATCGCAGATCGCCGCCATTAATAGTAAAAAAAAAAAAAAAAAAATGCCATAAACTATCCCCTATTTTGTAAACGCTATAAATTTTGCGCAAACCAACCGATAAACGCTTATTGCATTTTTTTTTTACCAAAAATATGTAGAAGAATACGTATCGGCCTAAACTGAGGGAAAAAATATTTTTTTTATATATTTTTTGGGGTTATTTATTATAGCAAAAAGGAAAAAATATTGAATTTTTTTAAAAATTGACGCTCTATTTTTGTTTATAGCGCAAAAAATAAAAACCGCAGAGGTGATCAAATACCACCAAAAGAAAGCTCTATTTGTGGGAAAAAAAGGATGCCAATTTTGTTTGGGAGCCACGTCGCACGACCGCGCAATTGTCAGTTAAAGCGACGCAGTGCGGGAAGCTTATATTTTGTCTGGGCAGGAAGGGGGTGTAGGTGCACAGTAGGTAAGTGGTTAAAGAACGAAAATTATTTTAAGAGAACAGGTATTGTAAGTATAAGTTCAGTTAAGAAGAGTAGAATGTCTTCAGCATATGCTGCTAGTTTGTAACATTTGTTGTTAATTTCAATACCTCTGATATCGGGATTATTTCGGATTTTGCAAAGGATCGGTTCTAAAGTTAAAATAAATATAATGGGGGACAATGGACATCCCTGGTGAGTCCCGTTCGACACAGAGAAGGCGTCCGACAGGCAGCCATTAATCATGATTTTTGCAGTGGGAAATGAGTAAAGAGCTAGGATAAATTGTAGCATACAATCTCCGAATCCCATGATTTTTAGGGTTTCGATCATATAATCCCACGCTACTCTGTCGAACGCCTTCTCCGCGTCGAGAGAAAGGAAAAAGCTAGGTTTTGAGGATAAATTTAACCAATGATGGATATCAATGGCCTTTTGAGTATTGTCCCGAGCTTCTCTTCCAGAAACAAAGCCAACTTGGTCCAAGGTAATCAAATTAGGGATCAGTGGTAAAAAACGATTTGCAATAATTTTGATATAAAATTTAAAATCTACATTAAGGAGAGAAATAGGTCTATAATTGGAGACTAGCGTGGAGTCTTTACCTGGTTTTGGCATCATGGTGATATGGGCCTCCAAGAGGTCTTCATTATTAAGGAATGGTTTATCTGGGATGGAATTAAAAGCTTTTAAAAAATATCTAAGAACAATATCGGTAAAATAGTTATAGTAGCTAACTGAAAGACCATCGGGTCCGGGGCATTTACCTGTTTTAAGTTGTTTAAGAGCTCTTAAAGATTCTTCCCATTCAATTGGTCTATCCAGGTTATCAGCTTCTAATTTGGAGATAGGTTTAGGGCAATGAAGTGCTAAGAAGTTGGTAATCAATTATTTTCTTTGGGCAATTTGATCTACAGATGGATTTGTTGAGATATTATATAGTTTAGAAAAAAAAAATGAATTGTTTGGCAATTTCAGTGGAAGAGGAGATTTTTTTGCCATTATGATCATTAATTGAGTGGATGGTGGAATCTGCTTTTTTATCCTGAAGGGCCCTTGCAAGTAATTTTCTGGATTTATTACCAAACTCGTAAAAAAGTTTACCTGTTTGGATGACTTTTCTTTTGGTAGTTTTATTTAATTCCTCAAGCAGGAGTTCTCTAGCATGGAGAAGTTCAGAGTAAGTGTCCTTAGCTTGAGACATTTTGTGTTTACTCTCAAGAGTATGTATCTGTTCAGAAATAGTTTTGATATGTGCTTCTTTCATTTTTTTTCTTTTGGAGGCTATGGATATAAATTCACCCCTGATCACACATTTATGTGTCAGCCAGAGTGTTAGGCCGCGTACACACGATCAAATTTATCCGATCGTGTGTATGGGCAAACTTGTCTGCTGGAAACCTGTCCGTCCGACATGTCCGCTGGTTAGTACGCCTAACCAGTGGACAAAAATCTCCCGCATGCACCGAATGGATTCGACGCATGCGTGGAAGTATTTTACTTCCTGGAGTGGTGACGTCACGTCACCGCGCTGTCTGTCCGCAGGGATTTTGGTTCGATCGTGTGTACACTGATCAAACCAAAATAGCCCAGCAGACATATCCGATGAAAACGGTCTGTCCGACCGTTTTCATCGGATTTGTTTAGTCGTGTGTACGCGGCCTTAAGGGATGTGTATCTGAGGAGTCGTTCTCTTCAAAGTATCGGGATAGGATTGAACTTAAAGATTTGACATTTTCGGGGTTATTAAGAAGGGAATTATCAAGTCTCCATATTGGGGATTTATTCAGAGTTAAAGAAAATTTAAGGGAAATTGTTATTGGGTGATGGTCTGAAATGACCATGGGTTTAATGGTTGCCGAAATCAAGGAATCAAGATCTGTTTGGGATAAAAAAAAAAATCTATTCTGGAATATCTATCATGAGGTGGAGAAAAAAAAGTGAAGTCTTTTATGTTTGGGTATAGGCCAAGTATCGTGTAGGGTTACATTTTTAATCATATTTTTAACAGAACGAAGGGTAGAGTATGGTAAGGTAGAGGAACCTGTAGATGTATCAATTAAAGGATTAAAAACTAAATTAAAATCACCTCCCACAACTAGCATTCCAGATTGAAAGGAAGTAAGGAGATTCAAAGTTTCTTTAATAAAGGGTATTTGTAGTTTATTAGGGGCATAGATGTTAGCTAAAGTTATATTTTTGTTATAAATAGATCCTTTCAGAAAGATATATCTGCCGTCATTGTCAATAAGAGTGTCCTGGATTTGTATGGGACAGTTTTTTGAAATAAACATGGAAACCCCTTTTGATTTAGATATAGAGTTGGTGGCGTGGTATATGGTAGGATATAATTTGTTACATATTTTTAGAATATTGTCGGTTTTGAAATGGGTCTCTTGTAAAAAGACTATATCAGCTTTGTCTTTTTTCAACAAAAGAAATAGATTTGATCTCTTCCCAGGTATATTTAAACCTTTGATGTTTAAGGAATACAATTTAATCAAGGGAGAAGGGGATGAAAAGTCTTTAGGATGGGACATGACACTGAGACCTCTATCCAGTTCAACGGAAACAAGTATAAGTTAGAAATAATCTCAGTCTAAATTGAGGGAAAAGGTAAGTAAAAGGGAGGAAAAAATTTCAAAATGAAAAAGGGGAGAAGAATAGATAAAAAAAAAACTATTCTTAATAAATAAAAATAAAATCACTAGAAAAACTGGATTGTTTTCCTTTTTAGTAAATAATTGAAGTGGTAAGGTTCAGAGTAGAGTACCCATGCACTCACCGATCGGAGAGGATACACAAAACTCCACCACTGTGTGGGGGTTGAAAAGTCTTCGCCGGGGAAAAAAAGAACAAAAACAATATGATAACCCACCGCTGCAGTGTAATGAGAGCGTAACAGGGGTAATCTCAAAGAGATGAATTTGGATAAATTAAACCACAGAGTAAGGGCATAACTCATTAATGACCATTTACTGTAGTTATAATAAATAAGGGACTATTAAATCGTGAAAGAATAATCGCTTGTGGACTTAACCATTTCAAACAGTAATATCAAATTGAACCTAGAACCATTGGAGCACGGATAACTTATTAAGACTCAGGCCTTGTACACACGATCGGACATATCCGATGAAAATGGTCCGCGGACCGTTTCCATCGGATATGTCCGATCTGGAGTTTGGTCCGATGGCGTGTACACACCATCGGATCAAATTCCCCGCCGGCGGACGGCGCGGTGACGTGGCGGTGACGTTGACGCTGCGACGTCACCACTACGTCACCGCACCAGGAAGTAAAACACTTCCGCGCATGCGCCGAATCCATTCGGCGGTGCGGGACGACATGTCTGCTGGTAAGTGTACTAACCAGCAGACATGTCGGGCGGACACATTCCCACCCGATAGATTTTAAAGCATGCTTTGAAATCTGTCGGGTGGACAAATCTGTCCGCTAGCCCATACACACGATCGGAGATGTCTGCTGAAACGGTCCATCGGACCGTTTTCAGCGGACATATCCGCTCGTGTGTACGAGGCCTAAGCGTGAAACCTGTTATTTGGAACAATAAAGAAACAGAGTATCACTAAACCTAGTATAAATCAAAACAAAGTGTGAAATTATGAGACAAATTAAAGATGCACTACAATTTACAACTAATATATGTGAACCGTGCAGTGAACAACACCATATAGGATTAACAAATAACTGACAAACAGAGAATGTGAATTGCTCAGTGAATCCAGCTGTGAGTAAATCCACACCTAAAGTGAAAAATATGTGTGTCCCATAAAACAATGATATGTGCGGAAAAAAAAGTCCAAATATAAATATAAATCCAATATCTATACACCGTGATTCCAAACTGAAATTCCAAAAAATAGGTACAGCAACTGTGAGTACACAATCTTCAGTTGTATCAAAGCTCCTAATTCATACAGATGAAATTGATCCTCACATGGTCCGCAGAACATATAACAAAAAGAGAAAACATACCATGGTGTAATATTGTATGGTAAAATGTATACCAAATACGTGATATGTCACACTCACGGATTCCCCATAAAAGCCGCTCAGTATTTGCTGAGTATCGTATGAGACCTCCGTTGGTTTCGTACGTATGGCTCCTCCCTACACGTGACTTACTCATGGGATATTTTATTCATCACAAAGTGTGAAATTATGTTGTTATTCTGATCAGTATTTGAGTGATATTAAGTATGTCAGAAAGACCGCAAATATTGTCAGATAAAGTATCAAAAAATAAGGAGAAAAATGAAAAAGGATACTTCTATAAGTTGCTGTTATAGAGACAGAGAATATTAATTCCCAGGTAAAAACAATCGAGTCATTAATGACCGATTGAAATAAATGGAACAAAAAAAAATATATAAAAAAAAATTACCATGTGAGTGTGGAAAAGTATACCTGTCATTAAACTAATAGTATTGAACAAAGTATCATGCAATTATAAATGTCGGATAACTATTGGTCAAATGTTATCGGGACTAAAAGACAAAATTTTATGTAAGACCATACATGTAAACCTAAAAAAAAAAAAAGAACAAAAGAGATTATTCTACATTTTTTTAGTAAAGACGCCTGGTTCTCCTTGAACGCTGAAAATCTGTCGAATCGTGTGGGGTCTCTTTCATTGATGATGGAGACTTTTCATTAGATGGAGATCTCCTTCTTCTGAATCTGTGGTCTGTGCTTCCATCGGGTTCTGTTGCGCTAAGATCTTTTTTCTTGTAAGTAGGACGGAATTCTGCGTACCAGTCCGGAACATCGATTAATGGGATATTCATGGCATCACAGAATTAATTGAGGTCCTCAGGTACTCTCAATAAAAATGTGTGTCCCTGATAAGAAGCAGAAAGTCCAAGAGGAAATTTCCACTTGTATATGATGTTCTTACTGCGTAGTGCATCTAATAAAGGTTTCGGATCTCTCCTGTTTTGCAATGTGATACCAGAGAGGTCTTGGAAGATTTGAATAGAAGAACCTTTATAAGTTAGCTTGTTTTTTTTCCTCATGGTCATGAGAATATCTTCTTTCAGTTTATAGTCTATTAGGCAACAGATTACGTCCCTAGGAGGGTCTGTAGGTTTACCCCTAGGCCTAAGTGTGCGATGCATGGGCTCCATTTTGATTTTCGTTTGTAAAGGTCTATCTAAAAGTCCATTAAAAAGATTTTCAATGGTATTGGATAACTGGTCGGTTTCAACATCTTCCGGTAATCCGCGTATACGAAGGTTGTGACATTTGCTTCTATTCTCCAGGTCTTCAGTGTGATGCTGTAGGTCTCTCATTTGTAACAGTTGTATGTCCATTTTGTAATTCATCCTGCGCAGTATTGTGTCATGGTGCGCGCTAGTTTTTTCTACATCCAGTACTCTATTAGCTATTTCCCGAATGTCTATACGTAATTCCGCTATGGCCGCAGATAAAGTATGCTTAATATCATTGCCACAGAGCGAAGATCCATTAAACTAGGTTGCTGTAATTCCACACCAATACTGTCCTCCGCTATTATAGCAGACATGGCCGGTATAGCTGCCTGCGCGTCCAATGACATGGTCTGTGACGCACCTTAAATTAGAACCGACATGTTCCGTCACAAATGTCCGTTCTAGGCGGAAGAGTGATTTCCAACTGCGCCGACATCAGGAATGTGAACTGGAAGAATCCCGGGAGCTCAGTACCTCAATCAGCGGGTGTTAGGCGTGGTGAATGTCCCCCGGTATATTAAAAAATATTGCAGCGTGGGAGCTCTGCAATCAGGCAGCCATCTCCTAGCGAGGTCAGACCACGCCCACATCCAAAGTTTTTTTTTATTGTAGTGAGATCACATCATAGAGACAAGTGCATCATTTTAGAGTCGCACAGGACCCCTTTGTCAGGCATTTGTCTGACGAAGGGATCCTGCATGACTCCAAAACATTATACTTGTCTTTGATGTAATATCTCTGCAATAAAAACATTTGGACGTTGACTGTAGATCATTGGTGTGCTAGCGAATATGTACACACACTTGATGTTTCCAGGATCCAGCTGGTAATCGCTACATCACCCACTATTGATGAGCCTTCCAGGAACGTGTGCGATAAAAATAATATAATCCAGGTGGTAATTGGTCAGGGCTCCTCAAATGAGCTCCCTGTCACTCCAGTCATGTGCACTGCCCCTCTTCCAGAACATTCTCCCTGGAAGTAGGAGAGGCGCCCTAGAACTAAAGCACACCCACTGCTACACTTAACACTCCCTGCCCCCAGATCAAAACAAACAGAGCTAGCCTGAAGCATAGGCATGCCTAAATTTACCTGCGCTGGCAGTTTACCTCACAAAAATCCTCACTCTAGCACCTACCTATGGTAGAAGGTGCTACATGACATAAATCTATCCTCTATTTTGTAGACGATATAATTTTGCACAAACCAATCAGTATATGCTTATTGTGATTTTTTTTTACCAAAAATATGTAGAATACATATTGGCCTAAACCGAGGAAGATTTTTTTTTTTTTTTTTTGGATATTTATTATTGCAAAAAGTAAAAAATAGTGTTTTTTTTTTTTAAATTGGCGGTCTTTTTTTGTTTATAGCACAAAAAATAAAAACTACAGAAGTGATAAAATAGCACCAAAAGAAAGCATCTATTTGTGGGGAAAAAAATATAAAAATCTCATTTAGATACAGTGTTGCATGACCGCGCAATTGTCATTCAAAATGTTACAGCACTGAAAATTGGCCTGGGCAGGAAGGCGCGCTATCCGGAAGTAACTCCGGGATGACATGTGGGGACAGCGGGGGCTTCGATTCCAGGTGCGTAGTACATAATGAGCTAGGATGCTATACATACTAGCTCATTATGCCTTTGTCTTGCAGGTGTTTTTTTTTCTATTAAAGTGGGTTTACACCCACTTTAATGGACACACTGCCACTGATTGAGGAGGCCTAGACCACCCTGAAATTTTGAATGCATCAGAACTGACCTAGGCAAACGCGGATTAACTGAACCGCATATATATGCATTTACATGGTGCTGGAGTATACCGAGATAGAGGGAGCTAACCGAGGAAAAATATCTTAGGTAATAGTGTCATTTTGACTGCTAAACATGTGCAATTTGTTTTGATCTGATTAAAAATTCGTACAAACTTTTGGTCATTCAGGGATTCAGATATATCCGAATCTCTGAATGAAATAGTAACAAATAGTAACAAATTTTGTTGAGATCTGTTAAAATTTGTTTTGTTTATTCAATGAACTCCAACTTTTCAGAACAATTTGAATTTGGAACGGTCAAAAAACGATCAACCAATTTTGAATTTTGTGTGAAGAAATAGCTTGTTGTTAAGCAGTGGGCCAGGAACCATTAGTCACCATCTGTCAGCGGGCTTCCCCATTGATAGATACATTTAAGTAAAAGAATGCCAGCATTGCCCGGCAAAACAAAAATGTTAAAAAATACGCCTTGGCCCCCCAAAATCTATACCAGGCCCTTATCCGGGCATGCAGTCCAGCAGTTCAGGAAAGTGGGGAAGAGCAAGTTCTACCCTTTTGAACCATACCAGGCCACATGCCTTCAACATGGGAGGTAGGTGGTTTTGGGTGGGGGGGCAAGGACTTTATCCCCATAACCATGGCTGGTGGTTGTGGGCAGGCAGGGGGCTTATCAAGATTTGGCCCTACCATGTGAATGAGTATCAGGTATATTGTACCCCTACCCATTCACCAAAAACTTGTCAAAAAGTAATAAAAACAAGACACATTTTTGACAATTCCTTTAATAAAATATGAAAAATAAAAAAATTGTTTTGCTTGATTATATATATATATATATATATATATATATATATATATATATATATATATATATATATATATATATATATATATATAAAATCTTTAATCACGGAGTGCCTCCACTCATTTGGACAGCCGCATTCTTAATCTGGGGGAATGGGAGTGTTAGATGTAGTAGCAGATTTAAATACACTAACAAGTTGAAGCTGAACTCCAGCTACCCTTATATAAGCAGTTACAGCAAAAAAAAATACATTTTCAGAATAAAGGTTTTACATAAAATAAAATCAAATCATTGTAAGCACCCCTGTCAGTGGTTTGTCTCAACCCTGTAACTGGTACATCTGCAGAACAGCTTGCTGGCCTGATCACCAGATGAAAATAAAGGAACGAAAGCCTAAAAAAGAAAATGATGCAGTCATCAAATCTACGACATGGTAAGCTGCAAAATAATAAATGTTTGCTTTCGGCTTTAATACCGGTTTAAATCTCCCTGTGCATTGGTGTACCTGTACAATGTATACAATGTATTACAGCAAAACTGATGTTTACAAAGAAATACAATAAATTTATATTTCCTGTAAATTACATTTCCCATGATCTTAGTTCTATTTGCATACAAAGCAGCTGGAGATTCCCTTCATCTATATCAAGGGTCTCCAAACTGTGGCCCTAGGGCTAGATATGGCCCTTTGCTAGCCTTTATCTGGCCCTTGGGGCACTATTCCTCCCCAGTGGCGGCTGGGGAAGTTTTAGGATGGGGGGCACAAGACCCCGCCCCTCCATGTTTGGCCCCGTCCCACTTCTCACAAGCCACACCCATTATAGAATCCATCCACTCCGTCCCCTGTATTCCACTTGCTTCCATGCACTCATAGTGTCAGGAGTATATAGCCCCAGCATCACAGGACAGAGTACACAGCCCCAGCATCACAAATCATGGTGTGCAGCCTTACAGATCGGCGCAAACAAACTAAAAAATTACACTGTTAAGCCACGTACACAAGATCGGTTAAACTGATGAGAACGGTCTGATGGACCGTTTTCATCGGTCCAAACTGATCGTGTGTGGGCGCCATCGGTTATTTATACATCGGTTAAAAAAAAGCCAACTTGTTTTAAATTTAACCGATGGATTCCTAACCGATAGAAAAAAAACAATCGTTAGTAGGCACAACCATCGGTTAAAAATCCACGCATGCTCAGACTAAATTAGGGGCGGGAGTGCTTGTTCTGGTAAAACTAGCGTTCGTTATAGAGATGGCACATTCTACATTTTTAAAATTGGTGCCTCATTTATTGCAGTGCATTTTTTTCTTTGTTCTATTGCTAGAATAAAGACGTTGTTTTGCTGATGGTATTTAGACAGAGTTCTCCCATACTGACTTATTTTATTTTTGACTTGTGATCTCATGAATAATCCTTTTTTTTTTTAAAAGCCAGATCTCCAAAATAATTTTTGTACTCTTTTTTTTTTACATTTCAGTTTTTTTTTTTATCAAGTTATCACAACAATTTTTATTTATTCCCCCCCCCCCCGCCCCTCAAGGAGGTGGTGTCCTTTGTTAATTATACATTGTATTTCTGAAATGTTTTATGGCTATTCACCAGAAAAACACAATAGACAAGTATTTAACTTTAAATTAAATCTCCATTTATTTTGGCACAAAAAATTAAACACGAAGGGCAACAATTGAGCAATCTGGCAAATATATGCAGACTTTGGAGCTCAAAGGCACATTCCACCATGATAAACAGCAAAATCAATAACATGAGGAGTCCCTCTAATTGGGGTCACAATGTGGTCCCCAAATCCCAGAAATCAGAAGCAGCAGCAGATGTCATACATGACCCCAAGCTGTGGTACTACAACAACCTCTGTTTTCTGGCAAATCAGCTTGAAGTCAGGGATTCACTTTCTGGTCTTACTTGCAGCCTTCCTTCCACGGCTCCCTCCATGGCCCCTTGCAGGTGGTGAGAATGTGGCAGCAGGAGGAGGAGGAGGAGGAGACTGGGCCGGGTCACTGAGTTGTGTGTTCTCAGTCAGCAGGCCCCTTCTTCCCCTCTGAATCACAGATGCAAAAATATCCTCTGCCAGGGCCCATTGTCGCTCATCCATTTTTTGCAGCTGGTCAGCAAGGTAGGTGCTGTAGCCCTCAACAGGGTTAAGGGGGGCGCTCATGATGGAAGCTGCCTCCCTAATGACCTGCAGACACCCCTCCTCCAGCTGGGACATTTGCCTCGGTCTTTATTTTTTTTAAAGTAATATGGTCTGGCATAGCAATGGCCACCCTACCCATGAAGTACTCCACGTATCTATCATGGGACTCTCGAGCAGTTCGGGGCCCAAGCCAGTACGGCAGTAAGGTTCTCTGATGATTGTCTGGCCTCAGGCTCAATGTTTGAAAGGTAGATCTCTGAATGCCTGTGCAAATAATTAAGAAGAATGCAGCAGGTAAAAATGACAATGTTCAGTTTATATTCTGCGTATGGAGTATGGCTGTCTGGAACAGGCGGAACCGGCTGCCCATTATCCCAAAGGCATTCTCGACAACTGTCCGGGCTCTGGCCAGTCGGAAATAAAAACCCTCCTCTCCGGGGTGAGGGTCCTCTGGGTAAACGGTCTCATGAGGTGTGGTCCAAGCCCAAAAGCTTCATCACACAAAGAACATGAAAGGGATTCCCTCCACATTGTCTTCATCCCATGGCAGGGCCAGGCCACCAGTCTGGAGATGTTGGGCAAACTCTGTCTGCGCAAATACTCTGCCGTCGGACATCCGGCCATTATTCCCCACATCCACATACAAAAACTCGTACTGTGCCGACACCACTGCCATCAACACAATACTATGAAAACCTTTGTAGTTTAAATAGTATATGGCGGCACTATGCGGACATGTTTTCCATCTATTGCCCCTCTACAGTTTGGGAATTCCCACAGCTGGGCAAATTGGGAAGCCACAGTCTGCCATTCCTGTGGCATGGAAGGAAAGTGTGGAGTCAAAAATCTAGTCCTTTGGCACATAAACATTGCAATTAAAATACAAAAGACATCCTTGTCCAACATCAGTATAACATTTATTAGTGGAGTGAGAATTTCATGCCAAAAATAAAATAGGCCCACTTATCAGACTCCTCACCCCTCTGATGGGCCATTAAACATTTTAGGGGGGGGGGCAGAACTACAATGGAGCATACAAAAAACAAGTTGGAAACAGACTAGGCCAGGTGTGTTTGGGCCTAGGATAGCATGCTGGACAGGTTAGTGAAGGGAAATATGCATGAATGGATCATTCAAAGCTTACAACATGCATGGGGACAAAGGGGACATTCACAACATATTACAATCATGATAATTAGGGAATGATGCAAGTAATACAAGACATTAGCATACATTAAAGACATAGATTGTGATGTGAAAGGAGACAACTTGCCTTAATATAGACCTTCTGCATCACTTGTATGATGGCAGAACAATTAAAACAGAAAACAACCAAATACAGCAAGGCCTGTAAAGAACGAACTAAAAAACAGAAATCGAGCGGACAGGAACGCACTGCAAAACAGATACGACCCGACTGCAAGCACTGAAACCCACAAGCACAAACTGAACCCAAGAAAACGATCTGCAATGCACGGAGACTGAAAAGCGTGAATCGGCTTTAACCAAACTTTTACTAACATGCGGTAACACAGAATTAGCAAAAGCAGCCCCAACGGTGGTGCCATTGGATTTAATCTTCCCCTTTATAGTGTCGTCGTACGTGGTTTACGTGACCGCATTCTGACAAAATCGTTTTTTTAACAGATGGTGTGTAGACACGATTGACCATCAGTCAGCTTCAATGGTTAACCGATGGAAAAATGCATCAGACCGTTCATCGGTTTGACCGATCGTGTGTACAGGGCTTTAGTGTTAAATTAAACTGAAAAATTATCATATACCAGGTAGGACATTATACACTGGGCTCTGCACATCATATACCAGGCTGCACATTATACACAGGGCTCTGCACATCATATACCAGGTAGGACATTATACACTGGGCTCTGCACATCATATACCAGGCTACACATTATACACCGGGCTCTGCACATCATATACCAGGCTGCACATTATACACAGGGCTCTGCACATCATATACCAGGTAGGACATTATACACTGGGCTCTGCACATCATATACCAGGCTACAAATTATACACAGGGCTCTGCACATCATATACCAGGCTGCACTTTATACACCAGGTTGCACATTATACACTGGGCTCTGCACATCATATACCAGGCTGCACATTATACACAGGGCTCTGCACATCATATACCAGGTTGCACATTATACACCAGGCTGCACATTATACACCAGGTTGCACATTATACATAGGGCTCTGCACATCATATACCAGGCTGCACATTATACACCAGGCTGCACATTATACACTGGGCTCTGCACATTATACACCAGGCTGCAAATTATACACCGGGCTCTGCACATCATATACCAGATAGCACATCATATACCAGGCGACACATTATACACCAGGCTCTGCAGAAGCCTTGAACTACCTTTCCCCCATTCACCAATTCTGTGTTATAGTACCTAAGGCATTACCATTCTATTTACTTCTCTGCTTACCTCTGAAAATCTGCTAATGAAAATAACCTGTATGAAGCAAACAGAATTTATCATGTAGTTATGCACAATTTTAAAGTCTTTGTTGCAATCGGCTTATTATGTTCAGAACTGTGCAAAGTAAAATAGGTTCAAAGTATGAACAGCAAAGAAAGGTTATTATATCCTAAGGGATGTATTGTTTGGAGTTGGTACATCTGAAAGGCTGCGTTTTGAAGGTCTTTTCTCATCAAGTCTCTGCTGTGCAATTTAGTTTAGCTATTATTTGTAACCATTGTTCTTGAGAAATTTCTAGCTGAAAACACATGTTCCATCTTAGATCAACCTCAGTGATGAAATTGTTTTATGTCTAAGAGGCCAAAGAAAAGTATGTAGTTCTTCAGCTTTTGTGTTGAATGATGTTGTTACACACAAATGAACCTTTTACAGTCAGTCAATGGTCAGTATTCTTTCACAAAGTTCTATGTTTATAAAGAATAATTGTACATAAATTCTATAAAACCCCACACGTCCCATATAATACAAATATTATTAACTAAAGCTACAAGTTCTTATAAATTGTGGTTTGCTATGATAAAATGTATTACACATTTCTATGGCAGAAACAATATATTTTGATCTGATAATCACAAAATGTATATTAGAGTTTGGTCCCTAATCTGTCACTATGATTTTACATCCTGGAACAGGTATGAAGATCAAGAAATCCAAAAGCCCTTTTTAGCATATGCAAGTCAGTAACTCACAAACTGAAAATTGTATCAAAAACTTACTGTAATTTTTTACCTTAACTAGATCAAAAAAGGTGAGGGTTCGTATGCTGCCATAGATTGGCATCGTGAAAGGAAAAGTTTAAAACAATTTTCCATTTTCCTGACACCAACATGGCAGCATACATGTGGTAAATAACAAGATAAACAGGGAAGTCTAAAATGTATAATTCAACTTTATTACAATGGACACGGAACCCTGGACCATCATTCCGTCAAAGTCCATTGATGTACAAGCCCCTGGATCTTCCCTGTAGCGCTTGAGGCAGGTGCACTGTGGCAACCAAACTGCCATCTCCATAGACATTATCTCTTGAACTTAAAGACATAGAAATGGACCTAGCGGAATGAGCCTCTATCCCTCTATCACACTCTTACCTGGCTGATCTGTAAGTTTTCTAGATAAATTGACACTCCAAGATGACAAAGTTTTGCTGTAGCTTGCTCCTCTGAATTTGCCAGATGGAAACACAAACAACCTTCTGGAGGATTTTAACTAGGAAGCGGCTCAACTTTGTAGGATGAAAACAGAAGCTACCTTGGGAACAAAGATGCTTGAGGGGCATAGGTCTCAACTTGTCTGGACTCTGTAGCCCCAAGTGCTTGCAGGTTCAGGCTTGAAGTTATCGCCTGAACTATGTTGGGACACTGCCTCTCGAGTGAGGACTGATTTTGTTGGTGCAAACAGAGTCTTGTTAATGAAATCCAGGACCAGAATGTAAACCCACTGGGGTATGTTATTACTTCTCTGGGAGAAGTCTCAGGAATGACTTCCTAAAGGGTTCCCATGTCAGCTCACATGCCAATTTTCTATGGTGAAAGATGAAATGGCTGAAATTTGAGCCCTTACCGAACTAGGCTGAGCGCCAAATACAGATCCATGTGAAGAAACAATAGCACCCGGGCAACCTCTGGGTTGCAAGAATCAAAATTTTGCTCAGCTGCAAAGACTGTGAACCTGTTCCAGACTTCAGAGTTAATTGTTTAATAGTTTTTTGACATTTCTGGAATGGATGAAGTAGAAAAAAATAATTTTAAAGGTGCAAAAAAATACATATCTTGTTTACAAAATATCACATTTTATTTTAACATTTTTAAAACCAACATATCACATATAAAACCATCATGCAGTATCCATGTGGCTATGTTTGGTGCAGTGACTTCAGCTCTACATGTTTTGCCAGACTAATCATCATGGTGTATGCCATCCAATGAACAAAACAAAGAAGCCATTAAACAATTCCACAACCAACTATAAAAATTGTCAATTCAGTTGGAATTTTGTATGGGGCTCCTGGAGAGCCTTTACATATAAATGTGCATCACAGAACAAATGTTGATAATTTAATAGAATTGCATTGCTTTAACACCATCCAAGTCGGCCAATTATATTTACCAAAAAACAAACATTGATGCACAAATACAAAAGGGCTTAATGCGAATGGAATTCAACCCTTGATATTTTGTCACTGCTAAGGTAAGAATCCATGTAGTTACACGCTGCAATCGGAGATTATCTATATCCCCCTTTTTCATGTTCAGGGAAATGTTCTAAAGCAAATAATTTCATCTTGGATAATTGGAACCCATAAAAAGGCCCATATGTTGGCTAATAGTAGTCTCCAACTTCTTTTCAAATGTGTGCATTATTGAACAATTAGGATCTCTATTGCTATTTTGTATATATACATGTATCAATGCATTTTTTATAAATGTCAGTCATGTAAATGACTAATGTGTTGCTTTTAATTTTTTGTAATTATGTATGCAGTTCTTACAAAAGTCTCCTGGAGAGGCCATACAGGGTGTTCCCTGGGTTATGAACAAGATAGGGACTGTAGGTTTGTTCTTAAAGGGGTTGTAAAGGTTCATACAAAAATACCAAACATATACTTACCTCCTCTGTGCAGTTTGTTTTGCACAGAGTGGCCCAGATTGTACTCTTCTGGGGTTCCACAGCGGCCCTTGTGGCTCAATCCCTCTGGGAAGCTCTTTCCCAAGGTGGTTACCTTGTGGGCGCGCTCCCGTGTCATTCACTCGGTGTCCATAGGCGCTGCTATCAATCTATCCAATCAATATAGAGTCCCCGTGGAGAAAAGGGCGCTGGGGGATGCGCAGAGCAGGTTAACAGGCTAAGGTAAGTACAGCTAAGGTATAAGATGCATTAAGGTGAAAAAACACAAACCTTTACAACCCCTTTAAGTTGAATTTAGTGTCAAGAACTAGGGTTTAGAAAGTAGAAATGTGCAATTTGTTTAGTTCTGAATTGTATTGATTCGGAAACATCCAAAATAACGAATACCCGAAAATTCGTAAACTCCAAAAATGTGTACATTCGTAAATTTGAAAATTTGTCAGTTTGAAATGTGAAAATCCGAAAACCCCAAAATTTGAAATTCTGAAATAAAAATAACTATCAACCCCATACTTCCCCTTACTGTTTAGGCGATGCCCGGAGGGGAGAGGGGATGATCACCGGTGGAAAGGGGCGAGGGGGGCGGGGGTGGAGAGGTTGGTCTTGGGGCTGGGTTGGCTCTCAACCCCGGGGAGGTGGATCCCCGGATCTGAGCTGGCTGCATCCTTGAGTCTCTCATTTGCACTTTTCTGCACCAATTTTCCTTACTTAGTTTAATGTACTTAGAATGTTTTCTTTGCTGCCAGTTTTATTATCAGTGTTGGATATGATGTATAATGCCGGTTTATGTTACTTTACATGTTGTGGCCGGGATTGGGTTGGGCAGGTCTGGAGCTTGCTTCCTGTCCCTGTCTAGCTCATCTCCCCCATTTAGGATTGCGCTCGATTGCCGGGTGTTTCCCGGAGAGTGCTTATAGCCAATTTCGGCTACGTTAGTTGAAGCTCCTTGGAGGCCTCACCTGGAGCCTCCCACTTGAGCTCTTTTCCTGTCTCTTATTGCCCTTCCCCCCTCTTCTTCTTACTCCATCTACCCCCCTTTTCCCCCCTCCAACACCCCCCCTCCCCCAGCATCACTACCCCCTTCCGATGTAAATACCCCCCCAGACCCATCCCTCCCCCCTCCCCTTTACTGCACGAGCATGGATATACTTACGATGATATCATTCAATGTCAAGGGCCTTAATACGCCCGAAAAAAGGCACATGCTGCTACAAGACATGCGGCGCATGAGAGCTGATGTAGTGCTCCTACAGGAGACACACTTTAAGGAATATAACCTACCGCTCCTGAAAAACAGGTTTTACCCCACGACGCACCACTCTCAATATACAGAGGCTAAATCTAGGGGCGTGTCTATTCTTGTCTCTGCGAGGGTACCATGGACACCCCTAGATGTTCTGACAGACAGGGAGGGTCTCTTCCTCTTTCTGAAAGGCAAGATAGGGGATAAGACGGTGACATTTGCAAATCTCTACGCCCCCAATGCCCAACAGGACGTTTTCCTCAGGAAAACCCTGGTACAGCTCCGACGCTTCGCGGAGGGACAACTGATATTGGGGGGTGACCTGAACATGGCCCTGATCCCGACAGAGGAAACGTCCACCAGGAAGTCGTCCCTGACCCGAGACACACGGAAGCGTATTGACTCTACTTTGCACTCAATGCAACTTATAGACGCCTGGCGTCTCTGGCATCCCAGAGACAGGGACTACACTTTTTTCTCCAAACCTCACCGAACGTACTCGAGAATCGACTACTTCCTACTGCCACACGGACAGCTAGATGCGATCCAAGACATTACTTTAGGGTCGATCACGTGGTCTGACCACGCCCCGATCACCCTGAAGTACTCCATTTCTGACCTGCATGGAGGTCAGAGGTCAATGTGGCGACTTAATGAGGGTCTTTTACAGAATACAGAGGTCATGACTGACGTTATCAAGGAACTGGGACATTATTTTTCCACTAATAATTCCCCTGACAGTGACATGGGGGTAGTGTGGAAGGCGCACAAAGCGGTGATGCGGGGGATGCTAATTAAGCACGGTGCACGTCTGAAGAAGGAATGCACGGCACAATTGAACTCGCTCCTAGCGAAGTTACGCACGCTAGAAACCACACATAAAACAACCCCGAGCAGACAAGCGGCCGCAGAATTAGATGTAGTTCGATCACAGGTCACGGATCATTTACATTTTAAGGCCAAAGTGGCGCTTCAGACATGCCAGCGGCACACATATGAATCAGGTAATAAATGTGGCAAACTGCTGGCTAACACACTACACACCTGACGTCTGGCCTCGTATATTCCACATGTAATGTCCTGGAAGGGGCAGAGGCAGTCTACTCCTCAACAAATTTCACGTGAGTTTCGTCAGTTTTATAGTTCCCTGTACAACCTGGCCAAACCCCCTCCTGAGCAGGATGCGCTACAAGAGTATATCTCCACATCCTTAATGCCCTCTCTACCAACTGAGGCCCGAGACAGCTTGGAAGATCTTATCACTCTGTCAGAGATTCAGGCCGCACTAAAAAGCGCCAAACCAGGCCCCGATGGCCTTACCATAGCTTACTATAAGTCACTGCTGCCCTCGGTGGGTCAACATATGGTACAGTTGTTTAACGATTTAAGCTTGGGGAAATCCTTCCACGTCACCACACTACGGGCCCAAATATCCGTAATTCCGAAAGATGGTAAGGATCCAACTCTCTGCGGGAGCTACCGTCCCATATCCCTTCTTAACACGGATCTCAAGCTCCTTACCAAAATCCTAGCTTCTAGGCTTCAGAGACACCTCCCACAGCTAATACACCTAGACCGAGTGGGCTTTGTGCCCTCTAGGGAAGCCTGTGACAACACTATTAAAGTGCTCAACCTTCTACACATAGCATCCTCCAGTATGACACCTAGTCTGTTTGTGGGGACAGACACCAAAAAGGCATTTGACCAAGTGGATTGGCAGTTCATGATGTCAACTCTGGAACACATTGGCCTGTGTAATAACATGAGGAACTGGGTAACGGCAGTGTACATGGAACCAACGGCAAGGGTGAGGGTCAATGGGATATTGTCAGATTCATTCCCAATTACTAACGGGACGAGACAAGGGTGCCCCCTCTCACCCCTCCTGTGCCTTCTTGTGCCATGTACGTCTGAACTCTGACATCAAAGGTATACTCACTACAAAGTCTCCGCCTATGCGGATGACCTGCTATTCACCCTCACAGACCCTGACACCTCCCTCCCAGCCCTCTTCCGGGAAATTCGAAGCCTATGGCAAACTCTCCAATCTAAAAATTAACCTGACTAAGTCAGAAGCCATGGGCATAGGGATCCCACAGCAACAGCTCGCCCGGCTTAAAATTGGGTTTAAACTGAAATGGATGGAGGTTGCACTAAAATATCTGGGGACGTACATCCCCTCCTCCCTCACACAGCTATTTCGACTGAACTTTTCCCCCTCCTAGCAGAGGTTCGGAAACTATTGTCTCAATGGTCTGGAGGCCTTCACTCCTGGGTGGGGAGATGCAATATTTTAAAGATGACAATATTACCCAAATTTCTGTACCTCCTTCAGGCCCTCCCGATTCGCGTCCCTGGAGATTACTTTAAACAGGTCCACTCCACGTTTACTCACTTCCTCTGGGCGGGGAAAAAGTCGCGACTTCGCAGGACGGTCCTCTCCCTCCCTAAACTACACGGTGGCCTGGCGTTACCGGACATCCGGACATACTACCACGCAACACACTTGGTTAGACTAATTGACTGGTGTTGTCATGGACACAACAAACTTTGGACACAGGTTGAACAGGGTTTAGAGTAGGGTTCCCCTACACTGCGCCCCTTGGTGTCATACTGCGCTCCCTCCACTTGTCACGCGCCACCCACTGGTGGGGAATACGATTAAGGTGTGTGCGGGTCTTTTCACGCGATTCTCTCTTTCCCCCGAGACTCACCTCTTAGACCTATCATCGGCCACCCACTTAACCCACTTGAACCAGGCTTACAAGAAAGGAGGTTTCTCGACCTCTTTTCCAGGCATCCCACTTTAGCTCTGGGGGGATGTGGAGATCGGCAGTGGAACTGACGGATCCTGACGGCGCTTAACGCCTCGACTTTCTGAGAGCACATCAGCTGAGCCATTTTTTAAGTGGTATCCCGGCCCTTCCGGACACACGGGTGCCATTGACAGCGTTAGAAGATTTATGTGGGGGGACTGGAGTGCTTCCCCACTCTCTCTCCCTGTTATATGCCATGTTGACTTGCTAGATGGGAAAGGGACCTGGACACACGGCTTTCGGCCAACAAAAAACAGAACATAATTTGTTTTTACACACAAATCCTCTTTGTGTTCGAAAACTCAAGAGACGATTTACAAAATCCTCACTCGTTGGTACAGGACGCCAGATCTCCTGAATAGACTGTTTCCCAACATCACCGCCACCTGCTGGAGATGCCAGCAGGATAGAGGCACCTTACTTCATGTGTTTTGGTCCTGTCCAATACCTATAATTTAATAGTTAGTTATTATTAGTTAGATATTCTTTCGAATTTTCAGATTTTTAAATTTACGAATTTTCGAATTTACAAATTTTCGACTTTACGTATTTACGAATTGCGATCATGATGAATGACCCGAAAAACGGAAAAAATTGAAAATGAATGAAACGAAAATGAACTAATTTTTCAGCAGTGCACATGTCTATTAGAAAGAATGGACTTTATAGGCATACTTCGAAATGTCTTACAAAATTTATTAGAATATATAAAAAAAATGTTAGACAGACACTTCATAAAATACATGTAAATCAGTGGAAAGTTATAAAACCTTCTCCCTTGTCCACCGTCTATCCAGAGTCCAAACAGGCTCAATGATACACTTAGGTAACCTAAATAGGTCAAATCCTAGTAGTTAGTGATGGATCACAATAGCCAACTCAGAAGATGTCATTGCTGCTTTTCACGATAACAAGTACCGTTCTCAACTAGTTTCAGGCCTACAACTGCGCTTCAATCTGGTTAATATAGGAAGAGCAGAGTAACTAAAACAGACAAAATTAAAATACATGCACAACAATTACAATGATTTTGAAATGTAATCTATAGTAAAACAGTATTTGAAAAGAAAGTACTTACACATATAAAGCAAAATGATGGCACAGGTGGCACAACACCCAATTGGACACAGTCTCTAATGGGGTAACAAGGCTGTACAAGGGTCCAATGGGCAAACAAATGAATATGATAAATTGAGAAAAGGGTTCTCAGCAGGACAAACCAAATAGGTGCGCCTCAAGTGTAACTCCAGCCAAAACAAATACAGGAGTTATTTTCTCTTCCTAGCGGTAGCTTTCCTCTCAAAGAAGGGAAAGAAGGCAATTGAGATTAAATCCATCTAATGAGGATACAGACAGCAGAAAAAACCTTACACCTTACAAAACGAATACAGTAAAACCTTGTGAACATAATTCATTCCGGAAGCATGCTTGTAATCCAAAGCACTTGTATATCAAAGCGACTTTCCCCATAAGAAATAATGTAATTTCATGATTAGTTCCACAACCATTTATTCATAATGCCGCATACACACGATAATTTTTCGGCATGAAAAAAAAACGTTGTTTTTCAGCATGTCCAAAAAACAATGTTTTTCCAACTTCATCATTAAAAACGACGTTACCCACACACCATCGTTTAAAAAAAATATGATTAAAGAGCGGTGACGTACAACGCGTATGACGGCACTCTAAAGGGGAAGTTCTATTCGCCTTTGGGCTGCTTTAGCTGATTCCTTGTTAGTAAAAGACGGTTTGCACTTTCCTGTCTGTTACAGCGTGATGAATGTGCTTACTCCATTATGAACTGTAGTTTTACCAGAACGAGCGCTCCCATCTCATAACTTGCTTCTGAGCATCTGCAGGTTTAAAACGTCGTTTTAGCCCACACACGATCATTTTTTACAACCCGAAAAATGACATTGTTTGAAACAACGTTAAAAAATGCAGCATGTTCGATTTTTTTTTTGTTGTTTTTCAGAACCTGAAAAATTATATGTAGCCATCATTTTAAATAACGTTTTTCAAAAACAACGTTTTTTTCATGCCGAAAATGAACGTGTGTACACAGCATTAGTCCTTCAGTTTATATTCCATATAAAAAGATTTTAGCAATGTTAGTTGTGTAACCATAAAATGTCCATCCACAAATGGAAGCTATATAGGGGATTAGAATATTAGATATATAGGAGATTAAATAGGGGATTAGAAGCAAAATCCAGCAAGAGCTACAGAGTATAAAAGAGAAGAGAGGCGCCTCTAAGTGAAGCAATATGGTTACATTTAATGAAGGTACAATATTTAGCACCTCACATGATTGTTGATAACAAAAGGGGCACATCTTAGTATGCAGACATCCAGAGTATAGCGATCCACAGGGGTGCCCAACCTTTTGAAGAGCAAGGGCCAACTAAACGACTTGGTAACTGGTCGCGGGCCACAATGAGCGGAGCGGGTGGATGTCGGGTCTATAGGGCCCACTCTACTTTCTTTTTTCCTTGCGGATTGGATTGGAGGTAGGCATTTGTAAATGGACACAAGTACATTCACATCTTTCACTCCTTTGAGGTGAATGGAAGGTCCGATTTGGTCAGACTGACTGTGTGAAAGGGGCCTAAGGCTGCTTTCACACTGATGCACGGTTGTTTACCCGCATCACGGGTGCAGCACAGTTCATCTGTGGCTTTCCTGCAGGATAGCTGCACTTTGCCATGGACATCTATTATATCCTGTAGGTGTGGTGCACTTTTAGAAAGCACACCAAACTCGCAGGTAATAAAAGTCTATGGCTCAGTGCAGGTAACCCGCAGGTGCACTTCTCTGTATCTGTGGATAAGTTTGAAAGCGGCCCAGTGTAACAGCACTGGTGAACGGAGTGAACCACATCTGCGGTTAGCAAGGAATTCAATGCGCTTCTCTATGCGACAACTCAGTATTGGTACAAAGGGGTCACTCCTCACAAACAGAAGTTTGGGGGGGATCTCTACATCCTTTCTCTGTCACATAAGAAAGGAGCTACTAAGATGGATGCATTACAACATGCAACCAGAGCTTAGCGTTTAAAAATATATAATATACTTCTAGTTCTAGATTCCAATACACCTCTATATGCAAGTGATTATCAGTACGGGACCACAGGCATCACTCCACACAAACAGGAGTTTGGAGGTTTTCTACATCATATCACCTTAAGCATATAGGGATATATTAGATCACTAAGGGAGATGCTATAAAATAGCATCAACCCCTAGCATAGAAAAGTTAGAGAGAACATGTTCAAACAATTGGATCAAGGCCTATTAGGGATTTGTACTTGTGTCAAGCTCGTAGTAAATATGAGTTGTAGTAACAACTTATAGTTGCGAATGAGATGTAATATGCAGTCCCTGTCGCTGAAAATGTGTTTCCAGCACGACGGCATCGCGTTGATTTTCGGCGACATGGTGCCGACATCTCGCACTCGCTGAAATAGGACAAGCTGATTCCAGCGAGCGCGTCATAGAAGCGACGGGGATCCGACTTGGATTCCCGCCAATTCTAGCCGCAGCATTTGGTATGAATCATGAGGGGGAACTCCACGCCAAATTTTAAATAAAAAACAGCATGGGTTCTCCCCCAGGGGCATACCAGGCCCTTAGGTCTGGTATGGATTGTAAGGAGAACCCCTACGCTGAAAAAAACATTGTGGGGGTTCCCCCACAATCCATACCGGACCCGTATCCAAGCACGCCGCTTGGCCAGTCAGGAAAGGAGTGGGGACGAGCGAGCGCCCCACCCCCCTTATGAGCTGTACCAGGCTGCATGCCCTCAACATGGGGGGTGGGTGCTCTGGGGCAGGGGCGCCCTGTGCCCCCCCACCCCAAAGTACCCTGTCCCCATGTTGATAAGGACAGGGCCTCTTCCTGACAACCCTGGCGGTTGGTTGTCGGGGTCTGCGGGCGGGGGGCTTATCAGAATCCTGGAGCCCCCCACCCTAGGTGAATGAGTATGGGGGGTACATCGTACCCCTACCCATTCAGCTGGAGGAAAAGTGTCAATAAAATAAACACACAACACAGGGTTTTAAAATAATTTATTAGTCAGCTCCGGGGGTCTTCTCTGCTTTCAGGGGGTCTTCTCCGCTCTCTGGGGGGGGTCTTCTTCCATCTTCTCTGCTGTCGTCTCGCCACTCCCCAGTTCTTCTCCCGCTCGCTCTCAGGTGCCTTCTTCGGGGCTGGCCGCTGCTATCTTCTTTTAAGCTCTCTTACTAGCGGCGGCCAGCCAGGTCTTCTTTGCCGCCTTCTGCCTTCTTCTTTTCTTCTTATGTTGACTCGAGGCTTCCTCCGGCTGTAATGCCGGGTGTGCGAGGCAGCGGCGATTTATATAGGCCTCTTATGACGTCACAGTCCCAGCATGCTCCGAGACCCACGCATTAGCACTGATTTAAAAAACAGATATGCCCATATATACACTGGGATTTTAGTAATAAACTTACCTTCAATAACAATATTTTATTCCATACTAGAGCAGGAGGTCGTGGGCCACATCAGAGGGCTCCGCGGGCCACATGTGGCCCCCAGGCCACTGGTTGGGCACCTCTGACATAGACAGTCATCCTCACTATTGGCTCTCACCAATGTCAGTCTGCAATCGTGATTGGAAAGACTAACTTGCAAATTTATTAAAAAGATAAAGTACTCACAAGCACGCCACTGTGTCCGTGTGCACGGATTGAAGTCATATAAAACACATAAAAGAACCAGATGGGTGGCTGTCCTGACATCACTAAGCCCCTCGCAACCGTATCATCCGTGGTTTAGGACTTCCTCAATGAATATGGTAAGGGGCTTGTGTGTCAGTATTCAATTTATAAAATCAATAGCTGGTTCAATCAAACAACATTCCGCCCACTGTCAGCCGAATACTCCTCATCACAGGTGCTGCAAATTACATCACCGGTCATGTCCATATTGTAACAAAACTTATCATTGGCCAGCACTCACCTACCCTATTCAAAAACCCGCCCCCATCATCCTCACAATAGATCCAATTGTGATAATCACAATAGAGAGCTGGGCCGTCCTCCACACCTCCATCACAGGGGGTGGCACTTTCAGCACATCACATGACGAGGAAAGAATCCGGTCACGTGACCGGCCAGCCCTATAGGCAGCATCAATATCATAAGCTACCGCCCACCGTCTCTGCGTCATCCAGACTGCAGAGATAACATAGGCGGTGTGAACATGCTGCAGTGCCGTCCTCCACAGCCCCGCCACGAGGGTCGGCGTAATTGACACGTCACATTTCACAATGGACGTGTGATCACGTGACGCGCGGTCCCCATAGGGGGGGCGTCGGCCTCACTCACTCAGGTCCCACTCTCTGAATCTGCAGCGTAAGCATCACGTAGGGGAGATGGGTCAGCTACCATAGAAACAAAATGCTCTATGGACAAATGATGTAATATCCGCCCCTCTACCTGCAGTAAACACTGCGGGAGGCTTAATAAAAAGGACACTGGGAGCTAATAGGGGACACTTAACAAACACAGCACAAAGGTATAGCATATAACATGCGCTCAGAGAGTGCCAGTCAGTGGGCTTTAGGCCCCGTACACACGAGCAAATAGATCTGTTCAAATCGGTCGGACAGACCGATTTGAACAGATCTGTCTGCTGGGATGTATTGGTTTGATCGTGTACACACGATCAAACGAAAATCCCCGCGGGCAGACAGCGTGCCGACGTGTCGGTGATGTGGCGGTAACGTTGACGCCGCCACGTCACCGCACCGGGAAGTAAAACACTTCCGCGCATGCGTCTAATCCATTCGACGCATGTGCGAGCAGATATGTCTGCTGGTTAGCGTACTAACCAGCAGACATGTCGGGCGGACGGATTCACAGCCGACAGATTTCAAAGCCTGCTTTGAAATCTGTCGGGTGGCCAAATCCGTCTGTTTGCCCGTACACACGATCGAATCTGTCTGCTGAAACGGTCTGGCAGACCGTTTCCAGGAGACAGATTTGATCGTGTGTACGCGGCCTAAGAGTAGATACAAAATAAATAAATAAATAAAAAACAATATAAAATACCTCTCAAACGGCCAGAATGACAGGACATAAAAGATAAAGATAAAAATAAATACAAAATAAAAAATATATAATATTTAAATATAAATATAAAAGGGGACTGTTCACACATCAGTCGTTGCTAAACATGGGCACTATAGACCACAGCCAATAGGTATGGTACAATATAAAACCCCACACCCAGGAACAGACCATCCTAGTAGATAAACATTGGTCATAACATTAAAGGGACCAAAAACCCAATAAGAGGGCCTCATCCTCAAATGAAGCACTCAAAAATAAAATGGACGTCATCACAACCACCCAGCCTATATCATTTACGCTACACCGCCGTAACTTAGAATGGCAAGTGTTCACAAAGCCGTATTCACAAAGCACTTGCGTCCTAACTTACGGCGGCGTAGCGTAAATGGGCCGGCGTACGCGCGTCTAATTCAAATTGGGAAGAGGTGGGCGTGTTTTATTTAAATTACTCGTGACCTGACGTACATGACGTTTTTTTTAAACTGCGCATGCGCCGGCCATGGACATATCCCAGTGCGCATGCATGAAATCACGTCGCAAATAGTCAATGAAAATGACGTGAACGTAACTTACGCAAATCCCTATTCGCGAACGGTTTACGCAAACGACGTGAACGACGGAAAATTCAACGCTGGCCCGACGTCCATACTTAACATGGTGTACTCCTCTATATAGCAGGGGTAACTTTACGCCAGACATACGCTTGCGCAAACGTCATAAAAGGAATGCGCCGGCCGCTCGTAAGGAAAAAATGACTTTAAATTTTGTACCTGCTGGGTGTCTATAGTATGCCTGTGAAACCATCTTTGAGAACCCGGGTCTTGCCCGAGGGAACATGTATCAATGGAAAAAAGTTTTAAAAACTGTAGTTTTTTCAGGAGTCCTGAAAAAAACAACAGTTTTTAAAACTTTTTTTTCATTGATACATGTTCCCTGGGGCAAGAATCGGGTTCTCAAAGACGTTTTATGACAATAACTTGCATATTAGGCTTTAAAATTAGCACTTTTAAATTCGAACGTTCGAGTCCCATAGACGTCAATGGGGTTCTAAATGTTTGCGCAAATGGGTGGTGTTCGGCTCATCCCTACTAAGGAGATTCTCTATTTCATTCTTATAGTAAGCTTTACTAAGTACTACCAACCCCGCTCCCATATCAGCAGGTCGTATGACCAGATCCTTCCTGTCTGTCAATGATTGAATACCATTCTTAATGTAAACCGGATCATTCACCTTGTGGACTTTTAACAATTCCAAGTCTTTCACTACCATATTACATGAAAACCTCAAGATGTTTGGCATCAGTATTTGGAGGGTTAAAGACTGATTTATTCTGCAAATTAAAATGATGAGCACCCGGAGGGGCCGGTACATTCACCGTTCTAACAGAAGAGGTATTCAAAAAATATTTTTTAATATTCAGGGTCCGAATTAATTTTTTAAATATTCACATACGTTTGGAATTTGTTTAAATTATGTGTGGGGGCAAATTTGAGACCCTTATCGAGTACTTTAATTTCCTTGTCACTAAGGGGTGTCCCACTTAAATTATAAATCACCATACCTACTGGGGTTTCACTCTTTTTTTTGATTGGAGCATATGGGAGCTTTTAAATTTATCCCAGATAGCTAGAGAATGCTTTGTTATGGGATTGGATACATGGGACCTATCAGCGGGTCTGAGCAATAGCAAGTTGGCTACTGACAATGGATCACTATCTATAGACTCTATAACAACCCATAAAGGTATTTCATCTGTAGCATGGTACTTAGATAGTGATGCTATCTGTGCAGCATTGAAGTAAGAGGAGAAGTTGGGTAGACCCATTCCTCCTCTTAATTTATGGAGGTATAGCGTAGATTTTGAAATACAGGGTTTAGTTGTGCCCCAAATAAAGCACATAACTCTGCGTTGAGTAAGTCTTAGAAAGTAAGATGGTAGAGGGATAGGAAGTACTCTAAATAAGTATAGAAATGTTGGTAAAATTGACATCTTAACCGTGTTTATCTTTCCGGTCCATGACAGTGGAAAGGAAGTCCATAATTTCATTAAACTAGTTGTTTGCTTGAGTAGAGGTAGATAGTTAGCAGCAAACAATTCTTTAAGGGAGACTGTAAGTTGAAATCCTAAATAAGGGAGTTGTTTTGAAACCCAATTAAAGGGTAAAGAATTTTGAGTGTGATGTAGATCAGATTGGGACAATGAGATATTTAGTGCATTTGATTTAGTGTGATTAACATGGAGTCCTAAAATCTGATCAAAGTTATCTAGAGTCTTGAGCAAGTTTGGGCCTGTTATATGTGGATTGGACATAAATGAGGATATCATCTGCGAAAAGACATAACTTATGCTCGTATCCACCTAGCTCTATGCCTTTAATGTCAATGTTAGTTCTAATTAATTGTGCTAGTGGTTCTATTAATAGGGCAAAGAGCAATGGGGAAAGGGGACATCCCTGTCTAGTTCCCCTTTCGATGTCAAATATTGACGATTTTTAACCGGTGTATTTTATATATGCTTTTGGACTCTTGTATAGGGAGGAGTCCCAAGTTAGGAAATGATTTCCAAAGACCCATTTTTGGAGTGTGTATTGCATATAGGGCCAGGTGACAGAGTCAAATGCCTTCTTTATATCTAAAGATACAAGGCAGAACGGGATGTTCCTAGATTTGGCTGCATGGATAAGTAAAAGTGCACGTCTAGTATTATCGCCTGCTTGGCGTTTAGGTGTAAAGCCTGTCTGATCTGTATTTATTAAGCCTCCAATGATATTGTTCAATCTGTTTGCCAGAATTTTAGCTATTAATTTTATGTCTAGATTCAGGAGGGATATAGGATGATAGTTAGCCCAGGAGGTTGTATCTGAGTGTGGTTTGGGGATCATGGCAAAAATAGAAGTAAGGGTTTCCTTTCTGAATGAATGTCCTGTCAAGATTGAGTTGAAGGCTCTGGTTAGGATTGTCCATGGGAAAGGAATGATTTTGGAAGAGATAATTTCTGGCAACATACTGGATGGGACTAAGATATGGTCTATACGCGAGAAAGACTGCTGGTGGATGCTGAAGAGTAAGTTTTGCTACACCGTTAGTAGGACCTGGTGGAGATTTGTCTAAAAAAGGAATAACGGTAGCATTTGAGTCTCCACATAGAATAACCGTACCAAACTTGTGAGTGTCTACTACTTGGAAAAGATGGGATTAAAATGCTGTTGGATGTTTATTGGGGGCATAGTACAAAGCAATGTGATTGGATTATCGGAAATATAGCCTATATATCTTCCCTCCGGGTCTTTTATTTGAGAAATGAGGGTGAAGGGAATAGAGCGATGGAAACCAATTTATGTTCCACATTGTTTAACAGTTGTGGATGCAGAGTAAAATTGCGGATAAGGAGTTGAAACAAATTTAGGATGAGTTTTGTCTGTAAAATTTGTTTCTTGTAAGCATATAATACTGGCCTTTTTAGTCAAAAACAAACTAAAAGCTTTGGTACGCTTATGGGGGATATTAAAGCCTTGTACATTTAATGACAGAATATTTATAGGAGCCATATGTCAATTCGGATAAGCGTTGTATCACAGTATACAGAGTACTCACCGAGAGCCAGAGTCACCAACCAGGAAAAAAAAAGAAGGGGATAAAATACTGCAAAATAATAAATAATAGTGAAAAAATTCAACAAACGTGTTAACCCATTATATGAACAATGCATTACAAAGGTAAGGTAAAACCACAGGGTGTAGGAGCGTCTCAGAGGAGTGTATACTGTAGCATTCAAATCCATTGATGCGCAGGGGGGGGGGGGGGTGAGGTATAGCTTGAATTAGATGATTGCTGATGATGCTGAGCGGTTAAACTTCTGACCTGTAGATATGGCTGTTTCTGTAATACCGAATAGAATAAAATAGAATATATATTCTATTTTATTCTATTTTGTTCTATTGTTTTTCTAGTCTATTCTTTTCTATTACATATTTTCTTTTCAAATATAAAAGAATAGAATATAATAGAAAATAATATAAAAAATAAACTAGAAAAACAATAAAACAGAATAGACTAGAAAAACAATAAAACAGAATAGAATAAAATAGAATATATATTCTATTTTATTCTATTTTGTTCTATTGTATTTCTAGTCTATTCTTTTCTATTCAAATCTTTTCTATTCAAATTCATTTTATATAAAATTTGAACTTCTGAAGCCATCTTCTGAAATTTGAATTTCGTATAGAATGAATTTAAATTCAAATAGAAAAGATTACAGTAGAATAGAAAAGAAAATAATAGAAACAATAGCATGGAAAACAGTAGAACAGACAAAAAAAATATGTTTTATATATATACATATATATAAATTATTAAATAAAACATCTTCCGACATTTTGATTTCATAAAGAATGAAATCAAATTTGAATAGAAAAGATTATAATTGAACATGTTATAAAAGAATAGCATAGAAAACAATAGAACAGAAATATATATATATATATATATATATATATTGTGACAAAGTCGCAGAAATAGCGGTAATGTAATGCAGCAAAGTCGCTGATCTTAAGCAAAAATACGGCTTTATTGCACTCAAAAGAAATAATACAAAACAAAATGGCCTACTCCAATTTAGGAGGCTAACTAACAGTAGTGTCCCTCACTACACTGTACTGGAGGGGCTATTCCAGCCTCCAGTATAAAACAAACAGAATAACAGTCCAAATAAACAATTATCTGTGACAGACCTTGTTCCTCCAATGCAGACAGTCTCCAACCTGTTCATCCAGCTCAGCAATGAATTTGAATACAAAAGATTAGAATAGAAAATAATAGAAAATAATAAACTAGAAAAATATATATTATATTTTATTCTATTCTGATCTATTGTTTTTCTATTGTATTCTTTTCTATTCTATTCTAATCTTTTATCTTCAAATTCGAAATCATTCTATATGAGATTTGAATTTCGGAAAATGGTTATATATATATATAAATATTGTATATATAACCATTTTCCGAAATTCAAATTTGGTATGGAATAAATTTGAATTTAAATAGAAAAGATTAGAACAGAAAATAATAGAAAAACAATAGAATAAATATAATATATATATTATATTTTATTTTATTATATTCTATTCTGTTCTATTGTTTTTCTAGTCTGTTCTTTTCTACTCTATTCTAATCTTTTCTATTCTAATTCTAATTCATTGTATAAGAAATTCAAATGTTTTTATATATATATTTTCTGTTCTATTCTATTCTTTTTCTATGCTATTCATTTCTATTATTTTCTATTCTATTCTAATCTATTTTATTCAAATATTAGAAATTTCTGAAAGTCTAAAATCAAATTTTGTATAGAATGAATTCGAGTTAGAGTAGACAAGAATAGAAAAGAATAAACAATAGAACAGAACAGAAAAAATATTATCTATATATATATATTTATATAACCATCTTCCGAAATTTGAATTTGGTAAAGAATGAATTCGAATAGAAAAGATTAGAATAGAATATATTATATTTGTTTCTATTCTGTTCTATTTTATTTTCTATGCTGAGAGAGAGAGAGAGAGAGAGAGAGAGAGAGAGAGAGAGAGAGAGAGAGAGAATGAAATTGAATTCTAATAGAAAAGACTAGAATAGAATATATTATATTTTTTCTATTATATTCTATTGTTTTCCTATGCTATTCTTTTCTATTATTTTCTATTCTATTCTAATCTTTTCTATTGAAATTCGATTCCATTCTATACGAAATTCAAATTTCAGAAACTGTTTTATATATATATATAGATAGATGTATATAAATCTATCTATCTATCTATCTATCTATCTATCTATATATGTCTATATATATATAGATAGATAAATATATATATATATATATATATATATATAATAAATATATATATATATATATATATATATATATATATAATCTATATAATAGTTTTGGAAGATGTTTATATATATATATATATATATATATATATATATATATATATATATATAATATTTTCTGTTCTGTGCTATTGTTTTTCTATGCTATTCTTTTCTAGTATTTTCGATTCTATACTAATCTTTTCTATTCAAATTTGATTTCATTCTATACGAATTTTGAATTTCAGAAAATAGTTATATATAGTTTACTTTTTCAAATTCGGTCAAATTTTTCCAATTGCAGTTGAATTTTTTTGAATCTGAGTTTTTTCAAATTCGGATACGAAACAAATCCCGAAAACGAATGTAATGAATGCAACAAATTGAACTAAATAAATTTAGTTAAATAACAAAGTGAAACAAAACACATTTTTCATCCTGCACATGTCTAGTAGCCTAATGCTTTGCCAATGGATGATGGAGTTTCACTTTTCTCTGATCTCTTTATATTTCTACTTTATTTTCCATGGTGTTTTTTTTTTTGCTGTATCACCAGCACTTGCATCAGATTTGTTTTTTGTCATCATTGAGTCATCATTGCAGGTTAAAGACAAAAAATGTGAAGCACACGCTAGAGGTAAACAACAAGATGAAAAAAAGTGTAGCAGCCAGCCAATTTATTACCAATGTATTCTTATAAAACAAGTACTGTATAAAAAAAACTTACTGTGGCAGCAAGATATAAGGCTCATCAGTTGGATATGCCCGCTTGTTGTGTGTCTTCAGCCCACAGAGACATTAAAGCGGTGTTCCAGCCGCCAATTTTTTTTTTTAAAACTGTAGCTGCTGACTTTTAATAATAAAACTAAGGCCCCATACACACGAGCGGACAGATTTGTTCAAATCTGTCCGTCCGACAGATTTGAACAAATCTGTCTGCTGGGATTTTGGTTTGCTCGCATGTACACACGAGCAAACCAAAATCCCCGCCAGCAGACGGCGCACTGACGCGTCGGTGACGTGGCGGTGACGTTGACGCCGCCACGTCACCGCACCAGGAAGTAAACACTTCCGCGCGCATGCGTTGGATCCATTCACAGGATACGACGCATGTGTGGGAGGATATGTCCACTGGTTTCCCGTACTAACCAGCGGACATATCCGACAGACAGGTTTGTAGCGGACAAATTTCAAAGCATGCTTTGAAATTTGTCCGATGGACAAATCTGTCTGCTAGCCCATACACACGAACGGAGATGTCTGCTGAAACGTCCATCGGACCGTATTCAGCGGACAAATTCGATCGTGTGTACGAGGCCTAACAGTCCTGGGCGCCCGCGATGTTGGCCCCCTGAGGCCGATCTATCCTTCGGATCGTGTCCCAGCGATCGTGTCCCATCCTTACTAAGTGAAAGAGGCAGTGGAGCTTTGCGGCTTCACTGCCCGTTTCCTACTGCGCATGCGCGAGTTGTGCGGCGCTTTGTGAATGGGCGGCTGTCTTCTATTACACACACAGGTTCCAGAAGACAGCGTGCCCCATTCCCCAGAAGACAATGCAAGGAGGAAGACTACCGCGGAATAGTAAGTGGGCGATTATGAAGATCTGCCTAGCAACCGCCATTTCTGGTAAGTAAAAAAAATAAGTTTTTTTCAATTTTATTTTATTATTTTTTTGGAGCCTTTTTATGTATTCTATTTTTTTATTTTTTTTAGGGTGGACCTCTGCTTTAAGCTTTATTAATTTATAGCACTGTTTGCACTTTGATTATTTAATAACATTTTTAACTATAGGGGGCTAGCACAGCTATTTTTATTCTTTTGTTTAGTGTATTCAAACTGTGTTACTGTTTTATGTCTTTTTTTTTCTCCTGCGCAACTTACTGTATAACAAAAAAGGAGCTGCAGTTTACAGTCACTATTTTTAAGTCAATGAATTAAACATAAAACTTTTCTACTAAACTGAAAAAAACTAAAATGCTCAGCAGTTTTACATTTAAATGCAGTTATCTGAAACAGGTTTTAGCAGAAATTGTAATGCTTGATATTACATTTAAAGTCAATGAATTTCCTGAAAAAAAAAATGCAAATCTAATTATATTTAACACAGGGGATGCATTGAATAGATCCTCCAAAGTAATCATTATGCATTACAATGATTTAATAACTAAGCTTCAAACCTATCAAAATCTCATAATTCCTAAAATCGTTAGAGTTATGAAGTAGCTATCTTTCCAGTATTGTTTATTAGGTTATACACACTACTCTACATTTGGATAATAGCTGTTCATTTTGGTTGAGAGTATAGTATGCTGCATTTCCAAAAATACTATGGACTAATGCCAGAGACATGAGCTGGACTTATATTTGTCCAAAATATTTCCAAGCAATGCATAGCAATGCTAATATTTCTACTATATATATATATATATATATATAGTATCTTACAGAATTGAGTACACCCCTCACATTTTTGTAAATATTTTATCATAACTTTTCATTTGACAACACTGAAGAAATTACACTTTACTACAATGTAAAGTATTGATTATACAGCTTGTATTACAGTGTACATTTTCTGTCCTCTCAAAATAACTCAACACAGCCAATAATGTCTAAACCGCTGGCAACAAAAGTGAGTAAACCCCTAAGTAAAAATGTCCAAATTGGGCCCAAAGTGTCAATATTTTGTGTGGCTACCATTATTTCCCAGCACTGCCCTAACCCTCTTGGGCATGGAGTTCACTAGAGCTTTACAGGTTGTCACTGGAGTCCTCTTCCACTCCTCCTATGACAACATCACTGTGCTGGTGAATGTTACAGACCTTGCATTCCTCCACCTTCCATTTGGGGATGCCCCACACATTTTCAATAGGGTTTAGGTCTGGAAACATGCTTTGCCAGTCCAACACCTTTAACCTCATCTTCTTTAGCAAGGCAGTGGATGCCTTGGAGGTGTGTTTGGGGTCGCTATCATGTTGGAATACTGCCCTGTGTACCAGTCAGAGAGGATCATGCTCTGCTTCAGTATGTCACAGTATATGTTGGCATTCATGGTTTCCTCAATGAACTGTAGCTCCCCATGCAGCCCCACACCATGACACGGTCACCACTATGCTTGACTGTAGGCAAGACACACTTGTCTTTGTACTCCTCACCTGGTTGCTGCCACACATGCTTGACACCATCTGAACCAAATACGTTTATCTTGGTCTCATCAGACCACAGGAAATAGTTCCAGTAATCCATGTCCTTCGTCTGCTTGTCTTCAGCAAACTGTTTGCAGGCATTCTAGTGCATCATCTTTAGAAGAGACTTCCTTCTGGGACAACAGCCATGCAGACTTATTTGATGCAGTGTGTGACTTATAGTCTGAGCACTCACAGGCTGACCCCCCACCCCTTCAACCTCTGCAGCAATGCTGGCAGCACTTATACATCTATTTCCCAAAGACAACCTCTGGATATAGTGCTGAGCATGTGCACCTTCTTTGGTCGACCATGGCCTGTTCTGATTGGAACCTGTCCTGTTAAACCGCTGTATGGTCTTGGCCACCATGTTGCAGCTCAGTTTCTGGGTCTTGGTAATCTTCTTATAGCCTAGGCCATCTTTATGTAGAGCAACCATTCTTTTTTTTTTTTTTTCAAAAAGTTTTATTGAGAATAAAACAAGCATAACAAAAGATACAAAGAAAATACTACCAAAATCTTAAAAGACAATGACAATGTATACATCTATATGGTAGATCAGGGCCGTGGGACCCGGGCTTTAAACATAGCAACGTAACTATTATTAACACAGAGTTCAAGGGGAACCAACTAGATAAAATGCACATAAAGAATCAATCTCTGTATCCAAGGGTCACACAAGTCACTAACAAAATAACAAGTAAAAGAAACCAACAGAAATCAAGGGAAAAGAAAAAAGAAGGAAAAAGAGACAAAAAAGGAAAATTAAAGTCGTACGAAAGGCACAGAAGAAGCTCAGTGAACTGAGGTCAGTCGTTCTTGTAGTCTAAACAAGAACCAGGTATTCCATTTTGCATCATAAGCTGAAACAGAGTCGTGTAGTGTGTGAAATATTTTTTCTGACAACATCATCTGATCAACACGTGAAATTATTGGGGGGAGAGGGACCGATTGTGTTTTCCAATGAAGTGCTATCGCCCAGTGGACCGCTATGCAAATTGAGTGAATCAACTGCATAGTACAACTGGGGACCTCTGGTTGGGATTGAAAGAGGAGGCAGTTTTTATACGATAAATTGACTGGTTCAGTTGCTAAGCTGTCTATCAAATCCAAAACTGCCTGCCAAGTAGGTTGAATCTTCTTGCAATCCCAAAACAGGTGAAAAAAGGAGCCCGGCTGTGTACACCCTCGAAAGCAAGCAGGGGAGGCCTGTGGGTAAATCCTACTGAGACGAAGAGGGGTATAATACCACCTAGTAAGTAACTTAACTGCAGTCTCCCTGGCCATCAAGGATTTTGTGCATTTGCGCATGTTTTGCCAGCCGCCCACCCAGTCCAGGTCCCCCTCTTCCAGACTTAATTCTCTTTGCCATTGTAGTCTATATCCCACAGAGCCAGAGTCATCAGCTGAGTCCAGCAACCATTCTTTTTTTCAAATCCTCAGAGAGTTCTTTGCCATGAGGTGCCATGTTAAACTTCACGTGACCAGTGAGAGCGATAACACTGAATTTAACAAACCTGCTCTCCATTCACACCTGAGACCTTATACGGCTAATGAGTCAAATGACACCAGAGAGGAAAAATGGCCCAATTTGGACATTTTCACTTAGGGATGTACTCACTTTTGTTGCCAGCGGTTTAAACATTAATGGCTGTGTGTTGTGTTATTTTTAGGGGACAGCACATTTACTCTGTTATACAAGATGTACACTCACTACTTTACATTGTAGCAAAGTGTCATTTCTTCAGTGTTGTCACATGAAAAGATATAATAAAATATTTACAAAAATGTGAGGGGTGTACTTACTTTTGTGAGATACCGTATATATAATTCCTGTGCTGGGGTCAGGACCAGAGTTACAGAATACCAGATAAGTAATTAAAGCAATGTTCCACCCCTGCACGGAAAAAATTAAAGTCAGCAGCTACACTTGCTGCAGCTGCTGACTTGTAATAATGGGACACTTATCTGTCCTGGAATCCAGCGATGTTGGCTCCCCAGTCGATGTTTCCATCAATGCTGCCTGCAAATTCAGGTGTCCGGCGAATAGCCAAACTGGCAAATGTTCAGTCTGAATTGATGCTTGCGCCGAACTGTTCGCCCAACCATAGTCAAGAGTTGATATTAGTATTGTTAGTGGGTTGGGTGAGCAGGTGTTTTGGTTGTATTATGCAGTAGCTGTTCTGCATTGAACAATAGACAAAAGAAGCGGCGCCCTCTAAGCGTAGTATGAAATTTATTTAAAGTAAATCAACAATTCAATTCTTATGAGATGGGTACTCACAAGACTGCAGGGAATCAGGGCGTATCAATATACAATGTCATCCGTGAGAAGCATCATAAGTTAGTGAGGTCCGCTGGAGCGATGAAGTGGTAACAGCTCTCTTTGCTGGAACATGCACGGCCCGCAGTTCCCACAACCCGTATAGGTTTCAACCGCTGTGTAGGTCCCTGGATGATAATTCGGTGCTGGTTCACCGGGGAGGAGGCAGGGGAGCCGTGTTATTTCCTTGTCCGGTCTGTGGAACGCAGCCTTGGAGCGCAAAACAGCGCGACGTCACTTCCGGGATGAATCACAGGGCGGTGCACGCGTTCGAGGCATGCGTGCCTCTTCGTCAGGCTCTATGGGGGCCATATTAGATAAGGGACATAAATACAGCTGGAGCGGAGCTGTTTGGCTGGGCCAGACAAATTACATACGGAGATCGGGAAATCATCGCATAGACAAAAAGGATTTTCAGCTCATTAAATACAAAGACATCGTACCTGAACAGAATTGGAAAAAGAAGTATGGGACTAAATATAGTACTTAGGACAGAAATTAGAAAATATAGAAGAATATGTATAGAAGAAAATATACAGAAAATTATTATTACTACTTGGAAGTACATAAAAAACTGGCTTAAAATCAATTAAAAAGTTGGATGGGCTAGACTTAAAAGACGAATGGCGTCTATATGGATATGTAATCATATAATCATATAATCATATATGCTATAATCGAAGGTTGGTACACTATTGTGGATGTACTGTGTGTGCTGAGTAATAGACTTAAATAGGGGATATTTAAAAAGCACACGCGGGACATACCTGCATATAAACGCATGCACTTAGACTTGCGGGTGTGTCAGCTAGTATATGCACAATCATTCAGGGATTTTTTTTAAAAGAAAAGAAGGAATTAGCAAGATGTTCCATTATATTGTTTTATTGTTTTACTAGGGTAGAGTATTAGAGTAAGATGTTGATCTCCAAGCCCTCATTTAACCCTCGAGGCGACAAGCAATCTAAGATGAAAATCCAATAGTTTTCCCTTTCACACAATTTTTTATATCTTTCTGCTTGAGGGAGAGACCTGGGGATAGCCTCTATAACCCAAACCCGAAGCTCGGAGGAAGATTCCTGGTGAAACTCTTTAAAATGTCTGGCGACACTGTACTTATCAAGACCTTTCTCTACAAAGTTACGGTGCTCGCCAAATCTCTTCCGTAGGGTCCGAATCGTACGGCCCACATAGAAGAGGCCGCAAGGGCAGGTGAGACAGTATACCACATATTCGGAGGAACATGTGAAAAAGTCAGGTAGAATATACTCCTTGCCCTTGCAAGTGAAACTCTTTTGGCGATGTGTTACGTGAGGACAAGTAAGGCAACGCGCTTTCCTACACTGATACATCCCTTTGATGTAGAAGAATGTTAAGGAGGGGGAGGCATCAGAGATTTTGGCCTATATTAAAAGAGGATCCTCATCTAAAACCCTCTCTGTCAGAAAGCCCGACAATAAGCTATAGAAGAGCCAAAAATCTGAAGGCTAGCATAGCGCCGAGTAAAACGAACAACAAAACCAAAATCTCTGATGCCTCCCCCTCCTTAACATTCTTCTACATCAAAGGGATGTATCAGTGTAGGAAAGCGCGTTGCCTTACTTGTCCTCACGTAACGCATCGCCAAAAGAGTTTCACTTGCAAGGGCAAGGAGTATATTCTACCTGACTTTTTCACATGTTCCTCCGAATATGTGGTATACTGTCTCACCTGCCCTTGCGGCCTCTTCTATGTGGGCCGTACGATTCGGACCCTACGGAAGAGATTTGGCGAGCACCGTAACTTTGTAGAGAAAGGTCTTGATAAGTACAGTGTCGCCAGACATTTTAAAGAGTTTCACCAGGAATCTTCCTCCGAGCTTCGGGTTTGGGTTATAGAGGCTATCCCCAGGTCTCTCCCTCAAGCAGAAAGATATAAAAAATTGTGTGAAAGGGAAAACTATTGGATTTTCACCTTAGATTGCTTGTCGCCTCGAGGGTTAAATGAGGGCTTGGAGATCAACATCTTACTCTAATACTCTACCCTAGTAAAACAATAAAACAATATAATGGAACATCTTGCTAATTCCTTCTTTTCTTTTTAAAAAAATCCCTGAATGATTGTGCATATACTAGCTGACACACCCGCAAGTCTAAGTGCATGCGTTTATATGCAGGTATGTCCCGCGTGTGCTTTTTAAATATCCCCTATTTAAGTCTATTACTCAGCACACACAGTACATCCACAATAGTGTACCAACCTTCGATTATAGCATATATGATTATATGATTATATGATTACATATCCATATAGACGCCATTCGTCTTTTAAGTCTAGCCCATCCAACTTTTTAATTGATTTTAAGCCAGTTTTTTATGTACTTCCAAGTAGTAATAATAATTTTCTGTATATTTTCTTCTATACATATTCTTCTATATTTTCTAATTTCTTTCCTAAGTACTATATTTAGTCCCATACTTCTTTTTCCAATTCTGTTCAGGTACGATGTCTTTGTATTTAATGAGCTGAAAATCCTTTTTGTCTATGCGATGATTTCCCGATCTCCGTATGTAATTTGTCTGGCCCAGCCAATCAGCTCCGCTCCAGCTGTATTTATGTCCCTTATCTAATATGGCCCCCATAGAGCCTGACGAAGAGGCTCGCATGCCTCGAACGCGTGCACCGCCCCGTGATTCATCCCGGAAGTGACGTCGCGCTGTTTTGCGCTCCAAGGCTGCGTTCCACAGACCGGACAAGGAAATAACACGGCTCCCCTGCCTCCTCCCCGGTGAACCAGCACCGAATTATCATCCAGGGACCTACACAGCGGTTAAAACCTATACGGGTTGTGGGAACTGCGGGCCGTGCATGTTCCAGCAAAGAGAGCTGTTACCACTTCATCGCTCCAGCGGACCTCACTAACTTATGATGCTTCTCACGGATGACATTGTATATTGTTGATTTACTTTAAATAAATGTCATACTACGCTTAGAGGGCGCCGCTTCTTTTGTCTCTTGTATATTTTCAGAATTGCTTCTTCTCGACAAGCTGGCAGCCCCCTCAGCAACAGTTTATTCATCTTGTAGTACCATATAAACGTGATCCATTTGGACTGAACTATTTTATATTTTCCCATTTTATATTAACTGTTTCTACTATTCCCCGAATATGCCATCCCCTCCTGCCTTCATATTTGGTGTTTTTTTCTTTTCATTTTTATTCTCTTTTTCTCGTATATAAGTGTGTATCTACTTATATGGTTTTTTATCTATCTAATCATTTTACCTCTTCTGAACAGCGCTTGATTCAATTGTTTGTTGCTGCATTGAACAATGTAGTTGATTTACTAAAACTGGAAAGTGCAAAATCTGGTGCAGCTGTGCATAGAAACAGCTTCCATTTTTTTTGTCAAACCTTTATTGATTAAGCTAAAGTTAGAAGTTGGCCATGGACAACTGCACCAGATTTTGCACTCTGCAGTTTTAGTAAATCAACCCCAGTGTGTTCTTGCTGCCTTGCTGAATAAAAGTGCAGGCCAAAACTGCTTGGACTGTTTTTGGGTGTCTCTGCCTCATGCATGGTTAACCATTGCCACTAGCAACTGAGCTTGCCCCATTTCCAGTATATAAAAACAAATAGGTCAGTCTATGAACAGGTGAAAGCAGAGCAGAGCTAAACTGCAAATTAGGTGAGGGACATACACACTGACATCAAAACTGTTTTTCAGCGACCATTGCCTATTGAGTTCTCATAGCAGTTTTACCACTTAAGCCCCAGAAGGTTTTACCCCCTTTATGACCAGAGCATTTTTTGCTATTTAGCACTGTGATACTTTAACTTGCAATTGTAATCATGGAACAGAAAAAATAATAATAATTTACTTACTGTTTAAAAAAATGGAATTTAGGCCACAATTTATTCTGCTACGTGTCTTTGGTAAAAGACAATCTCCAAAAAGTGGATATTAGTTGGTTTGTGTGAAAGTTTTAGTGTCCACAAGCTATAGTATATATATATATATATATATATATATATATATATATATATATATATATACTGAAATTTACACAGCATTTATTTTCTGACTGACCATCACATTTCTTGAGGTGCTAAAATGTCAGGACAGTCCAACACCCCACATCACCCCTTTTGTAAAGTAGACACCCCAAAATATTTGCTAGGAGGCATGTTGAGTGCTTGGAAGATTTTTTTTTTTTTTTATGCACAGTTTGTCACTTTAATGAGATATTTCTCACACATGCCATAGGTATATGTGTAATTTAACCCCAACACATTATTCTACTTCTTCTGTTGAGTAAAGGTATACCATACGTGTGAGACTTTTTGGGAGTCTAGCTGTGTATGGGGGCTGAAAAGCAATGAGTGTTTGGGTTGTGTCAGGCTTTCAAAGTATACTAGCTAGTACTAGTACTAGTATACTAGCTATCATTTTTGGAGGCCCTGAAATGGCAGAACAGTATGCAAAAAGTAGCAGAATGTGTTTTGGGGTATAATTCCATATATACCAATGACATGTGTGAGAAATATCTAATTAAAGTGACAACTTTGTGTAACACTATACACTTTTAGCGATTTTTTTTTTACCAAAAATATGTAGAAGAATACATATCGGCCTAAACTGAGGATTTTTTTTTTTTTAAATGGATATTTATTATAACAAAAAGTACACAGAGGTGATCAAATACCACCAAAAGAAAGCTCTATTTATGGGGAAAGCATGATAAAAATGTCATTTGGGTACAGTGTTGCATGACTGTGCAATTGCCATTCAAACTGTGACAGTGCTGAAAGCTGAAAATGGCTTGGGCAAGAAGGGAGTGAAAGTGCCCTGTAGGCAAGTGGTTAAATACCACAAAAAGACAGATTTGTGTGAAAAATTTTTTTTATATTTGGGTACAGCATTGCATGACCGTGCAATTGTCATTCAAAGTGTGACATTGCTGAAAGCTGAAAATTGGTCTGGGCAGGAAGGGGTTTGAGTGCCCAGTAAGCAAGTGGTAATTATCTCTTAACTGACTTCAGTAGGGTTTGGATGCAGCACCTGAACTTTACTGATGTTTCACTGAGCCAGATTCAAACCAAACCCAGGTGTGCTCAGCATCAATAAATATATAGGCATTATACATATGCCAACTCACCCGATGCACCTTTTACTTGGAGGAATGTATCATGAAATATACTAAAGAGGATAAGAAATATTTAGCAACCCTGTAATCTAACTAGTGGAATGTAATGCATTGAATTACGTTTTGACAAAAAACATCAACACCGTAAGACAGAATGAATAATTTTTATTACAGAAAATATAGTTAATTCTTTGGAGGTTTTGTCAGGATTTAATTGGATATCTACTTCTCTTATTTCCCTATATTCAGTGATACGGTTTGATAGTTTTGAAATAGCTTACTATTTCTGCTGCTGAAATCTAAATTGCTTGGAGACTACGATTCAGCAAAACCTTTGGATTTTACTTTATTTTAAAGGGGACTTTAAATAAAAAAAAATGCTAACTTTATATATTAAATTTAACGAAGGCAAATTACAGAGGAGATTAGGTGCCTGGAAGCCCTGAAAAATAAAATTAAAAATGATCGATTTTTCTTCCTCTTGAAGAGTTCATTCATAGACAAAGTAGACACAGGAAGTATATTTTACTTTACATATTAATTGCTGAATACTGTAATTTTATCTGTAGATCTCTTCTTTCTGTCCAGAAACTGGACATCTGCATAATGCTTTCTGATTGTGAGGAATACAAAAAAAGCCAAGCAAGGATTTCAGGAGAAGCATTTCACATCTTATTTTGACAGTTAGAATCATCTCTAGAAAATGTGGTTAGCTTTTTGACAACACTATGGGCCAGATTCAGGTAGAGTTGCGCTGGAGTAATTCGATATGCGCCGCGGAACTGTGAAGATGCGCCGTCGTTTCTATGTGGCCGTACCCACCAAACTAGATGCGCCCGAAAATGGGCCATTTCCGATCGGCTTAACTTTCCGGCGCCAGAGTCCCGTCAGCGCATAATTTCGTTTGGCGCATCAGTCGCGCCTATTGATTTCCCCTGCAAATATGCAAATGAGGGAGATTTCCCGATTCGCGAACGGATTAGCACCATACGCTGGCTACATGCGCCGCGCGTATCTCGTCCGTCCGGCGCAAAGTTATTTCTACAAAAGGCTGCTTTATCTTTACTCCAGACGGTCACAGGTCAGCAGGAGAGCAGCTACAGCAGCGTTACCGACAATAAGAGCTAGCTGAACAACCACACTTGCAAGGACAACACCTCTGTGTGCCAACATGCCAGGGGCAATCGTGGTCCTAGCACTACTGATGGGTCCCCCGGAACGAAGGAGGCGGGCACGTGAGAGGATATATCGCACGCGCATGAACCTCTTTGACATGGGGGATGAGGAGGTGTATCGCCTCTTCAGATTCAGCCCAGATGCAATACTTGAACTAACCACAACCCTGCAGGATGACATCACCAGCAAGACACACCGCTCACAAGCAGTGCAGCCACTGGTGAAGGTCCTGGCAACACTCCATTTCCTTGCCAGTGGATCATTCCAGCGTACAAGTGGAGTGGTGGCTGGGATGTCACAATCCTCTGTGAGCAGATGTGTGCACCAGGTTGTCCCTGCAATCCTCAGACGCATGTCCAACCAGTTCATCAGACCCACCACTGAGGAGCTGCGGCTGAAGGCAATGACAGATTTCTACAGCATTGCCAGATTCCCACGCACTGTGGGGGCCATTGATTGCACACATGTGGCACTCCAGCCCCCCCAGGAGACAGAGCACATATACCGCAATCTGAAGCATTGGCACTCCATACAGGTGATAGCCGATGCCCAACGCCTCATATGGCACGTCCGTGCCAAACACCCCGGGTCCAGCCATGACATCTTCATATACAATCAGAGCCCCATCCCAGCAGAATTCGAACAGAACATGTATGGGGACAGCTGGCTGGTTGGTGAGTGACATGGGTGGCAGGCATGACTATCCCCTCCCGTGATGCACATCAAAAGTGGTACATGCATGACTAACATCCTCCTGTCTTTTACCTTACAGGTGACTCTGCATATGCACTGGGACCCCATCTCATGACTCCTTTCCGGAACCCCCAAACCAGAGGAGAGAGAAAATACAATGAAGCACACATCAAAACCCGTGCAGTGGTGGAGCAAACATTCGGGCTCCTGAAGTCCCGTTTCCGCTGCCTGGATAAGTCTGGGGGGGCCCTATTGTATTCCCCTACCTTCGTGTGTCAGATCATCGGTGCATGTTGCATTCTGCACAACTTTGCTATGAGAAAAGGCCTGCAAATTGACATACGTGATGACCTGACCCACGACCCACACAGTCCCCACCTGCCAGAGGACACCCAGTCTGCTGATGGAAGAGCAGTCAGGAGGGTCCTCGCCGTAGGCATCTTTGGACACTAAACCAAAACATTTATCACACAGAGAATGTACGCGTGTACACCACTGATGTCCCTAGATCACACACACCACATCCACATCACATTGGATTAGCCCAAGTCCAGCATGTAGGACTTGGGAGCAGCAACGCCAGCGTCAAGGCCCCAATGATGTCACTGTCCATTCATACACCTTTCACACGTCATTCATACAGCCGTGGGATTAACTTCACCACCACGGCCGAGGGTGACACCCCTTACTGTCAGGAGTGCCACCCTCTCACATTCACACACCATTCACACTGCAACGTGTGCAGTATCAATAAAATAAAAATCTCATATCCTGAGTAAAAATCCAAATAAAATAAAAAGCTCATATCCTGAGTAAAAATCCAAATAAAATAAAAAGCTCATATCCTGAGTAAAAATCCAAATAAAATAAAAAGCTCATATCCTGAGTAAAAATCAGACAAAAAAAAATAACAAAATCATCGGGGATGCCGGGGGCTCCTTCTTGCCGAACCTCTCTGGCTCCTCAGCTGCCTGGATGGAGTGGGTGGGGGTGGGGGGGCATCTGGAGGTGGCTGATCCCCGGGTGGGCCACTCCTGGCAGGTGTGGCCTGCATGCCCTCCAAGGCCATGGCTATCCGGCCGAGGTAATTGTTTGTCTGGCCCTGCATCCTCAGCTGCCGGGTCACTTGGTAGTGTTGGGCCCGCCGACTCAGCCTCCCCTGGTCCTGGATGGCAGCACTGTTTCCATGGATGGCAGCAGTGTTGGCCTGGACGGCTGCAGTGAGGTGCCTAATATCCCTCTGCACCTCCCCCAAACTGGTCACCACTGCAGCGCAGTTGCAACTCACATCCTGCATTGCGTTGCTTATCTGGCCAACGGAGCACAGGCTGTCAGCCACTTTGTCCAAGTGCCCAACTATGTCCCCCATTTGTTGGGTCTGTCTGGCGTGATCACTCGCCAACTGGCCCTGGACAAGATCCGACACCCCCCTGGCGCCGGAATGGCGTTTCCGCCTGCGCTTTTAAGCGCCCAACGGAAGGCATTGCGCTGACGTTTCCCGTGAAGTGGTGCCGACGGAAGTTGTGAGCATGCGCACAAGGGGGTGAGTGGAGCCGCACTCACTGCGCATGCTCCGTGGATGATGCGCTGAACGTAAGCCTCTGCGCTGGGCTCCGCCCATCATTTACATGTGATCACACCCACTTCCACTTGCGTCGGGTTACGCCAGCGCATTATCGTTACTCTGGCGCAAGTTTACGCGCAACTGCTATGTGAATAACAGTACTTGCACTGAAAGGGTCGTCAGAGTAACGTAAATGAGAAGCGTTACTCCAGAGCAAAGATGCTCTGATCTACCTGAATCTGGCCCTATAAGGGCACCTGGACTTTATGGTGCTCTTATTAAAGATTTATTTTGTTGGTTCTTAACCGGTTAATGACCAACTCATAATTATATACGTCGACAGAATGTCACGGCTGGGCAAAGTGACGTATATATATGTCACTTTAAATTTCCCAGCATGCGAGCTCCGTGACCGTGCTCGCGGAACCCGTGGACTTGATGTCCGCCGGTGTCCCACAATCGTGTGTCATGGAGATGCAGAACGGGGGATGCCTGTGTAAACAAGCATCTCCCTGTTCTGTCTAGTGACACTGTCACTGATCGTATGCTCCTTCTCATAAGGAGCAGCGATAGCCGCGCCTCCTAACAGTTAGAATCACTCCCTAGGACACACTTAACCCCTTCCTAGTCCCTTGTGGTTAAACCATTCACTGCCAGTCACATTTATACAGTAATCAGTACATTTTTATAGCAATGATCGCTGTATAAATGTGAATGGTACCAAAATAGCGTCAAAAGTGTTTGATTTGTCCGCCATAATGTCGCATTCACGATATAAATCGCTGATCGCCGCCATTACTAGTAAAAAAATATATATTAATAAAAATGCCATTTTGTAGATGCTATAACTTTTGCGCAAATCAATCAATTCTACCAAAAATATGTAGAAAAATACATATCGGCCAAAACGGAGGAAATTGTTTTTTATATATATTTTTGGGGCTATTATAGCAAAAAGTAAAAAAATATAGAATTTTTTTCAAAATTGTTGCTCTATTTTTGTTTATAGCGCAAAAAAAAACTGCAGAGGTGATCAAATACCACCAAAAGAAAGCTATATTTATAAGAAAAAAAGGACGTCAAATTTGATTGAGGGCCACGTCGCACGACCACGCCATTGTCAGTTAAAGCGACTCAGTGCCGAATCGCAAAAATGGTCCGGGGCTGAAGTGGTTAAATTAGTTTGTTTTTTGCCCAGAGTTAGACTTTATAGGGAATGTATAATGACTTTGTATATCATTTACTTAATTTATTAAAGCGGAGCTCCACCCTTTTTTTCAAGTTTATACTATTCTATTTAACACTGCCCCCTTAATTATATTTGGCATGTTTTTTTTTTTGTATTTGAAATCTTACTGTGTTCTTGCCGTGAGTTTATTAATCCCGCCGCGGCGGCAGCGCTGCTATGCCTCCTGGGAGATGTTTTTCATCGATCCCAGGAGGCTGGGCTGAAGTATCGCGGGACTTCGGCCGCAGTTGAAAAACATCTCGAGCGAGTCTGCTCACACTCTGCACGGAACTAATAGCTGAGCATCTGTGATAGAGGCAGCCTGAAAAACATCTCGAGCGAGTCTGCTTACACTCTGCACTGAAGAGGAGCCTGCGATATAGAGCTGGCTGCTGTGACTCTGCGGTAAGGTGTGGGGGTCCTGTCTCTGCGGTGCAGGGGAGGGGGGTGCTACTGTTATATGCCATCGCAGGCTCCTCTTCAGTGCAGAGTGTAAGCAGACTCGCTCCAGATGTTTTTCAGGCTGCCTCTAATCACAGATGCTCAGCTATGGTAGCGTGTGTGTCTATCTCCCCAAGTGTCTGTGTGACCAGATCCATTTCCCCCCCCGCCCTCCCCTCCCCCGCTCCCAAAAAAAAAAAAAAAAACAACTGATTCCACATAGCATGGGAAGGCACTACTGGAATCAGCCAGGACCGATACAGGAGGAATTAACCCTTGTCTGACTGCAGGGAGGCTGATGCCTTCAGAGATCCATACACAGCATCAGTTTCGTCATCCATCACCCTTTATCCAGAGACCTGCACAGCACCAGCTCCGTCATCCATCCATCCCCTATACACAGAGACCTGCCCAGCAACACTTCATTCACAGTCTTACACAAGGAACCGCTGTCATTCACTCCCAACACACCATCAGGTTGAAATCCAGGAAGTCATACAGTCTGGCTTCATGGATGCCCACACTTAAGATGGCCCCGGTCAATTCCTGTTTTATAAAGTATCTAAATGCTGTAACAACCTAACAAAACTGACCTTAGTTTACAGACTAACTTTACTAGAATACATTAAGCTTGTGTATTACAGGGGTATTTATATTTAAAAAGTGAAATTGTGGCCGGAACTCCACTTTAAGGTCAAGTTTCAAGCCATGGGTGGCGTTCTTGGCACCATGTGGCTTGACAATAGTCAATTTAAAGACTGACTGTGATGGGTGGAAAATGTCCTGCCGTGACCTATCAGATGCAGTCACTATTTGGGTATTCAGACAGCTGTGGGTGCTGCAGATGTCTGAAACCAATAGCTGCAGTGGAGATTCCTCCATGCACTCTGTTTAGAGCAAGTCCTCTCATTCAGCCCCTTTAGAATGGATAGCCCTTCATGGCTAGCCTTACCAAAGACAATAAACTGCAGTCTATGGGCCAGATTCACGTATTCCAGAGCATCTTTGCTCTGGAGTAACGCTTCTCATTTGCGTTGCGCTGCCGAATTTTTAGGAGCAAGTGCTGTCATTCACGAAGCACTTGCTCCTAAAGTTGCGGCAGCGCATCGCAAATGAGCCGGCGGAATTCAAATGTCGCGGGTACGGGGCGTGTAGTATGCTAACTACGCGCGATCCCGCCGCCGACGTACTGCGCATGCGTCGAGTGTCAAAACATCCCCGTGCGCATGCTCCAAAATCTGTGAATGAACGTCAATGACGTCACATTCCCATTCATGACCGTTTTACGCAAGCGACGTTTTTTTTTTTTTTCCCGACGCGATGACGACGCCTATACCTAACATAGGATACTCCAGCCCCATGTAGGTATATCTATGCGCCGCGTATCCCGTCCGGAAACGTCGTACCGTCATTGCGTCGCGCCGGAATTCGATCGTGAATTGCCGATTTCCGCTCATTAACATATTTTTTGAGCGTAAATCGGCGGGAACGCCCCCGGCGCCATTTTTAAGTTGAAGTAACGATGCGATGGCGAAACTCAGTTACGCTCATCGCATCGGAACTTCAACCCGGCGTTTCTTGTTTTCTGGTTACAGAAAACAGAAACGCCGGCTCAAAGCCACTGTTACGCTGGCGGATCACTCGATCCGCCAGCGTAACCTTTCATGAATCTGGCCCTATGTGCTCATTGATAGCCAGAGACCATGAAATGTAGATTGCAAAGGCTGGCTATGTTAGAAATATATTTTTATTCATGCCATTTTTTTGTACTATACATTTATTTGGTAATGCTTGAATCTGTTCAAGTGATTCATTTGATTTGTGGTTTCTAACGAAAACCCTCTTTTATGTGCTATGTGCCATGCCTAAAAACTAAGACTATGATACTGAAATGCATTAATAGCATTTTAGTAGTTGGTGACTAAAGAGATTAGGCGTGTTCGCAACCCACATGTGCATAGCTGCCAGGAAGTCGGCACTGCACATCGCTAATCGCAGACAGTGAGACATTTTCCCGATCCACGGCTGCAGAGATCAGGAAATGTCTCACTGCCTGTGATTAGTGCTGTACAGTGCCAACTTCCTGGCGGGCTCTGCAAGTGCGGGTTGCGAACACACCTGACCTCTATTGGTGACTCAGCTCTATTACAGAGTAATAAATCGGGCATATTTCACTCTCTGTGTGACAGGGCTGTGGAGCTAAAACTGCTTTGGTCACTAACATTTGAGTTTAATGTTACAACCTTTTACAAGGTGGTCTTATAATAAATACCACCCCTCCACTGCTCGTTTTTGGATATCTAAAAATATATTTTTTTTCACTTACCTTTTTTGAAGTACCAAGTGTACCTACATCCTAGTTAAGCCGTGGCGCAGGACCTCATGTCCTCTTCTGCAGCGAGTCCTCCTCCTTTACCCACACTGCTTTCTGGGACCTGTGTGTGTCCCAAAAGATGAGCTGGCCAGTCACAAAGCACCGCGCAACTTGCTCATGTACAGCAGGAAACTGGTTTTGAAGCCTGAAGGCTCCACTGCAGGTTTCTCTTAGTTGGAATGGAGGCGCCTGCACCCAATCTGATGGATGGATTGGCCTTGGGGGGCTAACATCACGGGCTCCATGGACAGGTAAGTGTCTTTATTAAAAGTCAGCAGCTACAGTACTTGTTCATATAAATAAATCAATTGGAATTTGTCTTTTTGGCAACAATTTATTGCTTATGTTTTACTTTATCCTGTTCATGTTTTGTAACAGCATCTAAATTTAGACATAAGGGTTCTTTGTGCACTTCTGTTTACACTTATATGTTCATGACACATTTATAACACATATTAAGATCAACAAGAATTACAATATATATACTAAAATTACAATTGTAATAAAAAACAAAAAACAATTACAAACAAGTTTAATATTAAATAACCTTTATAATTTAAACACAATAAACTAACAACCTGACACGTTACCATAGTGTATGAATTAAATAAATATTATGACATATTCACACACTTAATTTTTAATTTAATTTATGTCATCAATTTTTGATATCATTATCAGTTTATTTTTATGTAGGTTTTTATGTAGGTTTTTTATTTATAATACCTTACATATATATATTTTCTTTACTTGGTCACACCCGGCACCATAATGCGCTTTCCGCCATAACGCCCCCACATCTACACATCCCCCCCCCCTTTTTTTTCCCCCTTCCCCCTCACTCCCTGCTCCATCACCATCACCACCACTCACACAGTTATTCTCACACCATTCCCTCATCCATTCACCCATCCATTCACCACACCACTCAACACACATCCCAACACACTGGAGACTTTTCATGGTCAGCAGATGAAAGGGTTAATGGCTGCAGATGTCTGGGAAATGTTTTCAGCCACCCATGTTGGACACACCCATGTCCACAGGTAATCCTGATCAACCAATTAGCCTTGAGGGCGTTTTCCTTCTTTTTTTTTTGAATAGAGTATAAATAATTTTTCTGTTTGCTATGCACACCAGCTATGAATAAGCACTGTATGATTTTTTGCTGTGACATGTTTGTTTTGTGACCAGTTTTATTAAAAAGGATCAACATTGTTTTTGGAGTGCGGCCATCCTAGGTTTTTTCTACAAATCTTGCAGCTACAGTACTTGTAGCTGCTGATTTTTTTTTTGCGACTGGAACTCCACTTTAAGCCAGTCCAATTAAAACGAAGGTTCACCCAAATAACATTTATATCAGACCAACTTCTTTATACTTCTAACATGTACAGTCCGCAATTTTTTTGCGGACTGTACAGAGCCGACTCGCATCTTCATGTTTGTCTTTTTCAGGAACACCGTGACTCACCTACGCAGTACGCGTACAGAAGACGAACATGAAGAAGCTGCGAGTCGGCTCTATATGGTGCCTGCGCACTGATTAGGAGCCATGTAGAGCTGACTGTGCAGGCGCGTATAGAGCTTCTTCATGTTTGGCTTCTTTCGGAAACGCCATGACTCGTAACACAATATGGGGGGCGGGGCCTTATCCGCCGGGGAGAACATTTTCTGAAAAGACGTCAATCATCTGGGCGACCTCCCAGGTGACATGCCTCCTCAGCATAGAAACGAGAAGTAACCGGAAACCGATTTGCAAATATAGATTAGAAGGTATGTACAGGGTAAAAAAAAATTGCGGACTGTACATGTTAAAAGTATAAAGAAGTTGGTCTGATAAGTGTTATTTGGGTGAACCTCTGCTTTAAAGCAAATAAGAGAATAAAAGTAAAAAAAAAAAAAAAAAAGGGCTTTGTTAACATGAAAAAGTAAAGCATCCGATTCTAACACATGTACTGTGCCAAGCTTATGTGTTAATTTATGTAACAATTTGAAAAGAGGAAGAGTTGGTCTGTCCAAAAGTTATAATATAATATATATATATATATATAATATATATATATATAATATAATATTCAATGGTACCTTCTAATCTGCCAAGAACGTCACACAGCCATAGATACTGCCCTTCCTTTTACCTTTAGTTTCAAAAGCCCACTATGTGAATATTATAGTGCAGAGAGTCTGGGGAAATAAGTTACATTTTGATAAAAGAACATTTTTTGAATACCACTGCAAGGATATATCTTTGGTTTAAAAATGAGCTGTGGCTTAACCCTTATTCTATAAAATTGCTGTAGTATGTAGATTTATATTATTAATGAAAGGTCAAACACATTTCAAGTTAAAATATGCACCATATACTGTACAAGCTCCAAAAGGTGATTTGTAGATAGAAATTCAGAGACTGAATATGCAACAATTTGGGTTTTACATATTAAATAAACATCAAGATCTTAGAGAAGAGATTTGTAACCATCAGTCTGTAGGAAAAGACAGCTTTGTTCCTCTGAGATGTCAGCCAAAAGGGTGTGTTCATTTCTCACAGGGTTCTAAGATGAGCAAAATTAGGAGAGAAGTGTTTCTCAGTATGCATCAATTCATGTGTGAATAAAGTTGAAAGGAAAGTGGTTGTGCTGCACAGGAGGACATGCTGTTTCATCTTGCCTTTCCTTACATGTGGTGAAAGCTCTGCTTAATCAGAATATTATCAAAAATATGTTGCTGTTGGCCTTGCTATTAACAAAGAAATCTGCAGCAAGCTATTTTAAAATAATGAGTTTTAAAAGCAACCTTCTTGCTAAACAAACAAGTAGAAAAAAAAAAAAAAAAATTCAGGTGCAAACTGCTTTGGAAATTCTCGTTTTTAACCGCTTAACGCCCGCCGCACACCTATGTACGTCCACAGAATGGCACGTACAGGCAGATGGGCGTACATGTATGTCCATGCCTTCTAGCGGGTCGGGGGTCTGATCGGGACCCCCTCCGCTGCGTGCGGCGGGCAGCTGACCTGCGGGAGCAATCCGTCTTGAGGGGGCGGCTGTTCGTTTTTGTCCGCCCCCTCGTGATCGCTCCCAGCCAATCCCGCGAGCCTCCGCCGTGTCACTTCCTCTGCCTGTGTAATGTAAACACTGGCAGAGGAAGTGATGCAGCTCTCCTCTCAGCGGTATTTTCAATCCGCCGAGAGGAGAGAACACTCACAGTAAGTCGCACCTAACACTACACTGAAACCAGTACACATAGGCACATTTAACCCCTTCCGATTTAACCCCTTTCAGTTTCAGCTGACAGATTCGATCGTGTGTACAGGCTAGCAGACAGGTTTCCAGCAGACAAAAGTTTTAAAGCATGCTTTAAAACTTGTCTGCTGGAAACCCGTCTGTCCGACATGTCCGCTGGTTAGTACGCCTAACCAGCGGACATAAATCCCTCGCATGCGCCAAATGGATTTGACGCATGCGTGGAAGTATTTTACTTCCTGGTTCGGTGACGTGGCAGCGTCAACGTCACCGCCACGTCACCGCGCTGTCCTTCCGCGGGGATTTTGGTTTGATCATGTGTACACGCATCAGACCAAAATCTCCAGGAGACATATCCAATGAAATCGGTCTGTCTCCTCGTGTGTACGTGGCATTACCGTGACAGGCAGTTAGTGTTAGGTCCAGGGTAGCCCCGTACCCCCCCTAATAAAGTTTTAACCCATTGATCACCGCCCTAGTTAACCCTTCCACCCCCTATTACCAGTGTCACTAAGCGATCATTTTTCTGATCGCTGTGTTAGTGTCGCTGTTGCCGCTAGGTAGCTAATTTATTTTTCATTGCGATTTTTTTTACTAAAGACATGTGGCTGAATACATTTTGGCCTAAATGTTTGACTAAAATTTAGTTTATTCGATTTTTCTTATAACAAAAAGTAAAAAAAATATAGTTTTTCTTTTCAAAAATGTGGCTCTATTTTTGTTTATAGCGCAAAAAATAGAAATGACAAAGGCAATCAAATACCATCAAAAGAAAGCTCTATTTGTAGGAAGAAAAGGACGCACATTTTGTTTGGGAGCCACGTCGCACGACTGCACAATTGTCTGTTAAAGCGACGCAGTGCCGAATTGTAAAAACGCCTCTGGGCATTTAGCAGCATATTGGTCCGGGGCTTAAGTGGTTAAAAACGTCATTTAAAATGATCGTGTGTGGGCTTCACATCGTTTTTCATCTTCTGAAAAACGACCAAAAAAAATTCGAGCATGCTGCATTTTTTAACGTCGTTTTTAAAAATGTAATTTTTCGGGTTGTAAAAAAAAAATCATGTATGTGGGCTAAAACGACATTAAAAACAATGTTTTAAACCCACGCATGCTCAGAAGCAAGTTAGGAGATGGGAGCTTGAATGGAACTTCCCCTTTAGAGTGCCGTCGTATGTGTTGTACGTCACCACGCTTTGCTCATCATTTTTTTTTTAAACCAATGGTGTGTGGGCAACGCCATTTTTAATGATGAAGTTGGAAAAACTTCGGGCCAGATTCTCTAAGAAAATCGCCGGCGTAGCGTAAGCCATTTACACTACGCCGCCGCATCGTACTAGAGCAAGTGCCGTATTCTCCATGCACTTGCTCCGTAGTTTGCGGAGGCGTAGAGTAGATGGGGCGGCTTGTATTTAAATTAAGCGCGCCCCCACGTCGAACGAACTGCGCATGCGCCGGCCGGGGAAAAAGCCCAGTGCGCATGCTCCAGCTCACGTCGGAAAGCGCCATTGAAACCGACGTCAAAACGGCGTGATCGTCACTACACAATGCCCTATTCGCGAACGAGTTAGTAAAATGACGTAAGCGACGGAAAAAGCCGACGCTGACCCGACGCCATACTTAACATGGCATCCGACGGCACCTGACGGCATCCGATGGGACTTCGTAAGGTTACTCCTCATAGAAGCAGGGGTAACCTTACGAGTTCGTAAACGACGTACGCGACGACGGGGCGGCGTAAAAGCGATCGGGAATCGGCGTAGTAGCCTCATTTGCATAGGCAAATGAGAAAACAACGCAAAGGCCACCTAGTGGTCAGAGTTGTCATTACAACTACGATCCGCAAGTGTAATGGTATTACACTTGTCGGATGTTCAAGCGTATCTATGCCAAAGTGATGCTAAGCATCACTCGCATAGATACGAGCCAAAAAAAACGGCGATAAGACAGGGTATCTGAGATACTCCATCATAGCGCCGCTGAGAATCTGGCCCTTCGTTTTTTCTATGTGCTAAAAAACAATGTTTTTTTTTTTCATGCCGAAAAACAATCGTGTATACGCGGCATTAGTCATGTGAAAGGTAAAGTCAAAATCTTATCTCCCGTAGTAACAGATTTTATAATCAGCCGGTTATAATGTAGATTAGCTCCCCCTCATGTCTGAAAGCCATATTACCATCCCCGGGGGGCCCACAAACAGAAGAACAGCATCTAGAGATTTATTTGCTCAACCGTACAGTTTAAAACAGAGTTCACACTTTATTGATACACTAAGGTGTGTTAATTATTATTATTTATTAATGCATTTATTTCATTGAGAATAGACTGCCAATGTACAATGGGAAATGAAAAAAGTGTGCATGACCCCTTTTTTCCAATGCAGCACACCACAATTCATGCTATGTGCATTGTGGTGCACTTTGGTGTGTTGTGCTGTACTATACAAGGCACTGGGGTGTCCAGGGCTTTTTTTCCAGCTGGAACTTGGTGGAACTAAGTTTTATAGCGCAAAAAATAAATAAAAACCCAGATGTGATCAAATACCACCAAAAGAAAGCTCTATTTGTGTGAAAAAAAGGACAAAAATTTGAAATGGGTACAATGTTGTATGACTGAGTAATTGTCATTCAAATTGTGAGAGCACCGAAAGCTGAAAATTGGTCTGGTCAGGAAGGGGGTTTAAGTGCCCAGTGGTCAAGTGGTTAATACAGCAACTAAAGTAAGATATGTAAATGATGGTGGAGATTTTAAGGAAGGGGGGGTTGCTGGAGAGGTCAGAGCTGAAGATGGGTGAAAGTGGGATGTGGATGGGGGATGCAGAGGTAAGTGGCTGTGGAAGAAGTCTGAACTCTGCACTCTCTTTGTAGTGCACTTCTGAACTTTACACCCTGTATTGCACTCCTGGGGCCAGATTCAGATAGAAATGCCTATCTTTAGGCGGGCGTAGCGTATCTCAGATACACTACGCCGATGTAACTCAGAGAGGCAACTACAGTATTCATAAAGCACTTGCACCTAACTTGGCCCCAGCGTAACTTAATTCCTTCGGCGTAAGCCGGTGCAACTGCAAGTGGGTGTGACGTTATGCAAATGAATGGTCTAGTAATTTACGCCCGGCGTATCTTGGACGGAGCATGCTCAGTACGTTCGTTCCCTTGTGAGCATGCTCACAACTATGCCGGCCCAACTTACAGAGATACGCCGGTCCAACTTACGCCCAGCCGATGCAAAAGTACATCCAGTTTTATTCCCCCCCCCAGGGAAGGTACTTTTGCTGTGAGATGGCTGCTCCCGTTCCCCACAGGCAGAGGAGGAAAAAAAAACTTTAACACCCAGGAGATGTCAGCCCTCATAACAGCAATGGAGACTTATGACCAGGGCCGCCATCAGGGGGGTACAGGCAGTACACCTGTAAGGGGCCCGGATGGGAACCCCCCTTTTTTTATTTTATTTTTATAAAAATATATATATTTTTAATATATTTTTATTTATTTTTTTTGATGGACAAGAAGGCCTGGCTTGCAGTCTCTGCTCTAATTCATTTCTAAGGTGTTCTATCGAGTTGAGGTCAGACTCTGTGCAGGTCAGTCAAGTTCCTCCACCCCAAACTTGCTCATCCATGTCTTTATGGACCTTGCTTTGTGCACTGGTGAGCAGTCATGTTGGAACAGGAAGGGGCCGTCCCCAAACTGTTTCTACAAAGTTGGGAGCATGAAATTGTCCAAAATGTCTTGGTATGCTGACGCCTTAAGAGTTCCCTTCAATGGAATTAAGGGGCCAAACCCAACCCCAGAAAAACAACCCCAGACCATAACACCCCCCTTTTATCAAATTATTTGGATCAGTCCACAAAGCAAGGACCATAAAGACATAAATGAGTAAGTTTGGGGTGGAGGAACTGGACTGGCCTGCACAGAGTCCTGACCTCAACCCGATAGAACACCTTTGGAATGAATTAGAGCGCAGACTGCCGGGCCTTCTTGTCCAACATCAGTTCCAGACCTCACAAATACACTTCTGGAAGAATGGTCAAACATTCCCATGGACACACTCCTAAACCTTGTGGACGGCCTTCCCAGAAGAGTTGAAGCTTTTATAGCTGCAAAGGGTGAGCCAACCGAATATTGAACCCTACAGGCTAAAGGATTGCACATACGATCGAATATTCCGATGGACGTGTTTTGTCGTATAATCAAACCGTCTGTACGCTCCATCGGACAAAAGAGCAGAAAAACTACGTAGTTTTGTGAATGTTGGCTGAAAAAGTTCTGCCGTCTGTATGCAGATGGCAGAACATATATATAACAAAAATATATGACAAAAATATATATATAATTATTATTATCATTATTATTATTAAAGGGCCCCCTTTATTTATTTATTTATTTATTTATTAAAAAGGGAGGTTGCCATCTGAGGCCCTGGTGGCCTCCGGACCCCTAAAAAAAGAAAAAGAAAAAAAAGGTTTCTTTTTTTAAGGGGGTTCCCATCCGGGCCCCTGGGGACCCCCGGCCCCCTACAGGTGTACTGCCTGTACCCCCCTGATGGTGGCCCTGGTGGCGGGGGACCCATTAGTAGTGCTAGGACCACGGCTGCCATGTGTTGTCCTGCAAGTGTGGTTGCTCAGCTCGTCTGTAACGGTGCTGCTGAAGCTGCTCTCCAGCTGACTTGAGCAAGTCTGGTGCAAAGTTACCCCTGCTTTATGAGGGGTAACTTTAGGCCGGCCAAACAGCTTAGGCACACCGCGCGTAGCCTGTGCCGAACGGGCCTTTGTTCGGGAATCGGTGTATCTCCCTCATTTGCATATTTGCATAGGAAATCAATGGGTTTGCCAGATGCGTCCGGCATAAATGTGCCCCTAGGATGTGCAGGTGTAGGCAAGTTAGGCCGGTCGGGAATAGCCTATTTTGGTGCGTATCTAGTTCTGTGGGTACGGTGCATAGATATTCCGGCGCAAATTTAGACTTAGGCGGCACATCTCGAGATACTCCGGCATAAGTCCTATCTGAATCTGGCCCCTGGTGTTTATTTGCCTCTTAAGACCCTTCCACTGTTAGTGAAATGTAACCACAATATTAACCCACTATGTGATGAGGTGTGGAGGGTGTGTGTGGGGGTCGTGATTGAATTCCTGCACCTATTTTCTGAGAAAAAAAAAGCCCTGGTGGTGCCATTCACATGCAGTGCACATAGAGCAATTGTGTTTCCAAGAGTTGAGGAAATGTGCCTAGAAGTTTTTTTTTAACCTGGTTGCTTGTTCAGTTTAGAATTTTGTAGTGAGAATATTTAAGTAAGAATTACATTGACTTTCCTGCCACATGTTATTGGTTGTAGTGTATTGCTTTAGCAAAAAAAAACATCCCCATATAGTTAATGTTGCTAATGCTTTCATTTTACATTTTCTGTGATCTGTGCAGTCCTGGAATGAGCATTTGTGAATACAGCTGTGCTAGACGTGGAATGGTTGTAAGTCTGGAAATCCCTGTTTTTGGATTTAAATGAACAGCTTGCAATACTTCACAGCATTGACAAAGTGGATAAAAGCTGGTCGCTCACAGTGTACTCATGGATAATGCATTGGACTGGTAGGTGATTTATGTACAATTGGAAGGAGTAGAAGAAGAATGTCAGGAAAACACTATTACTAATAAATGTGCCTGTTTGGCTAATATGGAGGAGGCAAATTCAGGTGTAGCAGTGGTCATTGTTAGAAAAGTGTAGTATTTAGTTTTAATAAAAACAGAGACAAACTAATTAGCAACTTTAGTTAAATGCAAGGCTAGTATAATGATTTGACAAATAAACTTTTGCCTATAAAAGAAAATATTTTTTTATTAGGAGGGGTTCTTGACTAGCAAACTGCATCAGGTAGTAAAAACAAAATCAGTAATGGTCTTAAAAAAAAGGACTGAACGTTTTTTTCCACCAAACAATATACAAAAGAAGTGGCAGAATTACCACCATAGCCACTATGGGGCTCAGGGCAGAGGAGGGTGAGCTGTCCCTTAGAGTCCTTGCACCACCCATATCGACCATTTCATTACTTGCGTTTGGATGCACCATAGCCACCAGTGCTTGTGCGATCCAAGTTCCCATCCCCCACCCTACCACATTGCGTGAGGCCTGAAAGTTCAAACCCAGAAGTACTGACTACTTGCCACCAAGTGTCACTAGTTATTCTAGAGGTAGTGGGGGGGGGGGAAGGGGGGTTTGTGCACAATACATACTAGTATCACCACTGAATCTGAGGTTTGCAAGCAGTCAGATGACCGCAAAGTTCTGATAATTGTGTGTGTCTGTTCGCCTGGTGGATGCCAGTAGAATGACATTACTGCTTTATGGTTTTAAAGTAGCTGTGTTGTTGGCCCTCCACAGACAGACACAGTTACCAGAACTTTGCACACTTCAAAAAAAGATAAAAATAAAGCTATTTACATTGAGATTTATAAAATTTGTATGTAGCAAGTATAATAGCAGTGGGGAAGTAACATTATTCGGTGGTGCTCAATTTTTCTTTCTGTTTGGGGAGGAGGCTACATTACATTTTTGCTAGGTGGCCTTGTGATTCTAGTTATGGCCCTCATACAAAGCTATAATAACTAAAGCCTCGTACACACGTATGGGTTTCCTGGCGTGAAATCCGAGGGGAAAACCGAGAACCTGCTCTGTAACTTTTTCCCCCTATACATGACCGGGTTTCCCGCCAGGAAAACTGCCATTAGAGCTTTGTTCGGGAATCCCGGCCGTGTGTATGCTCCATCGCAGTGTTTGCCATAGGAAAACTGCCGGGTTAAAAACCTGCCGGGAATCTTTTTATTCCTGGCAGTTTTCCTGTCTGGAAAACTGTGATGGAGCATACACACGGCCGGTTTTCCCCGGCCAAAAGCTCTCATGGCAGTTTTCCCGACGGGAAAACTGGTCGTGTGTACAAGGCTTTAAGGATCATATGAAAATATAGTAAATAGGGAAATTGAAACAACTACCCCAGGGAAATTAGAAGATTTTTGTCCGAATTTAAGCAAGGGCCTTGTTTTGGTTTTCTCTGAACCAAAATTGAGTTGTAAGAAGCTGTGTTTGGTTAACATGGGTCAACCATATTAATAGTGACATTTTCCCAGGTTCTTCCCTACTGACATTTGTGATTTGTTCACCATAACATATGCAGTGAATGGTAAGTGAGTGTCATATTCATTGAATACTGCTGATATACAGGACTGTGCAAAAGTCCTAGACAGGTGTGAAGAAATGCTGAAAATGTAGAATACTTTCAGAAATAGAAGTGTTAATAATACATTTTTATCATTTGGAAGTGAAAAGTACATGAACAGAAAATAAATCCAAATCAAGTCAATATATGGTGTAACCACACATTGCCCTCAAAACAGCACCAATTATTTAATTCATAGGCCGCATACACACGATCCAATTTATCTGCTGAAATCGGTCCGACGGACCATTTCAGCAGACACATTCGATCATGTGTACGGACGGGCAGACAGGTTTTTCCAGCAGACAAATTTTAAAGCATGCTTTAAAATCTGTCTGCTGAAACCCGCCTGTCCGACATGTCCGCTGGTTAGTACGCCTAACCAGCGGACAAAAATCTCCCGCATGCGTCGAATCCATTTTACTTCCTGGAGTGGTGACGTGGCGGCGTCAACGTCAAACGCCACATGACCTCGCTGTCTGTCGGCGGGGATTTTGGTTTGATCCCAGGAGATGTGTCAGATGAAAACGGTCTGTCGGACCGATTCATCGGACATATCTCCTGGTGTGTACGCGGCCTAACAGGTACACTTGAACATAGTTTTTGAAGGAACTCGGCAGGTAGGTTGTTCCAAACATCTTGGACAACTAACCACAGATCTTCTGTGGATGTGGCCTGCCTTAAATCCTTCTGTCTCTTCATGTAAACCCAGACAAACTCAATGATGTTGAGATCAGGGTTCTGTGGGAGCCAGACCATCACTTCCAGGGCTTCTTGTTCTTCTTTAACTAATTGCCGACCGCCCGCCGTCATATTACTGCGGGACGGTGGCACTGCTACGCGGGAGCACATAGCTCTACGTCCTCCCTTTAGCAGCTTGTAGGGCGCGCGCGTGCCCGGCGGGTACGATCGCCGCCGGGCACCCGCGATTGCTCGTTACAGAGCGGGGAACGGGAGGTATGTGTGTAAACACATACCTCTTGTTCCTGTCAGCGGGGGAAACGCTGATCTTCTGTCCGAACAATGTATGAACAGAAGATCACTGATTTCCCCTAGTGAGGCCACCCCCCCCATACAGTTAGAACACACCAGGACCACACTTAACCCCTTCCCTGCCCCCTAGTGTTAACCCCTTCACTGCCAATGGCATTTTTATAGTAATACAATGCATTTTTATAGCATTGATCGCTATAAAAATGTCAATGGTCCCAAAAATTTGTCAAAAGTGTCCAATGTGTCCGCCATAATATTGCAGTACCGAAAAAAAAACGCTGATCGCCGCCATTACTAGTAAAAAAAAATAATAATAAAAATGTCATAAAACGACCCCCTTTTTTGTAAATGCTATAAATTTTGCGCAAACCAATTAATAAACGCTAATTGCGATTTTCTTAACGAAAAATATGTAGAAGAATACGTATCGGCCTAAACTAAGGAAAAAAAATGTTTTTTTATATCTTTTTTGGGATTTTTATTATAGCAAAATGTAAAAAATATTGCATTTTTTTCAAAATAGTCGCTCTATTTTTGTTTATAGCGCAAAAAATAAAAACCGCAGAGATGATCAAATACCACCAAAATAAAGCTCTATTTGTGGGAAGAAAATGACGCCAATTTTGTTTGGGAGCCACGTCGCACGAACCGCGCAATTGTCATTAAAGCGACGCAGTGCCGAATCACAGAAAGTGCTCTGGTCTTTGGACAGCAATATGGTCCGGGGCTAAAGTGGTTAAGATTAAGATCATTCTTAATGGCATTGGCTGCATGTCTGGGGTAGCTACCCTGCTGCATTATGTATAAACAGAACAAAGTAGCTGGGAAATGTCATTTAAGGACCTGCAATTTAAATTGTACTTTTTACTTTGTAAATGTTTTTTTGTGTTTTTTTTATTTATGTCCTACAGGTATACCACTTCACAGGCAGGGTTAGGTCATCTCGATTTTATATATATTTATTTATTTTATATTTATTTTGCTTTGGCTCCCATGACAGTTCCTAGCATCCCATGAAATTTGTTTGATTTTCAGGGGTCCTATGTGCTTAAAAAAAACTCAGAAGTCAGCAGGGAAATGTCATTAACCACTTGCCGCCCGCCCGCCAATGACAAGTGGTTTCTTGATCCTGACTGGACATCATATGTCCTCAGGATATTCAGCCGCTGCGCACCCCCAGGGGCGCACATCGCGGCGATCGTTGTTGCAGGGTGTCAGTCTGACACCCCGCAACACCGATCTAGGTAAAGTGTCTCTCACGCTGGACCACCAGGGATTCCACTAGATCACCAGGGATTTAAAACAAAGGTATCCCACCCTAGACCACCAGGGATGACACATAATGGATGCCAATCAGTGCCACAATGGATGCCAATCAGTGCCCACAATGGGCATCACTGATTGTCAGGCATTGTTTGGCACTGATTGGCATCCATTAGTACAACACATTAGTTAGTGCCCATCTATGCCCATCCATGCCGCCTATCAGTGCCCATCCATGCTGCCTAGCAGTGCCCATCCATGCCGCCTATCAGTGCCCATCCATGCCGCCTATCAGTGCCCATCCGTGTCGCCTATCAGTGCCCATCCATGTCGCCTATCCCTGCCCATCCGTGCCTCCTATCCCTGCCCATCTGTGCCGCATAACCCTGCCCATCTGTGCTGCCCATTTGTGCCCATCCGTGCCGCCCATCAATGCCGCATATTGGTGCCCATCAATGCCACCACATCAGTGCCACCACATCGGTGCCCATCAGTGCCAGTCAGTGCAGTACCATCAGTGCCCATTAGTGAAGGAGAAAACGTACTTATTTACAATGTTTCTTTCTATTTAATATCACTTTTGTTGTGGTACATCCTTAATAAAAGAGCTGCACCCTGCCAAATGGTATTTTTTATTTTATTTTTTGCATTGGTACATGCCCCCTCCCCCCTAGCAGTACCCAGTTACCCATGCAATTTTGCCATTTACTAGACAATCCAATGCCTTTTAGTCTTGGAAATTGAAAGAACTTAATTTCCAATGATTTGATTGGGTTTGTATTAAGGTTCACAGTTTGCTTTTTATTTGTTTTAGTGTTTGCTGAACCCACTTGTAAATTGAGCCCAAGCAAATTCACTCAGCACTATTTCTAATAAACACACTTTTGAATTAGAAAATAGACTTATTGATTATTACTGTTACATGTGTCAGTGACAGTCTCAGTTGCTAATCTTAGATACAAATGAACAACCATCATTGTTGTCATTACCATCAGACTACTCTGCTACTCACTGCCACAAATATGTTAGATCATAAAAGGCAACAATAATAATACCAACATTAATACAACATAGTTATTGACGCGCATATGGACCATTTCTGCTGTTGTTTTTATTGATAGTTTCTACTTGACCCCACCACCACATGTATACCCACTGAAAAATTGAAATAGTAAATTTGTTGTTGAGTATATACAGTATATACATTATATGACATATACAGATCTAAATAAGTAGGACCTTTAATAGGGAAAGCCTTACATGTTTTATTTATTCCAAAAATCACATTTGTACAGGATATAATATCCATGGAATACATTTAGCTTGACTAAATTCTTATGAATGCAACTGTGGAGAGTAATGATCTTTGTGGTTAAACCCATGGCACTTTGATACTCTGGTTTTCTGTTTCAGACAAAAGTCATTGGCAATGGATCAACAGTGTACAACTGTTACAGTATAGCTGCTGTCCTTAATGTACAGAAGGTAATCTGCTTATATGTTACGCGATCATCTGATAAACTAAACAGATGTTCTCATTTATTCTTGGAGTATAAATTAACATTAATGTATTACTAATTAGATAGAATAAAGGCTCATTGTCAGGCTGTAACCATTTATACTTTCTCACAGTTCAGTGTCAAGGTTGTCTAGCTTTGGTTACAAACTGTCATTTGAGCTGTTGCTTATCTGAGACTCATTTCAAATGTGCCTATGATTCAGTTGCAAAGGGACTGGTGTCAAATGAACATTTGCAGATCTACATGCTAATGATTAAAGTAAGAAAAAAAGAATCTCTGGTGTTTTGTACTACTTAAATTGTACTATTAAATAATTGCGAAATATTTTTTCTGACAAAAAAAAATTCAAACGTGTATTTTATTGTCCTTTGCAGGCTTACTTTTTGTAGTATGGTGATTGTGCAGAGTAGTCTAAGGCCGCGTACACACGAGGGGATATGTCCGCTGAAAACGGTCCGATGGACCGTTTCAGCAGACATCTCCGCTCGTGTGTATGGGCTAGCGGACAGATTTGTCCGCCCGACAGATTTCAAAGCAAGCTTTGAAATCTATCCGGTGGGGATCTGTCCGCCCGACATGTCTGCTGGTTAGTACACTTACCAGCAGACATGTCATTCCCCACCGCCGCCGCGCCGCTGCCGAATGGATTCGGCGCATGCGCGGAAGTGTTTTACTTCCTGGTGCGGTGACGTGGCGGTGACGCGGCGGCGTCAACGTCACCGCCGCGTCACCGCCACGTCACCGCGCCGTCCGGCGGCGGGGAATTTGATCCGATGGTGTGTACACGCCATCGGATCAAACTCCCGATCGGACATATCCGATGGAAATGGTCCGCGGACCGTTTTCATCGGATATGTCCGATCGTGTGTATGGGGCCTAAGATGACCAAATTCAACAACTTTATAAATGACACTGGATAAAGCATCATCAGGTGCTCAGTTTAGGCTGATACGTATTCTTCTACCTATTTTTGGTGAAAAAAATCGCAATAAGCGTTTATCGGTTGGTTTGCACAAAATGTATAGCGTTTACAAAATAGGGGATAGTTTTATTGCATTTTTAAAAAAAATATATACTACTAATGGCGGCGATCAGTGTTTTTTTTTTCATGACTGCAACATTATGGCGGACACTTCGGACAATTTTGACACATTTTTGGGACCATTGTCATTTTCACAGCAAAAAATGCATTAAAAAGGCATTGTTTACTGTGAAAATGACAATTGCAGTTTGGGAGTTAACCACTAGGGGGCGCTGAAGGGGTTATGTGTGACCTCATATGTTTTTCTAACTGTAGGGGGGTGTGGCTGTAGGTGTGACGTCATTGATTGTGATTTCCTATATAAGGGAACACAGAATCAATGCGGGCGCCACACTAAAGAACAGGGAAGCTGTGTTTACACACAGCTCTCCTGGTTCTTCAGCTCCGGGGACCGATCGCGGGACTCCAGCGGTGATCGGGTTGGCGAGTCCCGCGGTCACGGAGCTTCGACCCATGGCTGGGCACTAACAGAGGACGTACCTGTACGTGCATGTGACCAGCCGTGCCATTCTGCCGACGTAAATGTGCAGGAGGCAGTCCTTAAGCGGTTAAGTCTCACCTGTAGGGCCACTTTGTACTGCCCACATATTAAAGCCCACAAGGGCACTGAATCAAATACACCACTCCAGTAGTGGAACTAGGTTCTATCTCAAATGAACAGGAATTGCTCATAGAGACAAAGCCCTTCACCCTCCCACCTCTGCAACTGTTAAGAGTGCTGACTTGAAATATTTTGCAATTGTAATAACCTGTAAGATTTTAAAAGAAACATCTATTTTCCTTTGGTGGATCCTCAACATTTGAGTCTATCCTGTCTCTTAGGCCTCGTACACACGAGGGGATATGTCCGCTGAAAACGGTCCGATGGACCGTTTCAGCAGACATCTCCGCTCGTGTGTATGGGCTAGCGGACAGATTTCTCCACCCGACAGATTTCAAAGCATGCTTTGAAATCCATCCGGTGGAATCTGTCCGCCCGACATGTCTGCTGGTTAGTACACTTACCAGCAGACATGTCGTCCCCCACCGCCGCCGCACCGCCGCCGAATGGATTCGGCGCATGCGCGGAAGTGTTTAACTTCCTGGTGCGGTGACGTGGTGGTGACGTGGCGGCGTCAACGTCACCGCCGCGTCACCGCGCCGTCCGGCGGTGGGGAATTTGATCCGATGGTGTGTACACGCCATCGGATCAAACTCCCGATCGGACATATCCGATGGAAATGGTCCGCGGACCGTTTTCATCGGATATGTCCGATCGTGTGTACAAGGCCTTAGAGAGGGAGCACCCCTATACACTTCCTGAGCCTTTTTTGGTTACACAGTACTGAACACCTGCTCATTGCCCAATATATGTTAAATGCTTTTGTATTAGCCTCTTAAGATTCTGATGTTGCACAGAAAATGTTGTGATAAATGGGAGGGAGAATGTAGTGACATACCTATCTTTAGGTCTCTCTATCAGCAAAGGCATCCTATCCAACTCAATTATGGATCTTAACATAGTTTAGAGGGATTCAGGATTGTTCCCTTTTCTACAAACCTACCAAATAAGACAACTGCCTGTGTATCAAACTCATCCACTGCGGTAGAGTTCCGCTGAGTCCCATAAACTGGCTTTTAAGAAACTGATCTTAATCACGGCTCATAATGGCAGCTGTCCGAGGGGATACATGAATCGGCTTGAAAAAGGCTGTTGTAACAAATCTTCCCCACCCTTAATTTAAATCTTTAGGTCCAAAAAATAATCTCCTCCATGCTAGCCTCAAAATTTAGACTTATACCCCTATTGTTATTATTAAGCAAAGCCATAAATTCACAGATTTTGTAGTTACTGCCATCCTATAGGAGGAGGACTTCATATATATATCTTGCCCACATGACCACCTGAGGTCTCTGCTGGGTATTGATGACTTCCTCCTCTCACTTAATCGTGAATAAATTGGTCGGGGCATATTTAGCCCCCATGTCCACTCCCCGGTCTTGACCATAGAACTGGTTTTCAAACCAGAAATAGTAATGTGTTGCTGCAAATTTCAATAACTTCATAAAGAACTCAAGCTGGAGTCCAGAAAGTCCATACTCGTGATCTAAATATAACTTAACTGCCTCTAGACCCAAATTATGAGGGATAATTGTATGTAAAGAGGATACATCTGCTGTAACCAGCCACAACACTTTTTTGGGGGTGAGAGTGTAAAGGAGGCTTGGTTCTATGCAGGTGTAATTTGAATACGGCTAGCTGAGGGTCAGATCGAGGCTTGGTTGTTATGTATGGTATTTTTGGAAGGTGATGTAGTGCATTGCCCCCTGCCCCTGGACGATGTCATCTGTAACAAAATGCGTAGGGAGGAACAATGCAAGACATCTCATTACCCTTGTGTCCCAGAAGGGCGGGTTTGTTTGGTTGTGGCTGGCTGGCACACCAAATTCAAGGCACTATTGTTTTATCAGTCTTGTAAGTGCAATAAGTTTTATCTCAATAAAAGTTTAATGGATTTTACACCATGTGGAGCCTATTGTCTTTTCAGTCTACCACTTATCCATCATATTAAGTGACGCCACAGGCAAAGAGCAGAGGCAGCTCTAGGCTTTGTGAGGCCTTAGGCGACCGCCTTATTTGCCTAATTAGAGAGCCGTCTCTGGTAAAGGGGAACCATGTAACCAGGAGAAAGCCCCAGGCTGGGTTTTAAGCCAAATGTGCTAAGTGATCCCTTGCAATGAGGGATCTACTGGAGATGGTAAGCAGTTAATTCAGCTGTTGGTGGTGGCACTGTTGCACAAAGAGGTGGATGGTGGAGTCTAACAACAATATTTAAGATTCACTCTTTTAATCATTGGTGAACTGATTTATGGACTCTTGGTTTTTCATTTCACTTTTATGTGAATAATTAGTGTGATTCTATTTTTTTATATACTATTGCTGAACTGTAACTATGCTATACAGGAGAACTGCTGCTTTATTTGTTTATTTCTAATTTCCCAATAGCGCAGTTTTTTTACATTTCTTCCCATGTGCGCAGAACGACCTACTTCAGTAGGTAGGCAATCAGAAGAGCCACAGGGATCCCATAGAAGCACTGCATGGATACAGAAGAATACATTGAAAAAAAGGAAAAACACCAAAACAACCAGTGAAAAAAAAAAGTATAATAATAATTAAAAATAAATAAAAAGCAATCATTACAAAAGTACAAAAATTCAAAAACATCAAGAAAAAAAAAAAGACTTACCTTAGCAGAGAATCAGTAGGTCCATGCAGTATCACGGCTGGCCTCAATCACCAAAATGGGGAAGCTGCAGACACAACCATGCCATTCAGAGGGACTAACTCAAGAGATAAAGCGTTAATTCTCCCACGCTACAAGATTCTGTTTTGGCCGCACCTGGAGTATGCTGTCCAGTTCTGGGCACCAGTCCTAAGGAAGGATGTGCTGGAAATGGAGCGAGTACAGAGAGGGGCAACAAAACAAATAAAGGTACTGGAGGATATTAGTTATGAAGAAAGGTTACGAGCACCGAACTTATTCTCTCTGGAGAAGAGACGCTTATAAGAGGGGAAATTATTTCAATCAAACTTTTTTGCAGAAGAGAGTTTAATAAGACATGTGGCCACTCATTAAAATTTGAAGAAAAGTGGTTTAACCTTAAACTCCGTAGAGGGTTCTTTACTGTAAGAGCGGCAAGGATGTGGAATTCCCTTCCACAGGTGGTGGTTTCAGCGCGAGGCATCGGTAGTTTCAAGAAACTATTAGATAAGCACCCGAACGACCACAACATGCCGGGATATACAATGTAATACTGACATATAATCACACACATAGGTTGGACTTAATCGACCTGTGTCTTTTTTCAACCTCACCTACTATGTAACTATATATATATATATAGATATAGATATAGATATAGAGATAGAGATAGAGATAGAGAGAGAGAGAGAGAGAGAGAGAGAGAGAGAGAGATAGAGTAAATGTATCAAACAGGAAGTTTCTGCCATCTTCACCTCACTTTGGTGGAGTAATGGGCTGTAAAGACAGCCTCCATTCAAGTGGTTCTATTACAGGAGGCGAACAAGCACCCTTCAGTAGATCCCCTGTCAAGCATGCATCCTGAAGTCCACCCTGGTCACAAATGGCCGTTGTGACCTTCTGCAAATGAGTGGTGGTGGCATGCAGTGGCTATCTTTGGAGCCATACTGTATGTGCTACAGTGACTAGGAGGGGGACTCTAATCCAGAGGGGCACTAAAATAAACTGTTACCCAAGACCAGGGATCTCCAAACTACGGCCCTCCAGATGCTGTGGAACTACACTTCCCATAAGGCATGTAAAACTCTGACATTCATAGACATGACTAAGCATGATGGGAATTGTAGTTCCTGAACACCTGGAGGGCCATAGTTTGGAGACTCCTGCCCAAGACAGTCCCCCACACCCCACACAAACAAAGCATCTTCCACCCATTACCCCATATATTGTTTGTGAACTACCCCTTAAAATCAATATCAGATTCAAAGGTCGCAAATGTGATTTCACTGTCTAACTGTACTGTTTAAAACAGGGATATAATTTAGAAATGAATAGCAATCAATTTGCACTGCTTGTGGGCTTTGTGTGACCTGTATATTATTTATTTAACTTTCTATATCTGCACCTCCTCATCTTTATCCTCCCAATGTATGTGATCTATTAACAAATCTCTTCATCTCCTCCCTCTGTGCTTGACCTGTATACACTATATTTAGCATTTACCAAGCTCCATGTTTTAGTACCCTCAATACCAGTATGTGTCTTAATTTCCAAACAAAGTGGAAAAAAATAATATCAAGTTTCCAAAAAAGGGGTAATTTTGCAGATGCTCATACTGTCATATCATTTTTATTTTAATAAAAAGTAAAAGAAAATAGAAACAAGCTTTTGTTCGAATGTTTGGGTTCTTTTTACTTTATATAGTAAACAATAATTAAAAAAACAATACCACCAAAGGAAAGCATTATCTGTTTGAAGATGACATAAAAATAATTTGAATATAGTGTTGCATGACGAAGTAATTATCACAACACTAGAAACTGAAAAATGGCCTGGTAGTAAAGGGATGTTACAGGCTGGTACTCAAATGATCTAGGAGGTAGTGCTGCTTTGTCTTAAAACAAAAGCAATTTTTAGCTATTGTGATTTTCAGAACTGAAAAACATAGTATCTCTATTCCGTTTCCTAAGCTACATCAACACCTGTAAGCCAGAAATAAGAATCATGAACTTTCAAGTGATGCAATTGCTAACCTAGATATGAACATCTTTTTCTAGGTTTTCCAGAGTGTGTTTACAAAGAGCAAAGAAACAAAATACATAGGACATACTACTATTTTTAAATCAAAGAAGACATCTTTTTAAAAGAAAAAAAAAAGGCTAAATATAAAAAAAAAAAAAACGTGTTTACTTTTATAACCTGCCCCAGGGTTTTCTCTTTATACATCTTAATGTGTACGATATTTCAGAGAGTATCAAACTTTGCAATTTACATATTGGAAAAGGTCATAATCCTACACAGGAAGTTTGTGGTTGAAACATGTTTTGATGCATATACCTACAATTTCTTCTTTTTTTTCAGTTTTTTTTTTATTTTTCACAGTATGTTGATCTTAAAACTTTACAAATAAAGCCCTTATACGAACTGAAGTACTAAAGTGATATTAAAACCAAATTCAAAATTTTAATATATTGCAGCTTACTAATCCTAATGCCGCGTACACACGATCACTTTATGTGAAGAAAAAAAAAATACTTTTTTAAAAACGTCAATTTCATTGACCGTGTGTAGGGGAAAACGTTGTTTTATGTCTTGTAAAAAACGACAAAAAAAAATTGAAGCATGCTTCAATTTTATGTGTCGTTTTTCAAAACGTCGTTTTTTGTTTCACAAAAAGTCACCGTGTGTAGCAAAAAACGTTGTTTAAAACGACGTTTTTCAACCCGCGCATGCCCAGAAGCTAGTTATGAAGCGAGCTTCAATAGGAAAGAGTGGTGAACGTAACCTCGCTTTTTGTGAAAAAACGATGGTGTGTAGCCAACATCGTCTTTGAAAAGTGAAGTTTCAAAAACGTCGTTTTTTACTTCACAGAAAACGTCGTTTTTTTTCCCATCGCATAAAGTGATGGTGTGTACGCAGCATTAGATGTGGTGGCTGCATTTGTTTTCATTTTTCAGGCTTTTTCCCTTCTGTTTTCATCTGGTGATCTGGCCAATAACACACCTCCTGTATTAGAGTGCCCCACTCTGGATGAAGGAGTACAGGGGCACCTTTAGACAGCAGCATTCTCAATCTGGGGGGAGAGTGTGTTAGAAGAACTAACAGATTTAGATTCACTAACAAATTGAAGCCAAAAGCTAGTTCATACTGCAGTTACAAAAGCAGTTACAGCAACAGTTTTTTTTCCTTAGCTATACATAAAAACTGATCCTTGTAAGCGCCCCTGTAGGTAGTACATGGTTTGTCGCATACCTCTAAACTGCTACATTTGCATTAAAGCTTGTTCTGATTTACTGGCTGGATCACCAGGTAATAATAAAGGAAAAAAAGCTTAAAAATTAAAATGAATGCAGCCACATATCTAAGAATTGGTAAGCTGCAATAGAACAAATATTTACTTTTGGGTTTACTACCACTTTAAACACTTCCCGTCCACCCAACGTCTTATGACATCGCAGACTTTGAGAGGGGATATCTGAATGATGCCTGCAGTTAGACATCATTCAGATATCTTCTTTTACAGCCAGGGATTCCCTTCACCGTATGGGAAACACTTTTTCTTATTTTTATGAACAGCTTAATACTGCCACATAGGTATCATCTGAATTGAAAGTAGCAGAAACAGTGGGCCAGATTCAGGTAGAATCGGCTTACTCTGCGTAAATGGGGCGGGGACCATTTAAATTAGGCGCGTTCCCACGCCGAACGTACTGCGCATGCTTCGTCCCTAAAATTTCCCGACGTGCATTGCGCTAAATGACCTTGCAAGGACGTCATTGGCTTTGCCGTTAACGTAAATGGCGTCCAGCGCCATTCACGGCAAACGACGTGAAATTTCAAATTTCGACGCAGGAACGACGGCCATACTTAACATTGGCTAGATCACCTAGGGGGCATGTTTATCTTTACGACATGTATCTCTACGAAAACAACGTAAATTTACAGCGACGGGCAAAGCGTACGTTCGTGAATGGACGCAACTAGTAATTTGCATATTCTACGCCGACCGCAATGTAATCGCCACCTAGCGGCCGGCCTAGAATTGCAGCCTAAGATCCGACGGTGTAAGTCACTTACACCTGTCAGATCTTAGGGAGATCTATGCGTAACCTGATTCTTTGAATCAGGAGCATAGATACGACCTTCGTATCTCAGAGATACGACGGCGTTTCCAGCGATTCCAGCAACAACATCACCCTATTAATATTTCCTGGCTGCTTCCTTGTCCATTTTAGAGGATTTAATTTCAAGACCCTCCTGTTATGTTTTCTATACGTTACTGCAAATTAAGAAAAAAGCACCCCTATTCATAACGACCTTGGTCTGGAAGCTCAGGGCTAAGATAGAACTACCAAAGTCATTGAGATATACAAGAAAAAATTGAACTATCAGTAATGGAAAGTGTTCCCCTTAATATGGCATGGCATATGTGAGTAATGCCTGATTAGCCCAATTTCAAGTAAAATACACCCCAAAAAACCCTGCTGACATCATTGTCCCATAATGTACCAATCAAATACAAATAAGAAGTATAGTAAATGGATACACATTCAAGCACCATTTACCCAGGATTCAAACTTTTTTCCAATTTAATCCCATTGAAAAATGGGTGAATCTTTGGTGAAAGTATTGTGTATCTTGTGTAAAAATATTTATAAAATAGACCCCACAGTAAATTATTGGTGAATACTAACTGAATAATGAATATTTCCCTTTATCTACATAACAGCAGTAACTAGATTTTTACATTAACCTCACTTGGACCTCAATGTGTAAAATACGCTGTGTCTTTGAACAAAGGCACATAGTTTAGCTATTGTAACTGGATTAACTGTAGCATATATTTTTCCTTGCAAGCCTAGGTAATTTATTGCTGTGTGTTGTATATATCTCACAATTATACTTTGTGGTTACAGTGATTTGCAATGCTTCTCTTTAAACTGCAAACAGTTTAATGCAGTAAACCACTTTAGCAAAGGTGTCATCAACTCCTGTTTATGTTGTACTTCAACTCGTTAGATTAAAGCACTGATGCCTTTACAGGTGAAATGGTATATTGATTTCTCTGCAGTACATTTTCTGATAGGCTGCACAAGCTGTTTTAATGTACAAGCCATATAGGCAATGATCCAAAGATAATGCATTATTAACATTAGTATTGTTGAAACATAGTAGACTTGCCCTGTCTAGACTCCGAAACGTGAGACTAAACAAAGGTAATCCCTCTGTCACCCAAATGTATTGTGAAGGAAACAGCTAATTTTTCAGTCTATGCATGACTGCCATCAGGCAATGAATCAAATTAAGATAAGAAATAAGCCAAGGACTGATGGCACTCTGTGGAAAATGTATCTCTGAATAACAGTGCTGACAGTTTAAAGGCCATTGTTCCAAATAAACCTCAGGTTACAGGATCTTCCTGCCTGATATTCTCACTCAATAACATGATGACTACCAGAATTATGCTTTATTTTACACTCTTATACTCTTTTCCTTTCTTCAGGCAGTGCCAAAAAAAAAAAAATATTTACAGTATATACAGTATACTGTAAGTGGTGCTCACTCCCGAAGGAGCTACCTGTTTGTTTTGGATCCTGTCTGCCCTGCATCTGTGATGACCTACACTTACCTGGACACGAGAACCCGGATTCACCTTAAATGGTTATAATGGACTTTATTTAAAGGCAAAGTCCTAAACAGGAGTGGGCTAGTTACAGTATTTCTCGGCATATAACAAGCACAGGCGTATAACACGCACCTTCAATTTAAAAGGGAAGTTTGGGGATTTTTTTTTAATAAACCACTTTGAAGCAAAATAATGGTCAGTGCCCATCAATGCAGCCTGATTAGTGCCCATCTGCAGCCTCAATGCAGCCTGATCAGTGCCCAAATGCAGCCTCAATGAAGCCTGATCTGTGCCCATCTGCAGCCTGATCTGTTCCCATCTGCAGCCTCAATGCAGCCTAATCTGTGTCCATCTGTAGCCTCAATTCAGCCTGATCTGTGCCCACCTGGAGCCTTCAATTCATCCTGATCTGTGCCCATCTGCAGCCTCAATGCAGCATGATCTGTGCCCATCTGCAGCCTCAATGCAGCCTGATTAGTGCCCAGCTGCAGCCTCAATGCAACCTGATCTGTGCTCATCTGCAGCCTCAATGCAGTCGGATTAGTGTCCATTTGCAGCCTCAATGCAGCCTGATCTGTGCCCATCTGCAGCTTCGATGCAGCCTGATCTGCGCCCATCTGCTGCCTGATCTTCATTCATCTACAGCCCATCTCTCATCAATGCAGCCTGATGCCCAACTGCAGCCTCACCATCTCTCCTGCAGTACAGGCAAATCACCAAGCCGCCATCTCCTGTTTACTCGGCTCTCAGTCGGCAGTCACATACACAGTCCTGCCTCTGCCATTGGCATTGGACCATCTCTTGTGATTGACAGAGCACTGGTCTAATGCCGGTGGCAGAGGCGAGACAGTGTGTGTGATGTCAGAGCCGAGTGAGAGCCGAGTAAACAGGAGATGATGGCTTGGTGAGTTCCTGGCGGGACTTGTCCCCCTCCAAAGTACACTATCAGCGTAAAACACGCTCCCGTGATTTGCCCCCTATTTTCAGGGGGAAAAAGTGCTTGTTATATGCCGATAAATACCGTAGTTAACAGTTTCCACTATCATAGCAAAACGGGAAACTTGTTAAATGCTTGCCGACCAGCCGCTGCATCATACTGTAATGCTGTAAGGTGGCATGATCCCGCAAATCGCAGCAGCTGTACGCCGGATCGGGAATTCGCTTTTGTGGGCATGCGTGCACTCCCATTGGCCAGCGGGGTAACTAATCAGCGATCGTTTTCCAGAATGACAGAACAGGGAAATGTAAACAGGGCAAATCTCCTTTGTGGTAGGTGAGATCAGCAGAAAGATAGATCTGTGTGTTTCCCAAGTCACACAGTTCCCCATGCAGTTAGAAAACACTTGCAGGGAACACATTTAACCCCTGATGTTAATCCCTTCCCTGCCAGTGTCATTAGTACAATAACAGTGCATATTTGTTAGCACTGATTACTGTAATAATGTCACTGGTTCCCAAAAAAGTGTCAAAAATCTCAGTTAGGTGTCCCCTGCAATGTCGTAGTCCCATTAAATATTGCAGATCACCACCATTACTAGTAAAATATAAATAATAATAATAAAAATGCCATGAATCTATTTCCTATTTTGTAGACAAGATAACGTTGGCGCAACTTATTGGGATTTTTTTACCAAAAATATGTAGCAAAACACATATCGCCCTAAACTGACAAATACATTTTTTTTTACAAACGTTTTATAGCAAAAAGGAAAATGTTTTATTTTTTTTAAATTGTAGCTCTTTTTTGTTTATAACGCAAAAATTAAATACCACAAATGTGATGAAATACAACCAAAAGAAAGCTCTATTTGTGGGAAAAAAACATTGATTTTGTTTGGGTACAGTGTCGCACGACCACACAATTGTCAGTCAAAGCGACGTAGTGCCGTATCCCCAAAAAAATGGCCTGGTCAGGAAGTGGGTAAATCCTTTAAAGGCTGAAGTGGTTAAACAATACACATCACAGGTTGGCAGAGATCATTCCCCATGATCACCTGGGAAGGAACCGGTGCAAAAAACATGTACTAGGCGGGCATGAGATGGCAACAATGACATGTAATGCAAATAAACATAGTACAGCAGCACAGTAGTAAAAAAAAATTACATTTGCAATAGAAATACAACCTACTGCAGAGATGCCCAATCCAACCACTTGCCAGTGGTAAATATAGAGAGTCTGCTGGCAGTGGGGCCCTTGTGTTGGAGTGCTCAGTAAACCAAACAAGATGGTGGTCAGGGGCCTCTTACCACTGATGACTCTGATTCTGATCCTGAGAGATTCCGTAGCCAGTAAAATGGTCCTCTCTCTGCAGCTGTAGCAGGTGGTGCAATTGGAAACATGTGGTCACTGTGAGTAACTGAAACGCATTGGAATGGAAGCACAGTCTCTCCTTCCTCAATGCAAACAGTAGTAATAAGCACAGCGACAGCCCAAAGCTTGGTCCCTGCATGCAGTTCAGCATGTGATTCAGGTGCAGCACACCTCTCTTGGCAGAACAGATCTTCTGGTAACAGAATGTGAGCAGTAGTTCACAACAACAGTCCTGCGCCTTCTTGCAGCTTGGAGCCCTGTAACACAGGCTTCCATGCTAACACTCCCTGGTCACACACAGTACATTCCAGCTCCCAGACTCTGTAAAAGCACTCACAGAAAGTCTGCAGTCCTGTTTACCCACTCACAGGATGCTTCCCAGACATTTGGATCACACGTGGATCTCTGCCTTCTCCCTGGTGAAGGGAGGGGATTAAAATAGTCAGCAGTCAATAAGGAGCCAGCCTAGCCCAGTCAGCCAATCAGAAGTCCTCTTTCCCCAGGGTTGCTAGGGGCAGGTCACCTTCAGCTGTAGCAACAGCCAATCAGGACACGGTCCAGCCTCCTCTCTCTCCCTGCAGTTGTCCATCACAGGAGAGAAAAGACAAGTCATTTGTACTATTCATTTTGTCAGAACTGCTAGGCAAAATGTAAAGTGCCTAGTTCAGTGGACTGGGTTCTGGAGCCCACAGGTTTTATAGAGACCTGAGAGGGATGAATCTCTAACCCTGTGTCCACATTTTACTGGAAACCAGCATCCTAATTTTGCAGGTATGCACAGCCCTTTTAGTATAGGAGCTCTTTCTCAGCCCTTTTAGTTAAGGGCTCTTTCCGCTGTAGACCAGCTTCTGCATTAGCAGTGTGTGTCAACTCAAGCCCTGTACACATGGCCCAAAATCTCATCAGGTAAAAACCGTTGTTTTTCCTGACAAGATTCTTGTCAAAAATCTCTTGCCGGCCAAGTGTATACAGACACTCCATTCAAAAGAACCACCATTCTTTGAATGGCACAAATGCGGTTACGTCATCAACTACGATGAGCATGTGCTTGTCACATTTGATGCCGTCGCCGCCATCTTGCTACACCTTACCTATGCCTAGGAAGCTACCGCGCATGCGTCAAAGTTATTTCAAGCATGCGCGGGTTTCCACGGCGACAGGTAAGTATACACACGCTCGGGTTTCTCGGCAGAAAAACACTGCCGAGTAACACGACGAGAAAATAGAGAGCAGGTTCTCTATTTTTCTCGTCGAGATTTTGGGCATTTTTCTTGATGAGAAACCTGAAAGCCTCGTACACACGCACGATTTAACAAAAACCATGCGTGTGTATGAGGCTTAACACTGGGAAAGTGTCTTCTGGCTTAAACAAGAGTTGATCTGACCAGGCCATCACTTTAGAGAGGTATTTAAAGCCTTTGTATTCTAATGCCTCGTACACACGATCATTTTTTGTGATGAAAAAAAATCGACGTTTTCAAAAACGTCATTTAAAATCACCGTGTGTGGGCAAAACGTTGTTTTATGTCTTCAAAAAAACGACCAAAAAAAAATTCGAACATGCTTGAATTTTTTGTGTCGTTTTTCAAAACTTTGTTTTTTGTGTCATAAAAAGTGATGGTGTGTGTGCAAAACGATGTTGAAAACAACGTTTTTAAAACCGCGCATGCTCAGAAGCAAGTTATGAGACGGAGCTTCAATGGAACAAAGTGCCGTCGAACGTGGTGTACGTCACCACGCTTTGCTAGAGCATTTTGGAAAAACGATGGTGTGTATGCAACGTCGTTTTGGAAAATTAAGTTTGAAAAACGTTGTTTTGTTTCATCACTTGAAAACGTCGTTTTTTTTCATCCCAAAAAATGATTGTGTGTACGCGGCATTAGGCAAGAGCCTGTGCTGCCAACGTTGGACAGTTTGTCACAAACAGAAACATGCAAAGGGATGACAGAAAAAATAATGGACTTTCAAATCTGCTCTTTTTTATACATGTGTTTTTTTTTGCTAAATTAGATAATGTGGCGGGCAGAGACAGGCTCAGGGACTACGCTGTACTGTGATTGTTATTATTTAGGTACTTATATAGCGTTGTGAATTTATGCAGCGCTTTACATATACATTGTACATTCACATCTGTCCCTACCCTCAAGGAGCTTACAAATCTAAGGTCCCCAACTCACATTAATATACTAGGGCCAAATTATAACAGAAGCCAATTAACTTACCAGTATGTCTTTGGAGTGCTGGAGTGTAGGTGGAAACCGGAGTACCCGAAGGAAACCCACGCAGGCAAAGGAAGAACATGCAAACTCCAGGCAGGTAGTGTCGTTGTTGGGATTTAAACTAGCAACCCTTTTTACTGCTAGGCAAGAGTGCTACCCACTACACCACTGTGAAAACCCCTGCACGGGTATGAGTTTTTTTAACTTGTAATAAATGTGGGCAAAAAGCCTTAAAATGTATTTTCAGTGGCTGGACTGCACTGACGTTCATAAAAGGTGCCACACTTGAACTTAGTACTCACTATATATACACTATGGGCCAGATTCAGGTAGGACTTACACCGATGTATCTCGATATGCGCCTCGTAACTCAAAATGTGCGCCGTCGTATCTATGCGCCGTACCCACAGAAATAGATACACCTGAAAATAGGCTTCTGCCGACCGACGTAACTTTCCTATGCCGGCGTATCGTAGGCGCATATTTACGCTGGATGCATCTGGCGCGCCCATTGATTTCCTATTCAAATATGCAAATGAGGGAGATACGCCGATTCGCAAATTTGCGCCTGACGCTGGCTACGCACGCCGCGCGTAAGTTGAACGTCCGGCGCAAAGCTACTCCTCTTAAAAGCAGGTGTATCGCATCTTCAGATTCAGCCCTGATGCCATCCTGGAAATAGCCACAGCCCTGCACGATGACATCACCAGCAATGATGACATCACCAGTGCAGCCACTGGTCAAGGTACTGGTAACACTCCATTTCCTTGCCAGTGGATCTTTTCAGCGTACAAATGGAGTTGTGGCTGGGATGTCACAATCCACCATGAGCAGATGTGTGCACCAGGTTGTCTCCGCAATCCTCAGACGCATGTCCCACCACATCATCAAACCCACCAATGAGCATCTGAGGCAGAAGGCAATGCAGGATTTCTACAGCATTGCAGGATTCCCAAGCACCATCGGGGCCATTGATTGCACACATGTGGCACTACAACCCCCCCGTGCCACAGAGCACATATACCGCAATCGTAAGCAGTGGCATTCCATCAACTTACAGGTGATAGCCGATGCCAAATACCTCATATGGCACGTCCGTGCCAAACACTCCGGATCCAGCCATGACAGCTACATATACCGTCAAAGCTACACAAACGGTCACTGGCGCTAGGAGGGATATAGGCCGGTCAATGAAGCAAAAACAAACCCTTTGGTGATTTCTGTAGAGGGTATCATATAAACAGTTCAGTGCAGCGGGACGGTACCGAAGTACCCAACACAAGTAATATACACAAAACACAAAACAATCCGCGCTCTTAAATGTAAAATAATATAAAATATATAAGTAAAATATATATAAAAATATATAAGCCCATGTTGTTGGGATAAAAGAAAATAAATCATTTATATAGAGAAAAAAGATTGCAGATCCGCTTCTAAAAAACCACAGTCCATATAAGATAATATGGCTGTAGAGTAGTAACAATGTGCACAAACAGTTCCACCAGCAGACACCAGCAATTCATGGGGTTAAACCTCAACGGTTCCATGCACAGGCCATCATGGAGGACCAAACACGCTGACAGTACCTTGATGGTAGATGGTATAAAGTGGTACACAGAGAGCCGCCGTCAGATCTTAGGGTGAGGACCTGACATCAAACAGTCCACAATGCTGGAGTGTCACCACAAAGAGAAAGGGACGGTGCCATCCGACGGGACCATCCGACGGGTCTTACAGCCGGAAATGCGGCGCAGTAGGCTCTGCGGGGACACACGCTCTTCCCGTCCGATCGCATAGACGTCACACGTCTGAGACGCCACTTCACGTTCAGACCAGTGGAGCTGAAGTATCCTGGACGCCCTCTGGTGGAAAATCCAAAAATGGCATGTGACTAGTATAGGATGGTGGAAGCTGATGCTTTCTGAATTGCTCCCCTGGTGTCTGCTGGTGGAACTGTTTGTGCACATTGCTTACTACTCTACAGCCCTGTATATTATCCTATATGGACTGTTTTCTCCCTTGTTTTTAGAAGCGGATCTGCAATAAATGGATTCTTTTTTCTCTATATTTATATGATTATTTTCTTTTATCCCAACAACATTGGGCTTATATATTTTATATATATTTTACAAACATTTAAGAGCGCGGACTTGTTTTGTGTATATACCGTCAAAGCAACATCCCAACAGAATTCGAACAGAACGTGTATGGGGACAGCTGGCAGGTTGGTGAGTGACATGGGAGTCAGGCATGACTGTCTGACCCCATGATGCAGACATCACAAGGGGCACATGCATGGCTAACATCCTCCTGTCTTTTCCCTTCCAGGTGACTCGGCATATGCACTTGGGCCCCATCTCATGACTCCATTCCGGGATCCTCAAACCAGAGGAGAGAGAAGATACAATGATGCACACATACGTACCCGTGCAGTGGTGGAGCAAACATTTGGCCTCCTGAAGTTGTGTTTCCGATGCCTGGATACGTCTGGGGGGGCCCTGTTGTATTCCCCAAACTTTGTGTGCCAGATCGTCTGTGCATGTTGTGTGCTGCACAACTACGCCATGAGAAAGGGCCTGGAGATTGACATATGTGATGACCTGACCCCCCAACCACACAGTCCCCCCCCTGTCTGAGGCTACCCCATCTGCTGAGGGAAGAGCAGTCAGGAGGGTCCTTGTAGAAGGCATCTTTGCACGTTAAACACACACAATTATCATGGCACACGGACAATGCACGCATGCACACCACTGTGGTCCCTAGATCACACACACCACATCCACATCACATTGGATTAGCCCAAGTCCACCATGCAGGACTTGGGAGCAGCAACGCCACGCCAAGGCCCTAATGGTGTCGCTGTCCATTCATACCACATTCACACGGTCGTGAGGATAACTTCACCCCGACGACCCAGGGTGACACCCCTTACTGGCAGAAGTGCCACCCCCACATTCACACACCAGTCACACAGTAGCCTGCACTCCTCACCGTGTGCAGATACTACAAAATCAAAAAACTCATAACCTGAGTATCAAAAAAAAAGGAAAAAACTCATAATTTGAGTAGACAAAAAACTTGTGAGCACAAAATAAAAAACAAAAATTAAACTCATCTGCCCTGTCGTGGGCTACGCCTGGTGCCAAGGCTCCGGCTCCTTAACTGCCTGGGGGGAGCCTCAGGTGGGGGGGTGGGGCATCAGGAGGTGGAGGAGCATCCCCTGGACTCTCCCTGGCTGGCTGCCTGCCCTCCAATGCCAGGGCAATGTGGGGGAGGACCGCATTTGTGCCTGCCAGCAGCAGCCTGGTCTGCCTCCCCTCCGCCATGATGGCCACTGCCAGGCTCTTCACTTCAGCCACGAGGCCTGCTGTGGTGGCCTGCAGCTCCCCCAGGCTGGTGACAACAGCAGCACAATTACAGCTCACGTCTTGGAGGCTGTCATGAATCTGGGACGTGGATGCCAGGCTGTCAGCAACACGCCTCATCTCAACAGCAAAAGCACCCATATGGCGGGTCTGGCGGGGCTGATCCCTGGCAAGGGTTTCCTGTATGGCCCCAGGAACACCCCTAGTTTTGCGTGTTGCCTTCCTGGGGGAAGGAGAAGCTTCGGCCCGTGTATACGGGGAGGCCCTTGAGGGGCTTTCCCTGATGAGGGAGCAAGGTGAGGGGCTACCCCTGATGGGGAAGAAGGGTGAGGGGCTTACCCTGATGGGGAGGAGGATTGAGAGGGTACAGGGATGTTGGGATCCTCCAAGAGGTACACGACTCCCTCGAGGTCCCCATACTCCTCCACCACTTCCTCGAGATGAGAGGAGTGGGCACTCTCCTGTGGGGATGGCGTGGGTCACCCAGCAGCCGACGACGGCCCAGCTCCCTCCAGCACATCTGTGGATGACACAAAGCATTCACATGTTGGTGGACCCACACACTTGTCACATGTTCCCTTCCACCCCCTCACATGCTACACACTGAATAGGAGATAAAACACACTTACCTGTCCTCAAGGCGTGGTCACCGGAGTCATAGCCCCAATGCCCTCCACCTGCTCCCAATGCAGGCATTGGGCGATGGCCTCCTCCTCATCAGTCAAACGCTCAAATGTGGCTGGTCCTCCTCCTGTGCCCCTGGTGTGCCTCCTTATATGCGCCAGCTTTTCACGGACCTTACATGTCATGTCGTTTATTTTTTTGCCAATATCTTCGGCTTTCTGGTCTCATGCCCGACCGTATTCACCTGAAGGGGGGGAGCAGGATGTACTTTGCTCCGGACGGGCGCATGTCTGGGAGTATTTATGCACTCGGCGTAAGCCGGTGGGCCGGCATATCCCAGGAAGTTGTGCCGGCGTAGTTGTGAGCATGCGTACAAGGACGCAAATCGTACATCCATGTCACTGCGCATGCGTCGTTTTAGATACGCCGGGCGTAAAGCATTGCACCACGCTCGGACGATCATTTTGCATAAGGTCACACCCACTTCCACTTGCGCTGCCTTACGCCAACGAAATTACGTTACGCTGGTGCATCGTTGGGAGCATTTCCATTGTGAATAGTGTGCTCGCCGCTCTGCGCCTCGTCGGCGTAGCGTATATTCGCTACGCCCGCCTAAATATGCGCCAATCTACCTGAATATGGCCCTATATTGTCAAAAGTTTTGGGGCACCTGCCTTTACACGCACATGAACTTTAGTGGCATCTCAGTCTTCGTCCGTAGGGTTCAATATTGAGTTGGCCCAAAATTTTGCAGCCATAACATCTATAAGGTTGAGGTGCATTCTAGTCAAGTTCCTCCACCACAGACTCGCTCATCCATTGCCTTTATGGACCTTGCTTCGTGAACTAGTGTGCAGTCATGTTGGAACAGGAAGGGGTCATCCCCAAACCCCTGAAAAAAACAACCCCACACCATAATCCCCCCTTCATCAAATTATTTGGACCAGTGCACAAAAATAGATCCATAAAGACATGGATAAGCGAGTTTGGAGTGGAGGAACTTGACTGGCCTGCACAGAGTCCTGACCTCAACCCGATAGAACACCTTTGGGGTGAATTAGAATGGAGACTGCAAGCCAGGCCTTCTTGTCCAACATCACAGTTCCTGATCTCACAAATGTGCTTCTGGAAAAATGGTCAAACATTCCCATAGACACACTCCTAAACCTTGTGGACAGTCTTCCCAGAAGAGTTGAAGCTGTTATAGCTGCAAAGGGTGGGCCAAAAGGCAGGCATCCCATCACTTTTGACATTATAGTGTATAGCTCAGTGGTAGGTGCTTATTTCAGTGAGTTCACGGCAGTCGGCTATAAGGTTTAGGGGCGTGGCAGCACATTTATATTAAAAGGAACATACACACATTGATTACCCACACAGGGGTTCTTCTCCAGTAAATAAACACACATGAAAAATAAATTCCGAGCTAACTGGCTCTTATGTCGCGTACACACGATAATTTTTTTGGCATGAAAAAAACGATGGCCCGGATTCACAAAGCACTTGTGCCGACGTATCTCCAGATACGCCGCATAAGTACAAATATGCGCCGTCGTATCTGTGCGCCGGACCCACAAACTAAGATACGCCTAAAAACAGACTTCATCCCACCGACGTAACTTGCCTACACCGGAGTAGAGTGGGCGCATATTTACGCTGGATGCATGTGGCGCTCCCATTGATTTTCTATTCAAATATGCAAATGAGGGAGATCCGCATTATATACGCGGTTTGCGTAAGTTTTACGTCCGGCGTAAAGTTATTCCCCATAGATGAGGCGCAACCCATGCAAAGGTATGGACCAGGGAACACAAGCCTACGTATTGTACGCTGGACGTCTTTGAATATGGGCCGACGTGGGTCTGGCTGGGCTTAGGTTACGTTAACGGCGTACACAGTGATCCGGCGTATCTTAGGCAGTTGTTCCGACGTGGTTGTGCGCATGCGCACGGGGATGCCTCCATGTTTTGACGCATGCGCAGTTCGTTTTAAGTACTTGTCTGGCGCCTGGCCCATCATTTGCATGGGGTCACGCTTCATTAGCATGGATCATGCCCACTTCCAGCCCACTTACACCTACTTCCACTTACACCGGCTTACGCCTACGAAATATACGCTACGCTGGTGCAACGTTGGGAGCATTTGCTTTGTGAATTCAATGCTTGCCTCTCTGCGCTGTATCAGTGTAGCGTAAAAGAGATACGCTACGGCGTCATAAATGTGCGCCGATGTATGTGAATCCGGGCCAATGTTTTTAACCACTTCCATACCAGGCACTTACGCACCTTCCCGCCCAAGCCAATTTTCAGCTTTCAGCACTGTCGCAATTTGAATGACAATTGCGCGGTCATGCTACACTGCACCCAAACAAAATTGGCGTCCTTTTTTCCCCACAAATAGAGCTTTCTTTTGGTGGTATTTGATCACCTCTGCGTTTTTTTTTTTTTTGCGCAACAACTAAAAATAGAGCGAAGATTTGGAAAAAAAAATATGTTTTTCTTTTTTTCTGTTAATTTTTTTGTAAATGAGTATGTTTTCTCTTTCAATTACGGGCACTGATATGGTGGCACTGATGGGCACCGATGAGGTGGCACTGATGGGCACCGATGAGGTAGTTCTGATGGGCACCGATTAGGTAGCACTGATGGGCACTGATAGGCGGCGCTGGTATGGGGCACTGATGGGCACTCATAGGCGGCACTGATGGGCACTCATGGGCGGCACTGATGGGCACTCATGGGCGGCACTGATGGGCACTCATGGGCGGCACAGGTGGGCACTCATGGGCGGCACAGGTGGGCACTCATGGGCGGCACAGGTGGGCACTCATGGGCGGCACAGGTGGGCACTGATAGGTGGGCACTGGGCATGGATTGGCACTGACAGACACTGGGGTGGCACTGATGATCACTGAGGGGTGGCACTGATGGATCACCTGTTGCCAATCAGTGCCCATGTGTGGGCACTGATTGGCATTTTTTTTTACTGCCCTTTTTTTTTGTCCTTTTTTTTTTTTTGTAAGTACCCTGGTGGTCTAGTGTGGGCACTCCCTGGTGGTCCGTGTGGATCCGAGGGGGGGGGCTGCGCTGATAAACAATCAGCGCGAACCCCCCGTCAGGAGAGCCGCTGATCGGCTCTCCTGTACTCGCGTCTGTCAGACGCGAGTGAGGAAGAGCCGTCGGCGGCTCTTCCTGTTTACATCGTGATCAGCCGTGATTGGACACGGCTGATCACGTGGTAACGAGGCTCCGCCGGAGACTCGTTACCGAGATCGGAGGTGCAGGGTGTCAGACTGACACCCCACATCACCGATCGCCGCGCTGCGCGCCCCTACGGGCGCGCGCGGCATTGAAATCGTGCTAAGCCGTTTGAGAACGGCTAGTCACGATTTCATAACCACTTCCCGGCCGTAAATCGGCTATTGGCCGGGCGGGAAGTGGTTAAAAAATGTCATTTAAATGATCGTGTGTGGGCTTCACATAATTTTTCGGGTTCTGAAAAACGACAATATTTTTTTTTGTTTTTCAGGTTGTAAAAAATGATCAGTAAGTAGGGTGTGCTGCGCTGCTAAAATTAATACATCAATATTAAATGTGATAACAAAATGTGCATTGAGTACAAAAAAATATATATATAGAAAACCAACACCAAGTGCTTCGATGTGTACCAAAATCACATAAAAAAGCAAACAGTGTTGACAAAGTTCATAAAGTGTTGGTAGTCAGCTCCAGGGAAAATTCAAAATTCAGTGAGTTCAGAGAAATATCCCAAGTAGGAGATTGAGATTCTGCAGGACAGAAGAGAGGCCTCCACCTCCACCTCTTAATGCAAATCTGCTTACCAGATAGATAATAATCGCGAGCATTAACAGCAGGCGCCTTACTTAAGAGTATCAACGTGGAATCCTGTGTGGATCTCCAAACTTAGTCTCAATGCGGCTGGGTCCCAAAAATCAATCACTCCCAAAGTATAGCCAAGAAAAGAAAAGGGATGCCAACATAGAGTAGTAACGTTTTAAAAAGTTTAATAAAAGAAATTTGATTGCACTTACAAGTAACGAATCCTTTGGAAGCATATAAATAGTAAGCCGGCCGGCTCTCACAATCCGCACGTCCTTCCGGATGGTCGTGAGGATAAAAACAATGGTGTCGTCAGCACGCCGTTCCTCCCTGACGACACCATTGTTTTTATCCTCACGACCATCCGGAAGGACGTGCGGATTGTGAGAGCCGGCCGGCTTACTATTTATATGCTTCCAAAGGATTCGTTACTTGTAAGTGCAATCGAATTTCTTTTATTAAACTTTTTAAAACGTTACTACTCTATGTTGGCATCCCTTTTCTTTTCTTGGCTATACTTTGGGAGTGATTGATTTTTGGGACCCAGCCGCATTGAGACTAAGTTTGGAGATCCACACAGGATTCCACGTTGATACTCGTTAAGGCAATCCAGCCTGCTGTGCTGTTAATGCTCGCGATTATTATCTATCTGGTAAGCAGATTTGCATTAAGAGGTGGAGGTGGAGGCTTCTCTTCTGTCCTGCAGAATCTCAATCTCCTACTTGGGATATTTCTCTGAACTCACTGAATTTTGAATTTTCCCTGGAGCTGACTACCAACACTTTATGAACTTTGTCAACACTGTTTGCTTTTTTATGTGATTTTGGTACACATCGGAGCACTTGGTGTTGGTTTTCTATATATATATTTTTTTGTACTCAATGCACATTTTGTTATCACATTTAATATTGATGTATTAATTTTAGCAGCGCAGCACACCCTACTTACTGTTTACATTTTGTTTATCTGACATTTGTGCTGCAGCAGCATTCACGTTTACTCCTATTTAAGATTGCTTGGTCTTGCCACCAATCCAATTTTTGTTTCATATTAGACCTGCGCAGTATTTTCCACTGTTTTTCACTTATTTGTAAAAAATGATCGCGTGTGGGCTAAAACAACGTTAAAAACCCACGCATGCTCAGAAGAAAGTTATGAGACGGGAGCACTCGTTCTGGTAAAACTACCGTTCGTAATGGAGTAAGCACATTTATCACGCTGTAACAGACAGAAAAGCGTGAATCGTCTTTTACTAACACGAAATCAGCTAAAGCAGCCCCAAGGGTGACGTCATCCACATGGAACTTCCCCTTTATAGTGCCGTCGTACATGTTGTACGTCACTGCGCTTTGCTAGAGCATTTTTTTTTAAATCGTGTGTGGGAAAAGTCGTTTTAATGATGAAGTTGGAAAAAAATATGTTTTTCCGAGATGCTGAAAACTGTTTTTTTTTTTCATGCCGAAAAATTATTGTGTGTACGCGGCATTAGGCTCACTCTGCTTCAACTTGCAATTCCTTGATACACAGACCTACTCCTGGCCAATATTCTCCAGTCCCCCCTGGGTTTGATCACTCTCCAAGGACTTCAGAAGTTTCTCCAGCCCCCTTGGACTTGGAAGCCACCTCTGCTTTCCCAGCCTCTCAGATCCTCTTGTGGTCTCTCAGGTTCATGTAGTCATTCTGACCAACCCTGTTAATCAGACAAGAAGCCACCCTCACCTGGGATGCAGTCTCAGACAGAAACAACCAGGTCCGTTGACAAGGCTCTAAATCCAAATAGCAGCAATGGCACTAATTCTAACTTCCACCCTCTCCTGCTTTTAGGAGCTCATCATTATAAGGGCTGTGTGAACCTGGGCAGACATCTTGCTGGCTGCCCACAATACCCAGACACAGGGTTGAAGATTTCGTCCCACCCAAGACTCTTAAATATCCAGCTGCCAGAGCAGTTTTCTCCCCTTAAAATAATTGCTCTGTAGCCCTGCAGTCAGCAGACATCTGTGTTTATTTCCTGGCCATTTTCATACTGACAGAGCCATGTCGCCATGTATAGTCTTGGTCACCATGTCCCAGCTCAGTTTCAGGGTCTTTGCAATCTTCTAATGGTCTAGGCCAGGGGTGTCAAACTCGAATTCATCGGGGGCCGCATCAGCAGTTTGGTTGCCCTCAAAGGGCCGGTTGTATCTGCACTTCAGGGTTCAGGAGTGCGCTGCGTAGGGAGTGCAGGGTTCAGGAGTGCGCTGCGTAGGGAGCGCAGGGTTCAGGAGTGCGCTGCGTAGGGAGCGCAGGGTTCAGGAGTGTGCTGCCTCCTCCTCTCTGGTGTCACTGGTGTCCCCCCTCTCGGGTGTCACTGGTGTCCCCCATCCTCTCTGTTGTCACTGGTGTCCCCCCTCCTCTCCTCTCTGGTGTCACTGGGGTCCCCCCTCCTCTCCTCTCTGGTGTCACTGGGGTCCCCCTCCTCTCCTCTCTGGTGTCACTGGGGTCCTCCTCCTCTCCCCTCTGGTGTCACCCTCCTCTCCTCTCTGGTGTCACCCTCCTCTCCTCTCTGGTGTCACCCTCCTCTCCTCTTTGATTTCATCCTCCTCTCCTCTCTGGTGTCATTGGGGTCCCCTTCCTCTCCTCAGTGACACCAGAGAGGAGAGTGACCCCAGTCACACCAGAGAGGAGAGGGACCCCAGTGACACCAGAGAGGAGAGGGACCCCAGTGACACCAGAGAGGAGAGGGACCCCAGTGACACCAGAGAGGAGGGGGACCCCAGTGACACCAGAGAAGGGGGACCCCAGTGACACCAGAGAGGAGAGAAGGGGGACCCCAGTCACACTGGTCCCCCTCCTCTCCTCTCTGGTGTCATAGGTGTCCCCCTCCTCCGCTCAATACAGACAGCCATGCTCCCTGAGTGATGGTGTCTCTTCTACCCGCAGGTGCAGATCTCAGATACTTTCTCCTCATGTCTGCGGTTGTGGTCCCGGGTCTGTAATCAGCGAGCTGAGGCGGTGCAGAGTGTCACGTTGTGCACTGGTTACTAGGCAAGCCGACTGTCTCTACTGGGGTGGAGCAAGATGGCCGCGGGGAAACGTCACTTCCTGAGGAGACAGCCGCAGTCGGGTGTACCAAGATGGCCATCGCTCTGGAGCTAGGCCGAAGCCGGGAACTTTCCTATGGCCGAGGCTGCGGAGCGGATCGCGTGGTGTGCGGATCACTGATCGGTGACAATCCATTGCCCCCGCTGCGCGGGCCACATGGCAAGGCCTGGCAGGCCGGATTTGGCCCGCGGGCCTTGTGTTTGCCACCCCTGGTCTAGGCCATCTTTATGTAGAGCAACAATTTTTTTTTTCAGATTCTCAGTGTATTATTTGCTATGAGGTGCCTTGTTGAACTTCCAGTGACCGGTATGAGAGAGTGACACACCTGCTCCTCATTTATACCTGAGGTCTTGTAACACTAAAGGGTCACATGACACTGGGGAGGGAAAATTACTAAAATCGGCTCAATTTGGACATTTTAACTTAGGGGTGTACTCACTTGTATTGAGACATTAATGGCTGTGTTTTGAGTAAGCTGTACACTTACTACTTTACATTGTAGCAAAGTGTAATTTCTTCAGTGTTGTCACATGAAAAGATATAATAAAATATTTACAAAAATGTGAGGGGTGTACTCACTTTTGTGAGATACTGTGTGTGTGTGTATATATATATGTGTGTGTACAGTATACACTCAGATACACACACACACACACACACACACTGAAAACAATATATAGCAAGGAATGCATACAAAAAAGGAGCACAATGACTTTTAATAACATTTCAGTACTGCTTCGTTCTTCACCCCTGGGGTTTAACATGCAGTCATAATTCTTCAACAGATTGAAAAATTCACAATTTAGTATACATGAGAAAACGTATGCTTTGAGGAATCTGCCCTTGATCACCTTTCCTTCTGAAAAAATGCCTGGCTGTAACCTCAGGCTTCAACACATGGGACTGTATGCAGAATGTTACCTAAATAAATAATGACTCAAGAAGCATGGAGCGGGTTAAACTTGGCCGCAGGCCTTTATTACTGGTATTATTTATTTTATTTATTCATCAATATTTATTAATCAAATAACTATTGTGATATAACGAATCAACACATAACTCATTAACTTAAACCACCAACTGTCCTCAACCTAGCCACCACGACTCAGGTTGGATATTAAACTTTTTCTTAACCAACCCCAATTGTTTATTCACAAAACCAAAAGGTGGTACCACGTAATACTTAGGCCGCGACAAGGGAGGGGGGGAGGCAGTTCAAAAGGCAAGGGTTACCTGAAAATCTGGTCACCACAGCTTGCTGTCCATGCCTTAAATAACCTTCCCACCTTCCAGAATGTTCGCATGTACCTTGTGACCTAGAACCTGTCCCTTATTGGTCCCTAGCTTACCTCACATAAAGCCCTTACCTTACAGGTGTGAGGGGGGAATAAGCCCGCCCCCCCTGGGGCCTGTATCACTCCCACTAATCCACAGGTATGTGGGATGAATAAGAGGGGGCATGAAAACTTCCCTCTGCAAGCATTCCCATGGGCTCGGGGAGCTTAAAACAGCTCCCTTCACTTTCATGGGACTGTATGCAGAATGTTACCTAAACAAATAATGACTCAAGAAGCATGGAGCGGGTTAAACTTGGCCGCCGGCCTTTATTACTGTTATTATTATTAGTTTTTATTTATCAATATTTATTAATCAAATAACCATTGTGATATAACGAATCAACACATCACTCATTAACTTAAACCACCAACATTCCTCAACCTAGCCACCACGACTCAGGTTGGATATTAACTCTTTCTTAACCAACCCCACTAGCCGGACTTGTTTCTAATTGTAACGGTCACCACCGCTTACGACCTTCCATCTATCCACGACAAGCTTATCTGACACACTCCGACAATATTGCATACACGATCCATATCCATTCCCATAAACAAGACGAGACTCAAGCTCTGCACTTGCTTCAAAGATATGACAATTTATTGGTATTTTCTCAGCTTCTTATACAGTCTCAAGCATAATGCAGTTAGTCACATGACAATGTAGTCTCCACCCCCCTTCACGCCATGGGGGGCTTCAATCACACTCTAAAAGGCATTCAGGTAAGCTAACCATGTAGACTTGTCGGCACCGTATCTTCAATAGTGTTCAATTAACCTTGAATAGTAAAACAGACATCTAGTTGAATAAGTTATCTAGACAGCTTTATCACACAATGGCAGAGTCTTGTGAGAGTGGGTGCAATCAACACCTTCAACGGAATGTCTTTACAGTGAATAGCCAACACCATAAGATATTTCAATAGTATATTATACAAAGGTATGACTCACTCTGGTCTTGTAGACCTGAATTAACACCTTTCAAAAGCATGTGTGCCCAGATTGAATAGCTAACAGCTTTTGATATTTGAAGACATCCTGCAAACATGAATTATTATTAATGTCCCTTATTAATGTCTTCTGTAATATATGAATTATGGTTATTTGTCACCCTATGGCCCTAGTGGACATAAGGTGACCCTAGACATAGGAATATCTCAGTCTGTCACTGGCCATTCCGTTACATCTCTCCCCTTTCGGTGGGAGACGGACACAGGTGGTAACCCCAAACGGGTTGACTCCGAAGTCCGTCAGTAGTTCCAGTCCTCCAATGCTGGTATCCATACTGTACCCCAAATAAATGGCTCCAAACTGAGCATTACTCACCCCGCCAACTTCTGCCTCTCTCAGAGAACACGCCTGCCGCTGGGGAGAAGGCAGGGTGGCTGGGCTCAGTCCATCATGCTGTTGGGGGTCTGGGCCAACTGCCCCCCCCTTCCTGGGGTATACCAGTGGAGACTGAAGTCCCATCCACTGGTGCTTGGTGAAAACCCCCCGGTGCTTGCAAAGCAAAGCCGACATCCTCCTGTCCCAGTCCTGTACCATTTTCTGGGGTTGTGCCAGTGGAGACTGAAGTCCCATCCACTACCCCAGGAACCCCCTCTTCTGTTAGTGAGGAGCAGAGGCCTATGACACTCTGCTCTGTTGCCAGCTCTTCCGCTGGGTTGCTGTGAGTGGAGACCACAGTCCCATCCACTACCACAGGGTCCCCCTCTTCTGTTAATGAGAAGCAGAGGCCTATGACACTCTGCTCTGTTGCCAGCTCTTCTGCTGGGTTGCTGTGAGTGGAGACCACAGTCCCATCCACCACCACAGGGTCCCCCTCTTCCGTTAGTGGAGAGCAGAGGTCCGTGACCCTCTGTTCTGTTGCCCGCTCTTCCGCTGGGTTGCTGTGAGTTGAGAGACCACAGTCCCATCCACTACCACAGGGTCCCCCTCTTCTGCTAGTTGGGAGCAGAGGCTTGGCGCACCCTGCTGCTAAACCGAGTCTGCTGTCAGGTGACCTTCAGCTCCCATTCTGAATGGCCAGGTAAAAGCTTTGTACCAGTGGCCTCCCAGATATTCAATTTTTCCTCTCTGTGCTCCATTTGTTGGAGAGAGAGGCCAAACTCCCGATCATCCCCGAAGCTCTGGATCTGGACACTCCCAATAACAGGCCATCATAGTCGCCTCTTGGGGGTCTCTTGGCCAGGGAACTCTTGGGCTACACCATGGAGGGCTCCGTAGCTTTCATCCAGCTGCCGATCTTGCCCATCAGCCTGCTCAGGAGTTCACAGTTGTCATATGAACTTTCCTCATAGTCCCAGGCAATGGAAGCCCCACCCTTGGTTTTGCTGCTAAACCGAGTCTAGCAGCTGTCCTCCAGAGTAGCACCGCGACCTCCGAGCTCCCAACACCTTCTCTGATATGGTCCAGAAATCTCGAAATGCTCCGCATCTCTGTGACCAGTGGAATTCCTCTTCCATGGAGACTGGTATCTTCAATTTTTCTCTCTCTGTGCTCCATTATGTGACCTCCAAGCTGCAGCACTCCCGATCATCCCCGAAGTCTGGATCAACTGGATTCAGAGCCGCAATAACAATAATCCCAGGCCATCATGTAGTCTTATAACAGGATCCTTTCTGTGGGGCTGTCATCTGCTGGCCATTACGGGCACTTTTCTTGGGCTATCCATTTACCAGTTCTGCGGTCCCTTTTCTTAGCCCCGGCTCTCCTAAGTGAGGGAAGAGAGCTTTCATCCAGTTCTGCACCGTCTCATTGTCATGTGCCCGGATCAGCCTGTCCTTCTGATAATCTCCCACTGCTGTGCCACTCCAAATGCTTCGGTCACCACCGCTGTTTCCATCCAACACGACAAGCTTATGACACACTCTGTACTTGTCATACACGATGCGGCCAGTATCCATTGCATAAACAAGATGGAGGCTCTGCAGGACCTTTTCAAAGATATGACTTGGTATTTTGCTCAGCTCCCGAGCTAATGCAGTTCCTTCACAGAGTTGGCACCGAATGACAATCCGACCATCCCAACAGGACCTATTCACTCACTGGAGGATAACTTTAATTGGTCCTAGACTATGACGGCTGTATCCGCAATATCAATTCTTGAATAATACACAGACTTCTAGTTGGAATAAGTTCTCTAGACAGCTATCACATGGCAGAGTCTGGGTGCAATCTGCACCTCTCCTCAATGGAATCTATTTAGTTGGTGCTGCTGTGACTTCAGCTGCTGCAGCACTTCTTAAGATATTTTCTCTGCAGCAAGGTGGCATTCAGAGCCGCAATAACTCGGTCCCTGATCTCCGGTGGAGGGTTAGGACCATAATGTGCCAGTCTTAGGTTAACAGCCCTAGTGGATCAAAACTTTCTTCCTCGGGTGTCCTGTCCATTACGGCGGGCCATTTTAGCTCTATCCATTTCGACCAGTTCTGCGATAATGTCCCTTTTCTTACGGTTGCTGGCCGGTCTGCCCCGGCTCTCCAGTAAGTCTACATGAGGGAAGAGAGCTTAACCCCCCATCCGTTGGCACTTTGCTATTGCTCATCCGTCTCCTAATTGTCTAATGGAGTCAGCCAGCAGCCTTGGTAGCTGTCCTTCTGATGATGGAATCATCCCACTGCTGTGCCACAAATCATAATCTGAAAAATAGACTGGGGTCACCACCGCTTACGACCTATATAATTTCCATCCAAACGAATCACGAACACGGAAAGCTTATGGACTGGACATTACATTTAACTCTGTCAAACAGATCTTGCCATACACGATCCATGCCAACAAATCCATTACCCTTGGGGTCATAAATTCAAGACGGAGACTCTGCAAGCTCTGCACTTTCGGCTTCAAAGATGAAGGATACGATCCAATTTATTGGATAGGCTTGACCTTCAAATTCAGTGAGCGAATTACAACTTATAACAGTGACTGCAAGCATCTACCGATGCAGTTTAATGCACAGGACAATGCAAGTCTCTGCCACGCCGCCCTATCCGAAAGGAGTCAACTCACCCTCAGGAGGATAGCATTCCGAAAAACTGAACTTAAATTGGTCAACGGAAGCCTATCGTGACATGACGGCACCCGTATCAAATCTGGAATCTATGGCGTTAGCCAAGTCCCCTTGCCCAAACCTTGGAATGAAAATAGAAAAACACGAGACATCTAGTTGACATAAGTTCTCTAGACAGCTTTATCACACAATTGGACTCAGAGTCTTGTGAGAGTGGGTGCTCATATCCAACACCTTCAATGGAATGTCTTTACAGTAGCGGAATAGCACAACACCTTAAGATATCGCTTCATCATATGAACCCGAGCCCATATTTATACAAAGGATAGTGACTAACCGCCATTCTGGCTGACTGACCTGGTCCACCTCTTTTGTCACCCTCATGAACTCCTGATTACAGAAAAGAAAGAGGAGTGGGGGGAGATTATCTCAGTTTCCTGAAATATGAAACCCCCGTATTTTGGGACCAATAATGTCCCGTCTCATGTAATTATATTGAATTATGATAAAATCTTTGTCGGAAAAAGCACCCTATGGCCCTAGTGGAACATAATGGTGACAGCCTAGAGTCTCCATGCTAGGAATATCTCAGTCATGTCAGCGGGCCATGGATCCGTTACACTAATTATCCTCACCACGAAGTCTACAAGATCCCATAAGTGGCCCACAATTACATCCGTCCGTCTCGCGGCCAACAGAGATTCCACCATGAATCTCTCATCTGCAACCAGAAGTCAATTTTATTAGCTTTGGAATATGTCGAGCCCAATGTCTGAGAGATGGACTCAAGCATTCTAATACCTGAACGAATTTGGACCGACAACAGTTTATAGACCCACCTTTATTTCCAAGTGCTGAAAACTATGACGTTCCTGAAGGATAACCCCCCATACTAACGCTGGCAAAATGGGGAACTTTGCTATTGCTCCTATTTATCACTCTTCCTAACCCTTTTCTCGCCAATGGAGTTCAGCCCAAGATGCGCAGCCTTGGAGCTATTTCCACAAGGCTGAAAAAAACAAACGTACCGCCTGAGAAAAGAAAGGTTAAATCCTGGACTCAAATCAATATTCTGATCTGAAAAATCAGATCTGGGGTCTTACTACGCCCTATATTTTTAATTTTGACCCACCAAAGGTCCTCTCTGATCTCGAGATCTGATATGAGAGGTGGGACATAAAACCCGGAATGGCCAGCATGGACTGGAACATTACATTTAACTCGTCAAAAGGCCAGCAATTTTGCCATACTCATGACCCTTCTCTTTCCTGATTATGATGCCAACAAATTGTCCCTATTGGGTACCATTTCACTTGGCAGGTCAAAATTCAAGCTTCGATGTCGGTGATGCCCAAAAAAAACTAAACGCTTTGACGGCGAAGCTTCTCATGAGCTTTCGGCCCAGAATATTGAAGGAGTGCCCTACAGACTTCCAATATGGAATAAGGCTTGCAACAGCTGAAGGAAAAGTCAATCATCTAAACAGTGTAGGAGGGAGCTGAATGCTTCTACAACTTATCAGGGAAGCATCTGACTGCCATCTACCGATGCGTTTAATTGCTAACCGACATCCAACCTTGACCAGGGAGTACAAAACCTTCATAGCAATGCCGTCTGTCGCCGCTCCTATTTCCGAAAGGAGTGCGACGAGAGAGCATTTTTTGCAATCTCACCCATGTTCAGTGCGGATACAAGCATCTTCCGAAAGGAACGGTGTTGAACTGATAAATGGTCAACGGAATTTTTTTGCCATTATCGGGGTGAATAAAAAATGCACACTCACTGTACCTTCAAACCTCTGGAATCTGGAAAGGCATGCTGGGAGTCGTTAAAGCCAAGTCCCCTATTGCCCAACTGATCTGTTTTTGACCTTGGTTTAATTGAAACATGCGGCAGAAAAAACGAGAATTTTCCCAAAACATATGTTTCAACATTAAAATTGGGACTCAGATAATGTTAAATTACTATTAGGGAACCAAGAGCAACGAGCTCCGATATGCCCTAAACGCCCCGAAAAACAGTTAGCGGAACAATCCCACAGCACAAACAAGATAATCGCTTCATAGCGAGAAATCAACATATGCTTGCAACCCGACCGCCGAGCATTAATTTAGCAAGGATAAGTGGAGTAACTGCGCCTATCCTCTGTTGTCCCTGGTCCGAGAACCTTCTTTTGTAACCCTTTGAAAAGAATGCCTGATGATACAGAAAAGTAAGAGGACAGCATGGGGGGAGATTATTCAGTTTCCACAAAAAAGGAAACCCCCGCCAAAAATTTTATTTACCTGGGACCATGATAGCCCAAAAGCGACAATGTGTTGGCCAGTAATCTTAGCACAATCTCAGAAAGGAGTTACTGGTAAATCCATTACTTTTCGGAAAAAGCAAAAGGTTGTGTAAATCCACCCTCCCCTACTGGGAACCCAAATGGGCCCATACTGTAGCCAGACAAGTCTCCATTGCTGAGGTAAGTTAGGAGCCATGCAGCATAGTGGAAGACGCAGGAGGCAATGGTTAATAATTTCACAATCATTCTGGGCTGACGAACGAAGCCATCTAGATCAGATGCCCATAGGAGTCTGTGCCGGACACATGAATTCCCATCTCGTCCGCAGCTGGGAACAGAGATTTGAATCTCTTCATGGTCCTGTTCTGCAACCGTGTCCAGCCAGAGCAGTCTTCCGCAATATCATTTGCAGCTTACCTGCCTGGAATATAACGGAGCTTTTATCCAAACATTTAAACTCAAGGCATTTAAATACCACCCGGTAACGAATTAGGGAAATTTCCGGAGGTGATTTTGGACGATTTATCGCAAAGAGCCACCCCTTTATTGTCCAGTCCGCTGAAAACTATTCTTTTGTTCCTGAAATACTCCCCCCATATTTCTGCCAACGCGACATGGCAAAGGGATAGCAGGGGAAGTCTAAGCTCCAAAATCACAATGTTCTTCGTGTGGGAGAGGCTCCGACTTTTTTCGCCAGCATGGATGCCACAAGGGCGCCTCCTCCTCCATGCTGCACCAATAGGAGTTTTCCACAAGGCTGAAAACACATGTCCACCGAAGCCGCGCCCGGCGTCTAGGTGGGGACATAGAAAGGGGAATGGCAAGGTAATCGGAGGCGGACCATGGTCAGTTAGGCAGCCGAATGTTCTGATTGAAAAATCGCTCTGCCGTTAAATTTTTCCTGGATAAGAAATTTTGACCACACTGCAACAGGTCCATCTCTGCCCCATCTCCAGAAGAGATTCTGATATGAGAGGCTGGGAGATTTAATGGTGCCTTCAACACCGAAATGGCCAAATAGAGGCAGTCTCGAAAAAAGGTCCAACCGTTACCTGAAGAACTCTGGATCACCAAAACAGCTTTGAACCTGCCTTTTAAAATGACCTTCCCACCTTTGTTCCCATGTATTATGACCTGAACCAGATTGTCCCTATTGGTCCCTAGTAAAGCCCTTACCTTACAGCTGGCAGCCTCACTTCCATTGCTACGATCCACATGGGTGGGATGAAGAAGAAAAACTATCTGCAAGCGTCCCATGACGGGGATAAAACACGTCTTCTCTATGACCTAAAGTAAATATTAAAGGAAAATCATGCCCAGACTTCCAAGAATTGAAGAATTTAAAATTGAGCAATTCAGCTGAAGACAAAACCCAATTTTGAAAAGTAAATCAGTCTAAATAGATTGTCTTTAGGACAGGACTTGAGCCTGAATGCGTATTAGATTTTCTTCACACAAGAATGTTTGGTATAAAATAAACACAAACTCGAAAATAGCTGCAGAAAGAAAGGGAGCAACATTGGGCTTAGCCATCGTATCGAAGGTAATCAATCATCTAAAAAATATGTGAGTTGTGTGATTAATATGGCATATAAAACAGAAACGTGGCAGACGTGCTCTCTCCTCTCTCTGTGATTCCGCCTCTACTGCTGGTTGTGTCGGCCCCCCTCCTCTAGGGCTTGAACCAGTAGCAGATACTGGCGCACGGTCCCAGCAACGTGTTCATAATAGATGCATTTTTTGGCACCCCCGTTCCTGCTCAGTGCTCATCCGCTGAAGTAAGTCTGCCTATGCTCTCCCTGGGACGAAAGCGGCCGGTGAAACGAGTCTTCTCTGTCCCGAGAGACCTTTCTTTTTTCGGAACTACCCCAAGGGGGAAAACCCTGAAATTTTTAAAAGGGGGTGCAGAAAAGGACCCGAAATTCTACCTTCCTGAATTTCCTTAAAAAGTTTCTCTCTAACCACTTCAGGAAATCTGATGCTGACTTTAATTTTTTTCTCACCACACAACCTCCCCTTACCCCAGGGAGGGCCAGCTACAAAACTGTCTCTCATCAGCCCCTGTTCAATTAGCAATCACCCTGTCAGCCCTCTCCCCTGCCTGTGTAGATTTGACCAGCCACAGGGAGCAGCCCCCCCCTTTCTTTGCACAGCCTGATCTCCAGGGGTTACCCGATAGCGCTCTTACGGAGGAAGGAATTCCTGCTGGAGCATGATTGGCCGCACGGGGTTTTTTAAGCCATTTCTGACCAACTGGAAAGGGTGTTGCCAATTCCTGTGCGAAAATTGACATCATGTACCTGCACGTGCAATATCTTGCGAAACATTTGGAGTCGTTAGGCAATGCAATAAGCATCACCAAAAAGCCTTTTCTAAGAACTGAGCGCCTGATTGAGAAATCTAGTCGACGGGTCATTTAGGATTTTCAAGCACATACATGTCTCTGATGATCGGCAGTAAAACAACTAGATTAAGACCATCAACAAAAATCACTGTCTTTTGAACCCCATGACTGTAAACCATTGGGAGAACTGGTGCCAGATAAAAATTACGTCATCATAAGGTGAACAGAATAGGGCAAGAGACGGTGACCTCAAGACTTCTTATACCAAACCATGTCCAAATGTTGCCAACAATCCCCCTCTTCCATTCATGGAAACCCTTACTCTCACAACTTAATGCTAAGTTCAAATGGAGACCAAGTATTCTTCTGCTATGGCCTCGCAGCTGCTATCCTCCGGATTTCTTCTCTTATCCTCAACAGCAAACACCTGTTGCTTCGGGGATTTTCTCTGCCAACTCCTCAAGAGACCCCATTTGATTGACCATGGAAGATTAGATTGCAGCAACAGGTCCACACACTTCACCCCACACATTTTCTTATTTTCAGACAAGCTCTGAAATAGCCCAAATTTGGGAACAATGTGCATGGACAGATCACCAGGGCAAGTTACCTGGTATTCCATATTTCCACTAAATGCAACAAGGTTGTGGTAAACTCAAATCCACCACACTGACTAGATGTCAGAAGAAGCTCCATCCTCGGCTTACCATACTAAGGTAGAAACAACTCCGCGCAGCAAACGGCCGTTACATTGGATTAACAGGTAAACTCGAGCCATGCTACAGCAACTAATAGCGGAAGCGACACCCGCAGGAAGCAGTGGTTAATAGCAACCTGAGAAAACTGTCGTTACCTGAAGCAAGAACGCAGAAGGGCCGAATCTGCCTGGAAAAGATGTTCTTCAGAGCTAAACCTATCCATGCTACAAGGCGACTACAAGAAAATACCACAAAGGAATTTTCCAAGCCAAGAAAAATTATTTTGTCGGAGTGCTATCAACGGCGCCCTAAATGTCTTCGCCCCCGCTGAACTCTTCAAGATGGTCCTGTTGGCGCTGCCCGCCCCAGACCATGAAGCGGCAGGATGCATTGAAACCGGTGTTTGCAGCTCGGACGACACCAAGAATTTTGCAATGAACTATCGGATTACTTCATGTGGAGATAAAATACGAGGTGAGATGCCACCCGGCGTTGGGGGGGTGAAAGCCCGATTTCTTCAGCAAAACGGCCCCCCGCTGTCCTCCCCTGCAGCCTGTTCTCACACAACACTCCATAGTAATTCTTCTATATCAGGTAAGTTCTGGAACCCAGGCGGCATGAGCACTAAGAGGGATGTCAGGGGACAGTCTATTAGACTTCCTGCACAGCGCCAAATGCTTCTGTGGGAGAGGCTCCGACTCGATAACATGGGCTGGAGAGGCAATGCGCCGAGGGCATTCTGGCTCCTCCTCCATCACGCAGCTGCCAATCAACCAGTCTTTCTTGGAAGGCATAGTGCCTCAGGATTGAAAGAGGGTGTAATCACAATGTCCATCCATGAAGAAACCCTCCGCAGGATCCACTCCACCGGCGTCATAACTAGCCTCAACGTACTCTCAAAGATAATGGAAAAAGTAGTGGTACAACAGCTGCAATAGAAAGGGGAGATACCCACAAGCTACTTGACCCATTGCAATGGCAGCGCTTCCGTCCCGGACACGGGACAGAAACAGGCATTACTGAAAGTATGGGAGGTTCGGAGGCCGCAGACGAGAGGAGAAGGCTAAGTGCCGCTTTCGACATGTGTAGACCTGCTCCATGGAGGCAAGTGAGCGCTGCGTGTCCTGGATAGGAGAAAGCGACAGACACTGCTGCATCCAGGCATCCCCATCCTCAGCCCCAGCTCTCTCCAGAATGTGACGTACTAGGCTTTTAATGGTGCCTTCAGTGACACAGAAGCAACGGAGGAGTTCACAGGAGTTCAAAAGGTAAGGGTTACCTGAAAATCTGGTCACCACAGCTTGCTGTCCCTGCCTTGAATCAACTTTAACATGGACTTCCCACCTTCCAGAATGTTCCCATGTCTGGGCAAGCTCATCACCTTGTGACCTAGCGCCAAAGTCAAAAGCCTTAGGGGTCCCTAGCTTACCTTTAACCTAAAGCCCTTACCTTACACAGGTGTGAGGGGGTCAGTAGTCAGCGGCCTCACCATCTGCTGCGCCTGTATCACTACGCAGACTGATCCCTAAAGAAGATTTAGCGGTGGGTGGGTGAAGAAGAGGGAGCAATTGCAGACTGGATTATGCAAATGCCCTTTACTTCGGCCTATCCCAAGTACCAAATCGCTCGTCTGCAAGCGTTCAGAATACGGCCGCCAGACTGGTGACTGGGAGCTTAAAAACCCTGGGAATCCATCTCACCTCTAAGCTACTGAGAGCACTTAAGCATTGGCTGCAGTCAAAGACAGAATCGCTTAGAAGCTCTCTGTCTTACACATAGATGTGTCACATGGGAATGCCCCCCTGAAGAAATTATTTATGCGAAATAATTAAAAGCGCAACTAATCCCAATCGCGTTTTGAACAGATCCACGAATCAGAACCTGCTCCTAGGATTTCTTTCGAAAGCACAACTTCCTTTTATTTAGTCCAAGGGAGAAAGGAGATTCGCGATCCAAGGTCCCAAACTATGGAACGCTCTTACACAACCAGCATTCGGTTTGGAGGAGAACAAACACCATAGCTAAATTTAGAAAAAAGAAAGTCAAGACTTTTCTCTTTGTGATATCAAAGGAGACAGGAACAACAAGCGCCCAGAGGCGATTCAGTTCGCATGTGCCGCGCTATACAAGTTTTCATTCATTCATTCATTCATATATATATATATACACACACCCACAGTCATGCTCATAAGTTTACATACCCTGGCAGAATTTATGATTTCTTGGCCATTTTTCAGAGAATATGAATAATAACACAAAAACATTTCCTTTCACTCATTGTTAGTGTTTGGCTGAAGCAAGTTATTTTCGATCAACTGTGTTTAATCTTTTAAAATCATAATGGCAACAGAAACTAGCCTAATGACCCTGATCAAAAGTTTACATACCCTGGTGATTTTGGCCTGATAACATGTACACAAGTTGACACAAAGGGGTTTGAATAGCTATTAAAGGTAACTATTCTCACCTGTGATCTGTTTGCCTGTAATTAGTGTGTCTGTATAAACGGTCAATGAGTTTCCTGACTCCTGACATAAACTTGCATCTTTCATCCAGTGCTGCACTGACATTTCTGGATTCTGAGACGGGGGAAAGCAAAAGAATTGTCAAAGGATCTGGGGGGAAAGGTAGTTGAACTGTATAAAACAGGAAAGGGATATAAAAAGATATCCAAAGAATTGAGAATGCCAATCAGCAGTGTTCAAACTCTAATCAAGAGGTGGAAAATGAGGGGTTCTGTTGAAACCAAACCAAACTAAAATTTCAGCCACAACTGCCTGGAAACTTGTTTGGGATGCAAAGAAAAACCCACAAATAACTTCAGGTGAAATATAGGACTCTGAAAACATGTGGTGTGGCTGTTTCAAGATGCACAATAAGGAGGCACTTGAAGAAAGGTGGGCTGCATGGTCGAGTCGCCAGAAGAAAGCCATTACTACGCAAATGCCACACAGTATCTTGCTTACAATACGCCAAACAGCACAGAGACAAGCCTCAAACCCAAAGTCATTTGGAGTGATGAGACCAAAATTTTGCCTTTTGGCCACAATCATAGACACTACATTTGGAGAGGAGTCAACAAGGCCTATGATGAAACGTATACCATTCCTACTGTGAAACACAGAGGTGAATCACTGATGTTTTGGGGATGTGTGAGCTATAAAGGCACAGGAAATTTGGTCAAAATTGCTGGCAAGATGAATGCAGCATGTTATTAAAAAATACTGGAGGAGCATTTTCATTCATCAGCCAGGAAGCTGAGCATGGGATGTACTTGGACATTCCAACGTGACAGTAGCAGTCAATAAGGACCTCCAGCGGGCAATTTATTTTCTTTTTTACAGTGTAATGGTCTGCAAGAGCCCAAAAGATATCCACTCCTGACTATTCTACAGAGTGAATGATCAATCTTTCAAGAGAGGTGTGATTGGAAAATAAAGAAAGTACAGCATAGCATAAAATCCTTAAAAAAAACGGTCTTGTTCATTTAAACCAAAAAGCACTCACATTTCAATGCGTTCAAAGTATATATAGACACAAGGGCCCGGATTCACAAAGTACTTACGCCGACGTATCTCAAGATACGCCGCGTAAACGTAAATATGCGCCGTTGTATCTGTGCGCCGTGCCCACAGAACTAAGATACGCCTAAACACTGACTTCATCCGACCAACGTAACATGCCTACGCCGGCGTACAGTGGGCACATAGTTACGCTGGACGCATTTGGCACTCCCATTGATTTTCAATGCAAATATGCAAATGAGGAAGATACACCGATTCACGAACGCACTCACGCCCGGCGCATGTTTTAAGCGATTTGTGTAAGGGTTACGTCCGATGTAAAGTTATTCCCCATATTGGAGGCGCAACTCATGCAAAGGTATGGACCAGGGAACGAACGCCATCAAATTTTACGTTGTACGTTACGTTCACGTCGTAGGCAGTGATTCGACGTATCTTAGCCAGTTGTTTCGACGTGATTGTGAGCATGCGCACTGGAATGCGTCCAAGGTACGAAGCATGCGCAGTTCATTTTAAGTACTTGTCTGAAGCACAGCACATCATTTGCATGGGGTCACACTTCATTTAAATGTATCACGCTCACTTCCAGCCCACTTTGACTTACGCTGCCTTACGCCTACGACTATACGCTACGCAGGTGCAACGTTGGGAGCATTTGCTTTGTGAATTCCATGCTTCCCTCTCTGTGTTGCGCCGGCGTAGCGTAAAGAAGATACGCCGGCATATATATGCGCCGAGGTATGTGAATCCGGCCCATATAGATTAAAGTGGATGTTTTATGTGGGTTTGGCTACCACTTTTTCATCACATATTGGTGTTGGTCACACATCATATTAATTATTTTGTTTATATTATTACCGAACTGTGATAGAGATTATATCACTATTGCTAGTTTCAATAGAGTTTGACATTGAGGGGGAAAACAGGGGGAATGGGAGAGTTGGGACTTTATATGAGGCATGGGACATGTAGGTCCAATGGGCCAGATTCAGAAAGAATTAGATTCCCGCAGAGTATCAGAGATACTCTACGCCGCAGTACTTTACCTGGCTCTAGGAGGAATTCAGAGAGATTTTGGCCCGTAAGGTACGGCGGCGTAGTGTATTTCTCCCGGCGGAATCAAAATACGCGAATAGGGGGCGTGAGGCATTTAAATTAAGCGCGTCCCCACCGCGATCGAACTGCGCATGCTCCGTTCAGAAATTTCCCGCCGTGCATTGCGCCAAATCACGTCATTACATCATTTTTTTTTGAGTAGCGTCGTTTACGGACATTCCTATTCCCGGACGACTTACGCAAAAAAAATAAAAAATTGAACGTCGACGCGGGAACGACGGCCATACTTAACATGGGCCGCGTAACGTTAGACCAGCTAAAAGCTGGTTTAACTTTACGTAGCGAAAAAATTACGTACGCGATTGACGCTCGTAACTTCGTGGATCTCCGTAAAAAGCTCATTTGCATACCCCGACGCTGAAAACGACGCAAACTCCACCCAGCGGCCGGAAAAAGATCGCAGCGTAGATCCAAAGGCGTACGAAGATGTAAGCCTGTCAGATCGAAGCCCAACGCCGCCGTATCATGGTTTGAGGTTTCAAACTAGTGATACGGCGCGCGAAATTTGAAATTACTCCTGTCTAACACCAGTTAGACAGGCGTAATCGCTCTGTGAATCTGGGCCAATGTCTCCATCCCTGTATGGCAATTAAGCTTAAAGGCAGTTGGGACTTTGAATGCACCTAAAAGGGTGATAATGGACAATGGGTGTCTGACCAGTAAAGTGCACATAAAAGCTGTACTAGCTGAACCTCTATACTCAGCACACAGGACAGTAATACATGGTAATATTTATTTCATCTATATACATATAGTACAGATAGCATAAGAGCATTACAGTACTTGGTAGTAGTATACAAACAGTCAGGCAGTTTAATCCATACATCACATAGTAGCCATATACATATCATGATTGTTACAGCATAATACATTATGAGGTAGTAGAATGATCCCATATAATACATGGTATTAGCATCGGAGTAGCTCGACACGTTTCGTGCGACTATGCACTCATCAGGAGCTGATGCTAGTATGTATCTGAAATTAAAAATAGATTGTTGGTACAGGGTCTAAAATAAACTGGAGGGTTTGGCTGTGGAAAAAATATATATATACACACAGGTAGTATAAATTGGTATGGGGCATACTTAAAAATCATGTCCCAAGACTTACAGGTCGCCTGCGGAGCTCATAGGTAGCGAGATGGGCTGCCCCCACCTAGTTATCATAGTCTATATTCATGTCTTTTATGCACCACACTGGTTTCGCTTTATGCAGACCTGGCATACTAGATAGTACAAGTCTACTTACATTATCATGGTATTTTATTTTTTATAGATGCCTTTACCATCATACTTATCACTTGTCTTACTACCTATGGGGTACCTTACCTCTTGGGGCAGAACCTCTGAGGGTCCTCTGGAACATCCAGTTTGGGGATATACCACCTCAGTTCCTGGTACTGTTGACTTGCCCGGCCATGTTGCAGCCCATCTCGCTACCTATGAGCTCCGCAGGCGACCTGTAAGTCTTGGGACATGCTTTTTAAGTATGCCCCATACCAATTTATACTACCTGTATATATATATATATATATTTTCCCCCGCTACAGCCAAACCCTCCAGTTTATTTTAGACCCTGTACCAACAATCTGTTTTTAATTTCAGATACATACTAGCATCAGCTCCTGATGAGTGCAAAGTCGCACGAAACGCGTCAAGCTACTCCGATGCTAATACCATGTATTATATGGGATCATTCTACTACCTCATAATGTATTATGCTGTAACAATCATGATATGTATATGGCTACTATGTGATGTATGAATTAAACTGCCTGACTGTTTGTATACTACTACCAAGTACTGTAATGCTCTTATGCTATCTGTACTATATGTATATAGATGAAATAAATATTACCATGTATTACTGTCCTGTGTGCTGAGTATAGAAATTCAGCTAGTACAGCTTTTATGTGCACTTTACTGGTCAGACACCCATTGTCCATTATCACCCTTTTAGGTGCATGTTTCATTTAAAGTCCCAACTGCCTTTAAGCCTAGTTTCAATAGAGATTATAGTGTTGTTTTGGGTCACGCTATATATATATATATATATATATATATATTTATATTTATATTTATCTCACAAACACACATTTTTTTAGCATAGATTACCTTGATACACATTTGGCTAAGCGCTGTCTTTCTTCATTTATTTCATTCATGTTGAGACTTCTCAATTAGACAGCAGCTAGACAGGATTAATTAAGTACTATTACCTCAGCACGGTCTAATTTTATTTTTTTATTATAACTAAATTTAAACCTGGCCATAGACATTTAGGGCCAGATTCAGAGAGCCGTAACTCCTGTCTAACTGGTGTTAGACTGGAGTACTTTCAAATTACGCGCGTTTTTTAGCTAGTCTGAAACCTCAAACCATGGAAAGACGGCTGCGGGCTTCAATTCGACTGGATTACGTGTTCGTACGCCTTTAGATCTACGCTGCAATAAAATTGCGGCCACTGGGTGGACTTCCCGTCGTTTTCCGCGTCGGGGTATGCTAATGAGCTTTTGACAGTGATCCCCGAAATTACGATCTTCAATCGCAATCTCTTACGGCATCTTTAGTCATCTTTTTTTTGCGTAACACTATACCAGCTTTTTGCTGGTATAATATTAGACAGCCCATGTTAAGTATGGCCCTCGTTCCCGCGTCGAATTTCAACGTTTGTTTTTATTGTTTACGTAAGTCGTCCGGGAATAGGACGCTACTCAAACAACAAATGACGTAACGACGTGATTTTGCGCAATGCACGGCGGGAAATTTCTGAACGGAGCATGCGCAGTTCGATCGCCGCGGAGACGCGCCTAATTTGAATGCTTCACTCCCCCTAATCGCGTATTTCGATTACGCGGCGAGAAATAGACTACGCCGCCGTATCGTACGGGCAAAAATCTACCAGAATTTGATGTAGAGCCTGGTAAAATACGGCAGCGTAGAGTATTTTAGAGCGCAAATTTACGTGTACCTGAATCTGGCCCTTAGTTTCTTATTAGATCCATGCACAGGCAACGTGGTTGTAGCATTTACAAGTGTGCAAACACACACACACACACACCTAAAACCAGTGTTATCTGGAAAAACATAGCAGTGATATGAAAAAAAAAAAGGTTCAAATCAACTATACAACAAATGGGATATTAGAAATGTATGTAATCTGGCGGTGCATACAACTGCTTTATGTTAGTTGGCATATTAGACAAAATGTGGTACTAAAATTCTTCTATTATTTGGAAGTAAGCTTTTGAACTTTTCACATAATCATCCATGATTTTATGTTTAAATGTAATTAAATGAACCTATTTAGGACAATTAGGTTTAGTGGTCCTTTAAAATGAACCTGATGGAATAAAATTTAGGGCCAAAGGTCACTAGATATCTCACAGTTGCTATCCTGTCAGTTGTCTAATTGTACATGCTAGGATGATTGACTAAAGAAGTAAAAGACTAAGATAGATAAAAAAATCTGTTCTGATTTAGCTTCTTCTTGAAATCTATTGCAAATTGTTTGTATATCAACAGTACTCACTTTTCTAGGCCTTTTTAACTTTTTATTGCTACTACTTTTAAAATAAATAAAAGAAAAGTGAAAAGGCAGCACTTCCATGTTAAAAAAAAAAAAAACTTTAAATCATCTGTGGAAGCCTTGATAGTTATTGGTATTTATGAATGCTGCTGTGCCCTTAACATAAATCCTCCTCACATTAGAGTAGGGTCACCATGGGTCAATAGACAGGAGATTACCTGACCTTGCCTTTGCTACTGTATATAATCACCAGAGTGGTTGGATAGTGCTCCAGGTAACAATAGATACAATAAGAGCTGCTGACAGTTAATAATGGAGTAACAAATGAATCCACAGAACAACCCTCTGCTATACACTGCATGGATGCAGTATATGACTATGAGTTGTTGTGATTATTTTTTAGAACTACCCCAGGCAAATGCAAACAAATATTCATTTACCTAATTTAAATAATGTCTAATTCCATTATTAAAATGTCCCATGTATAATTATCTATTATTCATTTCCTACCTTAAATTTCTGAATTATGTTCTCAATGGGAAATATTATCATAGCGGCTTAAGATGTGAGAAAAGAGAACATGCCTGAGTGTCTTATTCAGTATTTGCCTATCATCTGTTTATAACCAATAGATTAACAGTGTCTTTTTTCAAATACTAGTGAAAGAGATTATAAAAGCCCACTTCTAATTGTGTTTCTTGGTTTGTGCTCTTTTATTCCTAAATAGTTTGTCCATGTGTGTGTTTACCCTTCCTCTGTCAGTATAGGGTACAACCAGTGTGTGTGTGTTTGTGGGGGGGAGGGGAATATGTTTGTAAGACCTACCTCCAAGCAGGCATCCTCTTCCCAAGCCTTCTCAGAAAGGGAGTCGATTGGCCTATCCAATTGTTTTCTTCTTCTAAAGGAAGCTTGTTTCATTGTCTGTATAGTGCACCCCACCCAACCTCCATTGGCACAGATATGCATCTTGATAAAAATGTGCATGGTTGTACGATGATTTTCTCTGATAATGATTGTAGAGTGAACAGACGATGCATGCTTGGCCTGCTGCTATTGGATGGCTGTATTCTTAGATATGGACTTAATGCACCACTTTCTGAATTCTACCCACTATGTAGAGTTGCATTTGCTCCATACACATTCTGTCACCTAATTATACCTAAATCAAACATATGATGTCCAGTGTTCAGTCTGTGTAAAAGCATCAAGGTTAAAAGAGAAGTATGGGTTTTTGGTTTGTTTTTTAGAACCACGCTTACCTAGGTGGATGCAGCATCGCTCCGATGCTGCATCTGTTCTCCGGCATCTCTAACACTGAGAACCGAGCAATCGAACACCACAGATCGCTCAGTTCTCACAGCTCACTGGGCAGAGTGCTGGGCTGTGGAGGGGTGGCTGGCTCAGCCTCTCAGTGGCTCGCTAAGAGGCTGAGCCAGGTGTTGGTCCAGGGATCTGGGTGTACTCTATGGTTGTAATGATGCCCAAGCCTGGACCGACTCTGTGACATCAGCAGAGAGCACACTTCAACCCACTCTCTGCTGAAAACAGATCACAGGAGTGCAAAACAAACTTCACTCCTGTGATCCACAGGAGAAGTACATCCAAACCAGCTTTGGCTGTACTTCTCCTTTAAGCAAGTATTGAAGTAAAAAAAAAAAATATTTTAATTCACAAATGCATAACAAGCAGCATTTGATAATCATGCATTTGTTTTTTATCCCAATTGATTTCACAATAGGTTACTGCACAGATTTGTTCGATTTTTAGCCCATTTGCAAGTGTTATTATGTTTGAGATGTCTTGCAAGCAGTGTAAGCGCCTGACTTTCTATCAGCTTCAAGCAATCCACTATACAGCAAAGTTCAGTCTGGAAGAGGGAGAAGCAAATCAAGAAGACCATTAGTTGTCCTGCAGTGCTTATGTGCTAACAATGATCATGCTGATGTGAGATGAGAGCAGAGTGATAGAGATAAAAGCTCATTGATCTGCTGCATCTCCTTTCACTGTTGAGTCACGGGTTGCTAAGTGACATGACCTGTAAAGATTTCTCAACGTCATCAAAGAATAATTAAGGTCTCTAATGTTGCCAGGCATGACGTTACTGCACGTTAGAACTATATTTTTGAGGGGCGTGGTGTAGCGCGAGAGCCGGTTGGATGTCTGAGCCCAGAGCTCCGGAGGAACAGGGACACCAGCGGCACTAAATGACCCATCCCCGAGTATCTTTGCCCGCTCGCATAGTGGACTGAGCATAGTCGACCTGCTGTCATGTCCGGGAAGCGGCAGATTGATCGGAAACCCCAGCGATTGAAGGACTTTTTTGTGCCCGTCGGCGGGAGTGCTAGCCAAGATGGCGCTGAGGCCTATCCATCCTCGCAAGTGTCATCAAAGCCCAGACTGGTCACGAATTAAGTTCGACCGTGAGTCTGGCGGCAAGCCAGGCCTCAGACTCAGGGTAAGATACGAGGGACTTACCAGAGTCAATAGAATTTTACCCCACACAAAACCAGCCAGTGATTGACACAGTACTTAAGAACATACTAATTTCCTTAAGGAGCACCTTACAATCTGACATGGTGGCATGCATGCACCGTCTTAATGGAGAAATCCAGGGTGTGGGGAGCAGGGTGAACCATATTGAGACAAAAATGGATGAGTATGCCACAACTATAAACAAACAATCTGGTGAATGCCAATGATGATAGGGAAGCTGACACTGAATGGATCAAAGCAAAGTTGGCAGACATGGAGGACAGGTCAAGAAGAAACAACCTGAAAATTACAGGGACCCATGAGTCTGTGCAACAGTCTGACCTGGGCCTCTATGCTACTACTATGTTTAAGGAGATTTTAACAAGCCTCACTAATCTAGATGTCACGATCGATAGATGAGAGGGCTTTGGTAAACAATGAATCCTATCAAAACAGGTTCCCAGAGATGTGTTTCTCAGACTGGAGCAAGTTCCTCTGCAATACCAGAGTTTACAGTTTTTTGCTGATTTATCTTAGTATACATTACAAAAAGGGGAAAGCTTGAACTCTGCGACTAAAATATTGCGCAACCATAAAATTGCCTATCGCTGGGATTACCCCACAAAACTTTCCGTCACAAGAGATAACCATGCCTACACAGTGACGTCCTTGGAAAATGCTGGAGGTCTTAATTGTCACCTTACCTAAGCCGGGGAAGGAGCCCACCTCACCTTCTAATTTTAGGCCGATTTTATTACTAAATGTTGATCTTAAGATTTATGCCAAATTAATAGTTATGTGCCTAGTGGATATCCTGCCTACACTAATACACCTGGATCAAACATGTTTTACGAAAAATAGACAAACTTCAGGCGCTACACGTTGCATGATCAATATCATCCACCTGGCACGGGTGCAGCGGAGGCTGCTTCAATCTTTAGATGCGGAAAAGCCTTCGATAGGATCCATTGGGTGTACCTGACCAAGGTGTTGGTATCCTTTGGTTTCACTGGTGATATACTATCTGCCATTCTGGCTTTGTATTCTAGGCCATCAGCTAGGGTCAATATGTCAGGCATCCTTTCAGCTCCTTTTACCATTTCCAATGGTACAAGACAGGAGTGTCCCCTATCCCCTTTGATATTTAATTTATTGATGGAACCATTTGCCATTTACATTAGGATGCATCCCAAAATAAAAGGGATATAGCGTAGGGAAACACACACACTCGATCAGTCTTTTTGCAGACGACATTATCATGATTATGACGGAGGTTGGCCCCTCCCTAGCTGCAACATAGGATGCATTGAAACTATTCAATTGGGTTTCCTATTATAAAGTCAACGACAGTAAATCGTTTATTTGGGGTCTAGGAATTGATGCTTCTACTTGTACTAGGATTAAAACACAATACCCCTATACTTGGAACACAGAGGGTATAAAGTATTTAGGTATTTCATTGGACAGCTCATGTGGATGACCTGGTGGATGCCAATTACAATTTATTTCTTCATAGCCTTAACCAAAAATTGCAGGGACTGTCCTGGAGGGAATAAACCTGGTCTGGCCGTTTAGAGGTCTATTAAATGATGATATTGCCTCAGTTTATCTAGCTATTTAGAAACCTCCCCGTTCAAGTCCCAGACAGGTTTTTCAATAAGGCACAGTCCCTGATAAATAAATACCTCAAAGACAAAAAGCTAGATGTGCCTTTCAAAAATTACTTAAATCTAGGATGGCAGGTAGGGTGGGCCATGTTCTTCTTAGGGATTACCACACGGCCGCTCTCTTAGCTCAACTGAAACACTGGTTTCCAGGTGAGATTACCTTTCAATGCCCTCATCCCAGCCCTTATGACTTATTGCTATCTAGTAAATTCTTAAACAAATTTCCACCAAACACTAGGCCTGATGTGTACTCAGAGTTGAGCGGACACCTGGATGTTCGGGTTCGACGGGTTAGACCGAACTTCGGAAAAAAGTCCGGGTTCGGGACCCGAACTTGACCCCGAACCCCATTGAAGTCAATGGGGACCCGGACTTTTGACTACTAAAATGTCTCTAAAAGACTAAGGGAAACGGATAGAGGGCTGCAAATGGCAGCAAAATGTCGGATAGGGAAATAACTTAAAATAACATAAAAAAATTTAAATAATCATGACAAACAGGAACCTTCCCCAATGATGGGACACTATTCCCCCCACTGATACCAATGATGCGGCACTATTTCTCCCACTGACACAAATGATGGGACACTATTCCTCCCAATGATACCAACGATGGGGCACTATTTCTCCCACTGACACAAATGATGGGACACTATTCCTCCCACTAATACCAATGAGGGGACACTATTCCTCCCACTAATACCAATAATGGGACACTATTTCTCCCACTGACACAAATGATTCTCTCCATATAAGCACAATCAGGAACCTTTCCTTACAGTAGCTAATGCAGACTATTTTACAGGAACATATGCAATGCTGGTGCAATATGCAGAGTATCTGACAGGAACATATGTAGTGCTGGTGCAATATGCAGAGTATGTCACAGGAACATATGCAATGCTGGTGCGATATGCAGAGTATGTCACAGGAACATATGCAATGCTGGTGCAATTAGGTTTGTAAAGTAGGACTGACTCCTATATATTTCTCTGCCTATAAGAACATCAGGAACCTTCACCCTAAATGATCTAATGCAGAGTATCTGACAGGAACATATGCAATGCAGCTGCAATTAGGTTTGTGAAGTAGGACTGACTCCTATATATTTCTCTGCCTATAAGCACAATCAGGAACCTTCACCCTAAATTATCTAATGCAGATTATCTGACAGGAAAATATGCAGTGCAGCTACAATTAGATTTGTGAAGTAGGACAGACTCCTATCTAATTCTCCCCTATAAGAACATCAGGAACCTTTCCTACAGTAGCTAATGCTATGTAGATCATTGAGTTATTGTAATTCAATTTCTGAAGCAGCACAATCCTATCTAAATCTGTTCCTAAGAAGAGCAGCAGCAGCCTTTCCCTACCCTAGCTAAAGCAAAGTGATGAGCTGTGCTGTGTGCCTCTAGCTTATATAGAGGCTGGGTCACATGGCCAATCACAGCCATGACATTAGTAGGCATGGTTGTGATGGCTTCTAGGTCACACAAGTAAAACAAATGGCGATTGGCTGCCGTGCAACGCGCCATTACATAGCCAAACTCCGAACTCCGAACCCGAACTTTTAGCAAAATATTCGTGTTCGGGTAAAAAAAAACAACGTTTTTTGGTTCGCTCAACCCTAGTATTAAGAAGGATTTGAACAATGATATCAAAATAGCTGAGAGTGGTGTTTTGATCTGTCGAAAGTTTAGAACAATGATAATAGCTTTTTCACCAAATAAGATGTTTGAACTGGGAGATATACCCATTGTGGGGTAGTTTTCATGGACAATAGCGTTGACTCTAGCTGTCATAAAAACAATGGCTTGTGGGCCAGCGAGAGTCCCAGAGAAGAAATTGTTTACACAGCTATTCTATTTCAAATAGTTGTTATTGATTTTCAAAAGTACAGGTAGACCTGTGCAACAGGAGTGAAAATACTATATAGAAATGGTACATATTCAAGTTGTACAAACCGAAAAGCAATTACGTCAGAAGCTAGCTGCGTATTATAACATTCAACAGAATCAGAGAAGGGGAAGGGTAGGGCGCGGAAAGGGATAGAGGGGGGGGGGGCTCCATCAACAGGGTGTATTGTACGACAGTAAATCATCATCTTTTGTATTTATTTGCGTACCAATGAGACCATGGACTCCAGAGATCAGTCAGTTTAGAACATGTGGATTTCCCTCGGGCTAAGACAGTTTCGTAGGTATAGTGAGCGTGTACCATAGTGATCACTTCCGTGAGTCTAGGGGCATCTTTTGTTTTCCATCGCCTGGCAATCAACAATTTTGTCGCTAACAGAACATGGGTGGTCACTAGTCGGAGGTTAGGTGGGATGTCATCAATAGTTACATTGAGGACAGCTAGGTGGGGCGACAGCTCTACTGGGAGACAGATGATCTCCCGTAGCAGTTCCTCCACCTCAGACCAGAGTTGTCGTATGGATGGGCAGGACCAGAAGATGTGTATAAGCGTACCTGGCAGGTTGCATTTTTTCCAGCATAAGTGTGAGGTGTTAGTACAGAACTTTGCAATTCTATATGGTGTCATGTACCATCTCATGAGTATCTTTTGGGTAAGTTCCCATAAGGCGGTGCACGACGTGTATTTGTAGACAGATCGAATTGCGGTTTGCCATTGTTGATCAGAAAAATGGCCTTGAACGTCCACTTCCCAGTCAGCAAAGGGTTTAGATTTGTGAAAGATGGTCTTGTCTTGTAAAGTGGAGTATAGTATAGAGGTGCCTCTGGGTTTATGTGCGTCAGAGAAGAAGTAGTTCCACAGATGCAGAGGTATGGAGCCTTCTAGAGAGGGGTGCTTTGCCAAGCAGTTTTGTAATCTATAGTAAGTATAGTAATCTTTGACGGGAGCTCGAAAGTCTGTTTGGACTTGTGAGAATGACTTAGTGGCTGTCACGGTGCGGAGGTCAGAGGTAGAAGTCATATAAACCTTCATCCACGTAGGGATGGTTAGGTCTGGAGATAATAGTTTGAGTGTCTCAAGGGGGACGGGTATGGGTTTGGTTATATGATTCGTTCATTGAGTTTTATGAAGCGTCCTCCATGCCTTGACAGATGCTTGGATGGTAGGGGAATAGAGGGTCAGCGGTACAGGTCTGGTGGTGACACTAAAAAGCCAGGTTGCCAAGTTAGGGCCCTGAGTCATGACATTTTCTATTGCGCCCCAGAGTGTAGTGGGTGATTTGGAAAACCATTCCTGCATCTGTGAGAGTATAGTGGCTAAATAGTAGTCTCTGATGTCTATGTGACCCATCCCTCCCACCGATCTGTGTTTTATTAGTTTCACATGACTGCATCTCGCTCTTTTGCCTTGCCACACAAATTGAGACAGGATGGATTGCAGAGAGTTGAGGTAAGAGCGTAGAAGGGGTATAGGTAGTGTGCGGAAGATGTATAGTAGCTTTGGTAGCAGCATCATTTTGAAGGCCGCTAGGCGGCTTACACAGCTATTCTTATCCTGTCTTCATTAAAAGACAGTCTAAAGTCCGATCTTCACAAACCAATGTACAAATTTGACTTGCATTATAAATACACATGATATTAAAAGAATATATGTTGACATGAAATAAATGAAAAATAATGTTTAGATTATCAATGACATCTTGGGACCGAGGGAAATATATGACCATCGCATCCGTTAATTTAGAACTTTGTTAGAAGAAAGAAATATATGAGAAATATGAGTTTAAATAGAAGTGTTTTAAATAAGCTAACCAACATTATGAAAGATATCAAATTGTGATTATAAAAATTTAAATTAACCTGTAATACATATTCATCAAACACATATCAAAATGATTCATGTATCCACATTACCCACATTAAGCCGCATGTACATTTACGTCGGCACAATGGCACCGACAGGCACATCAACGTATATATACGTTGGTGCCTTGAGGTGGGTCGGGGGTCCGATCGGGACCCCCCCCGGATACATGCGGCGGTCTGCGCGGCTGTACGAGCGAGCCGGGATGAGGGGGCGGCTATTCGTTTTTGTCCGCCCCCTCCGGATCGCTCTCAGCCAATGCGCGCGCCCCCCCGCCCTGTCACTTCCTCCTCCTGTGTAAACACAGGAAGGAGGAAGCGATGTGATCTCTCCTTCAGCGTTTTTTTCAACCACCGCTGAGGAGAGATCACAACACAAGTAAGTCTGCACTAACACTACACTGACACACTACATATAGGCACATTTAAGGCCTCATTTCCTTTGGCGTTTTTACAGCCACTTTTCTGAGCGTTTTTTTGCAGCTTAAAAACGCCTGTCAATGTTAGTCTATGGCCTCATGCCCACTATGACGTTTTTGAGCTGTAGATGGCTAAGCTGCAAAAAAAACGCGGGACCAGTGCGTTCTGAAGCTCCAGCAATAGAGCTGTAAAAACGCCAGACGTTAAAAAACGCTCAAAAACGCGCACAAACGCTCAAAAACGCTCAAAAACGCGGCCACAGCGTTTTTAAAGCTCCAGCTCCAAAAAAAAAAAAAAAAAATTTTTATTTTTTTCTAAAATAAACATGGACAGGCGTTTTTAAGCTGTAAAAAACGTGGCTGTAAAAACGCCAGTGGAAATGAAGCCTAACCCCCCAGATCGCCCCCCTCCCCCTGTCACAGTGTCACTGAATGCAGTAATCATACATGTATGATTACTGTATTTAATGTCAGTGTGACAGTCAGTTAATGTTAGGTCCTGGGTAGCCCCTGTACCCCCTAATAAAGTTTTAACCCCTTGATCACCGCCCTAGGTAACCCTTTCACTCCCTATTGCCAGCATCACCAAGCGATCATCTTTCTGATCGCTGTATTAGTGTCGCTGTTCCCGCTAGGTAGCTAATTTTTTTTTTATTGTGATTTTTTTTTACTAAAGACATGTGGCTAAATACATTTTGGCCTCAATGTTTGACTAAAATTTAGTTTATTGATTTTTCTTATAACAAAAAGTAAAAAATATAGATTTTTTTTCAAAAATGTCGCTCTATTTTTGTATATAGCGCAAAAAATAAAAATAAAAAAATCGCAGAGGTGACCAAATACCACCATAGGAAAGCTCTATTTGTGGGAAGAAAAGGACGCAAATTTTGTTTGGGAGCCACGTCGCACGACTGCGCAATTGTCTGTTAAATCGACGCAGTGCCGAATCGCAAAAACCCCTTGGGTCATTTAGCAGCATATTGGTCCGGTCTTTAAGTGGTTAATAATTATTTTGCACTGATTGAGAGATATAAACCGATGCATGCTTAGAAAAAATGTTTTTAAAAGATATACATTTATAAAGGAATATAGAAGCATGTTATGTAGGAATCAAAAATATACTAATTGTATCATATGTAATATAAAGTTACCAGAGTGTGTACATGTGTGTATATATATATATATATATATATATATATATATATATATATATATATATATATATATATATATATATATACAGTGCAGAAAATAAGTATTTGAACACCTTGCTATTTTGCAAGTTCTCCCACTTTGAAATCATGGAGGGGTCTGAAATTGTCATCGTAGGTGCATGTCCACTGTGAGAGACATAAATCAAAAAAAAAATTCCAGAAATCACAGGAATTTATGAATTTTTAACTATTTATTTGTATGATACAGCTGCAAAGAAGTATTTGAACACCTGTCTATCAGCTATAATTCTGACCCTCAAAGACCTGTTAGTCTGCCTTTAAAATGTCCACCTCCACTCCATTTATTATCCTAAATTAGATGCACCTGTTTGAGGTCAGCTGCATAAAGACACCTGTCCACCCCATACAATCAGTAAGAATCCAACTACTAACATGGCCAAGACCAAAGAGCTGTCCAAAGACACTAGAGACAAAATTGTACACCTCCACAAGGCTGGAAAGGGCTACGGGGAAATTGCCAAGCAGCTTGGTGAAAAAAGGTCCACTGTTGGAGCAATCATTAGAAAATGGAAGAAGCTAAACATGACTGTCAATCTCCCTCGGACTGGGGCTATGCAAAATCTCACCTCGTGGGGTCTCAATGATCCTAAGAAAGGTGAGAAATCAGCCCAGGACTACACGGTAGGAGCTGGTCAATGACCTGAAAAGAGCTGGGACCACCGTTTCCAAGGTTACTGTTGGTAATACACTAAGACGTCATGGTTTGAAATCATGCATGGCACGGAAGGTTCCCCTGCTTAAACAGCACATGTCAAGGCCCGTCTTAAGTTTGCCAATGACCATTTGGATGATCCAGAGGAGTCATGGGAGAAAGTCATGTGTCAGATGAGACCAAAATAGAACTTTTTGGTCATAATTCCACTAACCGTGTTTGGAGGAAGAAGAATGATGAGTTCCCAAGAACACCATCCCTAATGTGAAGCATGGGGGTGGTAGCAATGCTTTGGGGGTGTTTTTCTGCACATGGGACAGGGCGATGCACTGTATTAAGGAGAGGATGACCGGGGCCATGTATTGCGAGATTTTGGGCAACAACCTCCTTCCCTCATAGAGCTTTGAAGATGGGTCGATGGGTCTTCCAACATGACAATGACCCGAAGCACACAGCCAGGATAACCAAGGAGTGGCTCTGTAAGAAGCATATCAAGGTTCTGGCGTGGCCTAGCCAGTATCTCCAGACCTAAACCCAATAGAGAATCTTTGGAGGGAGCTCAAACTCTGTGTTTCTCAGCGACAGCCCAGAAACCTACTGATCTAGAGAAGATCTGTGTAGTGGGCCAAAATCCCTCCTCCAGTGTGTGCAAACCTGGTGAAAAACTACAAGAAACGTTTGACCTCTGTAATTGCAAACAAAGGCTACTGTACCAAATATTAACATTGATTTTCTCAGGTGTTCAAATACTTATTTGCAGCTGTATCATACAAATAAATAGTTAAAAAAATCATACATTGTGATTTCTGGAATTTTTTTTTTGATTATGTCTCTCACAGTGGACATGCACCTACGATGACAATTTTCAACCCCTCCATGATTTCCAAGTGGGAGAACTTGCAAAATAGGGTGTTCAAATACTTATTTTCTGCACTGTATATATATATATATATATATATATATTGTAAGGGGTTAGCTCTGTAGCGGGTGTGTGTGACCCCCCTGGGTGGGTTCACTACAGTAGAGAAAACAATATTGCGCTCTATAGTGTAACAAAAAAGCAGCGATCATAAAGTGTTATACTACACAGAAAACATGTACAAAAGAAAGAGATTGCGCTAAAAATATAAATGTAAACTGATAAGTGCTTGTTGAACAATATCATAAGGAATAAGTGAAATAAAGTTCATGTGTAAATCACAAAATAAACAATTCATAAACTGAAGTGAAAAAGTTCATAACAGAAGGTGATCCCACAAGTGCCAATAAATCAACTGGAAAAAGGTGCTGGGACAGATGAGACCTCCACCGAAATCACAAGAAGCCTCTTACCAAAAATCAATGATCTCTTAGGCCGTGTACACACGGCAGAGAACCTCGACGGGCAGAACACATCGTTCCGCCCGTCGAGGTTCCCTCCCGGCCGTCGAATTCGGCGACCCGCCCGTCAGGAATGGCAACCAGCCATTCTTCCAGGCAGGCCGTCGAGGAAATAGAGAGCGTGCTCTCTATTTCGGCTCGACGGGCTTCCCGACGGGAAGCTCGCTGAGAACGTACACACGGCCGAGGTCCTCACTGGAATGTGCATTCCAGCGAGGTTCTCGCTGGTTTTCAGCGAGAACCTCGGCCGTGTGTACGGCGCCTTAGTGATAGGAGATCATATAAAAGCATGATACGGTCTGAAATAATCAGTGTCAATCAATGAGAAGGTCCAAAAGACAGCCTGGATCTTTATGTATCTCCCGATGGGTCATCCACAGGTGCATAAAAAACAAATGCCTCACATAGCATAAAACCTTCAAAAATATAGACTTGCACTTACATCAAAGTGAAGAAACATCGCGTATATATAAAATCAGCCGCCGGCTGCGGTGACGTCAGAACGTCGTCTCCTCTACGTTTCGTCTGAAAGACTTGACCACGGGATACAGGCGGCGTTCTGAATCACCGCGATATATACAAAGGACATCACATGCAGCCTCGATGTGAATGAGACACCCAGCTGCACTATCGCCATTTTAGTTACTGGAAAGAAACTAAGCCAGAGCAGCGATGCTAACCGCGCTCTGCCAATACTCTGAAAAAAGGAAAAACTAAACGGAAATTCGATCAAAAAATGTGTGGCACTCCTGAAAGTGACAGCCATATTAATATCGTCTAAAAAATATGTGGGTAAAAATGGTCAACTGCGTCCAATTCTGAACGCACTATCACACTACCCCATGTTTATTACTAAAAAAAAAAAAGCCTAGCAAAAAAGGAAAACAGTTATATTCCTTGCAATAACACAACGGCAAAAACAGCTATGTGCTAAATGCAAATTAACCCCGAATGGGAATAAACCGTATCAACATCTTATGCCGCGTACACACGATCACTTTTTGTGACGAAAAGAAACAACGTTTTAAAAAACTTCATTTAAAATGATCGTGTGTGGGCAAAAACGTTGTTTTATGTCTTCAAAAAAACGACCAAAAAAATATTCCAACATGCTTGAATTTTTTGTGTCGTTTAAAATGTCGTTTTTTGTGTCATAAAAAGTGACCATGTGTGGGCAAAACGACGTTTAAAACAACGTTTTTAAATCCACGCATGCTTAGAAGCAAGTTATGAGATGGAAGCTTCAATGCAACAGAGTGCCGTCTAAAGTGTCTTACGTAACCGCGCTTTGCAAGAGAATTGTGGAAAAACGATGGTGTGTATGCAATGTCGTTTTTGAAAATGAAGTTTGAAAAATGTTGTTTTGTTTCGTCAGATAAAATGACGTTTTTTTTCATCACAAAAAGTGATCGTGTGTACGCGGCATTGAACATTTTACTACTAGCCACTAGCCACATAAAACCAACAAGTGCGGCATATGATGGCAGCAATGACCACACGATGGTCAATATATGCAGCTAGCAGGCCTAGCTATATAAACCATGCTAGAAAAATAATTAAAAAAAAATTATAAAAAAATATAAATAATAAAAAACATGAAGCTCCATCTGAGGAATGGTCCATGGTATCTGCGATCACATAAATCGCAATTATAAATCTTAAAAAACAGGAATTAAGGATACAAGCCCATGAAAAAAATCCCATACTGTGCCTTATCACGGGCGCAGATATGGATATTAAAATTAATCATAAAGGTCAAAAGCCACAACGAAGGGGGACCTTACATACTATACATACTATATATAAAAGTAAGGAATAAACAATATAGGGACAAAACAATCACAAATTGGCTACGAAACAATTGACATCAACCTCTATATTGAGGCCAAAAGGTGTATAGCTTTTTAATTTGTAAACCCAGGACATTTCTAGTTTTGAGATGGTCCTCACCAAGTGACTACCTCTCCAATGGGGGCTAAATTTGTCAATCCCCAAAAACACAGTACCTTTTTGGTTTCTATTATGTGTGGTTAAATAGTGTTTGGATACCAAGTGCTTAGTATACCCCAATCTGATGTTATTGATATGTTCATTCAATCGAACCTGTAGGGACGCTTCGTCCTGCCCACATATTGGAGGCCACATGGGCATTGTAGCATGTACACTGTGGTTGAACAGGTAATAAATGTTTTTATTGCATAATTTTTAGATGTACAGGTGGAACTAAATGTAGTGGTTCTCTTGGAACTACATCCATTAAGAGAACACACCTGGCATGTACCACACTTATAATAGCCTGTAAGCTCAGCAAAAAACGTTGAATCCATGTTAGGTGGGTTCAAAATGTTAGGAGCCAATTTATCCTTAAGGCACGGTGCACCTCTAAAAACCACCTGTGGCCTATCAGGTAGTAGACCTCCCAAGACTTTACTATACCTATCACCCTTTGCCTTCTGCTCTAGTGTGCTTCTTGCCTTTGAATATAGCGTGACACTTAACCCTTCCATCTCAAGCTGTTTTTCTCCCTGTGGACTTTGGTTGAATTGTATCAACACACATTCATACTGTAATTTTATCTATGATCTTTTTCTGTGTTTATTTCTTATTTTATTCAGACTATAAAGTGTTTCTACAATTTTTCCTATTGTGCGCTGTATTTTTGTTTGTATATTTGTTTTTTATGCACCAGTGGATGACCCATCGGGAGATACATAAAGATCCAGGCTGTCTTTTGGACCTTCTTATTGATTGACACCGATTATTTCAGACCGTCTCATGCTTTATATGATCTCCTATCACTAAGAGATCATTGATTTTTGGTAAAAGGCTTCTTGTGATTTCGGCGGAGGTCTCATCTGTCCCAGCACCTTTTTCCAGTTGATTTATTGGCACTTGTGGGATCACCTTCTGTTATGAACTTTTTCACTTCAGTTTATGAATTGTTTATTTTGTGATTTACACATGAACTTTATTTCACTTATTCCTTATGATATTGTTCAACAAGCACTTATCAGTTCACATTAATATTTTTAGCGCGATCTCTTTCTCCTGTACATGGGTTCACTACACACTGAACTATACAGAGAGGCAGCCGAGGTCGGTTGAAAACAAAGATTATGGTTTATTCTTCCATATTGCTGGAAACAAATGCAAGCATCCAAACAGCATAAACAAAACAAAACAAAAAATAAACCCTGGCCACTTGGGGCATCTACCTTCACCACACAGGAACCTATCTATGGAGTCTGGCACAGCCTACTGCTGGGCAGACACTTCTGGTCATACAGCAGAAAAACAATAGTCTTTTTGATTTTTTTTTATCACACAGAAAAATCAACACCACCTCACCTCTTTAGAAGTCTTTCTCAGCTCACTGCTCTCCTTAACTCAAAAAGCCTCAGGATGCAGCAATCAGTAGTCACCCTCTGGATAACTTATATAGGCCTTAATTGCCTCATTCTTAACAGCTGAAGCTTTCCAACGCCCTTAAAGCTTTCTGGCTATTTCTGCAGCAGACACCTAATCGTAATTAGTGAATTGTCTAAACAAGGCAGAAATGTATCTCCCGTCTGTGACAACACCCACAGATTTACCTGACTTCCTGTCACAATTAGGGATGAGCTTCGCGTTCGATACGAACGCATGTTCGACTCGAACATTGCCTGTTCGATCGTTCGTCGAAAAACTAACGAAACGGGTCGTTCGCGCCAAATTCGAATGACGCGCAACGGCCCATAATTCACTGCGGCGTTGCGCGCTGATGATTGGCCAAGCATGCACCATGACCCCGCATGCTTGGCCAATCAGAGCGCCCAAAAAACGAAGAGCCATAATTGTCCAAAGCCTGGGTGCTTTGGCCAATTATGGCTCAGGGCTTTAGCACACGCCCCACACTATAAAAGGCCGCCTTCCGGGCGGCCTCGTGTAGTGTGTTTTCCGGCTTGCTTTACAGAGAAGTCAGACAGACAGTCAGTTAGAGAGAGAGAGAGAGATGGATAGAGACAGTGGCCCAGATTCACATACAATTAGATTCGCGTAGAGTATCAGAAATACTCTACACCGCCATATTTCACCTGGCTCTACGTGGAATCCCGGTAGATTTTGTCCAGGAAACTACGGTGGCGTAGTGTATTTCTCCCGGCGCAAGCCATCTACGGGAGTAGGGGGCGTGAAGCATTTAAAATAGGCACGTTCCCGCAGCGATCGAACTGCGCATGCTCCGTTCAGAAATTTCCCGCCGTGCATTGCGCGAAATCACGTCGTTACGCCATTCGTTGTTTGAGTAGCGTCGTTTACGGACATTCCTATTCCCGAACGCGTTACGTTAAAAAAAAAAACGACGCGGGAACGACGGCCATACTTAGCTGGTCTAACAGTATGTAGCAAAAAAATGACGTAAGCGATTGCGAAGACCACTCGTATCTTCGTGGATCGGCATAAAAAGTCATTTGCATATCCCGACGCTGAAAACGTCGCAGCGTAGATCCGAAGGCTTACGAAGACGTAAGCCTCTCGGATCGAAGCTCGAAGCCGCCGTATCATGGTTTGAGGATTCAAACTAGTGATACGGCGCGCTAAATTTGAAATTACTCCTGTCTAACACCAGTTAGACAGGCGTAATCGCTCTGTGAATCTGGGCCAGTGTCTTTTCTGATAGATAGATAGATAGATCAGGAAGGCTAGTAGTCAGTATAGTTAAATTTACAGTGTGTAGAGAAAATATATACATCCTTAGGAGTTGTACATATATTTATACACTGTATAGCTTAGCTAGATCTGCTATTAGTATTTGTCAGGCAGGAGATTGTGCTGTACTATACGTTTGCTGTGTTTTTGGCCATAAACACAGTCGATCATACTGCACGTTGCACGTTTGCTGAGTTGTTTTGCCCAAAAACACAGTCGATCATACTGCATGTTGCATGTTTGCTGTGTTGTTTTGCCCATAAACAGTCGATCATACTGCACGTTGCACGTTTGCTGTGTTGTTTTTGGCCATAAACAGTCGATTATACTGCACATTGCACGTTTGCTGTGTTGTTTTTGGCCATAAACACAGTCGATTATACTGCACGTTGCACGTTTGCTGTGTTGTTTTTGGCCATAAACACAGTCGATCATACTGCACGTTGCACGTTTGCTGTGTTGTTTTTGCCCATAAACACAGTCGATCATACTGCATGTTGCACGTTTGCTGTGTTGTTTTGCCCATTAACTCAGTCGATCATACTGCACGTTTGCTGTTTTTGGCCATAAACTCAGTCGATCTTACTATACGTTTGCTATGTTTTTGCCCATAAACGCAGTCCATCATAGTGCACGTTTGCTGGTTTTGCCCATAAACGCAGTCGATCTTACTGCACGTTTGCTGTGTTTTTGCCCATAAACGCAGTTGCTCTTACTGGACAGGTGCTGTTTATTTCGGATTTTGTCCTGTGCAGGCTAATAAAATGTCTGGAAGGACAACAAAGAGAGACAGAGAGTCACAAGGGCAAGCAGGCTCTGCATCTAGAGGCAACGCTGGTGGTGGATGCGGTGCATCCTCTTCAGGACGTGGCCGCTTGTCCTTCTTTTCGGGAGATGGCCGTGTTGAGCCTCAACATGCAGAGAAAATAGTAGATTGGATTACCAAGCCGTCCTCATCCTCCTCATCTTCTGACACAGACTGATCTTAGTTTATCTGGAAAAGCAGCTGCCAAGGCTTCCTCTTCCCTCTGTACAATGGCATCACACAATTCTTCCCTAGTCCCACCGTGTCCTCCTGAGGAGTCCCTCAAACTGTTTCAACACAGTCTTGGGTACATGCTGAATGAAGATGCGCAGCGTTTTGAAGGGTCCAATGATGGAACACAGATAGAGGAAGGCATTGATGTGAGCCCAGGGAGAGGGGGTGGCCGAGAGGGACAGCAATCTGGCAGTGATGTTCCCCCAGCTGGAGCATACTGCCAGGTTTTTGACAGTGATGAGGAGGGAGGGGATGATGAGGTCACTGACTCTACCTAGGTGCCTGATAGGAGAGAGGAGGAGGAGGAGAAGGAAGAGGAGGAGGAGAAGGACGAGGCACAGGCACATCTCCAAAGAGGCAGGGTGCCCTCCAGGGGTCAGCTTAAGGGCACACCAACTGCATTACAGCGCACATCTACGCTTGTGCATGGCGCTGCTGTGTCTGAATGGTACAGCAAAAGTTCTTTGGTGTGGGCCTTTTTTAAAACATGTCCATCAGATCGTACCTTTTCTATTTGCAACATATGTCGCAAGCGTATCTCGCCTGGGCAAAACATCACCCGCCTGGGTACCACATACTTGTCCAGACATATGTCGACCTGTCATGCAGCTCGTTGGCAAGCACACTAGAAAGACCCACACCAAAGACCAAAGCGTACCTCCCCTTGCCCTTCTGGGACCTCCAACCCCACTAGACACCCAGTCCTCCCTGAAGCCTGCAGTGAAGGTGTAGAAATAGGTGTGTCACAACCTAGTAGTAGTAGTACATGCGGGCAATCTACTGATAGTACCAGACAAATTTTCCTGCCCCAGCTGCTGCAGCGCCAAAAGAAGTACTCTCCCAGCCATCCACATGCCCAGTGGTTGAATGCTAGCTTAGCGAAATTGCTAGCACTTCAACTGCTACCTTTTCAGTTGGTAGATTCTGCCCCCTTCCGTGAGTTTGTGAAATGTGCGGTACCTCAGTGGCAAGTACCCAAACGCCACTTTTTCTCACGGAAGGCGATTCCGGCTCTCTACCGGCATGTGGAAGGCAATGTCCATGCCTCGCTGGACAGGGCAGTCAGTTGTAAGGTGCATCTTACCGCTGACTCATGGTCCAGCAGGCATGAACAGGGACGTTACCTGTCTTTTACGGCGCATTGGGTGACTCTGCTGGCAACTGGGAAGGACGCAGGGCAAGGTACAGTAGTTTTGGAGGTTGTTCCGCCACCACGGCTCCAAAGCACTACTACTGGTTGTGACACACCTCTCTCCTCCACCCCTCCTCTTCTTCTTCCTCTGTGGCCTCTTCCAGTGGTGATGTTTTCTCAGAATCAAAGGTAAAAAGAGATGAATCTGCGCCACAGACAATTTAAATAAAAATAAAAAGTGGTGTAATAAAAATTAAAAGGTGATTAAGTTTGAAGTGGCTGCCTCTACATAAAAACCCACCTAGGTGGGAGTGAATATTGAGTAAAAAATAGCAGGTAATGGCGCCTACTAGAAATAAAGTGTATAAAGGAATGTGCAACTAAATATAAATATAAATGGTGTCTGTCCAAAAGAGTGCTGGTCCTAGTCAAAGTATAACATATATAACACAAAATAAGTTGAATATTAATAATTATGTGATTGAATTAGTATAAATATAAAAATAATTCATAAAAGTCCAATTCCTAGTGATAAAAATTTCCAAAATAGGTGTTGCAAGATTAAATGATGATAATAATAATAATCCAAGAAAAGTCCAGTTTTATAAAAATATATATATATTTTCAAGATTGCTTCCGAAAAATAATGCTATAAGGTGATATGTGCTTCATGCAGGTATAGCCGTCAGTGGATCACTCAGTGCTCTCCCCCAATGGTCCCGCACTCACCGGATCCAACTACCCCTGCCGGGGTAATAGGCTTTCTCAATAAGTCTCCACACTTCAGTAAAATCTGCCTGGTTTCCTCACATGGGGTCTATCCAACCATTCAGCCGCTCATAGAGAAGATAGGATGAAACGAAAATGCCCAATAGCGTGATACCGTTTTGTAACAAGTAAAATTTATTCTTGATAAACAATGGGTACTTACAATTTACATGCAGTTAAAAAGCCTTTAGAAAATATGTGCTGTAGCTCTAAGGAACGTTCGCTCGACCGGTTTCGTCGTTCTGACGTCATCTGGAGCGTCATCTCCAGATGACGTCAGAACGACGAAACCGGTCGAGCGAACGTTCCTTAGAGCTACAGCACATATTTTCTAAAGGCTTTTTAACTGCATGTAAATTGTGAGTGTGTCTGTGTGTCTGTGCAATGCGTTCCCAGAACCGGGGGGGGGGGGGGGTTACCAAAACCTGGCTCTGGACCAAGTCTTGCTGAGGCTTCGGTGAGTCACAGAAGGAGCGGTGGAGAAGGTGGCCGTCTGACCGATGCGTTCAGACAGTTTTTTAGCCCCAAGGTCTGACCGGTTCCAGCAACCATCGCCAGCGTCTGGTTTACATGGTCCGGGAATACCTAGGGGCAAGGTCCAACTTGGACACCTTCCCCACCGAAAATCCTCTGGCTTACTGGGTCTTGAGGATGGATCACTGGCCAGAGCTTGCACAGTATGCAATTGAGCTACTGGCTTGCCCTGAATCCAGTGTTCTTTCAGAACGCACATTCAGTGCTGCTGGAGGCTTTGTGACCGATCACAGGGTGCGCCTCTCCACCGACTCTGTTGATCGACTGACCTTCATCAAAATGAATCAGGCTTGGATCAACACCAGCTACCAAGCACCTGATGCTGATGTTACTGAATAATATTTTTTTGTTGAAATGTCGGATACCTTTTAGACTGCGTATGCTGATGCTGAGTGACTGTCCTCTTATGCTGCTGATGGAATATCCTTCTCCTCCTCACTTTTCTTGCTGATAGCTAGTAAGAAATGTTGTGTTTCTTTGCACGTGGCTCTTTGTTGTGCTCCAATTGGAGTTATTGGGAGGGGTTGCAGTGTTGTGTTGTGCCCAAGGCCCAATTTTTCTGCCCCTGTTTAATAGGGGCGCCTAATAACAATTTTTGATGCAATACTTTGCACGTGGCTCTTTGTTGTGCTCCAATTACAGTTATTGTGAGGGGTTGCAGTGTTGGGTTGTCTCTAAGGCGCAATTGTTATGCCCCTGTTTAACAGGGGCGCCTAATAACAACTTTTGATTCAATACTTTGCACGTTCTTCTTTGTTGTGCTCCAATTACAGTTATTGGGAGGGGTTGCAGTGTTGGGTTTTGCCTAAGGTGCAATTTTTCTGCCCCTGTTTAACAGGGGCGCCTAATAACAATTTTTGATGCAATACTTTGCACGTGGCTCCTTGTTGCGCTCCAATTACAGTATTATTGAGGGGTGCCCTTTTTTCTACAATTTTTCTTTCACAAAACAATAATGGCCCCCCACCACCGCTAAAATATTGTTATATAACATATTGTTGCCACACAGCACGTGCGCAAGCAGTATTAAATTACTTTTTTCTTATAGTACTCTCATGTTGTGCAGGGACATTTATAAACACGTGCCACTACTATAGACACCCAGCAGGTACGATATTTAAAGGAATTTTTGATTTTTTTTTTTCCACTTTAAGCATCATTAAAATGGCTGCTCCGGAAAAAACGTTTTTTAAAACTTTTTTTTTCCCATTGATACATGTTCCCTGGGGCAAGACCCGGGTTCTGAAAGACGGTTTCCAACATTAAATTGAATATTGGTCTTTAAAATGATCCTTTTTGAATTCGAACGTTCAAGTCCCATAGACTTCAATGGGGTTCTAAATGTTCACGCAAACCCGCGGTCTGTTCGAACGTTCTGGTGCGAACCGAACGCGGGTATGTTCGGCTCATCCCTAGTCACAATATATATATATATATATATATATATATATATATATATATACACACACACACACATGTGTAGATAGTCTCCCCAATAATATAAATATTAACGCATAGATAATCTCACAATAAAGGTGAGACTCCTGGTGGTTGAAAGTGATATTACTTAAGGATCCTCAAAGCCCAGGGGACAGTTAATCATTAAGTTGTCAGCCAATAGAAACCAGAGACGTCTTGACAGGAAGTCCCATATAGGCCACGAACCTATGAGTTAAGGACAGGTATCGAAAAGGCAGACCTGGGTATAATCTTTATAGACCTATTGTCCTGATTGATATATAATGAGAGAGACCCCATAAAGGAGTGGAAGAGCCCATAAAGGATGGATCAATGACTGAAATATGACTGGAATAGGAAGCACTCATGTAGGGATGACTCAGGACTGACTCTGATGGGGAGGGGCACACTAGCACGATGCATGAAGACATATCCTTATCCAATGAAGATCCATAGACTGCAACCATTCAGCTCTGGTCATTTGCCAGTAGGAAATAATCATCTTGGTATCGGTAATTATGCCATTTTTGATTTCATCTTGAACCTATTGTTGTTCCCTAAAAATGTTGAAATATTGATGTTGTTCTCCAAAGTACAAAGTATTGAATATCTTGTAGTTATGGTTTGTTCTCATAATCAATAACTGGTATATTTTTCCTTAAAGAGTACAATTTTTCATTATCTTTTTATTTTTACATAGTTTCAATTTTACTGACAAAACAAACGTCCAATATATTTCACATTGTTAACCGCTTACTTACCGTCGGTATAGTAACGGTTGGACATGTGAAATAGACGCTTTTGTTTCATTGTCAATGTACATAAAGTTATTTTGAGAACTCACCATGGCATACAGATCAAATGTATTGCACAAATGTTGGGTGTACCGTATGCCCATTTTGGGGGTATTTTATTTATTTTCAAGTCGTTCACGTAACGCAACTGGTATTTTAATTTCATGTAAATATTCATATTTTGTCAACCGATAAATTAGCTATTTTGTATGATCATAGGTCTCCCTGAATAAGTTTCATATTATAGACTATGTCATATAGATTGACTTGTATTCAAAAAATATCTTTATTAGAAAATAATTCAAAATAAGTTACTGTGCGGGTAAAAATGACCTTAAAAAAGCACAACAAAAGTTATATCCTTATTTTATGGCCTATTGGGCCAAAAAATATATATTTACCAAAACCCCTTCCATGAGAACTTGGGAACTAGATTTGAACCATCAGTATTTGTCTTGCAAGTGGAAATTTGCTGTTACATCTGTTTAGATGGGGGTGGTGGACATGTTTATGCTTCACCTGTGGTGTCTATATTGGTCCAGCAGTGCACCAACACCTTTGCAGCCATTGTGCTACATGCTGGGTGTTTGGTGTGCTACTGTACCTCTAAGGAGGGGTGGCTCCCCTTCAGTCCACCTGCCCCCTTCTATCCATTAAAATGCATGTGCCTCCACTGTGGGGATGCTCATTGTTTAGTGTTAGGACCACAGATTACGGGCTGCCTTGGCGCGGCTCTGTGGCTCTTGCATGCGTTTGCAAATGCGTGTGGACAAAACCCCTGTTTTTAACGCATACTGTTAGACAGGTTAATTGGTTGTCCTGCAAGCTGGTAGGTAGGCTTGTTTTTTCCCTGGGCATTCCCCAGGTTTTTGTTGTTATAAGGCTACTAGAAGTTCCAATTTATGGGAATTATTTAAAAAAATACTTCTATGGTGGTATCCGACTCCTACAAGTCTGGTCGGTTTTAATGCATTAATCTCGCCACTCTGTTGGAGACAATGTGGTCATAGAGGCTCCTTGATCCATATTCTGGGGAATTGTCCTTTGCTAAAGAATTATTGGGCAGGGATTTTCAATCTCATAAAGCAATTAACCAACTCCCAAATCTCCTACAACCTAGGCTTAGCAATCCTATGATTGCAAGACTAGAACTGGTGAGACATTGGAAAACTATGGAGCTCTCTACTCTAATAGATGTAGTTAGGTCCACTAACCTTCATATTTCATACAAAACTATGTTTGATGCATCTCAAAATAAGTATGGTGCCAAGTGTCAGGTCTCAAAATCCTGGATGGAATGATATAAGAACAATATGGCTAGGCTATAACTTCCAACATGGCTTGGAATGTATTTCTAAATGTCGCATCCAAGTCATCTTTTTCTTTTTATATCTATATATTTTCTTTCCTTCTCCTTTCTCCTTTCTCCGTTTGTCTTTCTATTAAGTTCAGTGTGGAAATATACACCCATTTATTTCATGACTTCTATATTACAAATGGTCTATATGAGATGACTATGGGTATCTGATGTGATTTGATTGCTATATAAGGTGGGATTCGGATCTCCGGGTGTAGCGTGTTCCCCTTGGGGCGCCCGGGGGTGGAGACCCACTAACAAAGGTTTTTAGGTAATACTTTTGATGAAACTTTTACATTGTATATCACCATGTTATCTTGGAGATTCTATTTTTGGCAAGTTGTATTGTTGAACTCGACTGTTCTATTCGCTGCTTTGTTGTTCCGTGTATATTATATTTGTATGCATATAATTATTTAAAGAACTAATTAAAGTTCTAATTAAAGAACTATATTTTTGATGTTCTATTGATTACAGTTTGATCTAACTGGATACATTTACCTTTAAAAGTTTTCTTCATATTACATTCTGTTTCACTCATGAATAAACATCCTTTAATAAACAACATAAACTAACTTTATATTCTGTTCTATATATTTTTTTTATTCAGATTTTTTAACATTCCATTAACAGTGATTGCTTAACCACTTGCCCACCGGGCCTGTTTTTCAGATTCGGTGTTAACGAGACTAAAACTGTTTTTTTGCTAGAAAATTACTTAAACCCCCCAAACATTATATATATTTTTTTTCTAACACCCTAGAGAATAAAATGGCAGTCATTGCAATACTTTTTGTCACACCGTATTTGCGCAGCGGTCTTACAAGCGCACCTTTTTTGAAAAAAAAAAAAACACTTTTTTGAATAAAAAAATAAGACAACAATAAATTTGGCCCAATTTTTTTATATATTGTGATAGATAATGTTACGCCGAGTAAAATGATACCCAACATGTCACACTTAAAAATTGCGCCCGCTCGTGGCATGGCGTCAAACTTTTACCCTTAAAAATCTCGATAGGCAACGTTTAAAAAATTCTACAGGTTGCATTTTTTGAGATACAGAGGAGGTCTAGGGCTAGAATTATTGCTCTCGCTCCAACGATCGCGGCGATACCTCACTTGTGTGGTTTGAACACCGTTTTCATATGCGGGCGCTACTCGCGTATGCGTTCGCTTCTGTGCGCGAGCTCGTCGGGACAGGGCGTTTTACATTTTTTTTTTTGTTTTCTTATTTATTTTTAATTAGTTTATAATTTTATACATCGAAATAAATTAAAAAAAAAAATTATCACTTTTATTCCTATTGTAATAGAAAAAAGCATGACAGGTCCTCTTAAATATGAGATCTGGGGTCAAAAAGACCTCAGATCTCATATTTAGGCTTAAATGCAAAAAAAGAAAAAAAAAGTCAATGTTTCTTTAAGACGCTGGGCGGGACTGACGTTTTGACGTCACTTCCGCCCAGCAGAGCTGTGGGGGACGGGTGGGGGCGATTTTTCCCTCACTCGTATCCCAACACAGCCAGCAAGAGGACCCGATCGCCTCCGCCGTTACCGACGGCTCTGGTAAGCGGCGGAGAGCACGGGAGAGCGGCGGGAGGGGCCCTCTCCCGCCACCGATAACGGCGATCTTGCGGCGAATCCGCCGCTGGGACCGCCATTATCGTGTACAGCACTGCCCACGGAAAAGATGGATATCTCGGTTGTGGCAGCAGCTGCTGCCGTTACCGAGATATCCATCTTTAAAATCATGACGTATTTTTACTATGACACCGTGGGCAAGTGGTTAAAACCCACATTACTATACATCCTAATATATAGATATTATATACCAATATTACTTTCCAATATGGTCCTAAGACTTTTCGAAAAAGCAATTGTTTGTTGGCATCCCTGATCTCATCAATTTTTATCAGGTAGGTCATACAGACAAAAATCATGCAATCAAAGTATCATCCATCATTTTAAGCTGTGCTTTATCCCTGAAGTATGTTTTGTCAGATGCTAAATAAAATAACACTAAATAAAATTGTTTTAAAAAAATGTTTTGCTACAGTTTTTCTGTACAGTTCAGCAAAAAAAAAAAAAAAAAGGAGTAGCTCTCCTGGAAAAATATTTTTTGAAGTTAATTATTTAGCACCAACAAGTTTTCAGTCCTTTACATATTATATATTCACATCGGCTTGTGCACTCAAGGAGCTTACAAACTATGGTTCCTTCCCCTACTGTACATTTACACTAGGGCCAATTTAGAAAGAAGCCAATTAAACACATGATAAGAAAATCAGAAGTAACATTTCATTTGACTAACAATCTGCTGATTTTCGGATCATTAGTATGGTGCTTTCGACAGCCGATTCTGGATGTGCAGACTACAAAACATTTTGTATGTGAACTTGTATAATTAATTAGTATGGTTTTCGCATGAAAAAAATCATAAGAGCAAGATTGCTAACCACTAAGCCACTGTACTGGCCATGAGAAGATGTAGAGGATTATTACTATTGATGCCGTTTTAATCCACATTTTACCAGTTAAACATGCAAACCATTTACAAATGTGCAAACTGATATTTGAGTGATGAAAATTAATTTAAAATCAGAAATTCATCTAGCCATATGGAACTAAACAAGAAATCCAGTTAAATAAGAATGAGTGAATGATGGTTAAATTCAACTTTATTTCTCCACTAGAAAGTTGAAAGTACTTAAGGGAAGGGAGGAACTTTGCAAAAGATGGGGTCACAAAAAATGACTGGAGAAATGTTAATGAATAAAAATAAAAATACAGTCAAATATTATTTAATATAAAAAGCTATTTTCACATGTAAGCATTTTGTTTTTTGATGTAGTGTTTAGAAAGAAAATTACTAGTTCATAAAGTTTGGGACCCTCAACAAAAAGTTTGGAATAGATGTCCAGTAGGGATTCAGTCAACAGTCAGTGAATTGAAACATGCTTGGGACAAATGTAGATTTATACCGAGTTTAAGTAAAACATTTTATAAATACAATTTTAAAAATTTAAGATTACAGTAGTCTATTTTTATGCTTTCACACTGGGCGCAGGAGGTGCACTGGCGGTATAGCGGCACGTTTTTTAGCGCTGCTATACCATCATATTTACTGTGATATTTGGCCGCTAGCAGCCGAAAAAAAGGGTTAATACCGCCCGCAATGCACCTCTGTAGAGACGCATTGCTGACGGTATTACCGTGGTTTCCCATTGATTTCAAGAAAAAAATTCACAGAAAATAGTTTCACAGTCACCACATCCCACGTCCCAGCTGTGAGAGCTTTTTACACAGGCATCCCCATCCATCTATTCATCTTATGGGTTTGTAATGATTCACCCGTCAATCATACATTTTAATATTTATATGTGTATCAATAAAATTGATATACATTTTTTTACTTTAACCACTTAGCAACCACCTGCCGAAAAATAACGGCGGCAAGGTGGTTGCTTAACCCGGCGGGTCACGGATCACGGTAAATTGCCACTGATAGTGGCGATTTACCACGTGATCGCGCCGTCCAATGACGGCGCGATCAGATGTAAACAGACCGGCGTCATTTGATGACGCCGGTTCCTCCCTCCTCTCTCTGTACCGATCGGTACAGTGTGAGAGGAGAGGGGAGGGAGCGGATGGCAGCGCCAGTGCTGGGGGCTGGATCTGTGACAAATGCAGTCACAGATCGATCCATCCATCCATCCCTCCCTCCTCAGCCATCCCTGCTGCAATACTCTGTAATGGGGGGGCAACACTCTGGGGGGCAACACTCTGGGGGGCATACTCCGCCCCTGTCCCCGTAAGCTCGCATGCTGAAGCAAACGCATACGCAAGTCCCGCCCACATATGAAAACGGTGTTCAAACCACACATGTGAGGTATCGCTACGAACGTTAGAGCGAGAGCAATAATTTTGGCCCTAGACCTCTTCTCCAACTAAAATGATGTAACCAGTAAAAATATTTAAAGCGTCACCTATGGGGATTTTTAAGTCGCAAAGTTTGGCGCCATTCCACGAGCGTGTGCAATATTGAAGGGTGACATGTTAGGTATCTATTTACTCGGCGTAACTTCATCTTTCATATTATGCAAAAACATTGGGCTAAATTTAATGTTTTTTTTTTTAAAAGCACAAAACTGTTTTATTTCCAAAAAAAAATGTGTTCGAAAAATTGTTGTGCAAATACCATGCGCGATAAAAAGTTGCAACAACCGCCATTGTATTCTCTAGGGTCTTTGCTAAAAAAGCTTATATAATGTTTTGGGGTTCTATGTAATTTTCTAGCAAATAAGTGTTGATTTTTACATGTAGGAGAGAAATGTCAGAATTGGTCTGGGTGTTCCAGAATGCCTGATGGCGTTCCCTGCATGTTGGGCCTCTGTATGTGGCCACGCTGTGTAAAAAAGTCTCACACATGTGGTATTGCTCGGGAGGAATAGCAGAATGTGTTTTGGGGTGTAATTTGTGGTATGCATATGCTGTGTGTGAGAAATAACCCGCTAATATGAAAATTTTGTGGAAAGAAAATAAAAATGAAAAAAATCTTGATTTTGCAAAGAATTGTGGGAAAAATTACAACTTCAAAAAACTCACAATGCCTCTTTCTAAATACCTTGGAATGTCTTCTTTCCAAAAAGGGGTCATTTGGGGGGTATTTGTACTTTTCTGGCATGTTAGGGTCTCAAGAAATGAGAGAGGCTGTCAGTACATCAGATGTGATCAAATTGATCAATTTTCAGTAATTGGTACCATAGCTTTTAGACCCTATAACTTTCACCCAGACTAAATAATATCTAATTTTTTTTTGTTTTGTTACCAAAGATATGTAGCAGTATACATTTTAGGCCAAGTTTATGAAGAAAAATTACTTTTTTGCAAAATGTTATAATAGAAATGAAGAAAAATTCATTTTTTTACAAAACCAAAAGAAAGCTCTATTTGTGGGAAAAAAAGGACAAAAATTTCATTTGGTTACAGTGTTGTATGACTGAGTTATTGTCATTCAAAATGTGAGAGCACCGAAAGGTGAAAATTGGTCTGGTTATTAAGTGGGTTTAAGTGCCCAATAGTCAAGTGGTTAATCTCATTGGTTTTCTCAGTAACTTTCAAAGTCCCATTTCCCATTGATTTCAATGGGAAGGAGTGGTATACACACTGCTCCTTCACCGCTCCAAAGATGCGGCTATCAGGACTTTTAGAGCGGTCCTGCTAGCAAACCGCTTCAGTGTGAAAGCCTTCGGGCTTTTACACTGAAGACTGCAGGGCATGATTTTTTCAGGCGGTATAGCAGTGCTATTTATAGCGCTAAACCACCTAAAAAACGTGTTGGTGTGAAAGGGGGCTTACTCTTCTATGGGCCAGATTCAGAAAGACTTACGCTGAGGACATCACCAGCAAGACACCGCTCACAAGCAGTGCAGCCACTGGTGAACGTACTGGCAACACTCCATTTCCTTGCCAGTGGATCATTCCAGCGTACAAGTGGAGTGGTGGTTGGGATGTCACAATCAACCATGAGCAGATGTGTGCACCAGGTTGTCCCTGCAATCCTCAGACGCATGTCCCACCACATCATCAGACCCACCACTGAGGACCTGCGGCAGAAGGCAATGACAGATTTCTACAGCATTGCAGGTTTCCCACGCAATCGGAAGCATTGGCATTCCATCAATGTACAGGTGATAGCCGATGCCCAATGCCTCATATGGCACGTCCGTGCCAAACACCCCAGATCCAGCCATGACAGCTTCATATATCGTCAAAGCCCCATCCCAACGGAATTCGAACAGAACGTGTACAAGGACAGCTGGTTGGTTGGTGAGTGACATGGGAGTCAGGCATGACTGTCCGACCCCATGATGCAGACATCACAAGGGGCACATGCACTACTAACATTCTCCTGTCTTTTCCCTTACAGGTGACTCTGCATATGCACTGGGGCCCCATCTCATGACTCCTTTCCGGAACCCCCAAACCAGAGGAGAGAGAAGATACAATGCGGCACATATCCAAACCCGGGCAGTGGTGGAGCAAACATTTGGGCTCCTGAAATCCCGTTTCCGATGCCTGGATAAGTCTGGGGGGACCCTGTTGTATTCCCCTACCTTTGTGTGTCAAATCATCGGTGCATGTTGCATGCTGCACAACTACGCCATGAGAAAGGGCCTGCAGATTGACATACGTGATGACCTGACCCCCGACCCACACAGTCCCCACCTGCCAGAGGCTACCCCGTCTGCTGAGGGAAGAGCAGTCAGGAGTGTCCTCGCGGTAGGCATCTTTGGACAATAAACAAATACATTGATCACACGGACAATGCACACATGCACACCACTGAGGTCCCTAGATCACACACACCACATCCACATCACATTGGATTAGCCCAAGTCCAACATGCAGTACTTGGGAGCAGCAACGCCGCGCCAAGGCTCCAATGATGTCGCTGTCCATTCATACTACATTCACACTTCTCCCCAACTACCGAGGGTGACACCCCTTACTGGCAGGAGTGCCACCCCCACATTCACACTGTAGTCTGCACTACTAACCGTGTGCAGTTTGTATAAACCAAAAAGCTCATAACCTGAGCATAATAAAAACAAAAAGCTCATAACCTGAGCATAATAAAAAACAAAAAGCTCATAACCTGAGCATAACCAAAAAATGAAGAAAAAAAAAGAGCAACCAAAAAAACCCATCATTTGGCCTGACGGGGGCTCCTTCTGGTGGGCCCTCTCTAGCTCCTCAGCTGCCTGGAGGGAGCCTCGGGTGGGGCATCTGGAGGTGGCTGATCCCCGGGTGGGCCACTCCTGGCAGGTGTGGCCTGCATGCCCTCCAAGGCCACGGCTATCCGGCTGAGGAAGGAGTTAGTCTGGGCCTGAATCCTCAGCTGCCGGGTCACTTGATTTTGCTGGGCCCGCTGCCTCTGCCTCCCCTGGTCCCGGATTGCAGCTGTGTTGGCCTGCACGGCAGCAGTAAGGTGCCGAACATCAGCCTGCACCTCCCCCAGGCTGGTCACCACTGCAGCGCAGTTGCAGCTGATGTCCTGCACTGCCTTTGTCATGTGTCCCACGGAGGCCAGGCTGCCAGCCACACGGTCCAGGTGCCCAGCTATCTCCCCCATCTGCTGGGTCTACCTGGCCTGGTCCCTCGCCATTTGGTCATGGACCACGTCAGACACCCCCCTGGTCTTCCGGGTCGCCTTCCTGGGGCTAGGAGATGGTAGTCCCCGGGGGGATGGAGTCGCCCTTGAGGGGCTTCCTATGATGGGGGAGGGGATCTGAGAGGGCCCTGCTGAAGGGGAGGACTCCTCCAAAAATAAAAGAAACTCCTGCTCAGAGACGACCGGCTCCTCCTCAACCACCTCAGCAGGTGAGGTGTGGGCACTCCCCTCCACCTCGGTGTCTTCAGTGCCCAGGGGGTCGGGCTCAGGATGCAGTTGAGGGGATAGGGTGGAATGGCCGCCGGCAGATGATGGCCCAGCTCCGTCATCTGTGGATGACACAAAGCATACACATGTTGGTGATCCCACACACTTGGCACATGTACCCTCCCCCCCACATGCAACACACCAAATAGGGGATAAAAAACACTTACCTGTCCTGGAGCCTTCCTCCACAGAATCATAGCCCTGTACCCCCTCCAACTGCTCCCTCTCCAGACAGCGGGCGACCACCTCCTCCTCCGTGGTCAGGCTGACCGCACATGGGGGTCCACCCCCCGTGCCCCTCTCATGCCTTCTGATGGCGGCCACCTTGTTGTGGACTTTGTGCCTGACATCATTTACCTTTTTTGATATGTCAGCAGCAGTCCGGGTTGAATATCCCAAGCTGTTGACCCTGGCAGCAATGGACTCCAGGATGGCCTGCTTCCTGTCTCAGGTTGTCTGGCGACTTTTACAGCCATGGAGGAAGACATCATAGGTCTCCATAGCCGAGATGACGGCTGACAGCTCCTGGCCATTAAAGTTCAGCTTTCTCCTCTGTCTGCGGGGAACGGGAGCAGCCATCTCAGAACAAAAGTAACTTCCCTGGGGGGGAACCGGATATACTTTTGCGCCGGAATGGCGCATCTGCGGCCGCATTTATACACGCGACGTAAGACGATGCGTCAACGTTTCCCAGGAAGTGGTGCCGACGGAAGCTGTGAGCATGCGCACGGGGAAGCGAGTAGAGCCCGACGTCACTGCGCATGCTCCGTGGATGATGCGCCGTACGTAAGTCTCTGCGCTGGGCTCCGCCCATCATTTAAATATGGTCACACCCACTTCCACTTACGGCGGGTTTGCGCCATTGCGTTTACGTTACGGCGGCGCACAGTAAGGAGCAAGTGCTTGGTGAATACTGTACTTGACTCACTAGTTCGCGTCGGCGTAACGTATATGCGCTGCGCTACGCCGGAAAAAATATGCGCCCATCTACATGAATCTGGCCCTATGTTTCTAAAAATGTGGACTGCCATCAGCTGCCCTTTTCATGTGTTTTTTTTTATACTAATTAGCTTTTATATTGTCTAGGTTCAGTGGCTATGTAAGCCATTAAATCTGGGGAGTCTTAGATAAAAGAAGTAGTTCAATCACCAATACACCATTATTTATTGGTGGGGTCATGAAATTTATATACAAACAACCCAAAAAATTTACAAGACAATGTACAGTACAAGCAGAGCAGCCATCAGAGATTTTCGGGCCCCTTACACAGCTTTAGGCCTGCCCCCCCCAGCCTGACCAACGCCATTCCCCAGTGCTTGCCCACAGGCCATCCCACCAAATCCACACACCAGCCTCCTCACCTGTATGCACTCAGCCCCCCCCTCAATCCTGTATATATGTCAGCCCCCCTCAATCCTGTATATATATACCAGTCCCCCCTCACACCTGTGTATATGTCAGCCCCCACCACACCTGTATATATATATATATATATATATATATATATATATATATATATATATATATATATATATATATATATATATATATATATATATATATATATATATATATGATATATATATATGTGTATGTGTGTGTGTGTGTGTGTGTGTGTGTCAGCCCCACACATACACAAATATGTAAACACACAAGCCTCTGCCCCCTCCCTGTACACAAACAGCCCCTTCCCTTTCCTTTACAGCCCCTACTTGTAAAGGAAATCTTTCTACCTAGTTCCAGCTCGTGTTCACAAAGCTAACATGTTGCTGATACAGAGGAGCACAGTACAGGCAGCTCACACAAGGGGTACACATGAACATAGTAGCCAAAGGTGGCAGTAAAGAGCTTGATGTCTGAGCTCAATCACACAGAGAGCATCAGAAGCTGCAAGATAATTTCTTAGTGCACAACACGGTGTCCCGTGAAATATGGCGACCTGGCAGAATTGGTACCGGAAGTGACGTTCTGTCACCGCCATCTTGCTACACCCCACACTCCTCCGTAGTAATGATACACCGAGAAGGGGCAAGCAGACATTTTGTTAACAACTGAAAAAGGTTGGGACTTTATATGAGATGCGATTTTAGCAATATGCAATTAAATATAAACATGGAAAATAAATTATTTATAAACATGTGACCAGGCTCAAAGTTGTCAACCAAAAAGCACTAAACCAAATTAATTTGTCTAACTGATGTAAGTAAAAACAGTGGTTTAGTTGCAAGCATTTGCAAATACCTGGGAAGCTACAGAGCCAACTCCACGGCACTCTGCATGGCTGCAGTCCTAACTATAAATTTAGAGTCGGTTCACACTGGGGCGACTTGGGATCCGACTTGAGGTCGCCTCAAGTTGTCCCAAGTCGCGCTGTAGAGAAAAACAATGCAAGTGAATGAGAGCGGTGTTAATACACACTACTCAAGTCGCTCCAACTTCAGAAAAGGTTCCTGTACGACTTCAATCTGACTTCTAGGCGACATGTACCCATTGATTTCAATGGAAGTCGCCTCCAAGTCTGATCACTGTCTTAACTGAAGCTACTTTGCAGATAAGATAACATACATTTCTCAGAAAAACCCCTCCCTCCCCCTCCCTCTCCCAGAGCTGATTGTTGTTTTATTGGCCACTGGAATGTCTCCTGTCTTGGAGACGACTTCAAGTCGTGTTGTAAATCTCCCCAGATCGCCCTGTGGTTCATGCTCAAGTCGTGTCTGAGTCGCCTCTGAAAGTCGCGCTGGAAGTCGTGTCGCCCCAGTGTGAACCGACTCTTAGCCCAGGTTCACACTGGGCTGCGGGAGTGAAGCAGTGCGAGTTCAGCTGAACTCGCACGATTTCACTCCCGCCCGGCAGTCCCGATTTCAGAGACATCTGTGTAGGTTTCTGCACAGATGTCAATGTAAATCGCAGGCTGAAATCGCAAAAAGTAGTACAGAGACTACTTTTTGAAATCGGTGCAATGCCGCAGATGCAGCGTCGCACCGATTAGGACGGTGCCATTGCCGTCAATTTGAGGCAAAATCTGCCGTTTTGACATGCGATTTGACATGCCAAATCGCATCTCAAAACGCACCAGTGTGAACCAGGGCTTAGGGTCTCCTGAAAGGGAGCCCAGGTGTGCTAATCAACAGGCAGAGGACAGGTGATAACCCAAAACCCGCCCCTACCTATAGTTGGTATGGCAAACGAGAGCACTGGAAAAAAAAGGGAAAAAAGAAAAGTAGGAGTGGAACAAGGACCGCCCAACAAACCAACATACCACCAGACTGAAAGCAGACCAACTCCAACTGGGTCTGCCAGTAAAAAAATGACAATGCATAAAAAAACTGATCAGTGGTAAATCTGTGCAGGCACTCCATTCCACTCCTAAATCACATCTCCATCCCTGGATAATGTCTCAAAAAAGAAGGGGGGTGGGACTTTATATGAGGCATATAGAGATTTTGCCATAGGCCTCCATCCCTGTAAATGGATAACAACTGAAAAAGGTTGGGACTTTATATGAGATGCGATTTTAGCAATATGCAATTAAATATAAACATGGAAAATAAATTATATATAACCATGTGACCAGGATCAAAGTTGTCAACCAAAAAGCACTAAACCAAATTAATCTGTCTAACTGATGTAAGTAAAAACAGAGGTTTAGTTGCAAGCATTTGCAAATACCTGGGAAGCTGCAGCGCCAACTCCACGGCACTCTGCATGGCTGCAGTCCTAACTATAAATGTAGGGTCTCCTGAAAGGGAGCGCAGGTGTGCTAATCAACAGGCAGAGGACAGGTGATAACCCAAAACCCGCCCCTACCTATAGTTGGTATGGCAAATGAGAGCACTGGGAAAAAAAAGGGTTTAGTGCTTTTTGGTTGACAACTCTGAGCCTGGTCACATGGTTATATATAATTTATTTTCCATGTTTATATTTAATTGCATATTGCTAAAATCGCATCTCATATAAAGTCTCAACCTTTTTCAGTTGTTATCCATTTACAGGGATGGAGGCCTATGGCAAAATCTCTATATGCCTCATATAAAGTCCCCCCCCTCTTTTTTGAAACATTATCCAGGGATGGAGATGCGATTTAGGAGTGGAATGGAGTGCCTGCACAGATTTACCACTGATCAGTTTTTTTTATGCATTGTCATTTTTTTACTGGCAGACCCAGTTGGAGTTGGTCTGCTTTTAGTTTGGTGGTATGTTGGTTTGTTGGGCGGTCTTTGTTCCACTCCTACTTTTCTTTTTTCCCTTTTTTTTTCCAGAGCTCTCTGTGAAGCATCCTGGTCTTCCATAACACCTCATCAGTGCCACAGGCCGATCGCTTCCATACCACGCCGCATTGAAGCAGTAATTGCTACAAAAAGGCCCAAACCAAGTACTGAGTACATATGCATGCTTATACTTTTCAGAGGTCTGATATTGTTCTATGTAAATCCTTGTTTTATTGATTGCATGTAATATTCTAATTTTTGGAGATTGTGAATTTGAAGTTTTCATGAGCTGTAAGCCATAATCATCAGAATTATGACAAAGCACGGCTTGAATTATCTTGCATTGCATGTAACGAGTCTATCTCATATATTATTTTCACCTTTTAAGTTGCATTAGTGAAATAAATGAACTTTTGCACGCTATTCAAATTTTTCGAGTATCACCTGTAAACAGTCCGTTGGATTTCCAAATACTGTATTTAAGCATATATATTTGAGGCTTACTGTTGTTCCATAGTACATTTCTGGTACATAGTGTATATATATAAAGCAAGGTAAATTTGCGCTTCCCCCTACTATAGTGAAAAAAAAAATATAAAGTGAAAAACATCTGTGCTAACCGTGCAAAACATGAAAGGAACAGTGGGGGTTAACCAGAAAAAAACCTAATGACTACCCCACTGCACAGACTACCAATAAGTGTTTCCAGTGCCGGAAGTGTACTATATAAACTAAACATACATCAAAAATCCAGATATCATATAGTGACATAAATTATGCGTAAATGTGTCAAATATAGGGTATACATGAAAAAAACACTGCACATATTACCCTAAAATGTGCTCTCTCTGTTCAAATACAAACATGTTACCAAATTCCATACAAAATATACTAAACAAATATCATAAATGCCAAAACTGGGTGAGCAATTCAGCAGTTGATGTTGAGATTACAGGAAAAAGTGAAAGTCCATGCAGATAAATGGTCAAAAGTGCAGTTGTCTCTTCCACCTGCAAGATAAGTGCCACCGTCACCAACAGCTAGATGGAACACTCACCAGATCCTGGATAGTATAAGGCCAGAAACTATTTCTTTATCAACCGATAGGTGTGTTCTCCTTAACACTTTCAAGGGTATCCTCATAAAAACAAGGGGCTCAACATAGTGAAGTACGTAAAAATATTTATTAAAAAATATAAATATAAAACCAATACACTCACAAGTATAGTGCCTGGGACCGGCACTTGGTATCCTTAGCAGCGTCGAGTGTTATATCCACTCACCAGCGTTTAAAGGGATAGTGTACCTTGCTCCTGTTCCCACTATTGCTACAACAGATGGTACCGACGCGTGGTAAAACTCTGAAACGGGCATAAAAACTCTACAAAGGATTCAAGGGAATGCATATAGAACTGCATATAGAACTCTGAAACAGGCTTAAAAACTCTAAAAAGGATTCAAGGGAATGCATATATAGTTGGTGCATGGTTCCCAAGTGGCTTGAGGCGGCGTACACACGATCGGACATATCCGATGAAAACGGTCCGCGGACCATTTCCATCGGATATGTCCCATCGGGAGTTTGATCCGATGGCGTGTACACACCATCGGATCAAATTCCCCGCCGCCGGACGGCGCGGTGACGTAGTGGTGACGCGGCGGTGACGTTGACGCCGCCACGTCACCGCCACGTCACCGCACCAGGAAGTAAAACACTTCCGCGCATGCGCCGAATCCATTCGGCAGCGGCGCGGCGGCGGTGGGGGACGACATGTCTGCTGGTAAGTGTACTAACCAGCAGACATGTCGGGCGGACAGATTCCACCGGATGGATTTCAAAGCATGCTTTGAAATCTGTCGGGTGGAGAAATCTGTCCGCTAGCCCATACACACGAGCGGAGATGTCTGCTGAAACGGTCCATCGGACCGTTTTCAGCGGACATATCCCCTCGTGTGTACGCGGCCTCAGACTTCCTTATTATTTCCTGTAGTATGCAAACCATCTTCTCCTAGGCCATTATCCACAATATTTTCTTTTTCGTCATGACTAAGGAGACAAAGGGTTGCTTCCAGGCTCTAGCTATCATAAGTTTAGCCCCTAGAAATATGAAGTGAATCACTTTACATTCTTAGATAACTTTTCTATAGGTAAATTTAATAAAGCTATGTGTTGGATACCTGTACTTTTCTCACCATGGATTATATGTTGTTCCAGAAGCTTCTTATCTTGGGGCATTCCCACAAGATATGAAGCATGCAGACTATGTGAGAGCAGTCTAAGAAACAAAGGGGGGAGGTTGAAGGGTAGAATTTAGCCAACCTTATGGGAACCAAATACCACTGTGTTATTACCTTGAGGTCCGCATCAATGAATAAGTCATTTTGAATACCTCGATATTCCCTTGAGGCCACATCATACCATTCCTCTTGGTCCCGCTCTTGAGAAAGGTCCCTTTCCCATTCTGTTATATAGCTAGGTTTAGAGTTGTCCCTAGAGAGTGACTCATAGATCACCGGAACTCCTCCTCACTGCTCCATGGCCTGGGCATACCAGTGTTCATAGGGTGTAATGTTAGAAGTGTAGGAAGTGGGAAATCTGGAGAAACCTAACCGTGCGGGGGTTTTGGGGGGATGGGGGTGATACAGGTGTGGAATGGTCATGCTCCCTGGTTAGGTAGAAGAAACAGCGAATTGTTGAAGTAGCAAAGACTCCAGAGAGTCAGATCAAAGTTTGAGAAGAGGGTCAGAACCTTAGTGAAGATGGGAGTAATAAGCATTAGTGTTGCTCACGAATATTCGTATTGCGAATATTCGGCTCGAATATGGCATATTCGAGTATTCGCGATATATTCCGAATTTCGCGGTGAATATTCGCTATTTCGAATATTCGTATTTTTTCAATTTTTTTTTAGAACAGATCACATCCTAGAGATCCCCATCGACGTCTAAAAGCATTGCTGGTATGATTAGAGACCTTGGGCCGAGTAGCTGCAGCGATCAATTTATATTGCCGATAAATCGCAATGCGATTATTCGGCAATAGCGATATCGCGCGATTATTTTCGAGAAATTCGCAATATTGTTTTTAGCTAAAATAACACATATATTCGATTTCAGAGTGTTACTGTCGAAATTCCGCAATAAATTTCTCATTCGCATTTTTGCGAAATTACGATAACATATCAAGAATATCCATTCCGCATTTCTCGAATATTCGCAATTATTTTGTATTGTAATATATCAAGAATATTCTGAGCCAATCAGAGTGCTTCTTCCGCATTTGCCGAATATTCGCAATTATTTTGTATTGTAATATATCACGAATATTCTGAGCCAATCAGAGTGCTCCTTCTGCATTTGCCGAATATTCGCAATTATTTTGTATTGTAATATATCACGAATATTCTGAGCCAATCAGAGTGCTCCATTCCGCATTTCTCGAATATTCGCAATTATTTTGTATTATAAAATATCACGAATATTCTGAGCCAATCAGACTGCTTCTTTCGCATTTCTCGAATATTCGCAATTATTTTGTATTGTAATATATCACGAATATTCTGAGCCAATCAGAGTGCTCCATTCCGCATTTCTCGAATATTCGCAATTATTTTGTATTATAAAATATCACGAATATTCTGAGCCAATCAGAGTGCTCCATTCCGCATTTCTCGAAATTTCGCATTCGCATTCGCAATAGCGAAAATTCGCAATCATTTCATTTCCAAAAAATATCACGAATATTCGTATTTAGCGAATATATCTCGAATATTCGACTATATATTCGAGATATATCGCGAAATCGAATATGGCATATTCTGCTCAACACTAATAAGCATAAGGCCTTCTGTGGGCAGTGACCTTATCAGGGGTATTTGGAGTCCTTTAGACTTCTTGCTTTTAGGCTTCTGCCATAACAATCGGGCTTGAGGGAAGGTTGTGTTTCGCTGCTTCTGCAGCCAATCCTGATGGTAGAGAAAAGGGAGCTTGTGAGGCATAGGAGTAGTTTTTCCCCTTCCAGAAATTTGGAGAATGTGTAGGATCTGTTCTTGTATGTAAACTTTAGGCTCAATGGGAATGGCCACCAGTATTTGATTTGCTTCTGGGTCAAGAAAGGAGTGGTTTTAGTGACCTCCATTTCTGGATGGTGGTTGGCAATAAATCAACGAATATTGCAGAGCGGGCTGGTTGCAAAATCTCCTCCTTTCACCACTATATCCCTTGGAAGTGTAACGCCGCTGGCGTTACCTTTCTGTAGAACGGGCGCAGCTGATTTTTCCTCTAGCAGCTGCACTCCGTTCTGTTGATAAACGCGTCACTTCCTGTGCGCCTCGTGCGTTCCATGCTGGAACGCGGAAGTGCGCGCCAGACGCCGCTCCAATCCCTTCACTCGGCGGCTTATTTAAACGTTCAGCAGTGACAGCATGGCATTCCTCTATTCTGCAAGGACGCCTGCTGTCACCTTGGACCAGCTTCCTCCACTCCAGGCACCACAGAGCACCTCCAGCTCTCTGGGTCATCCCTTCACTGGACAACCAACACCTCTGGTCATCCCAGCACTGCTTCAACTACAACCGCAAGTACCCTGTGCTAGACACCAAACATTGCTGCAAGCTTTCATGTCTGCTAAATAGTACCCATATGCCATTCACTTGTGCGAATGTCCCCAAGAGTAGTATTGGAATTCATTACATGCCTGCTCAGTACTTTACATGCCATTGTCCTTTGCTTACGCTGCCGTGTCTTGGTTGAAGCCTTCTATGCCGCCATGTACTACCTATACCAATGAACTGTCTCATTCGGGCCAAGTTTAAATGCAAGCCTCTCAATACACACAGATGGACCTAAGGACTGCTATAGCTTCACAGGGCCACGTCTGTGTGGTCTCATCATTTCCTAACATTGACAACGTTCAGTCTTAGGCCTCGTACACACGGACGGACATATCCGATGCAAACGGTCCTCGGACCGTTTGCATCGGATATGTCCGCCGGGCTATTTTGGTCCGATGGCGTGTACACACCATCGGATCAAAATCTCCACCGGCAGACAGCGCGGTGACGTGGCGGTGACGTTGACGCCGCCACGTCACCAGGAAATAAACAACTTCCACACATGCGTCGCATCCATACGACGCTTGTGCGAGTGGATATGTCCGCTGGTGTGGGTACTGACCAGCAGACATATCCGACGGACATGTGTCCGGCGGAAAAGTTTCAAAGCATGCTTTGGAAATTTTCTGCTGGAGAAAACAGTCTGAATCCGTCCGTTTGCCCCTACAGACGAGCGGATTTTTCGGCTGAAATGGTCCGTCGGACCATTTCCAGCGGAAAAATTCCATTGTGTGTACGAGGCCTCGGTTTTACTTTACTGGTGCCTATGATGGAATACACGCCATTTACTTTCTGAGGCTGTGATGACAGAACCCTAACTCTCTGAACTGTAAGAGAGTGAAACCTGGGTTCAAACCTGAGCAGCCTCCGCAGTGCGATCCAGATATCCAAACCACAGATTGGCGTATCGTTACAGGAAGCCCATCAGATCTAGTTGGACCTAAGGCTCTGTGTGCTCGGTCCAATTCTAGTCTGTGTTGTCAGATGTCCGGGATAATCTCTTGGATGAGGGAGCAAACTGCAGCAGGGCCATCAGTTACAGTTTTGGGGATCTCTCTGAGCTGAAAGTTGTACCTCCTTGACCTGTTTTCAGGGTCACCTATGTTAGATAGTGAGGTCTCTAGTTGGTCTTGGAGGTCTTGTATGTGGTCTGTATTTTGGTTAGCCTGGCTACAGAAGCGCCCAGTTTTCTTTCTATCGCCTCCATACGAGAACCTAGATTCTTTAGGTCAACAGTTATTTTGGCTGCTGTGAAGGATAAGCCACGGTCCAGCATCTCAGAAAACTTGAAAAACATAGAGGCAGTGTCAAAAGGTAGATCAGAGTGCTGTACTGTGAAGACCTCCCTGCTCTTTTGCTGTGCGGGGCATGCCTCCATAGGGGATAGTAGTAGATCATTCATAGTGTGCAGTGGCGTAACCAGAGTTATGGGCGCCCGGGGCAGAATTTTTTTTCGCCCCCCCCCCTTGTATAATCATCCACTCTGGTTATAAGGATCTGTAATGTATCCCTCTCAGGGCTTTCAGCATGTAAGGGGTAAATTATTGCAGGATAAATCATTTAACCCCTTACTGTAAGGGATTAACAGACTGACCCCCCCCCACAACCACAGATCCCCCATCATAGACTGAACCCCCCCCCCACAATCACAGATCCCCCATCACAGACTGACCCCCCCACAATCACAGATCCCCCATCACAGACTGACCCCCTAAATAACAGACCTCTCATCACAGATGGATCCCCCCAATCACAGATAGACCCCCCACAATCACAGACCCCCTATTTAACAGACCTCAGACAGTAACCCCCACCATAGTGCAGACCTCAGACAGTAACCCCCAGTAGTGCAGACCTCAGACAGTAACCCCCACAATAGTGCAGACCTCAGACAGTAACCCCCACAATAGTGCAGACCTCAGACAGTAACCCCTATAATAGTGCAGACCTCAGACAGTATACCCCAGCATAGTGCAGACCTCAGACAGTAACCCCTATAATAGTGCAGACCTCAGACAGTATACCCCAGCATAGTGCAGACCTCAGACAGTAACCCCCATAATAGTGCAGACCTCAGACAGTAACCCCCATAATAGTGCAGACCTCAGACAGTAACCCCCATAATAGTGCAGACCTCAGACAGTAACCCCCATAATAGTGCAGACCTCAGACAGTAACCCCCATAATAGTGCAGACCTCAAAAATTAACCCCCATAATAGTGCAGACCTCAGACAGTAACCCCCATAATAGTGCAGACCTCAGACAGTAACCCCCACAATAGTGCAGACCTCAGACAGTAACCCCCACAATAGTGCAGACCTCAGACAGTAACCCCCAGTAGTGCAGACCTCAGACAGTAACCCCCAGTAGTGCAGACCTCAGACAGTAACCCCCAGTAGTGCAGACCTCAGACAGTAACCCCCAGTAGTGCAGACCTCAGACAGTAACCCCCAGTAGTGCAGACCTCAGACAGTAACCCCCCATAATAGTGCAGACCTCAGCCAGTAACCCCCATAATAGTGCAGACCTCAGACAGTAACCCCCAGTAGTGCAGACCTCAGACAGTAACCTCCATAATAGTGCAGACCTCAGACAGTAACCCCCAGTAGTGCAGACCTCAGACATTAACCCCCAATAGTGCAGACCTCAGACATTAACCCCCAATAGTGCAGACCTCAGACATTAACCCCCAATAGTGCAGACCTCAGACAATAACCCCCAGTAGTGCAGACCTCAGACAATAACCCCCAGTAGTGCAGACCTCAGACAATAACCCCCAGTAGTGCAGACCTCAGACAGTAACCCCCAGTAGTGCAGACCTCAGACAGTAACCCCCACAATAGTGCAGACCTCAGACAGTAACCCCCACAATAGTGCAGACCTCAGACAGTAACCCCCACAATAGTGCAGACCTCAGACAGTAACCCCCACAATAGTGCAGACCTCAGACAGTAACCCCCAGTAGTGCAGACCTCAGACAGTAACCCCCATAATAGTGCAGACCTCAGACAGTAACCCCCAGTAGTGCAGACCTCAGACAGTAACCCCCAATAGTGCAGACCTCAGACAGTAACCCCCAATAGTGCAGACCTCAGACATTAACCCCCAATAGTGAAGACCTCAGACATTAACCCCCAGTAGTGCAGACCTCAGACAATAACCCCCAGTAGTGCAGACCTCAGACAATAACCCCCAGTAGTGCAGACCTCAGACAATAACCCCCAGTAGTGCAGACCTCAGACAATAACCCCCAGTAGTGCAGACCTCAGACAGCGGCGTGTGTGGTTTCCCTCAAGCGCGGGCTCCTCCTCCTCTGTGGGTGTGAACAGAGAGGAGGGCCGCCGCCGGGTGTACCAAGATGGCCGCCGCTCCGGAGCTAGGCCGAAGCCGGGGACTTTCCTAGGCCGAGGCTCCGGAGCGCTCCGCGGAGCCGGTGGATGGATTCGCCCCCCCCCCATTTTTCGCCCGGTGCGACAGCCCCCCCTGCCCCCCCCCGCTACGCCAGTGATAGTGTGCCCAATTAGGGATTCCATGAATGGAATGACATAGAGCATGGGATCCTCCAGCTGTTGCAGAACTACAAGGCTCATGACGCATTGCAAGACTGACAGTTAAAAGCATGACTCCCAAAGGCAAAGGCATGATGGGACTTGTAGTTCTGCAACAGCTGAAGGGCCACAGATGCCAGTGTTCCCCTGATCCCGGAAGTAGCTGGTGAGGGGCGGTGTGTGTGCTGGTCGTTGGATGGGGCGCGAGATGATTGGAGCAGTGCAAGGCTCCGGGTCTATGCGGCCATTTCTGAAAACTTGCCCATGCGCACTCCATAAAGTTGTTTTTATTATGCATTTTTAGTTGTGTACAATACATTTCTAAACTTCAGCAACCATCAATGGTAAAAAAAAAAAAAAAACTCTCTCCTTCACTTTATCAGTTAACGCTAAAGCTAGCTGTATAATTTTGTAAAGATCGCTTTCATTGTGGGTTTTGTAGGATTTTGCATTTACATCAATTTCAAACACTTTTGGCATTGTTAGTTTTAAGAATTGGAAACTAAAATAAAAGAACAGTTGTTTGATATCAGTAGGATCCTAACAATTTTTAACCTGAGCCAGAAATGTAAATTGTAACTTTTCCCATTCATCTATTTCCGGCCAAGCAGAGCTGGCACTTTATAAAACCTGTGCTACACAACATTGAACAGATGGACTATCCTAATTTATGCCAACTTTATTGTGATTTTTTGTGTTGGAAAATTACAAGGATTTAGAATAAGTATTTCTGTAAACAAAAAAACAGTATGTGTAATGGATGAAATCAGATACATTTCGGACACAATTTGTTATCTAGCAAGACTAAATAGAATAAATTGCTCAAGCATTCTCAATGTGTTTCTTTTCTTATCCTTTTCCTGGAGAATAAAGTGAAGTTAATGATTAGCATTTATACCTACAGAATATGTAAGGTGTTTTGGTCTGATTTGTTTTCATTACATAAAACCGTGACTTGTTGCAGCTGGGAATTAGCTTCAGGCTGACCATGAGTTCGACCCAAACTCCAACTATTTGCGGTTTGGAAGAATGGCAAACAAATTTAATCACTCGCTGCCAGAGCAGCCATTCCCAGCCAACCACTTTCTGGCCTTTGAAATGAGAATAGGGGGTTTAGAAAGTCCAATAATTGAGTTTTTTTGGCGTCAGTATCCCAAAGAATGTTTTGCTCAGTTTGTATTGGGACAGATATGGAATAGTTAGGGAAAGCTTACAGACGACAGGGAAAGTTAGGCATTAATGCCAGTGCTTATTGCTGAAATAGCAATTATCTCATTTTAAATGCAGTCACAGGCACACTGTGTGTGGTACAGTTATCTAGCAGATTAGGAAACATTATCAAAGTTCGAAAAGTGACAATTATGCCCTGTACACACGATCGGTTCGTCTGATGAAAACGGACCAATGGATTTTTTCATCAGATATCCGAAAAAGCTGACTTTCATCAGTCTTGCCTACACACCATCGGTTAAAAATCCAAACGGAATTCTATCGGTTTTTTAACCATAAGAAAAATGTAAAAAAGGTTCTATTTTTTTTCACCGATGGGAAAAAAAACTATGGGGCCCACACACGATCGGTTCATCCGATGAAAACAGTCCATCGGTCTGCAACAGAATAGGCATAGAGAGCAGAAGAGCTGAAGCCGCTTCTTCTCCTTGTGGTAGCCTCGAGCACTGCGGTGGTAGCCTTGGCACGCGCTATTGTGGCCTTGATTGGCCCTTGTGCCTTTAGAACAGTCCCAGAGTGTGGGGGATGTCCAACTAGAAAGGGGAAAGAGCAGGGAGAGGCCAGGCAGTTTAGCTGGTGCACAGCAAGTGCGCAGAAAGCAGTCTAAAAGGCAGACAGCTGACAGTTGACAGTGCCAGAAATAAGGGGTGAAAAGGAGATCACATGCGTGGTGGTCAGCTGGAAGTGTGTGCAAGCTAGACATGTGCAGTTCATTTAGTTCCGAATTAAAATACGGACACATTTTTTTTATTCAGAAATTAGGATTTATCCGAATTTCTGAATTAGAATAGTCCTGAATTTGAACGAATCCGAAATAAAAAAAATTGAATTCCGCCAAAATTTGAATAGTTTTTGAAAAGTTTTTGAATAGTTTTTGAAGTTGATTTTTTTTCAAACCCTAATAGTTTTTTAAATTCGAAAAATGTTCCAATTAAAATATTTTTCCAATTTTCCAAAGTGAATAAAATATAATAGAAAATAAAGGAATAGAATAGAAAAGAGCATATTTTTCTATTATATTCCTTTATTTTCTATTCAATTTTTTTCTTAAACTTTAAAAATTCGCACGTGAGTTGCCGGCGTGTCCGAACGGCGGCAAATTTAAATGTACGTACAAGTACGTCCCTTTGCGCAGCCGTGCCATTCTGTGGACGTAAATGTACATGCAGCGGACGGCAAGTGGTTAAAGCATCACCTGTGGACATTTTTGGCCACTGTAGTTTGCTGCAGTTTCACAGTTGATCACAGTTTTAGGAATTTACATGTTTGGTATCTATTTACTCAACGAAAATCTCATATTTTATATTTTAAGCAAAAAACTCTAATTATGTTGTTATGTGTGCACTAAAATTAACATTGATGCGTTTTCTTCTGAAAATATGCATTTGATAAACAGTTGCGCTGATATTATGTGACATAAAAAAGAAAATAGATAATGTTTTGGGGTTTTAAATTTTCATTTAACTGCTTGCTGACCAGCCGCCGCAGTTATACAGTGGCAGGTCGGCTCTGCTGGGCGAGAGCATGTAGCTATACGTCACCTGAACATGAACAGCTATCAGTCATTTCCCCTAGTGAGTCCACCCCCCCTACAGTTAGAACACACCCAGGGAACATACTTAACCCCTTCCCCGCCCCTTGCGTTAACCCCTTCACTGCCAGTGGCATTTTTTATAGTAATCCAATGCATTTTTATAGCACTGATCACTATAAAAATGCCAATGGTCCCAAAAATGTGTCAAAAGTATCCAAAGTGTCCGCCATAATGTCGCAGTACCGAAAAAAAATCGCTGATGGCCGCCATTACTAGTAAAAAAAAATATTAATAAAAATGCCATAAACCTACCCCCTATTTTGTAAACGATATATCTTTTGCGCAAACCAATCAATAAACGCTTATTGCGATTTTTTTTCACGACAAATATGTAAACGAATACATATCGGCCTAAACTGAGGAAAAACATTTTGTTTTATATATTTTTGGGGGATATTTATTATAGCAAAAAGTTAAAAATATTTTTTTTTTCAAAATTGTCGCTCTATCACAAAAAGAAAGGTCTATTTCTGGGAAAAAAAGGACGCCAATTTTGTTTGGGAGCCATGTCGCACGACCGCGCAATTGTCAGTTCAAGCGACACACAGTGCCGAATTGCAAAAAGTGCTCTGGTCTTTGACCAGCAATATGGTCCGGGGGTTAAGTGGTTAAAGACACACAAAAATATATATAATAAAATCATGCTATATTTCAAGTAGTGTTTCGTTTAGCTGTGAGACTGTTAACCTCTTAATCCTTCAGTAATACAAAATTAAAAATATGGGGCCAGATTCAGGAACAGTTAGGCTGGCGGATCCAGTGATCCGCCAGCCTAACTGTGACTTTGAGCCGGCGTTTCTGTTTTCTGTAACCAGAAAACAAGAAACGCCGGGTTGAAGCTCCGATGCGAGCAGCGTAACTGAGTTTCGCCATCGCATCGTTACTTCAACTTAAAAATGGCGCCGGGGGCGTTCCCGCCGATTTACGCTCAAAAAATATGTTAATGAGCGGAAATCGGCAATTCACGATCGAATTCCGGCGCGACGCAATGACGGTACGACGTTTCCGGACGGGATACGTGGCGCATAGATATACCTACATGGGGTTGGAGTATCCTATGTTAGGTATAGGCGTCGTCATCGCGTCGGGAAAAAAAAAATCACGTCGCTTGCGTAAAAAGTTCATGAATGGGAATGTGACGTCATTGACGTTCATTCACAGAATTTGGAGCATGTGCACGGGGATGTTTGGACACTCGACGCATGCGCAGTACGTTGGCGGCGGGATCGCGCTTAGTTAGAATACTACACGCCCCGTACCCGCCCAATTTGAATTCCGCCGGCTCATTTGTGATGCGCTGCCGCAACTTTAGAAGCAAGTGCTTCCTGAATAACAGCACTTGCTCCTAAAATTGAGATGCGTTACTCCAGAGCAAAGATGCTCTGCTCTACCTGAATCTGGCTGATGAACACAAAAAATGGGCCTAGATATGGAACAAGTGGCACAAGCCAACTTGTGTGAATAAGACCTGATTTGGTTTTCCCTCTGCAACTACGGTTCTTTGGAGTGAAGCACTGTTGCACAGAAATGTGCTGTGATTTACCACACACGTATAAAAGTAGAAGGTCTTTATTATCATTGAATTGATAGTATAACAAAAATTCAATGATATCACTAAAGATTTTGCTTTACCAAGGCTGTGGCTGATGTGCCGAAGGCAGAGACTAGAAATGGTACAAAATGTTGGGAAGTAAAAAACAATCCTTAGCCAACATGCCTTTCCTCAACAAAATCCCTTCACACGCAAAACTTTTTAAAATTGTTTGCTAGATATAAGGTGCCAAGATGAGTTTTGAAGTCATAGCGAATTTTGATTGGTTTGCTTGTTTCTAGTTGCCAAAGCTTATCCCCGTATATAATCAAATTTAGCTTTATTTCATCACAAAGTTATCTGAGATAGCTTAATTTAGGGTGTATGCAAACATTTTCATTACACTATGGTATCATTATTTATGGCTATTTTCATAAGCCAAATTGTGTTTTAGGTTTATTAGTCTTTTAATAAAATCATAAATTATCTTAGATAATGTCATTCACAACCTATTGATAGCTATGTAAACTTAAAAGCAAAAGATTTTTTTCCCTTTTACATTAGAGACACATTTATGCATAATGCTTTAAAAACATTTTACTTTACGTAGAGTTTTATAAAAAAAAAATCGCTTCTGCAAAAGTAGTTTAAATAAAATATGATGTATGTCTGTGCTGACAAGCCAAAGTGTCTTTTATTTGGTATTTTCTCATAGCACTTAAATGAGGTCTGAGTTAGATGCATCCAAACACAATGACAAAAAAATATTGCAGACAAGATTGAAGCAGCTATAAAAAATTATGGGCTGATTAAAAGGGCTATTAAAAATAATGATAGCCTCCATGAAAGTTTTCTTAATCAGCTGACCTTGATGTCGTTTTTTACCTGCTTTCTTCCAGTGGTTAAATGTGATCTTCACAATTCAGCACTACCCTTACAATGTGAGATTGGGATACAGACAAAAGCTTTTCCATCATCCTCTTCACTTGTTTGGCTGGTGATCCACATGTAGCTCTCATTTATCATCCATCTGGACAGTATGTTTTTGATTGTGCCAACATTTACAGTTTTATTTTCTTGTTCCCAACGGAAACAATGAAATAAATCAAATGTGTGAGATTTAGATTGTGCTGAGAGAAACGGAAATTAAACTGTACCAAGTTCCTTAGCCATGAAGCTGTGGCAAATAATTTTAACATTGTGCATTTTTCTAGGTGATGCTGTCTGTTATGAAATGCCATTAGGACAATGTGTGGCATGATGCTATGTGAATTATCTTGTAATTCACAGTCCTATATATTGTCTGTAAATTAAGAAATGTCTGTATGCAACACATTTTTACCAGCTAGAGCACAAGGAAAATATACAATTTAACACCTATGAATTTATTAGATACTGATCTAACTTGGAATAATGACTATAAACAGTATCTAACAAAAGTTACACATTGCTATTATTTAAAGAAAAAAATGGACTTAGTGAAAACCAATAACAAACAAACAGTCTCCACATGCAGCGATGCATTCATTTATTTTGTTAAAATTCAGTAGAAAGGACTTGTCAATTCTTCAGTACTCTAATCCTGTTCTCACAGTCATTTTACTATGTGTTAAACAAGGGAAAAATCAAATGGCTCTACTATCCACTCCATCATGCCCAGTGTTTGTAGAGTACGATTCTAGATAAAATGAGAATCACAATTTTTTTTTGGCTTAGATTAACCACTTAAGCCCGGGACCATTTTGTAGCTAAAGGACCAGGCCCCTTTTTGCGATTTGGCACTGCGTTGGCCGTGCGACGTGGCTCCCAAACAAAATTGACGTTTTTTTTTTCCCACAAATAGAGCTTTATTTTGGTGGTATTTGATCACCTCCGCGGTTTTTATTTTTTGCGCTATAAACAAAAATTAGAGCAACAATTTAAAAAAATAATAATATTTTTTACTTTTTGATATAATAATTATCCCCCCAAAATATATAAAAAATATATTGTTTTCCTCAGTTTAGGCTGATACGTATTCTACATATTTTTGATTAAAAAAAATCGCAATTAGCGTTTACTGATTGGTTTGCGCAAAAGTTATAGGGGCAGATTCACAGAGAAATGGATTATCGTAGCGTATGCTCCGTTCGCAAATTTCCCGCCGTGCATTGCGCGAAATCACGTCGTGACGTCATTCGTTGTTTATGTAGCGTACTTTACGGGCAATCCACGTCCCGACGAGTTACGTAAACAAAATAAAATTTTAAATAAATTCGAAGCGGGAACGACGGCCATACTTAACATGGGCTACGTAAAGTTAGAGCAGCAAAAAGCTGCTCTAACATTACGTATAAAAAAATAGACGAAAACGAGTGCGACGCCCGCTCGTATGTTCGTGAATCCCCGTAAAAACACATTTGCATATCCCGACGCACCAAAACGACGCGAACTCCTCCCAGCGGCCGCAAATAGATGGCAGCGTAGATCCGAAGGCTTACGAAGACGTAAGCCTCTCGGATCGAAGCCCGAAGCCGGCGTATCATGGTTTGAGGATTCAAACTAGTGATACGCCGTGCAAAATTTGAAATTACTCCTGTCTAACACCAGTTAGACAGGCGTAATTGTTTTGTGAATCTGCCCCATAGCGTCTACAAAATAGGGGATCGTTTTATGGCATTTTTATTAATATTTTTTTTACTAGTTATGGAGGAGATCGATTTTTATAGTGACTGTGACATTATGGCTGACACATCAGACACTTTTGACACTATTTTGGGGCCATTGTCATTTTTACAGCAAACAGTGCTATAAAATGCACTGATTACTGTGAAAATGACACTGGCAGTGAAGGGGTTAACCTGTAGGGTGCGCTAAAGGGGTTAAGTGTTTCCTAGGAAGTGATTACTACTGTGTGGGGGCATGGCCTGGTGTGTGATGTCACTGATCGTCGTTCCCTATGACAGCGATCGGTCCGCGGTTCCCGCGGGAACGGTCACAGAGCACAGGACCAGGTCGTGAGTGTGCCGCTGGTGGCCTGGATAAAAAGTGGTTATAAATATTGCATAACAACATATAACAATTTTATTCTCTAGGGTTTCTGCTAAAAAAAAATATGTATAATGTTTGGAGGTTCTACGTAATTTTCTAGCAAAAAATACTGACTTGTAAGCTACAAGTGTCATGAAAAGGTTTAGTCTTTAACCACTTGCCGACCACCTGCAACAGTTATACTGCGGCAAGATGGCTCAGCTACGCAAATCGACGTAGGTGTACGTCGACTCGCTTTTGTGCGTGCACGCACTCCCCCATTGGCCAGTGCGGGAGCCAATGATCGGGTCCGGCGGGCACGATCTCTGCCGGCCATACGTGATCGTTCCAGACAATGACAAAATGGAATTTTTCTCGTCATGAAAAACGGTCATGTAAAATTGTGTTCGCGGTATAAGTGTTTGCTTAGAGATTAAAGGCATATATATATATTGTATACCACAGTAAGTGCACTGACTGTTGGTTGATAAAAGCCACATTCAGGCCGTGTACACACGGCAGAGAACCTCGACGGGCAGAACACATCGTTCCGCCCATCGAGGTTCTCTGCCGGCCATCGAAATCGGCGACCCGCCCGTCGGGAATGGCAACCAGCCATTCATCCAGGCGGGCCGTCGAGCAAAAAGAGAGCGTGCTCTCTTTTCGCTCGACGGGATTCCCGACGGGCGGGGCGAGCGCTCTGCGTACACACGACCGAGGTTCTCGCTGGAAACCAGCGAGAACATCGCTGGAAGCTGCATTCCAGCGAGGACCTCGGCCGTGTGTACACAGAGCGCTCGCCCCGCCCGTCGGGAATCCCGTCGAGCGAAAAAAAAAAAATAAAAGTAATGACAGCGACAATTCTGCAACTGAGCAAATTTCAGTGATTTTGAGTTGATTACATTATTGAATAATTTTTATTATTATTATATTATTATTGTTATAATTATTTATAATTATTTATTATATTATAATTTATAATTTTGTTTTAAAAAATAATCATGCCCGGGATGCCTACTGGACTCTTGTTTGGTCAGATTTAAGTGAGTTATTCCTAAGAATTACAGGCCTACATTATAAAATGCCAAATTTCCTTGCAAATAATGGTACCGCTTTCAGCATGTAAAATCTGAAATAATCATACCGCCAGGGAGGTTAACAATATGCCCCTTCTAAAAGTTATGGTATTATATTCCTTGTTACTTTTACTTCAGTCTATGTGAGTGTTATGACAACAGTAATTATGGCAACAGCTGCTCCTCCTCCCTTAGAATTTAGAGCAGGTTATGGGGAAGTCGCAGATGCCATGTTTCTTTCCTGAGTGTTTTTTTTACAAGTGTTGTCACAGTTTAAACACTGCAGTTCAACTTAGATGTACATAATGCATTGGTAGTTATGTTGGCCATACAGATATAGATTTATTTTTTTCAGCCTACAGGTCAAATTTTTGAAACAGATTCCCCCATCCATGCTAACACCCTGCTGCTGGTCATTCAACAATTTTCTGATACGCTCCTTTAACACCGATCAATTGACCAACTGACTTTTGTTAAATGGAGAAGTGCAGGCAAAGCTGTACATTGCTTAGATGTTGGCTGAACAAGCAGGAATGGGACTAAATTCCAATTGTGTGTGCCAATCTTCAGACACAGATCTGATCAGGGCTGAGGTCAGCTGTCCTACAATCTGCCAATCATCACTTTCTATCATCTTTTTTGATAGACCTTTTGATGTTTTTTTTTTCTTTTTTTTAATTAACAGGAAACGTGCAAGTACTTGTACCTACAGTAGTTGTGTGCCTTTATAAACTCGGATTGCTGTTAATATAAATGTTGTATTTTTAGCACTTCAGTTCAACAAAATGACAGTGAAAATATTTGAATTTTATAAGAACACATTTTATAGTAAAACAAAAATAAGATGTATACAAAATAATTTAAACACTTGACCATTAGAGTCGGTTCACACTGGGGCAACACGACTTCCAGCACGACTTTCAGAAGCAACTTCAACACGACTTGAGCATGAACCACAGGGCGATCTGGGGAGATTTACAACACGACTTGAAGTCCTTTTCAGGTCAGGAGACTTTCCAGTGGCCAATAAAACAACAATCAGCTCTGGGAGAGGGAAGGGGAGGGAGGGATTTGCCTGAGAAATGTATGTTATCTTGCTGGGAAGTAGCTTCAATTAAAACAGTGATCAGACTTGGAAGCGACTTCCATTGAAATCAATGGGTACAAATCGCCTAGAAGTCTGATTGAAGTAGTACAGGAACCTCTTCTGAAGTCGGAGCGACATGAGTAGTGTGTATTAACACCGCTCCCATTCACTTACATTGCTTTTCTGGACAGCACAACTTGGGACGACTTGAGACGACTTCAAGTCGGATCCCAAGTCGCCCCAGTGTGAACCGACTCTAACTTCATAGAATAATATCAAATAAAAATGCTAAATTGATTATTGACTATTCACATATTCCAAATTAATTTGCTAGCATTTATGTATGCTTTAATTTTCATTTCAGTTAAAGTAATTTCAAAGACTTTTATTATTTTTCCGTGATTGCCTTTAAAAATCTCTGCTTTTTAATGCAACCAAGTGTCTTAAATTTTCCTTTGAAAAATAATTTAACTGAATTCCATTCCGAATATCCCCAGAGGTTCGTGTTCAGCATACGATAAAATCACTTGTAAAAAAAACTCATATCTTTATTCAAATCAGATTGTATCCAAAATTCCAAAAACATAATTGCTTATATAAATCTGTGGCCACTGTTGAAGGATTTGGCAGCTGCCACCTTGAATACCAAAATGAAAACAAGAAAAGCTGTCAAACCTATTCACATCATTGAGCTATATGAGATCTTGCCTGTGTGATCAGAAAAGGAGTAGACAACCATAGCATGCCATTCTGTGCTGCGATAAGGAGCACTCCAGGCAATAGTCAGTAGAACCAGCATGACAACAGACATGGAAGGTACCAGATAAATGATACCAAACCCTTTACCTGACTTGTAGCAGAGGGACACCTTAATTTGCAAATGAAGTCTGAATACTGAGGGGAGAATAAGTGATGTAGGCAATGATTTTTGCAATTGGCCTGAATGCATTAGCATAGGGTCAAGGGTCACACCTGCGAACCCACCTCTGTTCCTGGGGTCCCGGGGCAGCCTCCTTGTCACATTAACCACTTTAGCCCCGGACCATATTGCTGTCCAAAGACCAGAGCACTTTTTGTGATTCGGCACTGCGTCGCTTTAACTGACAATTGCGCGGTCGTGCGACGTGGCTCCCAAACAAAATTGGCGTCCTTTTTTTCCCACAAATAGAGCTTTCTTTTGGTGGTATTTGATCATCTCTGCGGGTTTTTTTGCGTTATAAACAAAAATAGAGCGACTATTTTGAAAAAAATGCAATATTTTTTACATTTTGCTATAATAAAAATCCCCAAAAAGATATAAAAAAACATTTTTTTTCCTCAGTTTAGGCCGATACGTATTCTTCTACATATTTTTCGTTAAAAAAAAATCGCAATTAGCGTTTATTAATTGGTTTGCGCAAAATTTATAGCGTTTACAAAAAAGGGGGTCGTTTTATGGCATTTTTATTATTATTTTTTTTTTACTAGTAATGGCGGCGATCAGCGTTTTTTTTCCCGGTACTGTGATATTATGGCGGACACATCGGACACTTTTGACACATTTTTGGGACCATTGGCATTTTTTTAGCGATCAATGCTATAAAAATGCATTGTATTACTATAAAAATGCCATTGGCAGTGAAGGGGTTAACACTAGGGGGCAGGGAAGGGGTTAAGTGTGGTCCTGGTGTGTTCTAACTGTATGGGGGGTGGCCTCACTAGGGAAAATCACTGATCTTCTGTCCATACATTGTATGGACAGAAGATCAGAGTTTCCCCCGCTGACAGGAATGAAAGGTATGTGTTTAAACACATACCTCCCATTCCCCGCTCTGTAACGAGCAATCGCGGGTGCCCGGCGGCGATCGTACCCGCCGGGCACGCGCGCGCGACTCGGGGGACGCGCGCGGGCGCGCACGCCGCCGGCGGCAGCGCGCCCTATTAGCTGCTACAGGGAGGACGTAGAGCTACGTGCTCCCGCGTAGCAGTGCCACCGCCCCGCTGTAATATGACGGCGGGCGGTCAGCAAGGAGTTAAGCATCATGGAAAAAAGGAAAGAAACTGCGCTAAAATTAAAGAAAAAAGAAAAGGGGAACTACAACGTAGTAACAATGTGCTCAGCCCAGGTGCTGCGATTATCATCTAAACAATAAATACAAGAAATAAGCAAAGGGAAAAAATATAAATCGCGCTACCTCAAATACATTAACAAACACAATTAAATGCAAATAAATAATCGCAGATAATATGTGTAAAGGCTGGCTGTTAGATCGAGGAGTGACCCGTGATGGCCACTGAACAGTATGCAGTTACCTCAAGTTTGTTCTGACATTGGTGATGGTAATGAACCAAAAACAAAAACAAAACACAAAAACATATGATGATATACAAATATATAACCATCAACTAGGTGTAACCTTTAGCTCTAAATTAATATAAGTCCAGAGTGTTAACAGAAAAAAGTCTGTGAATAGAAATTAACAAACACCCGTGCTTCTGGATCATGCCGGAAAAGCACAATCCCTTATGACAGGGGATCAGATACAGCATATACCGGGTCACAATCATGTGGTGTCAGGTCTGCAATCCTAGTGAATCTCGTAGCCCAAAGTGTTTCAGCAATTTGGAAGCCCACCATGCAAAAAAACATCAATGGCTCCACATAGTGTGTTAAACGTATAAAAATGTATTAAAAAGAAATAAAAATGCACTTACAGTCATGCAATGTTGTAAACGCCTTGAATTTTAATGTGCCGGCTCGAAACACAAAAATCCTCAGGCACTTATCCACTGGGGGAACATACAGGAACTTGGGTGACAACAGAGCGTTCGCCCTACGTCCCTTTCAAAATAACTTTTCGTCTTCCAGGGGCTCCGGCACATTAAAATTCGAAGGTTTTTACAACATTGCATGACTGCAAGGCCGCGTACACACGATGAGACATGTCCGCTCAAACATACCCGAAGAACCGTTTGCAGCGGACATGTCTCATCGGATTTTGGTCCAATGGCGTGTACACACCATCGGACGAAAATCCCCTTGGGCTGAGGACGCGGTGACGTGGCGGTGACGTTGACGCCGCCACGTCACCACTCCAGGAAGTAAAATACTTCCACGCATGCGTATAATCTATTTGACGCATGCGCGGAGATTTCTGTCCGCTGGTTAGTGTACTAACCAGCAGACATATCCTGACGGACATGTCTCCAGCGGACAAATTTCAAAGCATGCTTTGAAATTTGTCCGCTGGGAAAACATGTCCTCTAGCCCGTACACACGATCGTGTGTACGCGGCCTTAGTGCATTTTTATTTCTTTTTAATACATTTTTATACGTTTAACACACTATGTGGAGCCATTGATGTTTTTTTTGCATGGTGGGCTTCCAAATTGCTGGAACACTTTGGGCTACGAGATTCACTAGGATTGCAGACCTGACACCACGAGATTGTGACCCAGTATATGCTGTATCTGATCCCCTGTCATAAGGGATTGTGGTTTTCCGGTAAGAGACCAATCCATAAGTTTTGGTGGAGGACACACTTTTTTTGCCTTTGGTCACGTTCATCAATTCGTCATGATCCAGAAGCACGGGTGTTTGTTAATTTCTATTCACGGACTCTTTTCTGTTAACACTCTGGACTTTGTATTAATTTAGAGCTAAAGGTTACACCTAGTTGATGGTTATATAATTGTATATAATCATATGTTTTTGTGTTTTGTTTTTGGCTCATCGCCATCACCAATATCAGAACAAACTTGAGGTAACTGCATACTGTTCAGTGGCCATCACAGGTCACTCCTCAATCTAGCAGCCAGCCTTTACACATATTATCTGCGATTATTTATTTGCATTTATTTGTGTTTGTTAATGTACTTGAGGTAGCGCGATTTATATTTTTTCCTATACATTAAGCATCATGACTGGCCACAGTCCCACCCCTTTGGAGCTGCTGTGGGAGAAAATATGTCTATGGATGGAAGTTGGGTGATGCCGTGTTAACAAGCAGGTGATTGATTGCTCAGACTGCCCTGCATCCTAATAATCAATCACCTGCTTGTACCACCCAGTACTCTGTTCAATCCTGCTTTTCCTTCCACCCTCCATACTGTGTACAGTAAGATAGGAGGAGGCAATGAGGGGATGATGTGGGGTGGGGGAGCTGAGGTCTTCTTTTGGAGGAGGACAAGAACATTTATTGGAGGTGGGGCTGAGGAAGGGGGAGTGGGCTAAGGACATTCATTGGATGAAGGCTGGGGATATTTATGGAGGGGGATGGGCTAAGGGCATTTGTTGGAGGGGGCTGAAGTCATTAATGGAGGGGGTGGGCTGAAGACATGGAGGAGGTGCTGAGGTCATTAATAGAGGGAGGGCTGAGGACAGTAATGGGGGGATCAGGACATTAATTAGGAGGGATATTCATGGAGGGGGCTGAGGACAGTAATCAGGGGGGTGCTCGAAACATTAATGGGGGACTTAAGACATTAATGAGGGGGGACATTAATGAGTGGGGCCATTTATGGGAGGCTGAGGGTAATAATGGAGGTTTTAAGACAGTAATATGGGGGCAGGGGACAGTAATGTGATAATGTGATTGACTGTGATGTGAAGGGGGGACTGAGGATGCTGATGTAAGAACAGGATTGTGACATTAGGCTTAGTTCAAATCTGTGCACAAGCATTTGCGCAGCACATTGCGGGTAGGGCAGCCCATTCATTTTAATGGGCTATGTGGACAGTGTTTTCCCTCGAGAAATGCAGGGAAAGAAGTCCAGACCCTTTTTTTTAATTGTGCCACACCAAGCTGCATGGTGTGGTAGCACCATGTGGTTTTGAATGTGATAATGTGCAATGTGCAATAATGTGCCATATGTGCTGATGTGTGACAGCTCAAGCCCATGCAGAGTCTGTGGGGCAGTCAGTCAGTCAGTCACTCTGTTGGAGGTCACTGATGTCACCTTATATCAGTGTCCTCACCCCCCCCCCCCATTACATCAGTGAACCATTTTACTTTAGTGTATTCACTCTGCAGACTCTGGTGTAAAGAGGAACTTTGATGTAAGAAGTTGTCTGGTCACCAGAGCCCTTGCCCCACCTTAAAGTTCCCAGCATCCTCTTTAAATGGGAACTCAGATGTAAAGGGGTGTCATATATCAGCTAAGACCAGAACTATGTGGACTGCAACAGAAAAAACCCAAACATAAATAGGTGAAAGTAAGTAAGTTTATTAACCACTTAAGGACCCCCGCACGCACATATACGGCCACAGAATGGCTCGTACAGGCACAAGGGCGTAAATTTACGTCCCCGCCTTCGTGCGGTTCGGAGGTCCCATCGGGACCCCCTCCGCGGCGTGCGGGGGTCCCCCTGGCTCCGGGAGCGATCCGGGACGAGCGGGCAGATGTCCGTGTTTACCCGCCCCCCGCGATCGCTCCCAGCCAATGCGCGCGCTCCCCCTTTGTGTCACTTCCTCCTCCTGTGTAAACACAGGAAGGGGGAAGTGATGTAATCTCCCATCGCAGCGGTATTTCCAACCGCTGCGATGGGAGAAACACCTCACAGTAAGTGTGCACCAACATTACACTGACACACACACACATAGGCATACTTAACCCCTTGCGATCTGTCAGTGTCACTGAATGCAGTGATCTAATCACTGCATTTAGTGTCAGTGTGACAGGCAGTGTAAAATCAGTTAGTGTTAGGTTCAGGATAGCCCCCCCACCCCCCCTAATAAAGTTTTAACCCCCTGATCACCCTTTCACTCCCTATTGCCAGCGTCACTAAGCGATCATTTTTATGATCGCTGTATTAGGCCTTGTACACACGATCGGACATATCCGATGAAAACGGTCCGCGGACCGTTTCCATCGGATATGTCTGATCTGGAGTTTGGTCCGATGGCGTGTACACACCATCGGATCAAATTCCCCGCCGGCGGATGGCGCGGTGACGTGGTGGTGACGTTGACGCCGCCACGTCACCGCACCAGGAAGTAAAAACACTTCCGCGCATGCGCCGAATCCATTCGACGGCGGTGCAGCGGCGGAGCGGGACGACATGTCTGCTGGTAAGTGTACTAACCAGCAGACATGTCGGGCGGACAGATTCCCACCGGATAGATTTCAAAGCATGCTTTGAAATCTGTCGGGTGGACAAATCTGTCCGCTAGCCCATACACACGATCGGAGATGTCTGCTGAAACGGTCCATCGGACCGTTTTCAGCGGACAAATTCGATCGTGTGTACGAGGCCTAAGTGTCGCTGTTCCCGCTAGGTAGCTATTTTTTTTTAGCGCAATTTTTTTTTTTTTACTAAAGACATGTGGCTAAATAAATTTTGGCCTAAATGTTTGACTAAAATTTAGTTTATTTGATTTTTTTTTTAACAAAAAGTAAAAAAGTGTTTTTTTTTCAAAAATGTCGCTCTATTTTTGTATATAGCGCAAAAAATAAAAATCGCAGAGGTGATCAAATACCCCCAAAAGAAAGCTCTATTTGTGGGAAGAAAAGGACGCAAATTTTGTTTGGGAGCCACGTCGCACGACCGCGCAATTGTCTGTTAAAGCGACGCAGTGCCGAATCGCAAAAACACCTTGGGTCATTTACCAGCGTATTGGTCCGGGTCTTAAGTGGTTAAGGTAAATAAATGTGAAAACACCACCAATACAAACAGAGTGACCAAACCAAACAACCAAAACAGTGATGGCAAACCAACCAGCATATAAAGCAAAGGGAGTTCCAGGATCATGGTCAAGCCAGGCCAGGATCATAAACTGGAGATCAGCAGATGGGGGGCCAGGGGTAAATAGACAGGAATAATATGGAAGGAATCAGGCTGCAGAGCAAGGATCCAGGGATACAGGTATACAGGAACTATCACCAGGTTCTCTGTCTCTGCTGAAGAAGAGCATCCCCACAACATGTTACCACCACCATGTTTCATGGTGGGAATAGTATTTTCAAGGCAATGTGAAGTGTTAGTTTTTTGCCACACATAGCATTTTGCTTTTAGGCCAACAAGTTCAATGTTGGTTCCATCTGACTAGAGCACCTTCTTCCATGCTTGCTGTGTCCCCCGCATGGCTTATTGCAAACTCCAAATGGCACTTATTATGGCATTCTTACAACAGTGGCTTTCTTCTTGCCACTCTTACATAAAGCTCAGATTTGTGGAGTGCTCGAATAATAGTTGTTCTGTGGACAGATTATTCCACCTGAGCTATGGATCTATGCAGCTCCTCCAGAGTTACCATGGGCCTCTTGGCTGCTTCTCTGATTTAATGCCCTCCTTTTCCAGTGTCACGAATGTCATGTCTACCTCAGTGAAGGTGGTCAGACACTATAGATAGCTACTGTGTGCTTCGCCTATAGCAGCCCCCTTTCCCTTAAGACAAGCAGGCCTATCGTTACTTGGTTGCCCCCATGACTTATACACAATGCTATAGGACCTTGCCACCACACCGGGGCAGACGCAAACAGAGCAAACAACAGATTACTTGCAGTTTAGCAGACAGATAGCGTGGTTCTAAGATGGCCCAGGTAATAAGGCAGGCTAAGTTCAGGGAATAGTTCAATATTTCATCAAATGACAGTCTAGGTCAGGGATCCTCAAACTACGGCCCTCCAGATGTTGTAGAACTACACATCCCATGAGGCATTGTAACACACTGACATTCACAGACGTGACTAGGCATTATGGGAATTGTAGTTCCTGAACAACTGGAGGGCCGTAGTTTGAAGACCCATGGTCTAGGTGAAAGGCAGGCTGAGTTCAGGGTATAGTCTAATATCCAATATGGGTCATACACAGGGAAATCAAAACACCAAAGCAAGGTAGACAAATGGGAGGCTTGATCAGGAACAATCCAGGTAACAAGTAAGGGATATAGTGTTCGACTTGCTTATATCAGGTGACTGAACAGATCAATCACCTTGCAGATTGAACACAGACAGGGGGAAAGAAACCGGCAACACCTGGGTGCTGGAATGAGGAACAGGGGCACTAAGTGATTATGACAGCTGGTCTGTCAATTTAGGTGGACGGCCATGTCTTGGTAGGTTTTTAGTTGTGCCATACTCTTTCCATTTTCGGATGATGGATTGAACAGTGCTCTGTGAGATGTTCAAAGCTTGAAATATGTTTTTAAAACCTAACCCTGCTTTAAACTTCTCCACAACTGTATCCCTGACCTTTCTGGTGTGTTCATTGGCCTTCATGATGCTGTTTGTCTACTAAGGTTCTCTAACAAACTTCTGAGGGCTTCACAGAACAGTTGTATACAGATAATAAATCACACACAGGTGGACTCTATTTACTAATTATGTTTACTTATGAAGGCAACTGGTTCCATTAGATTTTAGTTAGGGGTATCAGAGTAAAGGGAGCTGAATACAAATGCACGCCACACTTTTCAGATATTTATTTGTAAAAAAAATTGTAAACCATTTATAATTTTCCTTCCACTTCACAATTATGTGCCACTTTGTGTTGGTCTATCACATACAATCCCAATAAACTACATTTAAGTTTTTGGTTCTAACATGAAAATGTTATGGGGTTTAAATACTTTTTTAAGGCACTGAAAATCAAGCAGAAAGCGATGTGCCGCTCAGCATTTGGCAGACATAATGATGTTACAGGTCAGGCCCCACCTAACACATTTCCTCACACACAGGTTGTCATCAGGAGAACTTTCATGCACTATTGAACATGCATGCTTAAAGGGAAAGATACCTATTTTTTTTTTATCTGTATCATTTTATTTTATGCAATCTTATGTCATTAATTTCTGGAAGCACTGACGATGTAGTACTTTTTAAAGATTGCACACATATTTTGCCTTGAACAGGGACTGCTGCCAATCAGATACAGTCACTGTTTGGGTATTCTGTCAGCCATGGAAGCAGTGGCTGTCAGAATACGATAACTGTCAGTGGAATGTATACATTAACATGAACTGTAAATGAACTGAACTCATAATTTGTTCAGCTTTGATCTCTCCCACTACCTCCAGATACAGGGCATTGCCATGGGCACATGTTGCGCACTGGCCTACGCGAACCTGTATCTGGGGGGGGGTGGGAGAGGGACCTATTTTCCAGCAAACCCATGTTGCAATATACTGATCGCATCCTTTGTTGGATGCGATATATTGATGATATTTTCCTGGTCTGGACAGATACCAGGGAATCGCTGGATGAGTTTATTAAAAAGCTGAACGTAAATTCTTTCAATTTTAATTTTACATTTTGTTGTGATAACAATAAAACAATTTTTCTCGACCTTACTTGTTTTAGGAGTGAGGATGACTCCCTAGCAACTGATTTATACCGTAAAACAACCGCAGGTAACACATTGTTACACGCAGCCAGTGCCCACTCTCCAGCTCTTATTCGCAGTATATCCGACTGCGGCGTAATTGTACCTTACCCTCAGACTTTCAAAAACAGGCAAAACAACTACAGGCCCGCCTACTTGCACGCAGTTATAGCAAGACACTATTACGCCAAGCATATAACAAAGCGCTAAAGCCAAAATAGAAATGCACTGATATTTAAAACTAAGGCTGTACCGTCTAACTCCAAATTCTTGTCTCGTTATGAGGATTAGGGATGAGCCGAACACCCCCCTGTTCGGTTCGCAGCAGAACTTGCGAACACACCAAATGTTCATGTGAACTTTAGAACCCAGTTAAAGTCTATGGGACTCGAACATTTAAAATCTAAAGTGCTAATTTTAAAGGCTAATATGCAAGTTATTGTCCTAAAAAGTGCTTGGGAACCTGGGTCCTGTCCCAGGGGACATGTATCAATGCAAAAAAAAGTAGCAGTGAATATAATAATTCTAAAAGTTAAACAATAAAAGTGTAATATTACTTAAAATTTTCGTACCTAGGGGGGGTGTAAAGTCAGCATGTGAAAAAGCGCATTTTTCCCGTACATAGAACTGTCATTTCTGAATGAAAAAAGGGCATTTAACCACTTAAGGACCTTAGATGTTTTTCAGATTTGGTGTTTGCAAGACTAAAACAGTTTTTTCTGCTAGAAAATTACTTAAAACCCCCAAACATTATATATTTTTTTTCTAACACCCTAGAGAATAAAATAGTGGTCATTGCAATACTTTTTGTCACACCGTATTTGCGCAGCGGACTTACAAGCACACTTTTTTCGGAAAAAAATAACTTTTTTGAATTAAAAAATAAGACAACAATAAGTTTGGCCGAATTTTTTTATACATTGTGAAAGATAATGTTACGCCGAGTAAAATGATACCCAACATGTCACGCTTAAAAATTGCGCCCGCTCGTGGCATGGCGTCAAACTTTTACCCTTAAAAATCTCGATAGGCGACGTTTAAAAAATTCTATAGGTTGCATTCTTTGAGCTACAGAGGAGGTCTAGGGCTAGAATTATTGCTCTCGCTCCAACGATCGCGGCGATACATCACTTGTGTGATTTGAACACCGTTTTCATATGCAGGTGCTACTCACGTATGCGTTCGCTTCTGCGCGTGAGCTCGTCGGGACGGGGCGCATTAAAACATTTTTTTTTGTTTTCTTATTTATTTTTATTTATGTTATTACTTTTGACACTGAAAAAAAAATATGATCACTTTTATTCCTATTACAAGGAATGTAAACATCCCTTGTAATAGGAAAAAAGCATGACAGGTCCTCTTAAATATGAGATCTGTGGTCAAAAAGACCTCAGATCTCATATTTAGACTAAAATGCAAAAAAAAAAAAAATTTTTGGAAACTGTCATTTTTTCAAATGACAAAAAAAAAAATGTTTCTTTAAGACGCTGGGCGGGACTGACGTTTTGACGTCACTTCCGCCCAGCAGAGCTATGGGGACGGGTGAAGGACATTTTTCCCTCACTCGCATCCCCAGTCAGCCACCGAACAGACCCGATCGCCTCCGCCGCTACCGACGGCAACGGTAAGCGGCGGAGGGCACAGGAGAGCGGTGGGAGGAGGGGGGCCTCTCCCGCCACCAATAACGGCGACCTTGCGGCGCTGCGGAGACCGCCGTTATCATGTACAGGACCGCTCACACTAAAGATGGATACCTTGGTTGTGGCAGCAGCTGCTGTCGTTACCGATATATCCATCTTTAAAGTACCAACGTAAATGTACATGAGTGGGTCCTTAAGTGGTTAAAACCGGCTTTGTGGCTATAATGAATTGTCGGCTCTGGCAATTCATAGGGAATTCATTCACAAAAAAAAAAGCGTGGGGGTCCCCCCAAATATCCATTCCAGACCCTTCAGGTCTGGTGCAGATTTTGAGGGGAACTCCTCCCTAAATTTAAAAAAAAGTGTGGAGTTCCCCCAAAAATTCACACCAGACCCTTATCCGAGCACGTTAACCTGGCTGGCCGCAGAAAAGAGGGGAGGACAGAGTGCGCCCCCCCTCTCCTGAACCGCACCAGGCCACATGCCCTCAACATGGGGAGGATGTCCCCATGTTGATGGGGACAAGGGCCTCATCCCCACAACCCTTGCTTGGTGGTTGTGGGGGTCTGCGGGCAGGGGGCTTATCAGAATCTGGAAGACCCCTTTAACAAATGGGACCCCTAGATCCTGGCCCCCTATGTGAATTGGTAATGGGGTACACTGTTCCATCCATCCAGAGCGCAGCAGCCGACCTCCTCTCTCTGCTGGACACAGCCCAGCGGATTGATGCCCTGGAGCTTTGACATTTCTTACATAGGGGAGGCGGCCCCCCTTCACATGACCCTGCCCCCTCTGACGCACCCTCTGCTACATCATTGGGAAAGCCCGGTCTTCCCCCTTGCGTCAGAGGGGGCGTGGTCACGTGACGGATGGCCCCTCCTTCCCTGTATAAGAAATGTCAAAACTCCAGCGTGTCATTCCGCTGGGCTGTGTCCAGCGGAGAGAGGAGGTCGGCTGCTGCGCTCTGGATGGATGGATCTTCTCATACCTGGATCGGACCGCTGATCACCCGTTGCTGGAGAGAACACCCATCGCTGGATAGAAGACAACGTTGGAGCGGGGAGCCGCATCGAGAGTGGATTACCACCACTGGATTTTTTTTATTTTATTTTTTTATTAATAAAGGACTTTTTTCTACGGTGTCTGTGTGTTTTTTTAAAACTATTTACACTTACTTTGTGAAATGGTAGGGGTACCACATGGGGGCAGGATCTGGGGTCCCCTTTGTTAAAGGGGTCTTCCAGAATCTGATAAGCCTCCCGCCTGCAGATCCCCACAACCACCAGGCAAGGGTTGTGGGGATGAGGCCCTTGTCCCCATCAACATGGGGACATCCTCCCCATGTTGAGGGCATGTGGCCTGGTGCGGTTAAGGAGAGGGGGGGGGCGCACTCTGTCCCCCCCTCTTTTCTGCAGCCGGCCAGGTTAACGTGCTCGGATAAGGGGTCTGGTGTGGATTTTTGGGGGAACTCCACGCCATGTATGTTTTTTAATGTGTCCCTGGGTGGCATTCCACCATATGTGTTGCCCTGTGTGTGCTGGCGGGAGGTGGGCTGATTTTCCCGTAGTTTGGCAGGGGTTTTACTGTGCCCCCTTTTTTCTCTCTTATTGCTGGAGTGGGCTGTAGAGATCGATGGGGACGTGGGGCATCCCTGTGCTTCGCACAGCCCGCCTCTATTGTTGCCCATTGGTTCGCGATCGATGCGTCATTTGATGGTCCGGCGCATGCGCACTGTTACCGCTACCCGATTGGTTGCGTTATTGCAGATCCGGCACATGCGCCGCAGCTTTGGGTCCTCCCCCTTTATTACTGCTCTTTGGTTCAACAATATAGTCACTGCTGTTTTACCAGTCCTGCTCCCCCTGCTGATCATTTTCTTAGGCTGCATACACACGATCGAATTTATCTGCTGAAACCGGTCCGACGCACCGTTTCAGCAGACAAATCCGACCGTGTGTACGGGCGAGCAGACAGGTTTTTCCAGCAGACAAGTTTTAAAGCATGCTTTAAAACTTGTCTGCTGGAAACCCGTCCGTCTGACATGTCCGCTGGTTAGTACGCCTAACCAGCGGACAAAAATCTCCCGCATGCGCCGAATGGATTCGACGCATGCATGGAAGTATTTTACTTCATGGAGTGGTGACGTGGCGGCGTCAACGTCACCGCCACGTCACCGTGCTGTCTGTCCTAGGGGATTTTGATTTGATCGTGTGTACACTGATCAAACCAAAATAGCCCAGCAGACATATCCGATGAAAACGGTCTGTCCGACCGTTTTCATCGGATTTGTTTAGTCGTGTGTACCCGGCCTCAAGGTATCAAAAAAAGGAAAAGTTGGATCCGAGAATGCCGCTTAATCTCAAACACAACAAACAAGCGCTCATGGAATCCTGCACCCGATTGGATATCATGCAACCATTGCTGGATATAGCTGCTACCTTAAACTCAGAATAGCTGTAAGCCTGATATGCAATTATGTAAGATTCAATATGAATACAAATGTATAAATTGTGTAAATTATAAACCGGGCTGCGCTTTAGCATGTATATATAAACATATTTTCTAATGGTATAATGTCCATATAATGAGTCCGGAAAGAAAAAATGGGAAAGATAAATAGTCCATTTAATCCCAGAAAGGGAAAAATACAGAAGAAAATCTTGCTGCGGTCCTGTATGTCACCACCCCACACATGCTTAAAGGAAATGAAGGGGGTTGTGCAGATAGAAGTGGCATACTCCTGCCCCCCTTAGCACTTTAGGGTTATGCTCCCTTGTTGTTTTGTCACAAAGCGATATTCGTTAATGTATATGTATTAATTGTGTATTTTTAGTTCCTGTTGGTTTATTTATACAAATAATTTACTGTTTCGTTGTTTGTATATGTTTATGCTCCTGAGGAAGCGTTGTTTTCAAATGCGTAACATCCCAGTGCACATGCGTCAGATAGAATGCCTAAGATACGTCGCACAATGCCTACGACGTGAACGTAACTTCCGCACAGCCCTATTCGCGTACGACTTACGCAAACGACGTAAAAAGATACGCTTGTTCCGACGTCCATACCTTGCATGGGCTGCGCCACCTATAGAGCAGCTTTATCTTTACGCCAGCGTATGTCTTACGTAAACGGCGTAACTAATTGCGACGGGCGCACGTACGTTCGAGAATCAGCGTATCTAGCTCATTTGCATATTCAACGCGGAAATCAACGGAAGCGCCACCAAGCGGCCAGCGTAAATATGCACCCAAGATACAACGGCGTAGGAGACTTACGCCGCTTGTATCTTGGCCAAATTTATGCATAACTGATTCTGAGAATCAGGCGCGCATATACGACGCCGCAGATTCGTACTTACGACGGCGTACGTGGAGATACGCCGGCGTAAGTCTTTGAGAATCTGGCCCAATATGTTTAGATGAGAACAAGTACTGTTACAACAATGTATTTGTTAAATGAAAAAAAAAAATCTTTCAATGAATCTAGTCCCTCCAGTAAAAGCATACATGTAATGTGACTATTCCTAATTCATTGTATAACTGGTTGAATTGCATTTATGTGTTAACATGTATAGTAAAATGCCAACAACATTTGCACATCTTCGTTAAAAATATCCATTTGATACCAGTTGCACTTTTTTTACCCTGTAGCTTGTCAGCCATGTGTACAGGGCTTTTTTAATTTATAGGTTTAATTATATCAATGTCAATTACAATTACTGAACACGTGAGTAGTAGAACAGATACGTCCACTGTGACGCAGAACCAGTGCCCTGCAGCCCATCTCTTATAACCTGAGTGAATACTCACATTAAACTTACCATACAAACTCCAAACTAGCCAGCAAATAAAGTAATCAATCATGTACCAACGACAAAGTGAGGAAGTGACAGAAATAGGAACTTGATGCAGCAAAAGTACTGATAGATGCACATGCTTGAAAGCCTAACACCCCAGGGGATGAATGAGATTAATGAGTGCATTTTTATAAATCCTTCTCTTCCATCTTTCACTTTGGTTATTACAGTCTGCTGCTTTTAAAACCTTGGAGAATCCGGATCTGTAATTTATTCTGAGGTCTGCTAGGATATATAATTTTTCCTGACTGAGCTAAGATTTATGCTGATATTTGGGATATCTTTTGCTGTCAACGCCCAGCATTTCATTGGCATTTGTGATCATTAGATATCATTGCTTAGTACCTCAGTTAATAAGTGAACTTTAAAAAAAAAAGCCTTAATACGTATTTGAAATCAGAGCTAGTATACCCAACACACATTGAGTTTGTTTTATTATTTTTAATTTAAATTTCAAGATTTGAGGATGTAGGGCCAGTTCACACCAGACTCAGTTCTGTACAGTTTTGTGTGCATTTTTTCTGGACTAAAAATGCATGTTCAGTGTTTTCTATGTATTTCAATGGCTTACACTATGCAGTCAGTTTCTTGTCAGTTTCCATGGGGCAGTTACTGTCCGGAAACTGACTGAATAGTGTGAACTAGAGCCATTGGAATACATTAAAAACACTGTGCATGCATTTTGTGCAGAAAAAAGTGCACAGAACTGTACGGAACTGCGTCTGGTGTGAACTGTCACTTAATGCACTGACAATAAAACTTTTGCAATGTAACACCTATTGCTTCAACTATACCTAGTTGATTTATTTATGTGTGTGTGTATGTACTATATACTGTATGAGTGTATATTATATGCAAACACACACATACTGTACATACACATAGTTCTCATTAAAACAAAAATCTAAGTTGTAAAGTATAGATCTTTAGTCTTTAATCATAGTTTATATGCAGATACCTTTAGGTGATTGTACACTGGAAAAAAGGAAATCTGCAGGGGCATCACATATATAACCCCTCCCACTCCCAACTAGCCTACATTTGTTGCTAGTGTTCCTAAGTTATGAACCTCTTTGCTGTGACAAGCTTACTTCTTTCATGTGGAGTTTTTTTTTTTTCTAAAAAGGTTCCCTTATCAAGATAGCAAGGAGTCACAACAATTATCCAAGCCTTTTTTAGACACTTTCAGTCCACTCACTCTTAGGCCGCATACACACGATCAGTCAAAACCGATGAAAACAGACTGAAGTTCAGTTTGATCGGTCCAAAACGATCGTGGGTAGGCCCCATCGGTCAGTTGTCCTTCGGTCCAAAAAAAGAGAACTTTCTTTAAAATTGAACCGATGGATGCCTGACCAATGGGTCAAAACCAATCGTTAGTATGCAAAGGCATCGGTCAAAGGCCGCGCATGCTCATAATCAAGTCGACACATGCTTGAACTTTTTTAACCGATGGTGTGTAGGCACATCAGACCGTCAGTCGGCTTCATCGGTTAACTGATGAAAACGGTCCTTCGGACCGTTCTCGTCAGATGGACTGATCGTTTGTACGCGGTTTTGCTCCTCTATCACATTTTTCAATATATTCAATGTTCTAGAGAGAAGAGCTTCATGCAAAAAAAATTACAGCCCCTGTAGTGGAGAGGTAGTGGCTGTAGCAGTAGAGTAGTTCATAGGTAATCATCTAAAAATATACAATCGGATCCCCTAGCAGATGACGTGGGCTCACTTGAGGCTCAGGGTCTAAGCACTAATCGGTATTCAATGGAGCTCCAGATAGTGGGTTTTGCTGCATATTAGTACCTGGTCGTGATCCTTGAAATCACCCCACCAGGAGGTGAAAAAGCTGGGGTAGGAGATACTGTATATTAGGTAGGGATCAAGCAAAAGTATAGTTATTAAACAAGCCAACAGTCAGTAACAAGTAGTATCTGGATGAGATAAGATGGAAATGTAGTCAATGAACATGCCAAGGGTCAGTAATGAGTGGTAACAAAGATAAGGACATCAGCAGGTATTCAAGACAATATAGGCTGGAGAAAGCACAATAATCTAACAAATAGGAAATTCAGATACATGGCTTAAATCGGGAAATTCATGGGGAGACCAAAAGGTTTAAGAGCGATAAGACACAAGGTACCAGCATGCCTGGTGGCAACTGCCAGACACCACAGAGTTTGCAGATTCAGACCCAGGTCCTGATGTTGATGTCCTGAGACCCTACCATACAATCTGTGGTTTCTTCTATGGCTGTTTGCCAGACCATTGTTCTCTTGACCTGACATGATATGACATGGCCTGAGACACTAGTTCCTTCTTAAAGGATCCTTTAATACCCCAAAGACTAGAGATCTTTTTTTTTGTTCCATCAAAGTTTATTAAGAGAAGTGAATGTACAAGTACAAGATTGAATTACATCATATACAGAACTTGAACAGCTGATGCATGGGTGAAATAAGAATAAGTAATTCAAACCATGAAATTCAAACTATAGAGCAAGGTAGGGGGAACAATATATTGGTATAAACAGGACCCAAACCGGGCCCTGGCCCAGCGAAATACATCAATTGGGACTGTAATTTTCCCTTATAGTAAATATAGAGAAAGGAGAGACAAAGGAAAAGTCCAGGAGGAGAAGAAAGGGGAAAATAAAGGGGAAAGGTAAAGAGGACAGAAGAATGCGTAGAAAGAAGAGTGAGGAGCTGCATGACGCCTAGTAGCATCACGACGTCCAGTGTGTAACCAAATATCTTAGGTATGTGAACTATACAAAGCATCCGGCATGAAAACAACATACTGAAGCCGAAGAGATATACCGGAAGGCACATCCTTCAAACATTTGCACCAATGATCATAACAGAGAGCAAAATATGGCTATAACTGAATTGTAAACAGAAAGGGTATCCAGAAACAGGGGACATAGGAAGCATCGGGAGCCTCAGGCACCCCAGCTCAACCGTTCAGCAGGAGTTCGAACTCCCTTGAGTATCTAAAGGCAAACCACGGGGCCCAGGTCTCATGATATTGTTCTACAGCCTCCATGGACTGAGCCGCAGTGTCTTCCATCTCACATACCTCCGCAACTTTGCGCAACCACTCTGACACAGTAGGAACCAGAGTGGATTTCCAGTACAATGGAACCAGTGACTTGGCCGCATTTAACAGATTTCTGGAGAGAGATTTTTTATAAGAGCTGACGGAGAGATGTGAGATGTGCAACAGGCAACACGCCGCATCGAGAGAAAGTTTGGTCTTCGTAATCTGCCTCATGATCTCCCTAACCTCTGACCAGTAGGGTGTTATTCTGTCACACTGCCACCATATATGAAGAATAGTTCCCCTTTCCTCCTCACACCTCCAACACCTATCTGAGGACCGGGGAAACCATTTGTGGACTCTCTCTGGTGTGACAAGATTTTAAACGCCGTCTCCTGCATTCTAGTGCTGAGGTAGCACTTGTGAGCCAAAATACAGGCCTTAGACCATTGGGCATCTGAGATCGTCACCCCAAGGCTGTCCGACCACCTCTCTCTGTTTCTATCAGGACCGGCGTCCCCCATGGCTTTCAGCCACGAGTAGGCCACAGAGGTCGATTTAGAAACCTGCTCCCCCTTAAAGCACACCAACTCCAGTTCCGTGAGGTCCCTAGTAAAGTGACTCTTGCGTGCAGGGCCTGTAACAAAGCTACAAATTTGGAGGTATGACCACCAGGGCAGATGAGGGATGTTATTGTCCGCCCTAAGCCGTGTTAGGTCTTTCATCTTTTTGTGTTCAAAGCAGTGCAGTGCCAGGATAGGGGTTTCAGAGCCGTCGGATCTCAGGAACCGGTTTTCCATTCCGGGCAAGAAGCCCGGATTATGCATCAAAGGGGTAATTGGGCTCATCAGTGTGGAGAACCCAGGGTGTTTGGTCAGCTGATGAAAAACACAGAGCGTAGTGCCAATCAGTGGATGGGATGTCATCAGCCGCGGGTAGGCCGCTTTAGACATCCAGGGGGAAAATTGCAGGGGGATGGGTATGAGGCAGGATTCGAGATTGACCCAATCTTTGCTGGTAGAGTGGCAGTGCCAATCGATGATCCTGGCAATATGCGATGCCTGATAATAGGCCTTAAAATCAGGGATACCCATTCCACCCCGTTCCTTGGATTTAGTTAATAGAATCAACTTTATACGTGTTTTTTGTGCGCCCATATAAATTTCATTTGGATGGTGTGAAGCTTTTTAAAGAAACTAAGGGGTATCTTGACTGGAAGCACCCTAATCAAGTATAGGACCCTGGGAAGGACAGTCATTTTACATATCGCCGCCCTACCGAACCAGGAAAACCTTTTTAAGTCTTGCTCAATATTTTTGAGAAGAGGGGCAAAGTTGTGTAAAAAAATAGACGTAAGCCTGGGGGTCAGCCATACTCCAAGATATTTAATTGCTGAGGTTACCCATGTGAACTTCCCATTGCTTTGTGCTAGGTTCAGGGCAGTGTCTGGTAACGTGATATTTAGTGCTTCAGATTTGAAGTAGTTTATTTTGAGGTTGGATATTTGGCCATATGTCGAGAATTCTTTCAGAAGAGTCGGAATGGAGACATGCGGGTCCGACAAGAAAAAGAGAAGGTCGTCCGCGTAGGCGACAACCTTGAACTCATGTCCAGCCACTTGGAAACCATTGATGTGCAACAGCGGTCTCAGCCTATTGGCAACAATTTTCGCCATCAGCTTGACATCCAGGTTCAGAAGCGATATTGGCCTGTAGCTCGCGCAGTGCACGGGGTCTTTGCCCGGCTTCGGCAACACCGTGATATATGCTGATAGAAAATCAGCCGACACCTCCCTATAGGTAGAAATAGAGTTTAGTGCATCCCGGAGCGGAACCAGGAGGACGTCCGTGAACGTTTTATAGTATATGGCACTAAACCCATCGGGTCCCGGACTCTTCCCCTTTTTCAATTCCTTAATGGCCGATCTTAACTCAGAGGCATCTATGGGGTGTTCAAGTGAGGAAGCATCATCTAGGGAGAGGGACGGTAAACCCGAGTCTGTCAAATAATCGTGTATGGCCTGTGCCCTGGACTCTCCGGTTCCACGTGACCTGCGCTGCGCAGGAAGGGTATATAAGCTAGTGTAAAACTCCTGGAAGTGTTGTGCGATCTTGTCTGTTTCCCTGTCAACACTGCCACTCTTATTTTGTATACCAGCTATGTTACCAAGGGACTGTGTGCCCTTCAAAGCCCTAGCCAGAAAGTTGCCCGGCTTGTCACTGTGTTCATAATAGATTTTTTTTCTAAAAAATAGGAACCTCTTGGTTCTAAGATCTAGAATCTGCCTCAAAGCCCTCCTGGACTCTAGTAGGGATGTTGCCGACTGAATTGACAGTAATTGCTTGTGTAGGGTTTCTAGGGAACGGATCCGACACACCAACACTGATATCTCTACCTCCCTCTTCTTACGGGCACCCAACTTGATTAACTCACCTCTAATCGTACATTTATGAGCCTCCCATACCATCAGAGGGTCTGCTCCGGGGGTGGCATTGTGTTTAAAAAATTCGAAGAGAGCCGAGCGCAAGTCAGGGAGCAAAGTCGGGTCAGTCAGTAACGAGGCGTTTAGCCGCCATATGCCAGTCCGTGCCGGAGGGGCTGTAGCAGCTATCGAAAGGGAATCTGGGGCGTGATCAGACAAACTCTGGGTCCCTATGTGTGCCCCTGACACTGCATGCAAATCATGTTGTGAAATGAACAGGTAATCGATCCTGGAGTACCGATTATGTGGGCTGGAGTAGAAAGTGAAGTCCTTGTCATCTGGGTGCAAGAAGCTCCAAGCATCAACCAGATTGAGTGAGTTCATAAGTAACTTAATTTGTTTCAATACCTTGTATGTGATGTGGGTCTTCCCAGATGACGTGTCCGTAAGGGGGTTCAGGAGGGCATTAAAGTCCCCTCCGAGGATTAGGCGCCCCGAGCTGAAGCCCCCAAGTTCTCTGATCAGTCTGTGACAGAAAGACAAGTGCAGGGTGTTAGGGAAATAAGCGGTCGCCAAGGTAACCGGGGCCTCCCCCCACCTTCCCTTGAGGAAAACAAACCTACCCCCAGGATCTACCAGTTTGTCTGTAAGTTCAAAAGAGGCTGATCTACTAACCAAGATGGAGACCCCCTTCATCTTAGAAACATCGTTAGTGGCATGATGGGCCTCTATGAAGTATGAGTCGGTAAGCTTCGGGACCTGACCTGTCTCGAAGTGCGTCTCCTGGAGAAACACAAAATCGGGCCTGACCTTCCTAAGTTCCCTCAACAGGGTGGAGCGTCTCTCGGGTATATTTAGTCCTCGGACATTATAGGATACCACTGAGGGACTACGGCCAAGTCCGGAGTATGCCATGCTCGTTCACAAAAATGAGTATTCACAACACTGTAGCCTTATCGCAGATATAGCAATATAACAGTAAAAGAAGAGAGAGGCAGAGGGGGAAGTAAGAAAAGAAGAGACAGAGGAGGAGATGAGACAGAGGAGAAGTGGGAGTAACAAAATCACTGCCTTCAAACGTGTAAACGTCCTAAAAGCGTTTAAATAAGTGCGCCTAACTGAGCTAAAACGGGCCCACCACGGCGCACTATGGGGAGGTGCAGAATGCGCGCCAGACAAATAGCAGCTGGATCTAAGTCTCATTGAGACAATTTAGCACAAAGGTTTTAATCAAAAACTGTAAAAGAAAGCTGTCGGGCGGCAGCCTGTTATTAAGCGATATAAAAGCTAAAGAATCTACTCTGCACAGTAGGATCAGCATAGCTAGCAACTAACAGTTGAAAATTAGTCAATGAAAGAATACAACACACCCAGGTATATGTTCACCAGTGGGGAAGAGCCGAGGCATAGGCCAACCAGCAGCCCACCCATCCCCCCCCCCCCGAGCCAACCCCCCCACCGGTCAGGTGCCTTAACATAACCAAAATCCTCCGAGCAGGCCAGCGACATGCAATTAAACATAGAACAAACAAAAAGAAGAAAAATAGCAATGAATCCCACCTATCACCCAGCTTCCAGTGCAAAGTCCCAACCCTGATGAGGATACACATACATGAGCACACGATCCCTCCATGCCAACGTGGCAACATCCCCCCCTCCCACCCAGAGGAAGTAAAGGGGCATGAAGGGTGACCGTCCCGAGAGGGGGGAGCCCGATTCATGCCGGGGGACCGCACCAGGAAATATTCCACACAATCCACGTCAGCCATCCAAAGGGATCAAAAATGGTGTTCACGTAGTCATGCATGCAGTGGGCTGTACGGACATAAATTGAGAAACAGCAAGGCACCTCCGATGAGCAAGGACCCTGATGGGGGTGAGCGCTCGTGGTCAGGAGCCAATCGTGCTAGCAGGTCCAGGCCTCTGTAAGCAGTCACAGTGCAGATACAGTTCCGCCGGCTTCCACCCGGACATTAGTCATGTAGCTGAGGGTAGGGCCACAACAACAAAAAGGAAGAAAAGTCTCAGGGGGAAAACATAACCACAAACTTGTGGTTGCCATCTTTCCCCCCGCCGTGAGTCTCAGCACCGCTGCCTGATTCTTAAACAGATCTGAGATGTTGCGCCCAGAGTTAGACACCGACGATCGCCTGGAACGTGTGTGGTGTGAATGGCAACTCTGCTTGCTCTTTCTCAAACGATCCCCGTGCAGAGAGATGGGTTAAGATCCTGGAGTACCGATTATTTGGGCTGGAGTAGAAAGTGAAGTCCTTGTCATCTGGGTGCAAGAAGCTCCAAGCATCAACCAGATTGAGTGAGTGCAGAAGTAACTTAATTTGTTTCAATACCTTGTATGTGATGTGGGTCTTCCCAGATGACGTGTCCGTTAGGGGGTTCAGGAGGGCATTGAAGTCCCCTCCGAGGATTAGGCGCCCCGAGCTGAAGCCTCCAAGTTCTCTGATCAGTCTGTGACAGAGAGACAAGTGCAGGGTGTTAGGGAAATAAGCGTTTGCCAAGGTAACCGGGGTCTCCCCCCACCTTCTCAAGAGGAAAACAAACCTACCCCCAGGATCTACCAGTTTGTCTGTAAGTTCAAAAGAGGCAGATCTACTAACCAAGATGGAGACCCCCTTGTGATTGCCGCCGAGAAGGATTCCTTGATATCTGCGGCAAATCCGGACATATCCGCGTATGTCAGGGGGTGATCAGCCCGGGCACTCCTCCTGTCAGAGTCCTCCGCCGCCGATTGTGAATCCTCGCTAAAGTCCTCATCAGTGTGGATTGGCGCCATCTTTCCCCCCACCGTGAGTCTCAGCACCGCTGCCTGATTCTTAAACAGATCTGAGATGTTGCGTCCAGAGTTAGACACCGACGATCGCCTGGAACGTGTGTGGTGTGAATGGCCACTCTGCTTGCTCATCCTCAAACGATCCCCGCTTGTCCGACGGAGCTCTCAAGCTAAGCTGCCATCTCTCCCGCGCGCCAAGCCACGCCTCCAGACTAGAGATCTTACCTATTTTCTCATAAGTGGCGGCTGGCGCTCAATACCAAAGCCTCCCCCCCATGGGAGACGGACTGAAAGATGGTGATCACATCCCCTTCTGCGTAAGATGGACGGAAGACAATGTGGCGATCTGATGCCTCCTTACAATAGGAGACAGATGCCGAGTCCCAGCATGACACTATGACACTCTGATCTTCCCTCCTCTGCCCACAGAGCCAGGGAGTGCTGGGTGTGGCTGAAGAGGGAGCCAAGTCTCAGCTGGAGAGGACTGCTGGCTGAGCTGCTCCCTGACTCTTCCAAGCTCCAGGGCCCTTGCTTCTCATTCCTGCGAAACAGGAAGTGGGTCTTGAGACTCCCTGGCCAATCGGGTCTCAGGACCTGCTTTCTGATTGGCCAGGAGGAAAATCAGGAAGACAATACTGAATTTGGTCGGCTCAGGGTGCAGTGCTCTGCCTCCTAGTCCACCCATGTTTTAAGACAATTAGAGCCTCTGCCTCTGTGGCCCCACACTTTCTATCCACAAGGTCCTTTTTTAGACTCAATTTGAGATGATACCCTTTTGTTTTACCGTGTCTTTTTGAAAGATCTAGGATTATTAATAGCCCAGTCGTTTGAAACATGAAGCCAATGGTTGCTTGTAACATGGGATCCTCCTTATGACCTGCCATAGCCCCCCCCCCCATCTTCCTTTTCCTATTTCCTAATCCATTAGTGTCTGACCCCCGTCTAACTTTTCTAACCCATTATATTCAATTTATCCCTCCCCTTAATCAAAGTTTACATACTCCTCCAGCTTTCCCCAGAAACCTTGCCTCCAGCTCAGCAGACCCCATTCCATTTAGGTGCAAACCATCTTTAACATAGAGGTTGTACCCCAGTGAAAAGTCAGACTAGTTCTACCTGATTATACTGGCTTATTCCTCCACATTTTGCAGGTGAAAAACCACCATGTAAAGTTCATACAGATGAAATAATGAACAGTTTCAGTATGATAAGGAGTGCATAAAGTGGACAAAGTCAATTCAGCTACATAAACACCACACTAGGGAAACAATTCAAAGTGTACAGCCAAGGTTGACCGATATCTCTCTCACGCTTTATTTATTGAGTGAGGACACCATAGAAGACTATATACAAGGGGATCCGTACCACAGCTCACCCACACCCATAGATCATGCCGCACTCCATCATTCTCAGCTGGGGGAAGACTGATCATTCTCTGCCTCCACAGCTCACTAGGTGGCAATATTGGGTGCAGCTCCTGCTGTCAGGGTCCCCTGTCTGCCTTGCAGGCATTTTGTGCCCCACTAGATCATGGAGACTATTGTCCTTAGAACAGGAGATGTGTTTGCATGAGTGTACTGTACGAACAGCTGCAGTAGCGTAGCGTAAGCCATTTACACTACGCCGCCGCAACTTAACAGAGCAAGTGCCGTATTCTCCAAGCACTGGCTCCGTAGTTTGCGGAGGCGTAGTGTAAATGGCCCAGCGTAAGGCCGCGTAATTCAAAGGGGACGGCTTGTATTTAAATTAAGCGCGCCCCCATGTCGATCGAACTGCGCATGCGCCGGCCGGGGAAAAAGCCCAGTGCGCATGCTCCAGCTCACGTCGGAAAGCGTTGTTGAAACCGACGTCAAAACGACGTGATCGTCACTTACGCAATGCCCTATTCGCGAACGACTTAGTAAAACGACGTAACCGACGGAAAAAGCCGACGCTGACCCGACGCCATACTTAACATGGCATCCAACGGCACCCGACGGCATCCGACGGTACTGCGTAAGGTTACTCCACATATTAGCAGGGGTAACCTTACGCGGATGAAAACGACGTAAGCGACGACGGGGCGGCGTAAAAGCATTCGGGAATCTGAGTGGTAGCCTCATTTGCATAGGCAAATGAGAAAACAATGTAAAGGCCACCTAGTGGCCGGAGTTGTCATTACATCTACGATCCGCAAGTGTAATTGTATTACACTTGTTGGATCTTCACCGTATCTATGCCTAAGTGATTCTAGGAATCACTCGCATAGATACCCGGGGAAAAAAACGGCGATACGACGGGGTATCTGAGATACCCCGTCGTAGCGCCTCTGAGAATCTGGCCCTTAGGGTTTAAGAAGGGTTAAACAAAAGAACATTTTATAAAAAAAAATGTTTTGAACTTATTAAGGTTGCCTTTAACTGACATCATCTGCAGATCAGCTGAATGAACAGAATAGATACAAAAGTAACAGTGTCAGTTTGTATCTTCCTATTTAGCTTCTGAACAGTATCTCTGAGAACTGGTCTGTGTACACAGCAAGCAACTCCGACTCTAATTAATCAGTTTGCTGTGAATTGGGAGGGGGGGTAGCCATAGCAGGGCTTAAAGGTTTTTTTTCTTTGTTTTCTTTGTCTGAATTTCTCACTTCCTGTTTCTCCTCAGTAAACTGTTCTAAATGACTTTCCACCACTCGAATGAAGGTGGAAAGCATACTGAGGAGAAACAGGAAGTGAGAAATTCAAACAAAGACGGACCTTTACAACCCCTTTAAGGACTGTACATGCTACACATGTCCTACATACTATAATGTTGTTGTTGTTTTTTGTTTTTTTTATGTGTGTAGCATGTCAAAAGTCTGTAACTTATTTACAGACCCGAATCCAGTAAAGTGCTGACTGAAGGAAGAGTGGCCATAGGCATGTTTAATAATCAGGCAGCAATCTTACTTCAGCTTGTTGCTCACCCATGCAATGGTAGATGGATTTTTTTTAGTTTGCATCTGTCTGCCACTGTGAAAGGTTAACCCTCTGGCACAGGGATATTTGCTTGAGGCAACTGCTTGAGGCGCACACTGTTATATTTGCCAGAAGTGTCCTAAAGAATTATTAGAAGCTGCATTCCTTTTGTAACAGCTTTATCTGTGACTGTTAATCTGATGCTACAGCAGAAAAGCCATATAATCATTGATATGTAACCAACATAGAACTAATGATAAGAAGATCCAGATGGTCACACTTCCAATGCTGTAATCCACCTTTATTGAAAATTCACAAACTTCGCAACATAAAAACACTCTAATGAACACAGTTGGGAGAAAAGGTTAATGCCTTTCACGCTGACCTTAGTGCTTAATTATAACTTTCAACACAGATCAACCAGTTCTCTTATATACTCCAACTAGAACATCTATGCAGCTGCAGATAATAAGCTAGTGATCAGTGTTAAAACATACGGTAACCAGCATCTGCTATTCCCAACATGCAGCTATAAATATATCAAGCAAAAAAAAAAAATACAAAACTATGAAAACATAAAGAAAAAAGTGTATATGTTGAAATAATAAAAAAAAAAAAACAGGTATAATACACATCCCAAGAGACCAACAATCAAACTAGAAAGCAAAGCTTAAAAGCCAGCGATAAGGCAACGTAGGAGAAACTGATCATACATCTGGGCTAACTCCCTTTCAAAAACACAGGCATATCCTCTGCAATTTCACCCTTGTGGGTCTTAGGAAGATGATAAAATATAGGGACAATGGGGGCTTGAAGACTAGTTTCCTCCCTTCCTGCATAAAATACCCAAACAAATTCCTTTCTGGATCAGAGTGGTAAGACTGGACTTTTATTGTGGGATCACATTTAGGTATATACTGTACCTACGACTGTCTAATAATTGTCTCACAGCCTCCTCTTTATACAGATCAGCATCCTGTACAACTACTAAATCCCCTTTATCTGAATGGTATTACAATTGTGTGGTCTTCATTTAACCATCTCAGAGACTGGCATTCACTGAGGCTGAAATAATAATTAATTCTTTGCATTTCCCCGGACTGCAATCCATGATGCCAGTCTGGTTAGATTTAATTCAACCTGCTTTTGCAATGTATCCATATCCTTACTAAGGCCGCATACACACGATCAAATTCATCTGCTGGAAACGGTCTGACGGACCGTTTCAGCAGACAAATTTGATCGTGTGTACGGGCGGACAGACAGATTTTGCCAGCAGACAGATTTTAAAGCATGCTTTAAAATCTGTCTGCTGGGAACCCGTCTGTCCGACATGTCTGTTGGTTAGTACACTAACCAGCAGACATATCTGCCCACACATGCGTTGAATGGATTTGACGCATGCGCAGAAGTGTTTTACTTCCTGGTGCGGTGACGTGGTGGCGTCAACGTCACCGCCACGTCACCACGCTGTCTGCCGGCGGGGATTTTGGTTTGATCGTGTGTACACGATCAAACCAATTTCTCCCAGCAGACAAAACCAATCAAATCGGTCTGACAGACCAATTTGATCGGATTTATTTGGTCATGTGTACGCGGCCTTAGAGACTGGACAGGATAGAAGTCTGATCTACATTTAAAGGGGTCCTTCGATTTTGCTTTTAAATGTCCTTATTTCTTCTGAGAAATCCTCACTTCCTGTTCTTCTGTCTGTAACTACACACCGTAATGAAAGGCTTTCTCCCTGGTGTGGAGAAAGCCTCTTGAGGTGGTGAGCAGGAGTGTCAGGACGCTCTCTACTTTGCAAATAGAGAAAGGAGATGTGTGTTAGTGGGCATCCTGACACTCCTGCTCGCCCCCTCCCCCCTCAAGAGGCTTTCTCCACACCAGGGAGAAAGCCTCGCATTACGGTGTGTAGTTACAGACAGAAGAACGGGAAATTATGATTTCTCAGAAGAAATAAGGACATCTAAAAGCAAAATCAAAGGATGAGGTAAGTGAAGGAGGACTGCACTAAGGTAAAGGAAGCTATTTAGGGAAAAAAATGTTTACCTTTACAACCCCTTAAAAAGAGGCCAATGGTACAGACACACAACCTTCCTTCTCATCTATACCTGCTTCTATACCTGGCGCATTGTTCTCTAAAGTCTATTCAAACTAGTGGTCTGCTCATCATCATCAAAGCAATGTTTACGTAGGTTTAAATGCCATGCAAATGTATTTACATCTAATATCATATCAAGCAGATTGAAATAGTGGGTTGGGCTGAAATTAAAGCCTTTGGACAACAACATAACATCCTCTGTAGTTAATTCCTTCTAAGGCCGCGTACACACGATCAAATTCATCTGCTGGAAACGGTCTGACGGACCGTTTCAGCAGACAAATTCGATCGTGTGTACGGGCGGACAGACGGGTTTTTCCAGCAGACAAATTTTAAAGCATGCTTTAAAATCTGTCTGCTGGGAACCCGTCCGTCCGACATGTCTGCTGTATCTGTCCGCACATGCGTCAAATGGATTCGACGCATGCGCGGAAGTGTTTTACTTCCTGGTGACGGTGACGTGGCGGCGTCAACGTCACTGCCACGTCACCGCGCTGTCTGCCGGCGGGGATTTTGGTTTGATCGTGTGTACACAATCAAACCAATCTATCCTAGCAGACAAATCCGATCAAAACGGTCTGTCAGACCGATTTGATTGGATTTATTTAATGGTGTGTACACGGCCTTAGACAAATTAAGTACATTGTCAAATGTTTCTGTTGTTTCTTTTCTCTCTGTTTCCTTCTTTTTTTCATACCCGTCTATTTTTTTTAGATATTTTTTTTTATCTTATTTTTCTTCTTACTGTTGAATCTTGATGACTCATTTAAATGGAATGCTGAAGACAGTTCTACATTTACTGCAACTCCACTGGTAAACTTCAGGAGAGAAATCCAACACTGACACAGCCAGTGTTTGATCCAGAGCCTTGCCTCCTGTGTCTGAAAAACTGAAATATTTGCCAACAGACCTGGCATGTGATTTATTTCTTACAATATGCTCTAAACTGTTGGGGTTTACTCCACAGCATGTTGGATTCATCATTTGACCTGTCCCATAATATTTTTTTATTTTTTAACAAATATCACCTCTTTCTCTCTTCTTTCTAAGTTTTAATTAAGCTTAATGGCTAAATCTTGAAATAGACTGGTCCTTAGAGGTAACATTTCTTTCTGAGCCTCAGTGATCTCCTAGACGTCTTGTGTTTTGGAACCCCTAGTAATTAGAGTTGGGTAAACGGTTTGGCCTGAGCATGTGTTTCAGGCTGAACATTGGCTGTTCATCCGTTCAATGAACACCTGAATTATCGGGGTGTTCAGTCTGCTGAATGACCACAATGCACTGCATCTCTGTACAGTGCATTGGAAGACCCGATTGGTTTAAGCAATGAAAGTTTTGCCCAATCAGGGCACATCACTGTCAGAGCCATGATTGGAGAAAGTAATTATAAATCTATCCAATCATGACTCATTGCTCTTAGTCCTGCCCCACACTATAAAAATATCCTTACCACAGTGGCCATTTACAATGTGATTTTGGCATGGAGAGAGATAGAATAGGGCTTTGTTTAGTTCTGATAACAAATTAGTGTGCTATAGTGTGTTATTGTGCTTCTATTGTCAGTGCAAAATATCAGTTTAGTTTAAATCTAGTGATAGTTCAGTGTGACCAGTGTGACCGTTCATTTTTACTTTAGTGTCTGTTTTTGTGAGTGTAGTGTGACCAGAATAGGGCTTTGTTTAGTTCTGATAACAAATTAGTGTGCTATAGTGTGTTATTGTGCTTCTATTGTCAGTGCAAAATATCAGTTTAGTTTAAATCTAGTGATAGTTCAGTGTGACCAGTGTGACCGTTCATTTTTACTTTAGTGTCTGTTTTTGTGAGTGTAGTGTGACCATTAATTTTTACTTTAGCATAAGTTTTGTGTCATGTACCTGGATCGTGAGCCTGACATGTAGAGGAGAGCCTCTCTTGCCGCACCAGGTTGTGGGACCCTGAGCTTGAGACAGTAGCCACAGAAGCACGGTGAAGCAAGAGTGCCTAGGATCAGTCCAGTATTTGGTATGGCTGGATGTATGTGGCTTGTCATGCAACAGGCAGACCAGCAGGGCTGGGTAGACCAGAGCTGTGGCAGGCTTGATCGCACAAGAGACAGGAACTGGTGCAATTTGCAGAGCAGAACTGCAGCAGGCAGAGAAGCAGATGCAGAGTCAGGCAGGCCTGGTCAGTAGCATTCAGGTTGATCAGGCAGAGCAGTAGGCAGAAGAGCAGTCCAAAACAAGCCAAAGTCAGAGTATCAAGCAGACAAGTTTAGTGAGAGCAAGCCTGGTTCAAAATCAGAAGTCAGCACAGGTAACAGGGTTCAGACACACAGAAGCTAAAAAACCAAACAGCAAGGAGCCTTTGGTGCACTCACTTTAAATAGCCCCTTTGGCACCAATATTGGTGTGCGCGCAGGTGCACGTGTGCGTACAGGTGCATGCGTGCGTGCAAGCTGATGTGCTGTGAATGCGCCTGTCTGGCATGCAATTCCTGTTGGATGGCTATGCCTTTCCTGACATTTGTGTGTGTAGTGTGGCCATTCATTTTACTTTAGTCTCTTTAATTTGTCAGGGCATATTTCCTGCAGGATATATCAGTGCATTACTGCACATTTAATGTAGTATATATCCGTGCATTACTGCGCATTTAACGCCGTATATATCAGTGCATTACTGCACATTTAATACAGTATATTTGAGTGCATTGCTGCACATTTAACACAGTATATATTGGTGCGTTACTGTACGTTTAGTGCAGTATATTTCACTTTCAATATTTTTATTAAGGTTTTACATAATGATTACAGAAGAAAATAAGAGAAAAGACACCCCTACTGGGAACAAACTGTGTCTTGGGGGGAGGGGGGGGGCAATAATTCCATCCTTTAGTTACCTTGTAATGTTTTCAGTAGGGGTTTTATAGTAGTGCAATAAGTACAGGCCCTAAAACATGTTCAATTGAAACAGCTTTCCATTAGGTGAAACTATCAATAGCATTCTATATAGGGTGTTGTAGGCATACCTTACAATGCTAATACCATGGTCAACGCAAGAACGTAATATTATTAAGTGAAATTAAGTTGAGTAACTTCCCCATAGGGACTATCATTGCCAATTATAGGTCAATCACTTTTAGGTTTTGGTTTTATGTACTGTGCTGCTCTAGTTCATTTTAGCCATTGTTGCTGAATGGCTAGGGCTGTGCAGTACTTCCCCCTGCTAAATGCCATCATTAGTTTGTAGCTGTGAAGTCGAGGGTATCTTAAATTCCAGGGGAATTATCTGATTTTCACAGCTTTGTTATACTTAGTTCTAGCCGCTAATAGGATATGCGTTATTACATGTCTGTAGAGTGGAGGGATATCACCTATCATTAGGTTCAAGAGCGCTAGTGACGAGAAGAGGGGAATGTGGCAATTGGTGATGTCTTCTAAGATCTGGAAGATGTGTGACCAGTATGTTTGTAGTAAGGGGCAGCTCCAGAAGATGTGAACTATGTTCCCTCGACCACTTCTAATTCCCAATGCAGATGAGCATTAGTGTTGCTCACGAATATTCGCATTGCGAATATTCGCTACGAATATTGCATATTCGAGTATTCGCGAATAACGCGAATATCGCGGCGAATATTTGCTATTTCGAATATTCGAATGTTTTCAATTTTTTTTTAGAACAGATCACATCCTAGAGATCCCCATCGACGTCTAAAAGCATTGCTGGTATGATTAGAGACCTTGGGCCGAGTAGCTGCAGCGCTCATTTTATATTGCCGAAAAATCGCAATGCGATTATTCGGCAAATAGCGATATCGCACGATTATTTTATATTGTAATATATCACGAATATTCTGAGCCAATCAGAGTACTCCATTCCGCATTTCTCGAAATTTCGAAATTATTTTGTATTGTAATATATCACAAATATTCTGAGCCAATCAGAGTGCTCCATTCCGCATTTCTCGAATATTCGCAATTATTTTATATTGTAATATATCACGAATATTCTGAGCCAATCAGAGTGCTCCTTCCGCATTTCTCGAATATTCGCAATTATTGTGTATTGTAATATATCACGAATATTCTGAGCCAATCAGAGTGCTCCTTCCGCATTTGCCGAATATTCGCAATTATTGTGTATTGTAATATATCACGAATATTCTGAGCCAATCAGAGTGCTCCTTCCGCATTTCTCGAATATTCGCAATTATTGTGTATTGTAATATATCACGAATATTCTGAGCCAGAGTGCTCCTTCCGCATTTGCCGAATATTCGCAATTATTTTATATTGTAATATATCACGAATATTCTGAGCCAATCAGAGTGCTCCATTCCGCATTTCTCGAATATTCGCAATTATTTTATATTGTAATATATCACGAATATTCTGTGCCAATCAGAGTGCTCCATTCCGCATTTCTCGAATATTCGCATTCGCGATAGCGAAAATTCGCAATCATTTCATTTCCAAAAAATATCACGAATATTCGTATTTAGCGAATATATGTCGAATATTCGACTATATATTCGAGATATATCGCAAATTCGAATATGGCATATTCTGCTCAACACTAATGAGCATCAGGTGAATTCTCATTTATGGGAATGTGTTGCATAATAAGTAGATTCCTTTCTGTGTGGGAGAGGAATCTTTTAAAAAAGACCAGACAATATAGGATATGGAATATCAGTGAATAGGGAGGGTGATTAGACAGTGGGACACTAGTAGGTAAGTGAATTGCTCAAAGGTAGGAAGGTTATATTATTTTTGTAGATGAAAAAAAGATATGAGTCCTTATGTGGAGAAAAGTTCCTGGGTTGTTTTGATGCCTTTAGTAAACCAATGAGATATTGTTAGGTCTGGAGTTAGATGTTTCAGTACTTCTAGCGGGATTGGTGGCGTTGTAGATTCAGAGGTTAGTAACTTTATATCTGCCAAATGTTTCCATTCTTGAGCTGAATCTTTCATGTTTGGGGAAAGATCAGCTAGTATAGGAGTGCCTAGTGTGATTCCGAGTAGCCAGGTTTGTAGGTTTGGTCTCAGAAGTGAAGAAGATTCTGCTATACCCCAGAGTGACTTCAGAGAAGTTGCAGAACCAATCCTGTAATTGAGTTAGGACGAAGGCCAGATGGTAGTTTTCAAAGTTTATACAGGTCATTCTCAAAAAATTAGCATATTGTGATAAAGTTCATTATTTTCTGTAATGTACTGATAAACATTAGACTTTCATATATGTTAGATTCATTACACACAACTGAAGTAGTTCAAGCTTTTTTTTTGTTTTAATATTGATGATTTTGGCATACAGCTCATGAAAACCCAAAATTCCTATCTCAAAAAATTAGCATATCATGAAGAGGTTCTCTAAACGAGCTCTTAACCTAATCATCTGAATCAACTAATTAACTCTTAACACCTGCAAAAGATTCCTGAGGCTTTTAAAAACTCCCAGCCTGGTTCATTACTCCAAACCGCAATCATGGGTAAGACTGCCGACCTGACTGCTGTCCAGAGGCCATCATTGACACCCTCAAGCAAGAGGGTAAGACACAAAAAAGAAATTTCTGAACGAGTTCCCAGAGTGCTGTATCAAGGCACCTCAGTGGAAGTCTGTGGGAAGGAAAAAGTGTGGCAGAAAACGCTGCACAACGAGAAGAGGTGACCGGACCCTGAGGAATATTGTGGAGAAGGACCGATTCCAGACCTTGTGGGACCTGCGGCAGCAGTGGACTGAGTCTGGAGTAGAAAACATCCAGAGCCACCGTGTACAGGCGTGTGCAGGAAATGGGCTACAGGTGCCGCATTCTCCAGGTCAAGCCACTTTTGAACCAGAAACAGCGGCAGAAGCGCCTGACCTGGGCTACAGAGAAGCAACACTGGACTGTTGCTCAGTGGTCCAAAGTAAATTTTGCATGTCATTCGGTAATCAAGGTGCCAGAGTCTGAGGAAGACTGGGAGAGGGAAATGCCAAAATGCCTGAAGTCCAGTGTCAAGTACCCACAGTCAGTGATGGTTTGGGGTGCCATGTCAGCTGCTGGTGTTGTTCCACTGTGTTTTATCAAGGGCAGGGTGAATGCAGCTAGCTATCAGGAGATTTTGGAGCACTTCATGCTTCCATCTGCTGAAAAGCTTTATGGAGATGAAGATTTCATTTTTCAGCACGACCTGGCACCTGCTCACAGTGCCAAAACCACTGGTAAATGGTTTACTGACCATGGTATTACTGTGCTGAATTGGCCTGCCAACTCTCTTGACCTGAACCCCATAGAGAATCTGTGGGATATTGGGAAGAGAAAGTTGAGAGACGCAAGACCCAACACTCTGGATGAGCTTAAGGCCGCTACCGAAGCATCCTGGGCCTCCATAACACCTCAGCAGTGCCACAGGCTGATTGCCTCCATGCCACGCCGAATTGAAGCAGTCATTTCTGCAAAAGGATTCCCGACCAAGTATTGAGTGCATAACTGAACAGAATTATTTGAAGGTTGACTTTTTTTTTATTAAAAACACTTTTCTTTTATTGGTCGGATGAAATATGCTAATTTTTTGAGATAGGAATTTTGGGTTTTCATGAGCTGTATGCCAAAATCATCAATATTAAAACAAAAAAAAGGCTTGAACTACTTCAGTTGTGTGTAATGAATCTAAAATATATGAAAGTCTAATGTTTATCAGTACATTACAGAAAATAATGAACTTTATCACAATATGCTAATTTTTTGAGAATGACCTGTATATACCAAGCCTCCTACTAATCTGTGTTTAATAAGCTTTGTATGAGCATAGCAGGTTTTCTTTCCCTGCCAGATTAATTTATTTAGCATTGTTTGAAGGGAATTTAAAAAGTATTGGGGTATAGGGATGGGAAGGCTCCTATAACGGTAGAGCAGTTGTGAAAAATGTAGCATCTTAAAAGACGCTAGTCTCCCAGAACAGGGTAGTTTGTGTTTCGCCAGTTGTGGTAATGCAACTTGAAGTTTATTAGCAAACATTTTATAATTAGCTGCAAAGAGATTTCTTACTGTTCCAGTGAGCTGGATGCCCAGGTATGAAATACTACTGCTTGCCCAGGTGTTGGGGGCTGCGATCTCAGGTGGACCACCTAGATGATGAGGGAGGAGGCAAGGACTGAGCCATGCTCCTGGGAGGATGGAGAGTTTGTTTCTCTCTGAGCCTTAGGATAGCGCTGGGTACAGCCAAGATGGGTGCATTCTGCTTATTTTACTCTTGAGCACATTTAATTTCTCCTATCCCCCTATTTGCTACTTTATCTTTAAACTTATATTATTTTAATTCTATCCCTAATTATATCCTTGTAATTTGACAATCCTTCTAGCCCTTCCACTATGTACTTCCCTCCCCCCAAGAAATAAAGAAACCAAGACCAAGATCCACAGACAGCTTAACTCTTCAGTAAGACACAGAAGTTGAATCCAACACAATTTTACTTTAGATTTTTGCAGCGCAGAGGATGTTTTTCACATTCATTCCCAAAGACACTGGTGCTTAGGATAATTAAGAGAGTGAAAATCTTGAATGAGGACACATACCACAATTCAAACCTGCTAGTAGTTAAAACTCTCATTACTCTTTCCAAATTTTTAAAAACATCAAAGGAAATTGGCCTTTAGTTTTAGAAAAATATAGAAAAATGTCCCTAAGTCTTTAGTGCGATGGTCTGTGGGACCAAAACAAAAAAAGTGTTTATTCTTCAAACACATGTCTATTGATGGATTGGCATCATTCCATCTTTCATCAGGAGATTTCATGTCAAGCGCTGTAAAGCATTATTTGAGTACTTTGAAGGTATGTGCTCTTTCCACACAAGTAAATGTTTGTCAAATTATTTCCCGAAGTAATAACACATTTTAAATTTACAGTTCCATGGCTCAAGACTTTGTCACTTGAAATATGTTAGACTTGGAATGCCTCCAGAGCATGCCTGATTTATTTTAAATTCACAAACATAACAAGCTAAATTAAATGCTGAACTGCGGTTAAATTGGTGTGGCATTTGTGTATGTGTTGTTTTTGATGTTTATTTCCAATTTGTATAGAATTCAAACACTTAATATGCTAGATGCACAATGCTACTCTAAACTGTTTTTTAGAAATTTCTTTAGGACAAAATTATTTTTATTAGTTGGTATTGTTTATAACTGAAGATTCCTAGTGTTGTGGTTTATGCATTTAGTTTGTTTTGTTTTAATAAAACATTTGTGTGTATATGATTTTTTACTATGATATTAATAATTTATGTCATTTGATGGTCTTGTTTATAAAGGAGAGTCACTGTTTATTTCTTCTTTCCTTTATAAACTGGTACTCTGCAGAGCTTTGGATACAAGTCAGCCAACTGAAAATGCCTCTAAAAGTTATTAGGAGGCAGGTCAATGTGTCTACACCAGTGTTTTTCAACTCCAGTCCTCAAGGCACACCAACAGGTCAAGTTTTCAGGATTTCCCTCAGATGAAATGGCTGTGGTGATTACTAATGGCCCATACACACGATCCGAATATCGGACGAAAACGATCGTCCGATGATGGATCGTACGATTTTCGGATCGTGTGTACACTACTTTCGACAGCCGATCACGACCGTTCATCCGATTAAATTCGATCGGACAAGTGCGAAAATTTTTCTCGTCCGATGTCCGATCATCCGATTTTTGTTTAGTCAGTACATCCGTCGTCCGACAATACAATACAAATACATTACAACACGTGACATCACTTCCGATCATTTTTTTCCATCGTACGAGAATTTTCGTGAGTTTAAAAACCTATTTTATTTTACTCGCGATTATTAAGCGAAAAAAGTCGTACGATCCGTCGGCCGATATTCGGATCGTGTGTATGGGCCATAAGGCAGTGAAACTGATCAAATCACCTGTGCAAAATAATGGAAAGCCTGAAAACATGACCTGTTGGTGTGCCTTGAGGACTGGAGTTGAAAAACACTGGTCTACACACCAACTTCAACTTCCTGTAGAGTGCACTGGGAGCCTAAAATATCAGGGCAGTCTGGTAAAGAAGTAAAGATGTCCTTCCATGGTTACTAGTAATGGGCCAACCCATGATGAGGGCAATTAGAGATGGTCCTTATTTGCATAACTGTTTCTCCCTGTTTTTGGGGGTTCTAAAGCACATGTGAAACTTATATGCATCTATTCTAAGGTGCTCATTATTTACACACGACCAAATAAATCCGATCAAATCGGTCTGACAGACCGATTTTTTTTTTCACATCAAAAGTTTATTAAGGCCAACAGAAAGCAGTACATAAATCACACTTGGACATGTTATATCTTCTAGTACATAGATCTCACAGAATTCAGTCAGAACAGGGTGTATGAGCAATTTTCAGTTAGATACAGTAACCCTCTAGCGGGCTGTATATAATTCAGTGCTGTAGGAAGTCCGTTTCAGCAACTTAAAAGCAAATGCTTATGTGCGTCCACAACAGCTTTCCATGAATCATCATAACATGCAATGTAGGCTGACAGACCGATTTGATCGGATTTGTCTGCTGGGATGTATTGGTTTGATCGTGTACACGCGATCAAACCAAAATCCCCGCGGGCAGACAGCACGGTGACATGGCGGTGGCGTTGATGCCGCCACTTCACTGTCACCAAGAAGTAAAACACTTCCGCGCATGCGTCGAATCCATTCGCCACATGCACGGGCAGATAAAATTTGTCTGCTGGAAAAACCCGTCTGTCTGCCCGTACACACGATCGAATTTGTCTGCTGAAACGGTCCGTCGGACCGTTTCCAGCAGATAGATTCGATCGTGTGTACGTGGCCTTAGTGGCATTTCCTTTTTCTAAGTGTCACAGGGTAACTCCACACACAAGCCATGTTTTAAGTTAATGTTATGAAAAAATGGCCTTGCCTTTTCAATCTGCAGTAGCTGTAATTTTCTGTAAAATGTAATATGGCAACCCAGAAGCATTCTGTACACTGTTGGTGTTTGACAAGCCCCCAGAAATATGTTTTCCTGCTTGTGTGATTGGATGTCTCGTTTTATCAGACATCTGCACTAAGATACAAGTCAGATTTCAGGTATTCCCTGGAAAATAAATTTTAGTTTTGTCAAGATACTCTACATGGGTTGAAAACTTGTAGCACATGGCTACTTTCATAGCAGGTGCAGCTGTAAATTTAGAGGGGGTCAGAGAGTTAATTGCCTCTGACCATGTTTATTTGGTTGAATTTAGGGCCTCTGCTTTAGCTCTGGCTGTATTGTGTGTCCGTGTTTGTTGTCTGGGGAACCTCACACCCCCAGACAGTAGGTGGCAGCAGTGAGGTCAGAGTCATGTGGATGCTTCTCCTCGGCAGCCAATCAGGAGGGTTAAACGCCTTGTGCGTGCTGGGAAGGGGTATTTAGGGGGCAGACGCCATTGGTTCGGGTCGCCGTCCCTACCGCCATCCGCCTGGGCAATCGTCCCACCACCCCCTTATGTGGCCCTCCTGGCTGGGGTGTGTGTTAGAGTTTTCCTGGCTCAGGGACCACGTTGGTCCAGAGCAACTAATCTACCCGGTGGTCTGGTGGGTAGACCGGGTCTACAATTTTCAAGTGGTCCTGTGCTTTCTGTCCCGAGGGAGGAAACCGACCGATGGGGAACCTGTCCAGAGAAATACCGAGCACGAGGCTGGTATCTCAGGAGAGCCCTGTTGCTTCATCAAAGGACACATTGTTTTGAGAGGCTGAATGATGGTCGCCTATCAATCCGAAATCACTAAAGCTGTTTGAAGGAGATCCGAGTGCAAAATCCAGTTTGAGAAGGATTTCGGACCAAGATGATCTCCACTCTTTGGAAAGGTCCGTGGCAGGGACTTTGCTATAGCTCCGAGGGACACCCTGGCTGCTAGGCTGGTGAGAAAGGCCTATCCAGGGGCACTGTACCCACTTTGGCTAGAGTGGCGAATAAAGTTGTCGTAGGAAGCAGGACTGTTTCCAGAAACCAGTTAACCCTGAATCCACCATCTTCCATTTCTCCTATCCCTTCTTCTACTACTATCTTTATCATTTTACCCCCTTGTGTAAAGCACAGAAAAGACATTGGCAGTGTGGACATTAACTTTATTACAGCTCTCATCCAGTACCCTAGACAGTGGAAAGATAGAGGTAACGTGCCACCCAAATCAAACCAGCAGCTCCTTCGGGGGTAGTGCTGCAAATTTCTAAAGTGATCCAGACACTGCAGTTTTTTCTTTTCATAATACTAACAACCAATTAAAAATAAACCAGTCCCTACCATTCAAAATTTGTATTTAAAGGACAATGTGAGGAGATTTTTCCTTCAGGGAAGAAAAAGGTAGGACTCTGCAACAATGTGTGTCCCTATCCCTGCAATGTACATTGATTGGACAACGTGGATTGTTTTTTTTTTTTCAAAACAAAAGTGAAGTTGCCTTTTAAAGTTAAACTTAAAGAGGAACTGCGTTCTGCTCACATAATTTGTAATAAAAAACATCTTTGCCATTCTGAAGCTTCCCTCCAACCACTTTGCATATTATTTTATATATACTGTGTATATATACCACTTTGCATATTATTGTATATATACTGTACACTACACACGTACAGTATTCCTGGCGTTAAAAAGTCCACTGGGAAACACAAGGGGAAAACCAAGAACCTGCTTTTTCCCCCTACACACAACCTGATTTCCCGACAGGAAAACTGACATGAGAGCTTTGGTCGGGAATCCCGGCTATGTGTATGCTCCATCGTAGTGTTTCCCATAGGAAAACTGCCGGATTGAAAACCGCCGGGAATCCCGGTGGGAAAAAAGAGAGCTGGTTCTCTTTTTTTTCCCTAGGATTTTTCCGTCGGGAAAACTGTGATGGAGAATACACACAGTGTTTTTTTTACGGCCAAAAGAGGGAAAATCGGTCATGTGTACAAGTCTTGATTCTGTACGTGCCAAAATATGCTGCAGAAATCTCCCTCCACTAAGTCTGGCTGCATCCATTTTAATTGTGGGCAGCTGCTGCCTGTTCGCTTTCTGGATTTACACAGACACACAGAGGCACACCTCCAGCTCTGCAGCCCCACAGCTTTAATTGGCCTTCTTATGACTCCTTTCCCTCATCCTTTCTGGCAAACTCTCATGAGAATGAGAGAGAGCTGTGCATGATGTCATAAGCCTAGGCTAATGACCAAACAAAAGAGGAAGTGGGATGTATAAGGTATTTACTGGCAGAAAATAAATGTTTTACTATCCAAAGTAAAAGGGCAGAAGATTTAATAGATGGAACGTTGAAAAAATTACTGAAGGTCCCGTTTAAGGTAAACCGTTAAATATATAGTAGGATTACTTACACTGTAGGTGAATTGTTTTAACTGTCAAAAAGATTGTTTTTCTATCTCCAAATGTATACACCTCGGAAATTTATATGTAGGCAAGTGATACATCACTATTTCCTGGTTCAGCTCAGCAACCTCCTATATCACGTCAACTTATTATGCATGTAAACAGTATTGACAGTTCATAAAAATAAGATTTTCCTGTAGATTAACAGTTTTCTTGCATAGTTAGGTAAATCCATTACCTGTTAATAAAATATATGGTTTATTTTGGGTATATCAAGGGCAACTTTGAAAATCTTATGAATTCCTTTCATTGTATAGAGATTTAAAAGTAATTAACATATGTTTAAAAAGGTTGTAATATTAAAGATATCCCCATAGCACTTGTTACAGTAAATTGAAATGGAATTACTAAGTACTTTAAACCAGCAACATTCTAAATCCTTGTTAAGGGAATACGTGAATGCCTACAAACTTTATCTGAATACTGTATTTTACTTGATACATTAAATAACAAATCTGGAGCATAAAAGGTCCCACAGTCCCACAAATGGTTCTGCTGGACCTAAGCGCAGCCTTTGATACAGTAGATCACAAGCTGTTATTGACTCGACTGGCCAAAATAGCCAAAGTCGCAGAAAGCGATCTACCTTGGTTCTCCTCTTTTTTGGAAAACCGATCGCAAATAGTGAAGCTAGGACCCTTCACTTCTGAACAACGCACATTATCGTGCGGGGTCCCTCAAGGATCTCCCCACATCTCTCACATCTATGTGCGTCCTCTTTTCGAAATCATCAGCAGCCAAAAACTGCTTTATCATTCATATGCAGACAACACGCAACTGTACTTCCGCATTTGCAATAAAAAAGATCACCACCTCAATCTAGAGACTTGTCTATTTGATAGAGGACTGGATGACAAAGAGTTATCTCAAACTCAACGGAGCGAAAACAGAACTTCTTCTGTTTCACGCAAAGCGTAGGAATCAATCAGCAACAACCTGGATCCCCCTGCCCATTCTGGGCAAAATCATCACCCCTAGCGCCAAAGTCAAAAGTCATCTTTGACTCCGACATGACAATGAACGCACAAATAGGGTCAGTAGTCAGCGGATCTCACCATCTGCTGCGCCTACTACGCAGACTCACGCCTTTTATTCCCAAGAAAGACATAGCGGTCGTGGTGGGAGCGATTGTAAACTCCAGACTGGACTATGCAAATGCCCTTTACCTCGGACTCCCCAAGTACCAAATCACTCGTCTTCAAGTCGTTCAAAATACGGCCGCCAGACTTGTGACTGGGAAAAAACCCTGGGAATCAATCTCACCTTCACTGAGATCCCTTCACTGGCTACCAGTTAAAGACAGAATCACCTTTAAAGCTCTCTGTCTAACTCATAGATGTATCCATGGGAATGCTCCCCATTATCTATGCGAAAAATTAAAACTTTACAATCCCAATCGTATTCTACGATCCACCAATCAAAATCGGCTTCAGATACCGAAGGCCAGATACAAGTCCAAAGGAGACAGGAGATTCGCTGTCCAAGGTCCCAGACTATGGAACGCCTTACCAGCCAGCATTCGGCTGGAGGAGAACTACTTAGTCTTCAGGAGAAAGATTAAGACTCATCTCTTTTGATCTCAAAGGAGACAGGAACAACAAGCGCCCAGAGGCGATTTACTTCGCATGTGCTGCGCTATATAAGTTTTTCATTCATTCATTCAGTCACAAATGGACTCACTCAATCCCAGTCAAGACAAAACTAAATAACTATATGTTTAGATTTATATCTGAACTCTTTTACAAGAATTGGAAAAGGTGTGGTTGTATGTTATTGATAACCTTTAGGAAGGGAGTCGACAAGGCCTAGATCCACTTTACCGTATCACCCACTGGGGAGAAGGTGTACAGACCCTCTCAGGTAGCTGAACTGATCCAATTCTATTACACATTCTTATATATTATCCAGGTTTTGGAACAGGATATCTAACCTATGTAAATAATAAAACCCCTCTGTGGGATGGCAATATGGAGGAATCTGGGGACTGGACAATCTTGCTAAATCTGGCCATACATGATTTTTTTTTTCATTAATTCAGCGGGTCAAATGAAGAAAAATGTACTGATTCCCCCATTCACACACTCAATGTGGATGGGGGAATACTTGTCGTTTTGGTATTGTATTCTGATGGCGGGGATATGGCGATCTATAGCTGGCAGCACTGATAATTAAAGAAAAACCTGACAGGCAGGTTTACACAAGTCGATTAGCACAACCTGCCTGCCCATACATTGATCAAAATTTGTTCAGTCCTTGCTGAACTGGCTGAATTTTGATCCATGTATGGCAAACTTTAGACCTACTTTCTAAAATATGCAGAAACTCCTATCTCCCACTTGACCCTAATGCCCTAAAACTATTCCCAAATTTCTCTTATTGTTAAGATTCTGGGAAGAAATCCTGTAAGACAACATAACTTCCTTTGTCTGTTCTTATCAACAGATGCTAAGAAGGCATTTAATAGGATGTATGGGGCCTTTAAAGACGAAGCCTTACACACTTTGGACCTGGGTAGCAAAGTGCTTGCATTGATATTCACCCCAAGTGGCAACCTCTTGGCCAACATCAAAATGAACAACATACTTTCTTCAGGCTCTGCAATTACAAATGGGGTGGGGCAGGGATGTCCCCTTGTCAATGATGATGTTTGTAATGATCCTGGAATCATAGGGCTAGACAGAATTCAGACAGAAATTGTATAATGGTAGGCTCCACGTCCCAATAACTTGATACTTTTGTGTATAATTTTATGTTTTTTGTGACTAAACCATAAGTTTAATTAACTAATATTATTAAAAGAACTTTGATAGGTTCCATAGCTTTTCTAATTTTAAAATTATATTTGGAAAATCAGAGATCCTTCTAATTACCATCTCAATAGAACACAAATGGCTATTGGAGAGTCTACTGTCCTTGAAATGGCAAACATAAATACCTGGAAACCAAACCAGCTAAAAAGGTGTGTGATCTCTTCCCAGCAAACTTCCCAACTCTACATGAGACGATCCCTAAGAATAGGAGAAAACACATTTCAGTTGACTTGGAAGAATTCATATTCTAAAAACAAACTTCTAAAGCCCTGTACACACGATCAGTTTGTCTGATGAAAACGGACCGATGGACCGTTTTCATCGGACGAACCGATCATGTGTGGGCCCCATAGTTTTTTTTATCCATCGCTGAAAAAAAATAGAACCTGTTTCAAATGTTTCTTATGGTTAAAAAAACGATAGAAAAAAAGATCGTCTGTGGGGAAATCCATCAGTCAAAAATCCACGCATGCTCAGAATCAAGTCGGCGCATGCTCGGAAGCATTGAACTTCATTTTTCTCAGCACGTCGCAGTGTTTTACATCACCGTGTTGGACACGATCTGATTTTTAACAGATGGTGTGTAGGCAAGACTGATGAAAGTCAGCTTCATCGGATATCCGATGAAAAAATCCATCGAAATAGATTCCATCAGGTATCAGATCGTGTGTACAGGCTTTAGAATTAATGTATTTATGCATATGCTCCCAGTAGCTGTACCAAGCTATTGTACATTTTTTATTGGGAAAAAATAAATAAAAAGGTTTTCCTTACTGCTAAAAAGAATGAACGATAGAGAGGGTATTGGGTTTTTCATAACTTTGATATTATAGGGGTGATGCTTTCTCAAGAATAATCCTTTGGAATAGAGGAGTGAAGGTAAAGCTTTGCGTACCCTTGGAAAACAACATTGATAGGGCAAAATTTAGGATGTGACGGTAGACATCACATCCCCCTTATCACTCAGCACCTTAAAAAACTTGTAATTCTCTGAACAGAGATGGAGTTTGGGCTCCATCTCCGCTTTTGCCTCTGAGAGGCTTCCTAATGTTTGCCCCAGAAGACCAATCCGGTGTTATCATCACTCAGAAGGGATTTTTTTTAATGTTTTTGGAGTCCAGTTGGTTCTTATGACACTGTAACTTCATTTAAATACCCTTTCCAAGTAAAGATGCTCCTCTCTAAAACCACTTTCCACCACCGCATATAAACTGCTTCTGAAAAAGGAATGCCAGTCCAACCTCTGTTACATAACTTGGGAGAAGGAGATGCAAAGAACATTCTGCAACACCCCCCCCCCCCCCCCACACAAGTACAAAACTGTCCCAAAACTTCTCAAAACATTCTAAAATGAAGGACACCTATTATAAATTACTTTCAAGATGGTACAGAGTGCCTGACAAGCTAAGATTTATTTTAAAGGTTCCTGTAGAGGTTGTGGCCAAATAGATACTTGTATGCACCTATGGTGAAAATGCCTGGCCATTAAACGTTTTTGGAAGTAAATAGGAAAGCTGTTAGAGAAGATAACACAGCAATACATTCTTGACAAACCCATGGTGATTTTGTTCTATGCAAACATTTCCTCCAATAGTTCATACAAGAGATCTATCATACCGTTGGAAAGCAAGCAAAAGCTTAATTCCCAGATCATGGAAATCCTATAGGGCACCCATCATATTGGAATGGTTAACTAAAGTACAAAACAAACTAAATATAAATATGAGAACTTTAATAAAATTATGAAGTATGGATAAACTTTATTCAGAATAATACATTTATTGTAACAGGCATAAGATTCAGACAGTTTCACTGGCTTATAGCTTTATTCTTTAACTGATATCATGATGATGGAAGAGTTATGCCGCATACACACGATCATTTTTCAGCATGAAAAAAAATACTTTGTTTTTCAGCATGTCCAAAAAATAAAGTTTTTCCAACTTCATCATTAAAAACAACGTTGCCCACACACCATTGTTTAAAAAAAATTATGAACAAAGAGCGGTGACGTACAACACGTACGATGGCACTCTAAAGGGGAAGTTCTATTCGCCTTTGGGCTGCTTTAGCTGATTCCGTGTTAGTAAAAGACGATTCACGCTTTTCAATCGGTTATAGCTTGATGAATGTGCTTACTTCATTATGAACGGTAGTTTTACCAGAACAAGCGCTCCCGTCTAATAACTTGCTTCTGAGCATGCGTGGGTTTAAAACGTCATTTTAGCCCACACACGATCATTTTTTACAACCCGAAAAACTACATAGTTTAAAACAACGTTAAAAAATGCAGCATGTTTTAATTTTTTATTTTTTGTCGTTTTTCAGAACCTGAAAAATGATGTGTAGCCCACACATGATCATCTTAAATGACGTTTTTCAAAAACAAATTTTTTTTCATGCCGAAAAATGATCGTGTGTACGCGGCATAATAGACACTAGGCAAATGGAGCATGTATACCCCTCGTTTTTTTTTAAGTTCACAATATGGATAAGGTATGAATACAGACATTGGACATGTACTTGCTATAGAAGTCCTTATTGTTCTGTGATTATGCTTGCAAGTGTTAGATTGTGTGTTTCAATTATACGTAACACTTTTTGAAAATATGTTTTTTTTTTTTTTTTACAAAAAGATTATGGGGAAAAAGCCTGTATTTTACCATGCCTACCATCCCATTTAATTATGTCCAGTAAAAGGGCACAGTTATGTTTAACAAAGATTTTAAACAGAAATGCTTATCTTTTTTAATCTGGGCTTTAAGTTTCCTGTTGTATCTTTATGGGAGTATTTAGAACAATTACTTTCTCATATGTCATTCTTTGTCCCAGTTTGTTCCTGATTTGCTCATTTTCTCCGACAGATGACTAGATAAAGATTCCAATTAATTTTATCTTTCCTTGGCATCATATTTTTTTTAATTTCTTCAAGTAGCTATTCTCCTTGCGCCCTTCTATATCTTGTGTCCATTACAGTTTCTTTAAAAGGGCTCCTATCTTCATTTAATAGGTCTAATTGCATCTTTATTGATTTCACATCATTATTATCTGTTATGGTGTCTGTCCATTTTTTAGATTATGATAAAGCAAGAGATTAATACATTAACCAAATTAAATAACACAGTTCGTTAATTCTGTTCATGCGCATAGCAGGTATTTAATTGTTCCCTCATAAAAGGTAATTTATTTAGGTGAATGAACTTTATTAATATTCATATTTTTAATGTAATTATTATAAAATGTTTAGCAGGCAGAAAGCAAAAAAAAATGTTAGTTTGATCAGGATGTGGAGGACACCACTTCTAATAACACCTGAATGATAAATCTATGCTGCTTTTTTTATCCTCTTATTATGATTATTATGGGGGCTCTTTTGTCTTTAATTTTACCTTGCAGTTGATTTGAGGACAGGTGTCACTTTTAACTTCTGTCGTGTCAATGGCAAACATATTTTATATTTTTACTACTGCAAGGCTTTCCCTAAAGACATGTGGGCTTTTTTCTCCAGAGGGTGGTATTTTGGGGCTTTTATTTATTTTTATGTATTTGGTGTACTGTTTTTTTTTCTTTTCTGTTGATAGAGCCTTTTATAAGTTTGAGGTGCTCAAAGCATTAATTTTCTTCAATTATCATTCATTCATCCTTTTCTTCCTAGCACACAGCTGCTTTGCTGTGAACTTATTACAAATACATGCTAGGCATTCCATTCACCTTTAAAAATACTACAATAACAGTCAGGCCTAAAATGAAAAGGCATTTTTTTTTACCTTTCAGGATGATGAAAGGAGGTGCTGCAATTAAAATTACCGTATTTATCGGCGTATAACACACACTTTTTTTACCCTGAAAATAGAGGGTAAAACATGCCTGCATGTTATACGCCGATATCTGTTTTTTTTTCTCAATGGGGGGCGGGGATCGGACGGTCCGCCCCAGGTGCTACCCACTGGGAGAATGTCATTCCGGCCGCCCCGCCTCTCCTGGCCATGGGACAGCACTGTAGAAAACATTAATGCCAGCCCTTTCTCCTAAAATGCTCCTCCTGTGTCACTCTGTCTCAAATTAATCAAAACCTCTCTAATACCTGAGATAAGGACGCTCGTTCTGGCTGTTCTCCTCCTCCCAATCCGCCTCCTTCTCGAATGTAGCTTGTGATTGGAGGAGGAGAGCGGTCATGTGACCATCAATGAAACAGCAGAAGACAGTCACATGAATGTGTCTACGAGAGAACGGCATTAATTGAGGTATGTAGAAGCTTTGATTTGCAGTAAGAGTGACACAGGAAGAAGGGACTGACAGTGAGGTTTTCTTTACTTTACAGTAAGCTGGCAATGCTGTCCCAGGAGACTGGGGGTCTCCTGTGAGTGCAGAGGAGGAGGAGGGGGACTGTGTACTGTGTAGTGAAGGGGGTCTGTGTACTGTGCAGGGGTCTGTGTGCTATGCAGGGGATCCGTGTGCTTTGCAGAGGTTCCGTGTGCTTTGCAGGGGGTCCGTGTGCTGTGCAGGGGGGCCGTGAGCTTTGCAGAAGTTCAGTGTGATGTGCAGGGGTTCCGTGTGCTGTGCAGAGGGTCCGTGTGCTGTGCAGGGGGTCTGTATGCTGTGCAGAGATTCCGTGTGCTGTGCAGGGGGTCCGTGTGCTGTGCAGGGGTCTGGAAAGTTTTTTTCCTGAAATTTCCCTCTTAACTGTGTGTGTTTTACGCAGATAAATATGGTAGCTTAAAAACGATCTCATCAAACTTATGTGCCACTAGCCAATTAAAACTATATCTGCTTTAGCTGTATGTTTTTTTTCCTATGGCTTTTAGATCTGTGGTGGGTGTTGTTTTAGCTGGTTATAGCAAGCTTATTACTGCCTGATAAACAAAAACATTTGCTGCTGTTATAACAACCTGAAAAAAAAACTTTTTTATTTTAAACTGAAATAAAATTAAAATAATAAATGTATTTACACAGCCAAATATGCAATTCCAGAGTATGCTGTCTCTAATCTGTCAGTAAAAATGATGCTGTTCCATAAAACCATATACAACTTTAAGGCATCCCAAAAGCTCTCTCCTCTTTTTCAAAGTTGTTCTAAAGCCTAAACATATTTTTACCTTAATGCATTCCTTGCATTAGGAAAAAAATGTTTAGGCATCAGCCCCCTCGATCCAGCATTGTGCACAACTGCAGCTCTTCTCTCCCCTCACTTCTGGATATCGCTGGCTTTTCTGGGGCACCATAAACCATTGGTTGAGTCCCGGTGTCTGTGTCAATGGACGCAGCATTGGGACTCGGGAGCCCACATGAGAAGTGGCTTCTCATGGGGGCACGGGGCAGAGTGGAGGGGCCCATAGCACCAGTGGGGGACCTGAGAGGAGGAGGTTCGCTATCATGCTTTCATTGAATGGAGCAGGTAAGTATATACAGGTGCATATCAAAAAATTTAAATATCATCAAAAAGTTAATTTATTTCAGAAATGTAATTCAAAAAGTGAAACTCATATATTTTATATACAGTAGATGCCTTACACACAGAAATGTTATTCATTTCAAGCATTTCTTTCTTTTAATTTTGATGATTATGGCTTACAGCTAGTGAAAACCCACAAATCTGTATTTCAGAAATCAGAAAATTACATAAAATGACATAAGACCAATAAAAAAATTATGTTTTATTACAGAAATATTGGCTTATTTAAAAGTATGTCCATCTACAGAATAGTATGCACTCAATACTTGGTCTCGGCTCCTTTTGCATGAATTACTGCATCAATGCGGCATGGTGGTGATCAGCCTGTGGCACTACTGAGGTGTTATGGAAGCCCAGGTTGCTTTTGATAGTGGCCTTCGTCTGCATTGTTGAGTCTGGTGTCTCTCATCTTCCTCTTTACAATTCCCCACAAATTCTCTATGGGAGTTATGTCAGGCAAGTTTGCTGGCCAATCAAGTGATACCATGATCATTAAACCAGGTATTGGTACAAATGTCATGTCCTGCTGAAAAATGAAATCAGCAACACCATAAAGCTGGTCAGGAGAGGGAAGCATTAAGTGCCTTATAATTTCCTGGTAGAGGGCTGCGCTGAGTTTGGACTTGATAAAACATAGCGGACCAACACTAGCAGATGACATGGCCCCCCAAATCATCACAGACTGTGGAAAATGTTGTATTTAATTTGGAAAGCAAGGTCCCAGAGTCTGGAGGAAGAGTAGAGAGGCATATAATCCAAGTTGCATCAGTTTCCACAGTCAATGATGATTTGGGGAGCCATGTCATCTGCTGGTGTTGGTCCACTTTGTTTTATCAAGTTCAAAGTCAACATAGCCCTCTACCAGGAAATCCTAGAGCACTTCATGCTTCCCTCTGCTGACCAGCTTTATGGAGATTCTGATTTCATTTTCCAACAGGACTTAGCACCTGCCCACACTGCCAAAAGTACCAATAGCTGGTTTAATGATCATGGTATCACTGTGCTTAATGGGCAGCAAACTCGCCTGACCTTAACCCCATAGAGAGTCTGTGGGATATTATCAAGAAGATGAGAGACACCAGCCCCAACAATGCAGATAAGCTGAAGACCACTATCAAAGCAACCTTGGCCTTCCATAACACCTCAGCAGTGCCACATGCTGATCACCTCCATGCCACATCGCAGTGATGCAGTAATTCATACAAAAGGAGCCCCGACCAGATACTTATACAGAGTGCATACTATACTGTACATGGACATACTTTTCAGTAAACCAACATTTCTTATGCAATTTTCACATTTTTGGAGATACAGATTTTGGAGTTTTCACTAGCTGTAAGCCAAAATCACCAAAATTAAAAATAAATAAATGCTTGATTAATATCGCTCTGTGTGTAATACATCAATACAAAATATATGGGTTTCACTTTTTTAATTAAATTACTGACATTTTTGATGATATTCTAATTCTATGAGATGCATCTGTACATTTTTGTTACTTAATTATTTGTTTTAATTTTTAACTTTACAATTGCTTTAATTTTGGCATTAGTATATGTTCCCCATAGCAGTGCCCAGTTTCTCTTGGCTTTTTTTTTTTTACAACAGCTAGCTTATTAGCCATACAAATTACCAATATTAAAAAGCATCTCTCTAATTACCCAGCAGCTACAGATAACAGGAGAAAGTGTTAAGGGGTGGTGTGAAGATTTCAAGAGACTATCAAAATTGTACATAGTTGCACTCTGGCAATAATTAACTCTCTTCTGAGATGTAGATGCTCTGAATATATGGTGTAATGAAATTATGGGCAGAAGTAAATGTGCTCACAGTTATGTGACTACATGCTTCTGTATATCCCTGGATATGGGGCAGCTACTATAACAGAAAATAAAGCTCAGAGTAAATTAGAAATACACTATACAATATACACTACACTCCTCCTCCTCGTCCTGTGTTGTAGGTGGGCAAGCAAGAACAGTGTCTCAGTCAGTCAGTGGGAGAGTAGGATGCTCCGGTCTTCAGCTCGAGTCTGCTCTCGCCAGGGACCAGACAGGCAGACAGTGACAGGCAGACTGCTAGGTAGGCTTGCCCTATCCCTCCAGCGACTCACTATCTGGCTTCCCCCGGCTTTACCTGACCCCCCTGGCTTCCCTCCTTCACTTCTCCAGCAGGTAAGCAATCTACTGAGGCTGCAGGCGGCCGTCCTTTTCAGGACAAGCCGCTGCTGCAACTTAAAGCTTCGGCTCTCCCCCTCTCCACGCCTCCCCTCCTATACCTCCACACTACCAGCCCCTCTCAAGCTACCCATCCGCCACCTATCTCTGCAATCCCTGCAATTTCCGGCGTTTCGGGCGCTTTTTCGATACCTCCGCGCCGGCCTGGAAGCAATCGCGGCAGCCGCGATCTAGGAAAGTCCGCGGCTTCATCCGCGGCCTAGCGGCGCGCCACTTCTCACCCCGTCCAACCGCCACCAAAGTCCCAAAACGGACCAGAAACCCACCCCATACCTCCTGGAAAGCACCTCTCACCCCTGTCTATTGATCCTGGCCCCAACGATAGCACCGATCCACCCAATCTAGGAGTTTACCAGCCTGGATAAACGGAAAACAGAATAGGGCAAAGAGGAGGAGGATTGGCCGTGATCCATAAGACGCATCTTGCGATCACAAAACCAGTCCTTCAAAATCCTCTTCCATTCATGGAAACCCTTACTCTGCAACTGCAAGCAAACTCCCAGGAGACCATCCGGATTCTACTCTGCTATAGGCCACCCGGCCCAAAATCGCAGCTTCTCCCTTCATTGACGGACTTTATCTCCACCTATACCCTGAACAGCAAACACCTTTTGCTGCTCGGGGATTTCAACCTCTGGGCCAACTCCCGCAAGACCCCATTGCTGACGCCTGCATTGACTACCTGCAAGGATTAGGCCTTCAGCAATTAGTATGTGGGCCCACACATGCCTCAGGTCACACGCTCGATCTTATTTTCAGACACAATCTGGAAATAAAAATCTTGGGAAATGAACCATTGCCATGGACAGATCACCATGCAATTAAATGCATTATTCCAGATTTCCCCCCCTTAACAAAAACATCAAATCCAGTGACAACACACTGGACTAGATGTCAGAAGAAGCTCCATTCGGAATTCTTCAAAGCCACGTTAAGGAAAAAAATTAAAACAATTCAGCCGCATCAAACGGCTGAGGAAACACTGGATGCCATAAACACAGCCCTATTACAGTCAGCCGACTTAATAGCGCCGAAACGTAAAACCCACATCTGAAAAAATAACGCAGGTTGGTTCAACAACCAACTGGCGTTACTGAAGCAAGAGCGCAGAAGGGCAGAAGCCACCTGGAAAAGAAGCTCTTCAGACGAGAACCTCTCCATCAAGGAAATAACCAGAAAATACCACAAGGAAATCTTTGATGCCAAGAATTTTTTTTTTCTGAGGCCATCAACAACGCCCTCAACCGCCCCCGCGAGCTCTTCAAGCTGGTCACTCAGACCATGAATCCAGGATGTCTTGAAGCCCCCAATTCGGACACACAAGAATTTTGCAATTAATTATCGGATTACTTCATTAATAAAATTGAGGGAATCCGGCAAAGCATTCAGCAAAACAACTCCCCCCATAGCCCCCCCAGTAATTATTCACACAACACCGGCAGTAACTCACCACAACCAGGTAAGTTCACGCTGGAACCCGTCTCTACCCATGACACTAAAAATATCATCGGTACTCTGCGTAACAGCACTGCGCCGAATGATATCATTCCCACCAAACTGCTGAAGGAATGCGCCGACATCCTGGCACCTCCTATCACGCAGCTTATTAACCAATCCTTCAGGGAGGGCATAGTGCCCTCCAAGTTGAAGGAGGGTATAATTCGACCTATCTTGAAGAAACCCACCCTGGACCCCAAGGATCCACTCCACCGCCGTCCCATAACAGGCCTAAACTCTCTTTCTAAGGTCATGGAGAAAGTAGTGGTACAACAGCTGCAACAGCATCTAGATACCCATAACCGGACACGGGACAGAAACCGCATTACTCAAGATATGGGACGACGCTCTCGAGGCCGCAGACGAAGGAGAATCTTGTCTTCTGGTTCTGTTGGACCTAAGCGCAGCCTTCAACACAGTAGACCACAAGCTTCTATTGACTCGGCTAGCTGAAGTAGCCAGAGTCGCAGAAGGCAATTTATCTTGGTTCTCCTCTTTCTTGGAAAACCGATCGCAAATAGTGAAGCTAGGACCTTTCACTTCTGAAAAACGCACAGTATCATGCGGAGTCCCTCAACGATCCCCTCTGTCGCCTGTGTTATTCAACATCTATCTGCGTCCTTTTTTTGAAATCATCAGCAGTCAAAAACTGCTCTATCACTCATATGCAGATGACACGCAACTGTATTTCCAATAAAAAGGATCACCACCTCAATCTAGAGACATGCCTCTCTTTGATAGAGGACTGGATGACCAAGAGTTATCTTAAACTCAACGGAGCGAAAACAGAACTTCTTCTGTTTCACTCCAAGCGAAGGAATCAATCGGCAACAACTTGGACCCCCCCGCCCATTCTGGGCAAAATCATCACCCCTAGCGCCAAAGTCAAAAGTCTTGGGGTCATTTTTGACTCCTACATGACAATGGACGCACAAATAGGGTCAGTAGTCAGCGGATCTCACCATCTGCTGCGCCTACTACGCAGACTTATTCCTTTCATTCCTAAAGAAGACGTAGCAGTCGTGGTGGGAACAATTGTTAACTCCAGACTGGACTATGCAAATGCCCTTTACCTCGGATTCCCCAAGCACCAAATCGCTCATCTGCAAGTCGTTCAAAACACGGCGGCTAGACTTGTGACAGGGAAAAAACCCTGGGAAGCAATCTCACCTTTACTGAGAACGCTTGTATTCATGGGAATGCCCCCCAATATCTGTGCGAAAAAATTAAAGTTCATAATCCCAATCGCATCTTGCGATCCACCAACCAAAATCTACTCCAGATACCGAAAGCCAACTACAAGTCCAGAGGAGATAGAAGATTCGCTGTCCAAGGTCCCAGACAATGGAACGCTTTACCAACCAATATTCGGTTGGAGGAGAACCACCTAGCATTCAGGAGAAAGATCAAGACTCATCTCTTTTGATACCAAAGGAGACAGGAACAACAAGCGCCCAGAGGCGATTCAGTTCGCATGTGCCACGCTATATAAGTTTTCATTCATTCATTCACTATTTAAGATAAAGTGGTAGACCTTACATAATGTAAGCTGTAAACAAGCTGAGATAGTACATTTTTTTTTCAAAAGAGCATCTGAGGGAAATTTTAATGTGAGTATTTAAAATATATGTTTATTTCACATGTCTAATTATATTTGCATCTACATCTACATCTACAGTCCTACTAAGCTGTCCTGCAAAAATGATGGTGTGAAAGATTTTGACAAAATATGTCACAATACAATTATTTTTTTAGGATGATGGCTCTAAAAAAAAACATTTGAAGTGAAAGCATGGTTGACTATTTGTATGTTTGTAAAAACAGACCTGTCATGCATTATTAAAACATATGCAATTACTACTACAACCTAAAAATAATGTCACCTGAGCATTTCTGGCCCTCACGACAACCAGTAAAACACAACATATTTGTTTCTATATAGTAGCACCCTCATCTCAAGAGAGTGAGATGTCATTCCCTCATTGTCCTTGCTAATTAGATACATTTAGTAGTGTTCTTGGCCAGCAAAATAGAGTGAAAGTGAAAGGCTCTCCTGAGTTATTTTTCTGCTGGGAATGTGTCATCAATAGCACAAATTGCTCTGTGACATGAACCTAAGAGAACATTTAAGATCTTGGTAAGAGTAATTTCAATTTCCCAATTTCTATGTACATTTTTTTAAATGAAAAGTGTGTCAAAACAACAAAAGCCATTTGTTTCCAATTTGTAAATTGGAATGTCAGGTACTGTTAAGTAATGGTTAGAGGTTTTCTTCAAATTTTAAGACAATCCATTCAAACAAAGAAATGCAGGTATCAGAGATTGTCTGTTCCCTGTGTTTGCTTTTAAAATGGAAGAATAATGAATGTTTTTAACTCATACTCCATTGAAATGGGATTGCAACCTAAATTTCCCACTGGAAAAATAATAAAAAATAATGAATACAAATGCTAAAAATTAAATTTCCTCTATTCCTGTGCATGAAAAGTCATGACAATTTGCAAAGACTCTGATACTGAGCTGCATGTGACCTTTAAAAAACAATCAGGAGTCTGCAGTGCATTTTGGCAAGAGAAAAATACTCCGCTTGATTGAGCATGATTTTTGACAGTAAATGAGAACACTGTAATCAATTCTCATGTATATTGTGTTTAGATAATAAAATAAAATTACCTTTAATAAAAGTGCTCAATTACTATTCCTATGTTGTAAAAATTAGTTTAATCTTTGATATGAATTGTACCTAAAAGCTGCATTAACAGTATGCTTCTAGTGTTGTCAGTTATACTTAATGGTCACATGTCTCTATAACTAAAAAATAGATCAGACAAGCTATACAATTTTCAATCACAGATAGAAACTCTTAAGTAGGTTCATGCTGAAGGCACCTTCTGTTGTTTGTGTAACACCAGACATAGACTATTCATTATTAAGCTGTGAAGCAAAGGTAAGGAACATTCTATCTGGGAGAGAGCAGAATGGGCAAATAACCTAGCTAGGTCCGCATTGCATAGGGACAAACCTATCCTTTCTGTGTCTGTAAGCTTGTTTGACCATTGTAATGTGACCATGTAAAATATAGAATGATTAAGCTTTTCATGATGATCAGGGGTCATTGCTGCCTAATTGATGTCTAGACAACATTTAGCAGCCTTAACTTGCTTTGACTAACTTGACAGGAACTAATTTGCAATACAAATTTTTTAATGGTATATAAAATTTACACACTTAATAAAAACACTGATTTGATTGTACCACTGACCCCCGAAGGAGCTGCTGGTTTGATTTGGGCCTGCACTCTACCAATAAACCCCACTAACTTGGCTCTCAATCCCCTTGGCACAGCTGTAATGCAATACAATACGATGTAAGACAGTACAAAATACCTGTATTGTGACCCCAGGATCCACTGATGCAAAAAAAGTGATTACAGTAATTGTGCTGTCATCCCAACATAAGACAACTGCACAATGGATTTCAATATAAACAAAAAAACAGTATATGTGTATATATATATATATATATATATATATATATATATATATATATATATATATAAATATATATATATATATGTCTATACCTGGGAGCTCCCCCTACTTTATAAGCTATGTGTGAGATCTCACTTAAAATACTTAGTCCTGGATCTTCTTTTCTTCACTAGCTAAAGTGGCTCCTTGTGATTTAAGTTAAATTGAAGTGAAAATGCTCCTGGTGTAGCTGTAACAACTATTTTAACATTGTTTGAGACATCAAGGTAGAAAGGCCTAAAGCCTTCTCAGTGTCAACTGCTCTGCTCCTTTGTGGAACTATAATTTCCAGTGAGGCCTGTATATGAGTCTAACTGCATGTGAGATTTAACAGACTGTGGGTCGTGACCCGCTCACCCACTGGATAGAGGCTTTGTGTGGTAACTTTTGTCCGGTGACTGCAACTTGCTTCTCCATCAGCTGGGCCAATCGCTCCGTTCAGCTCCACTGGGTGGATCCTGTCCTCTGATGCTCAGATGAGTGTCTCTGGTTCTCTGCAATCTGGCCACCGTCTCCCCACAGGTCCTCTCAGGCAGGCCACCCGATTCCAAGAGACCTAAAATGGCTGCTCCGGCTCCTTTTATCTCCTACCCAGCATGCACTGCTCAAGAAGATGTTCATGGGTAGGTCACCAAACCTCCTGGGTGAAAAAGGTCAGCCTTCTCCTCCCAAAACAAGAGTCACTTCCTGTCTAGTCTTTTGTGCTTCTTTCAGGAAAAACATATCTGCATTACCAGTATTTGGTCACTAGATGGCTCCAAATACTCAAACATAGCAATGTCCATAGACGTTTTATTAAATTATGCAAACACACATCAACATGGGAGAATATCAGCGCTACATGATTTTTAACAAAAAGCTGAAAAAATAAATGTATTCTGTAATGTATCTGACAGTTACATTATTAAATATATTGGACTGCAAATGCCAATCCAGCCTGAAGGAGGCAGCGTTCAGCTACAGGCTAAAGGCTTATTTTTTTATCAATAAAGCCTCTAGCCTCAATCTGATCACTTAGTCATAAATGACATAGAGATTACAAGATTGGTAACCACTCTGATTGGTTCTCAATTACCAGTAGGGATTGGTCCAGCGAGTGGCGAATACATTGACATTCTCTCGCTCCTGCCCGCTAATAGGGATCTCCCGGCCAGAACAGACAGGAGAGGGGAGGAAAGAGGTGAAGAGGAGAGGCTCAGGTCGGCCCCCAGGTCTTTCAATAATTGGCTCCAGGCCTTTTGTATTTATTCAGGAATAATGGCTGAGAAGCACCCGGATGGGTGTGGGGGGCTTTTCCAACACCTGGATCACATTCTAGAATCCTATAAAAACTTTGGTGGCCTGGGATGGTTCTTCTATGATGAATCATTTCGGCAAAAATGAGCTATTCACCTGACCCTTAGATGGGGAATGAAGGATGTGGGCTTGTGGCTGAACTTAATTCTGACACAAAAACAGGTGATACCTAGGCAACCCAATGCTCGATTTGTGTGGGCACGCACCCAGCAATAAAATGTTTTAAGAGGAATGCAGTGGCAGGCCCCAGTGTGCCGCAGCATATTTTTTCAAAAAGCCTGCACGCCAGTGAGGCTGGAAAAATTACGCCCATGGCTGGACATTTACCCAAGCAGGGAGAAGGCACGTTTACTCAGTGAAGGTTTTGGTCAGGGGTTTCCGTTACCCCCCTTTTTTAGGGGAAGGTTGTAAAGTGGTGGATAATTTGAAGTCTGTGGCTCAATTTCCCCAGGTGGTAAGGGAAAAGCTGTGCAAGGAGCTGAAGGAGGGAAGGATTGCAGGGCCGTTTGAGCAACCTCCTTTTCTAAATTTCTGGATCTCTCCCTTGGGAGTAGTCCCTAAGAGGGAGCCTAACGAGTTTAGGATTATACACCATTTATCCTTCCCCAAAGGGGAATTGTTGAATGACGACATTGAGGACGGTCTTTGTTCAGTATCCTACGCTACTTTTGAGGAGGCGGTTGGTAAAATCAGGTCGCTTGGTGAAGGTGCGTTGCTGGCCAAGGCCGACATTAAATACGCATTTAGATTATTGCCTGTCTCCCTGGCAGCCTTTAATTCATTGGGTTTTTATTTTGAAAATAACTACTTTTTTGACATCTGCCTCCCAATGGGCTGTTCATATTGCGCATATTTTGAGGCATTTTCTACTTTTTTTGCATTGGGTGTTGAGCGTTAAGTCTGGGTCGGGTAGTATAGTTCACTACCTGGATGATTTTTTGTTTATGGGTCCGGTGGGGACGGGGAGCTGTGCAGCATTGTTAGAAGCTATTCAAGTTATGTGCCTGGATTTTGGCATCCAGTTGGCTGTGGAGAAGACCTGTCTGCCCAAACACAACTTTGGAATTCCTAGGGATCGAAATTGATACCTGCAAGTTGGAATTTTGCTTGCCATTGTCAAAGCTGGTAAAATTTAAATCTTTGATTGCATCAGTCTTGCAGAAAAAGAAGGTGCAACTGAGAGAGATGCAGTCACTTTTGGGGTCCAGGCCTTTGCATGTAGAATCATGCCAGTTGGCAGTATTTTTTTCCCGACGACTCTACATGGTTACAGCTGGGTTGAAATCTCCGCTGGACCATATTAGGATAATGTTACCCATCAAAGACTACTTATTGGTGTGGTCTAGTTTTCTTGACAGCTATAACGGAAAGTAATTTTTTCAGGATGAGTTTGTAGTGGCATGTGATTTTTGTTTATTTAAGGATGCAGCTGGCTCAAAAGGCTTCGGTGCCATTTGGAGAACGCATTGGTGTTGTGCGGCCTGGCCAGAGGCTTGGGTGATTTATGGTGCTACCAGGAATGTTGTTCTGTTGGAGTTGTTTCCAATATTGGTAGCACTGGAGTTATGGGGTGCTGAGTTTGCCAACAGAAGGATCCTTGTAGAGACAGATAATAAAGGAGTTTTGTATGCAGTGAACTGCTTGTCTTCCAGCTTTTGGCTCTTGGTCAAGATTCTACGACAAGTGGTCTTTAGATGTCTCAAATTTAATATCTAGTTGAAAGCAAGGTATACCCCTGGGAGATTGAATAACATCGCCGATTCTTTGTCTCGATTTCAGGAGGAATGCTTTCGATCTTTGCTTCCGGAGGCAGACTTGAAAGGCACCCCTTGCCGGGCCCATCTTTGGGAAGTGATCTGAGTTTAGTAACTGATGCTATCAGGGGCTCATTGGCCCCCAAGACTTGGGCAAGCTACTCGACAGCTTGGAGTAGCTGGTTGAATTTCGCTGACAAGGAAGGCTTTCAGTATAATAGGCCCTCTGAGGGCGCTATTTTAGCCTTTTTGGACAGCCTAATGGGGCAACATTTTTCCAGCAGTCATGTGTCAAAAATTTTGGCCGGCATTTCTTTTTTCTTTCGTTTGTTAGGCCTAAAGGCTTGTTCTTCCTACTTTTCGGTAAAGCAAGCACTGAAAGGTTACAAGAAATTTAATTTTTTTCAGATGACAGAAGACCTATTTCACTTGACATTCAAGTTGTACTTTTTAGAACGGCATTTGTGCTCGCATTTTTTGGAGCTTTTTGTATCTAGTTGGTCCCGAATAACAGGAAGTGGGGTTCAGGGATTCAATTTAAGCAGGTGCTGGTAGATCAGGGGTTCACATTTGGTTACAACATTCTAAAATGGATCAGCTCGGCAAGGAGGGGTGGGTTCATCTTAACCACTTTAGCCCCGGACCATATTGCTGTCCAAAGACCAGAGCACTTTTTGTGATTCGGCACTGCGTCGCTTTAACTGACAATTGCGCGGTCGTGCGACGTGGCTCCCAAACAAAATTGGCGTCCTTTTTTTCCCACAAATAGAGCTTTCTTTTGGTGGTATTTGATCATCTCCGCGGTTTTTATTTTTGCGCTATAAACAAAAATAGAGCGACTATTTTGAAAAAAATGCAATATTTTTTACATTTTGCTATAATAAATATCCCCAAAAAAGATATAAAAAAACATTTTTTTTCCTCAGTTTAGGCCGATACGTATTCTTCTACATATTTTTCGATAAAAAAAAATCGCAATTAGCGTTTACAAAAAAGGGGGTAGTTTTATGGCATTTTTATTAATATATATTTTTTTACTAGTAATGGCAGCGAGCAGCGTTTTTTTCGGTACTGCGATATTATGGCGGACACATCGGACACTTTTGACACATTTTTGGGACCATTGTCATTTTTATAGCGATCAATGCTATAAAAAAGCATTGTATTACTATAAAATGCCATTGGCAGTGAAGGGGTTAACACTAGGGGGCAGGGAAGGGGTTAAGTGTGTTCCTGTTTGGGTTCTAACTGTATGGGGGAGTGGTCTCACTAGGGGAAATCACTGATCTTCTGTTCATACATTGTATGAACAGAAAAATCAGCATTTCCCCCGCTGACAGGAACGAGAGCTTTGTGTTTACACACAAAGCTCCCATTCCCCCCTCTGTAACGAGCGATCGCGTGTGCCCGGCGGCGATCGTACCCGCCGGGCTCGTGCGCGGGACTCGGGGGCGTGCGGGCGGCGTGCGTGCCGGTGGTTTCCCCCCCCCACTAGTGGCCACTAAAGAGAGGACGTAGAGCTACGTGCTCTCGCGAAACAGTGCCACCGTCCCGCAGTAATATGACGGCGGGCGGTCGGCAAGTAGTTAAAGAACACGGGGAGAGCTTCCTGTGCCCGGTAGCATTGGTCAAACAGTTTTTAGAGTTTGGGCCCTGCGGGGAAGGCTTCTTTCTCATCCATGACACTCTCCTTCCCCTTACTAAGTTTCAGTTTGAAGCGTTTCTGAAGAAATGCTTGCTTAAATTGGGTTTAAATAACTTTAGGTTTTCATCCCACTCCTTCCGTATAGGTGCAGCCTCGGAAGCAGGCCCAGTTGGGCTTCCCAGAATCTGAAATTAAGGCAATGGGGAGGTGGAGGTCGGAATGTTTCAGAGTATATGTTTGTCCTAACTTGTTCATTTAATTTTAGGTACCCAGAAAATAGTTTGGATACTGGGTCACTCTTTTGTTTACTGGGTGCAAAAAAAGAGCGGCTCTCCGCAGTTATTCTCCGAATTTATCATTTCATCCGGATTTGTTTTGCTTAGTCTGGAAAGGTATAAGAGGCCTTCAGTGGCCGCAGTTGAACTTTCATTTAACAAAATTGTGTCAAGTTTGGCCATTGCCATCCATTGTAGTGATTCATTTGGGTGGGAATGATTTGGGTAAAATTAAGACTTTAGATTTTATATTTACGATGAAAAATGATTTACAGCGTTTTTGTACAACATTCCCAGATACAATTTTAGTTTTCTCAGAAATAGTGCCTCGTCTTTCGTGGCTCTCCTCGGCACAGCGAAGGCTCATGGAAAAGATGAGAAAAAGAGTCAATAGGGCGCTGGAAAAGTTTATGCCCCAGGTTGGGGGTTTGTCCTACCGACATGTGGACTTAGAGGGGGGTTATCCCGGGCTCTATAGACGAGATGGTGTCCATCTATCCGAAGTGGGCGTTGACATATTTAATGTAGGTTTGTAGAATGCTATTGAACAGTCCACAACTTTTGGGGTGGGCCGCGTTTGATGCTCAAGTCCGGCTTGTGGGGACTTTATTAGATTTTAAATAATTCTACTGCTCGAGTTCTAAAAACTGAGCAGGTAGGAATTTTTTATTGATGATTTATTGATTTTTGATGTGAATAAAGTTTTATGGATTATTATTTGTGAAAAAACAATAAAGGTGTCGCGGCCAAGTTTTTGCCATTTACAGAAATGTTTGAGTTTTTATTAATTATTGTATCTGGGAATTTTTTCTGGTTGGGTACGTGGGGTCTGCAGTCTCATGCTATACATCTAAGATGGTGCTGCAAGGCTAGTTAAAAACACCTGAACATATTCAAAAATACAGGGGGTTTGGTCAAACTATATGGTCATATAGTGCTAAGCCCACTTACTGCGATAAAGTACCCCGAATTAGTGGGTCCTACCCTAGTAATAGAATGAAAGAACCTGGGTCTCAACCATGGGAGATAAACTCCTCTGTGTGGGAGAACTGAAGGGTTTCTTCCTATACACTGGTGGCCACTAGGGATGAGCTTCGAGTTTGAGTAGAACTCATGTTCGACTCGAACATTGCCTGTTCGCCGAACAGTGGACTATTTGGGGTGTTCGCGGCAAGTTCGTGTGAACTTTAGAACCCTGTTAAAGTCTATGGGACTCGAACATTTGAAATCTAAAGTACTAATTTTAGTTATTATAATAAAAAGTGTTTGGGGACCCGGGTCCTGCCCCAGGGGACATGTATCAATGCAAAAAAAGTTTTAAAAACTGCATTTTTTTTGGGCAGCAGTGATTTTAACAATTCCTTTAACCACTTGCTTACTGGGCACATATACACCCTTCCTGCCCAGGCGAAATTTCAGCTTTCAGCACTGCGTCAATTTAAATTAAAATTGCGCGGTCATGCAACGTGCCTTACAAACAAAATTGACGTCCTTTTTTTACGACAAATAGAGCTTTCTTTTGGTGGTATTTGATCACCTCTGCGTTTTTTTTTGCTATAAACAAAAAAGAGCGACAATTTTGAAAAATCCAATTTAAAAAAAAATATATTTTTTTTTCTCAGTTTAGGCCGATATGTATTCTACATATTTTTGGTAAAAAAAACACTCGCAATAAGCGTATAGTAATTGGTTTGCGCAAAGGTTATAGTGGCTAGGAAATAAGGGATAGAATTCTGACAATTTTTTTTTTTTACTAGTAATACGGCGATCTGCGAATTTTGTCAGGACTGCGATATTGCGACGGACACATCGGACACTTTTGACACATTTTTGGGACCAATCACATTTATACATTTATAAAAACGCACTAATTACTGTATAAATGTGACTGGCAGTGAAGGGGTTAACACTAGGGGGTGAGGAAGGGGTTAAATGTGAGTCCTGGGTGTGTTCTAACTGTATGGGGGGAGGGGGGTGACTGGGGGAGGTGACCGATGCTGTCTCCCTATGTACAAGAGAAACAGCATCTGTCTCCTCTCACTGACAGGATGTGGAGCTCTGTGTTTACACACAGAGCTTCACGTCCCTGCTCTAAAACTGCTGATCAGCAGGTACCTGGCGGACATCGCGACCGCCAGGCACGCGCATCGGCATCTCGGGGACGCGCCTGTACGCGCGCGCCGCCATCGGCGCGCTCGCACCCCCCAGTGGCTGGAGAACACGATGCCGTCAATTGACGGCAGCTTGGATATTCAGATCCACTAAGCTGCCGTCAATTGACGATATGCGAGGACTGAAGTGGTTAAGTGAAACAATAAAAGTGAAATATTACTTTAAATTTCATACCTGGGGGGGAGGGGGTGTATAGTATGCCTGTAAAGTAACACTTGTTTCCCATGCTTAGAACTGTCCCTGCACAAAGTGTCATTTCTGAAGGAAAAAGGTAATTTAAAATCACTCGCGGCTATAATGAATTGTCGGCTCCCGGCAATACAGAGAAAAGTCATTCATAAAAAAAAATGTGTGGGGGTCCATGGCATTTTTTTTTAAATTTGGGGTGGAGTTCCCCTTAAAATCCATACCAGACCTGAAGGGTCTGGAATGGATATTTGGGGGGAACCCCACATAATGTTTTTTTTAATTTGACACAGGGTTCCCCTTAATATCCATACCAGACCCGAAGGGCCTGGTAATTGAATTTGGGGAGACCCCCACGCATTCTTTTTTTATGAATGACTTTTCTCTGTATTGCTGGTATCCGACAATTCATTATAGCCACAAGTGATTTTAAATGACTTTTTTCCTTTAGAAATTACATTTTGTGCAGGGACAGTTCTAAGCACAGGAAACAAGCGCTACTTTACAGGCATACTATACACCCCCCTAGGTACGAAATTTAAATATTTCAATTTTATTGTTTCACTTTAAAGCACTATTAAAATCACTGCTCCTGAAAAAACGTCAGTTTTTAAAACCTTTTTTGCATTGATACATGTCCCCTGGGGCAGGATCCAAGTCCCCAAACACTCCCCTGGGGCAGTACCTGGGTCCCCAAACACTTTTTAGGACAATAACTTGCATATTAGCCTTTAAAATTAATACTTTAGATTTCAAACGTTCGAGTCCCATAGACTTTAACAGGGTTCTAATGTTCACACAAACTTTTGGTCTGTTCGCAGGTTCTGGTGCGAACCGAACCCATGGGTGTTCGGCTCATCCCTAGTGGCCACTAATGTGAGGTAATGAAGAGGGGGAAGGGTGCTCCAGCCCAAGACACCTGATCAGAGTCTATACAAAATACAAAAATATACTTGGGGGGCACACCCTAGAATGCTAAACAACTAAGATGGTGCTGCTATAAGACCAAAGACAGTACAAAACAGATTATAGCGCACACATGCAAAAATGAATAAATGAACAAATAAATATATGGCACTGCAAATGCCAATCCAGCCTGAAGGAGGCAGCGTTCAGCTACAGGCTAAAGGCTTATTTTTTATTCAATAAAGCCTCTAGCCTGAATCTGATCACTTAGTCATAAATGACATAGAGATTACAAGATTGGTAACCACTCTCATTGGTTCTCAATTACCAGTAGGGATTGGTCCAGCGAGTGGCAGACAGTATTAAAAGCTGCCAGCATTAAAAAAAAATTTTTTTTTTAAATATACATTATTATACATTAATACACAGAATATGGGCAGGAAAGGACTAAATTTTTATACAGCTATGTATTCAGTTTTTTTTAAAAGCTTTATATTGGTTTTATTCCAGCCCCTTGTGACTTGTTGTCTATTCGTTTTTTGCGATCAGAGTAATTGAAGTCAAAATGATACAGTTTTTATCCATTTAATGCTGTATAGGGTGTGACAGGAAGTCAGGTAAATCTGTGTGTGTTGTACCAGATGGAAGATACTTTTCTGCCTTGTGTAGACAATACACCAATTACTATTGGGCGTCGGCTGTAGAAATGGCCAGAGAGGTTTGGGGAGTTAGAAGCCTTCAGCTGTTCAAAATGAAGCAGTTAAAGCCCCTATAAATATAGCCTAAGGATAACGACTGATTGCTGCATCCTGGGGGCTTTGTGAGTGAAGGAGCAGACACAAGCACTTCTGAAGAGGTGAGGTGCTGATGGATATTTCTGTGTGAGAAATATCAAAGAGACTTTTTTTGTTGTTTTCTGCTGTAAGACCAGCAGTGTCTGCCCAGCAGTAGGCTGTGCCAGACTCAATAGGTAGGTTCCTGTGTTGGGAAGGTAGACGCCCCAAGTGGCAAGGGTTTACTTTATGTTTTGTTTTGTTTATGCTGTTTTTATGCTTGCACGTGCTTCCAGCAAGGTGGAAAAATAAACCATATCATTTGTTTTCAATCCTCCTCAACTGCCTTTTTGTACAGTTCAGCGTGTAGTGAACCCCTAGAGGGGGTTGCACACACCCGCTACCGAGCAAATCCCTCACACATGGTGGAGTGCCGCGGGCAGTTAAAGTAAACCCAAAATGGAGGAGATGCTGAAACAGCTGATTATAGCAAATGCAACTCAACAACGGGTTCACCAAGAGAACATGGCAGCTCACCAAGAGAGCCTTGCAGCTCAACAACAGGCTCACCAACAGAGCCTTGCAGCTCACCGAGGGAGCCTTGCAGCTCAACAACAGGCTCACCAACAGAGCCTTGCAGCTCACCGAGAGAGCCTTGCAGCTCAACAACAGGCTCACCAACAGAGCCTTGCAGCTCAACAACAGGCTCACCAACAGAGCATGGCAGCTAAACAACAGGTTCACCAAGAGAAAATGGCAGGTTGGGAAAGGAAACACCAGCAGCAAATGGAGGCCATCAGGAAACTGAGAGAACAGAAGAAAAGGATAGCAAGCCCTCTCTGATTGAGAATCCAGAGGACCATAATGCTATGGAGGTTACCACATCTGTTGTTGAGACGGAATCATCACCGGAGTGTAGTACTTCACCAGAGGAACAAGAAGTATAGCCAGGGGAGTGTGCCCTGGCAGAGCCTGAAACTCCCAAAGTGAAGGAGCCGCCATTAGTAGTAGAAGAGTCTTTAGAGCCTGTGGAAACCAATGTTGTGAATGACGTTCCAGAGGTCAAACCAGACGAGATAAAACAAGAAGAGAAAGACCCTCATGTACAAAAAGGTGCTGAGGAGGTCCCAGCTGTCCCCGCAGTAGCAGCTCCTATGAAGCTGAATCAACGGTCAGACAGTTCTGCTAAATACAGCAGAGAACCGTTAGCAAATACTTTGAAGAAATTTGATGATCCAGCTACCAAAGCTGTTACCTTGGAACTGGAACCCAACAAGTTTAAAGGCAAGATTTTGGATTGCTCCAGATCTTTTCGCAAAGCCAAATTGCTGCATTACCATATGAAGTATTTCCCTGACGTTGACAAGTCAGAGCAGGATCAGAGTCCTGTCACGAAAAGGCCAGTCAGCAAAGCTCAAAGAGAAGACGCACCACAAACAGTTTAAATTCCCACCGACCGTCCCTAAAAGAGAAAAGCAAGGAGAACTTAATCCAGAAGTCTCATCGCAAGCCAGACAAGCTGTCTGAAAGTGTTAAAGAAAAATTCAAAGATTTCTTGAGTCTGAAGTCAAAGAAAAAGAAGAAGAAAAAAAAAGCAAAGTCAGAGCTATCTGGTAGGGAAGAGAACATAAAGGTTTCTAAGGAGCTCTCACCAAAAAATTACAACCTACAAAGCTCAACAGTGATTATAAGGCCCTGTGTTCCGGTAAAAACAGCGATCATGGATGCCGTCCATATACAAGACTAAGTGATGAGGAGATGCTCAGTGATTCTTGCATGGAAAGCTTACTTTGGAGTGATGAGGATTACAATGAAGAGATCGGTGTCACGCATGCTCATGGTTTTCTAAATGTTGGCCGCAACAGGAGCAAGTACAGCTCTGCCAAGCAAAGACTTATGATGGACAGTATGGATGAGTTGCTAGGACTCAGCTCTGGAAAATTTGTCTGTCAAGATGATGGTCCAAATCAAGAATCTTTTAGTTGTACAAAGGCTCATGCTGAAAATGAGAAAAGTGACCTAATGAATGAAGCAGTTGCTCTCTGTGCCGGTTCTTTCACCAACAGAGAAAATGAAGGAAATGAGGCCGGGTTTGAGGATTTCCATCTTCTACCATTTGATGATTCTGACAGCGAAGAGTTTGCAGAAGTTGAAAGTGGTACAGAAGATGAAGAGGAGGAAGTGAAGGTGGCAGTAAAGAAAGAGCCGATCCTGTCACTGCTGGATGTCCTGGAGGAGGACGACGCCCTGCAGGATGAGGCGTCTGCTGTGCTGGCGGGGAGCGATTCCGAAAAGTGCTCCTACCCCCTGGGTTATGTGAAGAGACAAGCGCTGTACGCCTGCAGTACCTGAACCCTGGATAAAGAGGAGCCTGCTGGGATATGTCTGGCCTGTACATACAAGTGTCATGAAGGCCACGACCTGTTTGAGCTTTACACCAAGAGGAAATTTTGCTGCGATTGTGGAAATGCCAAATTTAAACAGTGGGAGTGCAGGTTATATCCGGATAAAGAGAAGAAAAACCTGGCTAATAATTACAAGGACAATTTCTTTGGCATCTACTGCACATGTAAGAGACCGTACCCCAATCCTGAGGATGAGACCCCAGATGAGATGGTGTGCCAGAGCTGTATGGATCACTGTTCATTTCTTTGGGACTACTCTGCCAAGTTAGGAGTTCCTGGTGTCACCAAGATTACCAAAGCAGAAACGGAACATGAAGATGTGAAAGTTGATGATTGTCCTACGGAAACAGCCAATACTCAGAATGGACTAACAATGAATAATGAAGAATGTGTGGAAGTTAATGACGATGAGGAGGAGGCAATTCTTAGAAAGCTAAATATGAAGGACTTTATGGAAAATGAAGCTGTACTTTCTGGAAGTGATGTTGAAAGTGAAATCCCTGACTGCTTCAGGGCAAATCAAGTGGCTGAAGTGCAGGAAGTAGGGGTTTGCACATCTTCAGTTCTCAGTCAGTTGCTTGATGGAAATGAAGCTGCAAAACTTCATTCTGACACTGCACTAAATGATGTAGAAAAAGTGTGTCCAATATCCACTGAGCCTCGTGAATGTAGTAAGTAGTGTTGCTCACGAATATTCGCATTGCGAATATTCGCTACGAATATTGCATATTCGAGTATTCGCGAATAACACGAATATCGCGGCGAATATTCGCTATTTCGAATATTCGAATGTTTTCAATTTTTTTTTTAGAACAGATCACATCCTAGAGATCCCCATCGACGTCTAAAAGCATTGCTGGTATGATTAGAGACCTTGGGCCGAGTAGCTGCAGCGCTCATTTTATATTGCCGAAAAATCGCAATGCGATTATTCGGCAATAGCGATATCGCGCGATTATTTTATATTGTAATATATCACGAATATTCTGAGCCAATCAGAGTGCTCCATTCCGCATTTCTCAAAATTTCGCAATTATTTTGTATTGTAATATATCACGAATATTCTGAGCCAATCAGAGTGCTCCATTCCGCATTTCTCGAATATTCGCAATTATTTTATATTGTAATATATCACGAATATTCTGAGCCAATCAGAGTGCTCCTTCCGCATTTCTCGAATATTCGCAATTATTGTGTATTGTAATATATCACGAATATTCTGAGCCAATCAGAGTGCTCCTTCCGCATTTGCCGAATATTCGCAATTGTTGTGTATTGTAATATATCACGAATATTCTGAGCCAATCAGAGTGCTCCTTCCGCATTTCTCGAATATTCGCAATTATTTTGTATTGTAAAATATCACGAATATTCTGAGCCAATCAGAGTTCTCCATTCCGCATTTCTCTAAATTTCGCATTCGCAATCGCAATTCGCATTCGCATTCGCATTCGCAATAGCGAAAATTCGCAATAATTTCATTTCCAAAAAATATCACGAAATTCGTATTTAGCGAATATATCTCGAATATTCGACTATATATTCGAGATATATCGCAAAATCGAATATGGCATATTCTGCTCAACACTAGTAGTAAGGCAGGTGATATTCATGACTTTCCCATAATTGATGATCAGCAGAGCAGGGTCATTGAGGAATCTGAATTGCAAGAAAATGTGAGTGTGTGACTGCGATATTGTGTCAATCTCGCTCCCTTTCTCGGCGAGATTGACCACCTGCGAGCCCCATCGCGGGAGCCAGCGCCGAGCTGGCTTGCCGCGAAGGAGACAAAGCCGTCATAGAAGCGAAGGGGATCCGACGTGGATTCCCGCCAATTCTACACGTTGGCGGCGTTTGTTATGAATCCCGAAGGGGAAGTCCCCGCCGGATTTTAAATAAAAATCCGGCATGGGTCCCCCCCTCAGGAGTATACCAGGCCCTTAGGTCTGTTATGGGTTGTAAGGAGACCCCCCTATGCCGAAAAAACGGGGTGGGGGTCCCCCCACAATCCATACCAGACCCGTATCCAAAGCACGCCAGCCGGCCGGTCAGGAGGGGAGTGGGGGCGAGCGAGCACCCCCCCTCCTGAGCCGTACCGGGCAGCATGCCCTCAACATGGGGGGGTCAGGTGCTCTGGGGCAGGGGGGTGTACTGCGGTCCCCCCACCCCAGAGCACCCTGTCCCCATGTTGATGAGGACAGGGCCCCTTCCCGACAACCCTGGCTGTTGGTTGTCAGGGTATGCGGCCGGGAGGCTTATCGGAATCTGGGAGCCCCCTTTAATAAGGGGGCCCCCAGATACCAGCCCCCCACCCTAAGTGAATGAGTATGGGGTACATCGTACCCCTACCCATTCACCTGCAAGAAAAGTGTAAACACAAATAAACCACACAGCCTATTGAAATATTTTATTAGTTGGCCGCCGGGGGGGGGTGTGTATGGTCACTTTTATAAAAGCGCCCCCCTCCGGCGGGCTTCTTTTGACATCTTCGGCAGGGGGTTGCTCTTCTCCGCCTCCGGGGTCTTCTCCGCTCTCCGGGGGGTCTTCTCCCACTCTCCGCTCTTGATTCGGCGCTCTCCAGTGCCTTCTTATCTGGCTGCCGCTTCTGTCACGTCGTCTTCTTCTTCTTCTCTTCTCTTCTCCAGATGTTGACGCAACGCTTCCTCCCGCTGTTATGCCGGGCGTGCGGCTCCCAGCAACTTATATAGGCCTATCTTGTGACGTCGCAGTCCCATCATGCTCCGGGAGGTATCACGTGGTACCTACCCACATGCTACTTACCCACGTGGTACCTACCGGAGCATGATGGGACTGCAACATCACAAGATAGGCCTATACAAGTTGCTGGGAGCCGCGCGCCCGGCATAACAGCGGGAGAGGAGAGCGGAGAAGAGCCACCCGCCGCCGAAGATGTCGGAAGAAGCCCGCCGGAGGGAGGCGCTTTTATAAAAGCGACCATACACACCCCCCCCGGTGGCCAACTAATAAAATATTTCAATACCCTGTGTGGTTTATTTGTGTTTACACTTTTCTTGCAGGTGAATGGGTAGGGGTACGATGTACCCCATACTCATTCACTTAGGGTGGGGCGCTGGTATCTAGGGGCCCCCTTATTAAAGGGGGCTCCCAGATTCCGATAAGCCTCCCGAACGCATACCCCGACAACCAACGGCAGGGGGTGGCGGGAAGGGGCCCTGTCCTCATCAACATGGGGACAGGGTGCTCTGGGGGGGGGCCGCAGTGCGCCCCCCTGCCCCAAAGCACCTGACCCCCCTCATGTTGAGGGCATGCTGCCCGGTACGGCTCAGAAGGGGGGGCTCACTCGCCCCCACTCCCCTCCTGACTGGCCGGCTGGTGTGCTTTGGATACGGGTCTGGTATGGATTGTGGGGGGACCCCCACGCCGTTTTTTCATAACAAACGCCGCTAATGTGTAGAATTGGCGGGAATCCACGTTGGATCCCCATCGCTTCTATGATGCTTTTGCTGGAATGTGCTTTTACTATTCCAGCGAGTGCGAGATGTCGGCAGCCTGTCACCGAGAATCAGCGCGATGCTGTCGTGCTAAAAACACATTCTCGGCGGCAGGCACTGTATTTTTGCCTCTGTGAATTATTTGCATGTTGAAGAGCAGTGTGTTAATTTTTATGTTATTGAAATCGGATTTGAATATAACGGTAATGTCACATCCTGTGAAACCCAGTCTTTAGAAAGTGTTCTGTCAGAGCAAGTAACACAGGATAATACTTTGGACTTGACTACCGAGATTCCTCGGGAAGTAATTGGAAATTGGAAATCGTTTTGACTTTCCCCTCCACTACTACAGCAAAAGGAGAACATTTTTGGATGTCCTCTTATTTAGGATGTATAGGATTTACTGCTATCTGCGGTTTTTACAGTAGGCAGCTTTATATAAATTATCTCTTGTGAAAAACCTCTTGTTTTTAGTTTATATTTTGTATACTAGCTTTATGCATCATCTCCCTTAGATGGACCAGTAAGGGGGCAATTTTCTGCCTCTCTCTGTGGTTTCACCAAATGATCCATTTGTATTTGTCCCTGTGTCTTTAGAGCCTTAGACTTATTACATATTCATCAACTTCCAGGTAATCGGAGACTATGGAATGATGCCTTCTCTATGCACACCCAAGAGATCGAATTCAATCTTTTGATGTGTTTGAAATTGATCTATTATTATTGCTTGAGTCTAAACTATGTTATTTTAAATTTATAGTGACCATATATACAGTGCCTGATATACAGTTCTCCCGAAGAAGCCATCGTTATGGCAAAACATGTAGAGACACAATTAGTTACATTTGTCTATGTATTTTATTGTATGGCCAAACTTTAACGTCAACATGTAAAATTTTAAGATTTTTTCCTAATAAAATGCTGATATTTGTATGCATCATTGTTTGACTGTGTTGATAGCACCTTAAAAATGCCATTCTCTTGGTTCATAAAATATTAAGTTTAAACTAAACTATCTTTCACCCTACCTAATACCTCCTGGGTATCTTAGAAATAACATTCACTTCTATAACTATAACTGACCTGTAGAATAGAAATGAAATGACAGATTCTTTGGGAGGTCGCATTAAATTATTCTTATGGTCTGGAAACCCAAGACCATCAGATTAAAGCCTGTAACTGAATTGTCGCATGGAAATTACTGCAGGGAAAACTATTTCATAATTTACAGCAACAGCCTGCTAACCTAGGCTTACTTTTGTGATTTGGTATGCTATAAGGTTTCAGCTTCATTTTTTTACAGTGCTAGAAACATGGTGATCTATGAAAATGTCATTTTTAATAGATACCTTTATAGAAATATAGCACTGAACAAAACTTTCTCATAATCATTCTGGAGTATAGAAACTAAAACAATATCAAATTTCTTCACTTATTCATTGCAAGTGTATTTATATAAGGACAATTTTGATATAGAATAGTAATATTCTATTTAAATAGGGTTTGCGTTTTTTGTAAACACTAATGCTGCGTACACACGATAATTTTTCGGCATGTAAAAAACGATGTTTGTAAAAAATGTCATTGCCAGTGTGGGCTTTGCATCATTTTTTGGGTTCTGAAAAACGACAAAATAAAAAATTCCAACATGCTGCATTTTCTCTTTCGTTCATGGACGGACACAGCCTTAATCCTGACATAGTGGTTATTAGCCTTACTTTAGGAGTGACTAGGCAGAAACTTATAGAAAAGGTTAACTTATCATACACACGCTAGAGCCCCACCCAGGGGGCGGGCCCTCTGGGTATAAGCCCTCTCTCTGCATCTCGCAGGTCAGTTTTTTTCTGCCTAGTTTTAGGAGAAGACATGCTCAATTCAGGCCAATGGCTTGGAGGCTGTTAGTTCAAATTTTGTTTTTTGGAGGTTTTTTTTCTGTGATCTTCGATAAACTGCCGACTGGGCGACAGGCTGGATCCCAGATCCCTGTATTCTTTCCAGTTTCGGCCATCGAGCATGTGCCAACCGTAGCTGCGCACTGGGTCGTCCACAACATGCCCGTCGCTCTACGGGTGGCCGGTGAGCTATGCGCTCCTGGGCTTGCATAAGGACCGGTCTGCAGGGCCGAGTCGCAGTAGCCTGGCCAACATTCACCACCATCACCATGTGGTAGATGTACTGTCCAGGATGCTCCCGCATAAATCCACAGGAGAGTAAACAGCTACTACCTTGCTCTGGCAGAGACAGAGCTGGGGATCCCTAGAGAGGTGAGTAAAGGGCTCTATATTTACCTTCGTCCCTCCTTCCCCTTCCCTTCTCCCTAGACTGCTGAGGTGGGGGTTCCCCTGGGTAGCCCTACCTGAGAACCAAGATAAATGTATAAGTGCATATAAATTGCTTACTTGTGTCCATACTGTCAGCTGCTGCTTTCCCTCTTGCAATGTAGAGAGCTGCATTTGAGTTTCTGCTACTGTGTGTCTGGCGACCATTTTTTCTGTGAGCACATGCTGGATTGTTTGTGTAATTGGCGGCCATTTTCTTGTAGCCGCACTGTTTTGGCCTCTACTTGGCAATCGGCTTCCATTCTTTTGGGGTCTACATGTTACCTACGGCGGCCATTTTCTTGTAGCCACCCAGCCTTCTAGAGGTGTTGCACACTCGGCGGCAAAGGGGGCTGTACTGCATCTCCAGGCCACTCACCGGCCTGTGCGGTGCGCCCCAAGATTGGAGCTTATACAGCTATGTTTCCGGCGGCATTCCCATGAAGCTGGGGCCTCTAGGTCTCGCTCGGCGGGCCATTTTTTGTAGCCTAAGCCTAGAACACTGGCGGCCATGCTTTTGGGGCCTGAGTATGGTTGAACTCTAGCGCCTGTGTGGCGGCCATCTTCATAAATCAGCAGCCAGACAGAGACACGGTGCTGACTAGCAAACAAAATCTGATTAAAAACAGCAGTCTTGTATTAATAGCAGCTAATTTCAGCAGACGACAAGAAGCACCTCAGCTAAGAGGCACTGCACTACTGGTGCCGGGGTGGTGAGTCCCCGGGGGGGAAACACCTCATCTCTGCTGCAGTTAGGAGGGTGGGTTGTCGCACCTTGCTTGGAATCCCTATGTCAAGCGTGTGGGCAGCATGATGTCAGAAACAGACGGTTTTTCCCCTGAAACACCTGAGCTGGCAATTGATGTCCCTGCCCCCGATGTATCGGTGGATGCTATGTTGGCAATCCTAGATGCCTTCATTGCCAAGGTGGAAGCAGGGCGTGGAAGAATAGGGGCTAGAAAGCGCCCCCTCCACCCGCCATCTTCTGTGGACAACTCAAATACGGAGCCAGGTCTAGCTACGGTTCAAGACCCTAACTCTGAGGTATCTGACGATGCGGACCAAAATCGGCCAGACAGGGAGGATGATTCTGGACCCAGGTCAGCTCGCGAGAAGGCTCTGGTGAGTGACCTTATCAACGCAGTGCGAGATACCCTAAAGATAGAGGGGTCTGTACTGTAGAAGCAACAGAAGCGTCAGTCTCCTTTGGGTTCCATAAGACGACCCGCACTGCTAAGGTGTTCCCTTGTGTGTCTTACTTAGACAAACTTTTAAACAAGGAATTGGACAGACCACAAAAGATCTTTTTTGTACCTAAGAACCTGGGGGTACGTTACCCACTGGAGGAGAGTTTCTTGAAGAAATGGACCTCGCCCCCCCATAGTGGACCCTCCTGTGTCCAGACTAAATAATCTAACCGCCATTCCGGTGGAGGAGGCTCCTGCCTTCAAGGACCCGGCGGACAAGAAGGCAGAGTCGATATCCCGTAACCTATACACTGTAGTAGGTTCGGCATTACGCCCAAACATAGTTGGGGCGCTGGTGTCCCAGACACTCACGGAATGGGCAAAGTTGCTGCTCAATGGGTTACAAACACATCACGCTTCCACCCACGAGGTAGCCCTAGTGGAACAACTAGTACAAGGCCTAAAATTTGTGTGTGAATCAGCCTTGGACACTATTTCTCTGCTGGCCAGAGCTTCTGCTCAGGCGGTGTTGTTACGCCATCTACTTTGGTCAAAGTATTGGTCGGCGGACCAAGCTTCCAAAAAGGCCCTAATGGACCTGCCCTTTAAGGGTGACAGACTCTTTGGAGCTTGCCTGGATGACATTATTAAGGATGCCACAGGAGGTAAGAGCACCTTGCTCCCACAAACCTATAAGGGGAAGGAGCCACGTCAATGACAAGGGCCCTTCTTTACCGCACCCAAGCGTTTTTTTCGTTCGCCCAGCACCGCGGGCAGAAAACCACAGGCCAATAAAGTGCCTGCTCAGGGACAGAGATGCCCCTGGTTTCGCAAACCCAACAAGCCCATTAACAATACCACGTCCGCATGAAGGTGTGCCCCCACCCATTTCTCGGGTGTGGGGACGTCTTCGCGAAATCGCAACCCTGTGGACATAACGGATCCTCGACCAATGGGTTTGCGAGGTAGTTTCATCAGGGTACAAGATAGAATTCCTATCTTGCCCACCAAACAGAGGCCACTCACATCCTAAGGTGGGCAGAAAGGAGCATACCGGCACTGTCGGTCATATTAATTCCGAGTGTGGAAAACTGGCAGGCGGACTACCTGAGTCGCCAGACGTTGGACCAAGGAGAATGGTCTTTCAGCTCATTTGCCAAAGATGGGGCACACCAGACGTAGATCTCCTGGCGTCTCGACTCAATCGGAAGGTATTGAGGTTTGTGGCCAGGTCGAAAGACCCATGGGCGGACGCAACAGATGCATTAGTAGCGCCATGGAGTCAGTATCGGCTAATCTATGTCTTTTCTCCTCTAAAGCTCCTGCCTCTTCTGCTTCACAGAGTGGAGGCAGAGGGGATCCCGATGATCCTAATTGCCCCAGATTGGCCTCTGCATCCTGGGTACGCCGATCTAGTGCGGTTAGTAGCAGACGCCCCTTGGTGTCTACCGCGGAGAGAGGACCTTCTGTTATAAGGTCCCATACTGCATCCTACTTTACAGTCGCTGGCTTTAACGGCATGGCTATTGAAAGCCAGGTATTAAGAAACCGGGGCCTATCGGATTCGGTAATTTCTACCATGAGAAGGGCTAGGAAGTTATCATCTAGGAGGATTTATTATCGCACTTGGAGAGCTTACTTAGCGCTGTGTGAAGAAATGAAGTGGAATCCACAGACTTATTTGGTGTCCAGGGTACTGCTGTTCTTGCAGCATGGGGTGAACCAAAAGCTTGCCTTAAGCACGATTAAGGGGCAGATATCTTCCCTGTCTCTAGTGAGAACATTTGTACAGGGGGTTCGGCAGGTGACCCCTCCGGTTCATCCTCCACAACTTCCGTGGGACTTGGAACCTGGTTCTCTCGGTGCTTCAGAAGGTACCGTTTGAAGAAATTAGAGAGATTCCCTTATTGACACTTTCTCAGAAGGTGGTCTCTAGGTGGATTCGACAGACAGTAATTCAGGCTTACGCCATAAGGGGCAATAGGTGTCTCCTGGGCTTTCCGACATCAAGCGTCTGTTTCCCAGGTGTGTAAAGCGGCGACTTGGTCGTCCGCTCACACTCACTAAATTCTATAAGGTTGATGTGAGTGCATCTTCGAATGCTTCTTTCAAAGTTTTGCAGGCGGCTGTTTAGAGTTGCAACTCCTCAGTGGAGGAGCTCTGTTTGTTTTGGGGTGAAGTTTAATTTTATGTTGTTCTTACCCCTCATTTTTTGACACTGCTTTGGGACATCCCACTATGTCAAGATTAAGGCTGTGTCCATCCATGAATGAAAGAGGCTACCTGGCAATAATTCAATAGGACAATCATAAATCTAGTGAGGAGGCAATGTCTCCGAATTCTTCTCACTGAACACATCAGTAAATTCGAGATACTGCAATGGTATCTCCTCCTCCCAAAGGAGAGTAGGCATTTGCAGCTTAAAGGGTCACTAAAGGATTTTTTTTTTTAGCTAAATAGCTTCCTTTACCTTACTGCAGTCCTGTTTTCATGTCCTTATTGTTCGTTTCTGCTATGATGTTGCTGTAATCCTTCTCTGTTCTGGACACTTCCTGGTTGTCCGTTTCCTGATGAAAAAATTAATGGGAGCTTTCTCTCTGTGGTCACTAATCAAGGATGTGTGATTACTGTGTGTCTAAAACCCCTCAGAACCAATCACTTTCATTTTACAAACCATCACTGCCCTCTATTGGCTCCGTGTCATCACAGAAGCATGAAAAAAGCATGCAAAAACGAAACTGAAACTGCAGGTACATTATATGATTGATTTTTATCTATTTTTAATCATTTTTAAAAGGAATCAGTTAACTATTATGGCCCGGATTTACGTAGAGCAGCATATATTTATGCCGGTGTAGCGTATCGTCTTAACGCTATGCCGGCACAACGTAGAGAAGCAAGCATGCTATTCACGAAGAATATGCGCTCCACATTGCGCCGGCATAGCGTATAGTTGTCGGCGTAAGCCAAAGTAGGTGGAAGTGGGCATTATATATTTAAATGAAGCTTGACCCCATGCAAATGATGGCCACAGCTTTAAAAAACAAACCGCACATGCGTCATCTCCTGGACGCATCCCAGTGTGCATGCTCACAGTTACGTCGAAATAGCTGCCTAAGATACGTCGAACACTGCCTATGACGTGAACGTAACCTACGCACTGCCCTATTCACGTAGTACTACGTAAACGGCGTACGCAACGTAAAATTCGACGGCGTCAATCCCTGGCCCATACCTTTGCATTACCTGCGCCTGCTATATGAGGGGTAACTTAACGCCGGATGTAAGCCTTACGCAAATCGCGTATAAGAAGTGGCCGGGTGCATCTACGCTTGTGAGTCGGCGTATCTTACTCATTTGCATATTTAAAATGGGAACGCCAAATGCGTCCAGCATAACTATGCGCCCACGATATGCCGGCGTAGACAAGTTACTTAGGGCAGCTGAAGCCTTGTTTTACAGCGTATCTAGCTTTGCGAATCGGCGTAACAATACGACAGCGCACATTTGTACTTACGACAGCGTATCTATAGATACGCCGGCGTAAAGCATTTGTGAATCCAGGCCTATGTCTCTATACCCTGTAAACAGTCATTTCAGCAAAAAAAAAATGTTTTTCCTTTACAACTCCTTTAAGCCATGGTAGACTCGATACAACAGGAAAAAGAGGAGATGGAATAACATCATAGGACAACAATTCACTGTGATTATCTCCAAGTTCTCAAGTTGTCAATAGAGGTTGAGTTTGGTACAAGGCTCTGATGCAGAAGTTGTTCCATCAATAAAACTCACAGAAAGGGGAGATGATTTCTTCAAGTGTGGAATTTGTTTTGAGGAGACAAGGCCTGAATCAATGAAGTTACCACAAGCACCTGTATCCAACATAGCTTTAACAGGAATTCTGACATGATCCCACTGTAAAATAAGAAGTAGAAAAATGTAAGGGGTATGCTTGGAAACAAAACGAGTCAATTTGCAAAGGTGAATTAGCTTACCTTCTTCAATTTTCTTTTTTGCAAGAGGACAGGAGGAGATTGCATGGTCCGATGAGGCACAATAAAGGGAAAGATTCAATGAGCGATGACGGGCTCTCTCGGGTGAGGTAAGTGGAGCATGCACAGTCCCAATGTCCATTTTTTCATCAAAAGAGGTCAAACTCAATTTTTGAGGTATAGGCGCAGGTGTTGTGGGAGTTGATTGACGCTCAGCTCGTCTCTCTCTTAACCTACGATCTATAGTGATAGAACATTGTATGATGTCATTAAGAGTCAACTCATCCTTGAGTGGTTCAGAAAGGCTGAGGCAAAATTGGTTACAGAGTGTAACATCATTCCACTCAGTCTCAATGGCCCACCTCTGAAATTCCGCTATGAAGTCCTCAACTGGTCGTCTACCTTGTTTGAGATTCCTAATCACAATTTCAACAGTGGGTTGCTTCTTTGAAGTCATCATAAATCAAAGACAAAGTTGCCAAAAATTGTGGACAAGAATTTAAGGTTGCAAGGGCGAAGTTCAAACATTAATTTACATGCATTAATGAATTCTCTATAGGTCTTTCGATCACCAGAAAAAGGTGCAGGTGGATTGACCTTCAGGGGGAGGCACATTAGGGTTCTGAGTAACTAAATCGATCGTCTATTTTCACCGCTGGATTTTTATTTGGTTTAAATAATAAAGTAAATACAGTAATAAAGTAAATAATAAAGTAATTTGTTCTATGGTGTGTGTTTTTTTTCTGAAAACTACTATTTACACTTCCTTCGTGAAATGGTAGGGGTACAGTGTACCCCATTACCATTTCACACAGGGGGGGGCAGGATCTGGGGGTCCCCTTTGTTAAAGGGGTCTTCCAGATTCTGATAAGCCCCCTACCCGCATACCCCCACAACCACTGGGCAAAAGTTTTGGGGATGAGACCCTTGTCCCCATCAACATGGGGACAAGGTGCTTTGGGGGGCACCCCAAAGCACCCTCCCAATGTTGAGGGCATGTGGCCTGGTGCGGTTCAGGAGAGGGGGGCGCACCATGTCCCCCCTCTTTTCTGCGGCCAGCCAGGTCAACGTGCTCGGATAAGGGTTCTGGTGTGGATTTTAGGGTTACTCCACGCCATTTTTTTTTAAATTGACGGCAGGGTTCCCCTTAATATCCATACCAGACCTAAAGGGATAGCAGTGTTTTGTGGGCACTTTTAACCCTTTATTCGGCCGCTAGCGGGGGTTAAAAGCGCCTTGCTAGTGGCTGAAAAGCACTGCTATTATAGCGATAAAGCACTGCTAAAATTAGCGGCGCTTTACCGCTATCGCCAGGGCTCCAAGGATAGGGGAGGTGATATGTTTTGATTTCTCTACCAGAGAGAGGTGTTCTGTATATTTCACCTCCAGACTCGCATACCGCACATGTTAAACTTTGAGTGGGATGTGAGACATTTTTATGATTAGACCTATGAACCTTCTCTCTCTGGCAGTATCCGATCTGTATTGATCCTACATAATTTTTTCACCAAGTCTGCGTTATTTATTTTTATTCATCCAGCATTGATGCCGTTATTTGTATGTGAGCACGGAGAATGGTGGATGATACATGTGTGTGTGTGTGAGTGATTATATATATATATATATATATATATATATATATATATATATATATACTGTACAACTACTTCTGCTTTATAGGTTGGAGGCCTCCTAATGGCTATACATATTTAGATGTTACCTATGCAAACATTCATTATTGGAGTAATACCTCACCATGGTGAGGTATTTATGGCACTAGTTCTTTGTTATATTGATATTTACAAGGATGGGGGGTAGTTGATGTTTGACCTTATTTTTATCTTTTTTTGACTAGTTCCATCCTATATTACTTGTCATTAGCCTATGGCTGCATATGATGGTATTATATCAGTATTCATCAACTGTACCTATATCTTTATTACCTATGCAGCCATATGTCTTGTCTCTTTTGACTTGGTCATGTTTTATATTCCATCCTCCGTCCTATTTAGATCATGGAGGACAACATTCTTTGGATGATTTCCCCATGGTTATTTATATATATATCAGCCCTCAAAATTTCCACTCGCCTACTAGCATTTGGCGAGTGGATTTAAGCTGGGGGCGAGTGATGACCAATCTCCCTCCAATCTGTGCCTACACTTAGAGTCCCGATGCGATTGGCGGCCAAAGAGGAAAGGTGCATGCTCGGGAAAAGTTGTCTGGTAAGCCGCGCACAGGCAGAGCAGTACACAGGTGCTCTCCTTACAATTCTCATTAAGCCATGGGACCTAACAGTATGACCTCTCTGAGCCTGCCCCCACCCCCTCCGATCAATGTAATGGAAGTAGCAGAGAACGGATGGACGGCCGCACACCAAAGAACTCTTGAGTTGTCTTTATTGAAGAAACAAAAGGAAAGACTACAAATACACAGCAAGAACCGTAAACAGCCGACGCATTATACACCTGGTTAGTGCTTACCAATGGTGTCAATGGCTGTGCAGTTGTGTGGATCTCAGTGCTGGATTGTACTCCCTCCCGCTGTGCTGCAGCTCCTCTCCTCACTGCCAGCCTGAATAAAAGGGGAAGTGGGAACTTGCAAGCATGGAGCCGCACACACAGGTTCCTGATGATGAGATGAATAGGAGAGGGAGAGAGAGAGAAAGAGAGAGAGAGGATGGATGGGAGTTGCAGAGGAGACAGCAAGAGAATGGGGAAGAGACCCAGTCATAGTGCCCGGTCCCTCTGGTCTGCCCCCAGTGCACTGTCCCATTTTGTTAAAGTTGTTGTTAGTAATATTTAATTGTGTAACTTGATTCTGCATAAAACATTTAACAGTGTCATTCTATGAGCATGTTTACAGGTGCAATTAGGCGCAGGGCAGTGTATGAATTAGGTGGGGCAACTGGTGGTGAATAACTCTTGAGGCCTGGCTAGTAGCTCAGGGCTTGAAATTTTGAGCCCTGTATATATTGATGAATGATTTTATTATGGGGAAACATACTGTGCATATCTATGCACATATATCAGAGTATATTGGAATATAGGAGACACGGATTCATTTTAAAGTATTGGTGATGACAACAATGTTTTTATGGTTAGTGTTTTCTAGTTTAACATTTTATCTTTCTACAGCATGCACGTTTTCATTGTTTTGTCTATATTCAATGTGTGTATGTACATACATTTTCTATATGGGTTCTTCTTATGTATCTTTCGTGAATCACATGCAACAGGAAGTCTGCAAATTAATGATCTGTGTCACCTGTTCTATAATTAGGTGGGGGTATTGCAGGATGATCATGCCGATATTTCTGTGTAATGATAAAGCACACCTGAAGTGTGTGAAACTCGTCTATCTGCTCTCTGTTCTTGTTAGCACTTGGGATGTTCAAATATAGAATTTTGATCGATTGCAGAGTGCAGCTATTTCTTCTATTGTGAATGTTATGTAAGCTTTCCGTACTTAGGGCAAGAAGTATAAGTTCAAGCACCACAAGCAGGTGGGATGGATTGTGGCAGTGCTGCAATAGATAGATGAGAATCTAAAGTACTAAGCTGCTTAGGCTGTATTCCCGGCAGGGCTTCAGTTTTAATTTCAAGTGTTCCTTGATGCAACTGCGTGGACCAATTTAAATATATACAAATGAGAACAATACAACACCCACCTATCACTTGACACTGAAAAATTACCACATCCGTTATTTAACATTAAAGTAGTTCTAGTTTTTTTTTTTATCTTAATGCATTATATGCTTTAAGATAAACCTCATGTGTGCAGCAGCCCCCCCCCCCCCTAATACGTACCTGAGCCCCATCTCGAACCAGCGATGTTGCATGGGAGACTCAGCTGTGTACGGGACTCCCTATTCTGACTGGCTGAGACACACAGTGGGCGCCATTGGCTCCCACTGCTGTCAATCAAAATCAGTGAGCCAATGAGGAGGGAGAGGGGGCGAGACCACGGCTCTCTGTCTAAATGGACATGGTAAGTATAACATTTTGTTATTTTTAAACAACAAAAGACAATAATTTAAATCATTTTTTTTGGAATGTAATCTATGATATGTGATAAAGGTTTTCTTCTCCTAAATACAGTACAATGTATGTTATATTTACCTCAATAATACCACTGATGATTAATATCTCTAAACTAATGGAACCCATGAAATCTACACTGCTCTCCTTTACATTGAAAACAGTTTAGTAACCACATAAGTCTTTACTGCCACCCAGTTGAACACATGCAGACATTAATAAAAGTATTTTAACTACTAACTACTTAACTACTACTATTACTGCGGGACGGTGGCACTGTTTCGCGAGAGCACATAGCTCTATGTCCTCTCTTTTTCCGCCACTAGGGGGCACGCGCGCGCCACCGCCGGCCGGCACATGCGCCCCCCGCACGCCCCCGAGTCCCGCGCGCGTGACTGGCGGGTACGATCGCTGCCGGGCACACGCGATCGCTCGTTACAGAGCGGGGAACGGGAGCTTTGTGTGTCAGCGGGGGAAACGCTGATTTTCTGTTCATACAATGAATGAACACAAGATCAGTGATTTCCCCTAGTGAGTCCACCCCCATACAGTTAGAACACAAACAGGAACACACTTAACCCCTTCCCTGCCCCCTAGTGTTAACCCCTTCACTGCCAATGGCATTTTTATAGTAATACAATGCATTTTTATAGCATTGATCGCTATAAAAATGCCAATGGTCCCAAAAATGTGTCAAAAGTGTCCGATGTGTCCGCCATAATATCGCAGTACCAAAAAAAAACTCTGATCGCCGCCATTACTTGTAAAAAAAAAATATTAATTAAAAATGCCATAAAACGACCCCCTTTTTGTAAACGCTATACATTTTGCAATCAATAAACGCTAATTGCGATTTTTTTTTACGAAAAATATGTAGAAGAATACGTATCGGCCTAAACTGAGGAAAAAATATGTTTTTTTATATCTTTTTTGGGGATATATAGCAAAATGTAAAAAATATTGCATTTTTTTCAAAATAGTCGCTCTATTTTTGTTTATAGCGCAAAAAATAAAAACCGCAGAGATGATCAAATACCACCAAAAGAAAGCTCTATTTGTGGGAAAAAAAGGACGCCAATTTTGTTTGGGAGCCACGTCGCACGACCGCGCAATTGTCAGTTAAAGCGACGCAGTGCCGAATCACAAAAAGTGCTCTGGTCTTTGGACAGCAATATGGTCCGGGGCTAAAGTGGTTAAAAGAAAGTGCATGTAAAACCTTTTTTTTTTTTTTATAAACTCAACTACTATATATGCAGGATCTGTTCATCCAGCTAGGTGAATTAACAGAATTTTTTGCAATCTCAGTCAATAACTTAAATGAACCCTTATTAAGTCACAGTTCAGAGACTCGTCTCTAAATTTGTGTTCATTTATTTAGCTATGTATTTTGCTTGGTGCTGCTAATTAGGTCGTACTAGCAATTACAGGTGATGTCCAATTAACATATGTTCCTATTGTAATTTGATTTGCCTGTTCATTTACTGTAACTATGAAACAATGACAGTGTATAGCAATTAATAATTCTGCTCTGTTGTGATGGGAAAATTACCTAATTAACCTCCTAAATATCTTAGAAGTTACAGTTAATTACATTACTCATTCTAGGTAATTCCTCGTATTATTAATTTAGTTATGTATTATGATAAAACAAATCCAAATATTAAGAGGATAATAGTGCATTAATAACAGGATAATTTACAGAATTGCTCATAGACTGGAGATAATAGATGTGTGGCCTAACTGACTTTGGTTAGACTAGGCAATAATCCTCTATAGATAGCGTCAGACTGCATTAGAATGCACTGGCAGCTGATCTAATCAACTAAACAGTGATTTGCTATGCTGGATTGTTTTGGAGAACGGTTGTTAAGCTGGCACCAGAAGCGACTGATTGTGCTCCTGCCTATATAAACATGTCTGTTCAAATCATCTGAATGTGCATGTTAAGTAAAGATCTTTTGAAACAAATAACTTTGAAAGTAAAGATCTTTTTTGTAGCAGGCCAATTCTAGAAATACTGTATATACTGTATAATGTATTTTTGCTGGGATTCTGTAAGAATATGTAAGAATATATGAAATCTCTTAATTTCATGTCAATGTATTAAAATGTATTGTTGGGATGACACAAGCTGGGGTTGGCAATGTCAGGTAATATATTGTCTAAATATTAACTTGAAAAAGTATCATGATCATATTAGCATGGCATCATCTCTTCTCTATTTTTCTGTTTTCACAAGTAGTTTTGCTGCTCCTAAAATCGACCTTTTACCTAAAACTAACTTCTTGCTATGAATTGTGTATTTATGGTTATCATTGCCACTCTTAACATCCACATTTAATAGAAACAAACTTCCTGCTATCAATTTTGCTTTATGGTTATCATTGATGCTTATATTGGGTACCTTTAACTGCTTGCCGACCAGCCGCCATCATTATACTGCGGCAGGCTGGCTCGTTCCCGCGGACCTGTACGTCGGTCCCTTTAAGTGGAGTAGTGTATGCATGCGCTGCACAGCAGGGGTGCCGATGCTCGTGACCGGCGGTCGCCATGACCAATAGCCACGAGCGATTGCAGGCACGAGTGGCAGAACATGGACGTGTGTGTGTGTAAATCCTTATAGTACCCAAGTCAGTGTATCAGGTGACCTTCCCTGTGTCCACTAGTGTTGCTCACGAATATTCACATTGCGAATATTCATAACGAATATTGCATATTCGAGTATTCGCGAATAAATCGAATATCGCGGTGAATATTCGATATTGCGAATATTCGTATTTTTTCAAATTTATTTTTAAAACAGATAACATCCTAGTGATCTCCATGGACGTCTAAAAGCATTGCTGGTATGATTAGAGACCCTGGGCCGAGTACCTGAGGCGATCCTTTTATGTTGCCGAATATTCGCAATGCGAAAATTCGTATTACGAATATTCGCAAATACTTTCTCTGCCCTTCTGTGTTTTGTGTATAAGAAAAAAAAAAAATTAGCTTTAGTTTAGTCATATAAGTTTGTGTAAGTAGAGTTAGTGTTTAGTGCATATTAGTTTAGTAATCCAGGAAATGATCTCCGTTTTCGCGTGTTGACGAGAATTTCGCAATCAATTTCGCATTCGCATTAGCGAAATTTCGCAAAATTTTTTTTTTTTGATAAAATATCACGAATATTCGATATTAACGAATATTTCATGAATATTCTTCTATATATTCGTGAAATATCGCGAAATCGAATATGGCGTATTCCGCTCAACACTAGTGTCCACCTGCTAAGATTGGGTTTGGCCTTTGTGGGTAAGAGCTGGCACAGAGGTGCCAAGTGGAAGAGAATGGGTTTGTGTGTTACGCCCCCTCCGGGGACCTTCCCTGGGACCCGGAGAAACGATCAGCCAGCGCCGGATGAGAAGCATAAAAATGCCTGGTGACCAAATGGTCATCAGTCATCTCTATGACCATTGGAGGCCTGTTATGATGTCACGCCGTGTACACGGAAGTAAACAAAGCCGCTGTCGCAGCTGTCAGCATGAGATCAGTGATTTTTTTCCACGTAAACAAAGTGCAAAGATTAAAAAATTAAGTAAAATAAAAAATAAAAAAATAAAAAAAATGTATTTAAAACGGCCCTGTACCCGGCAGCTCGCACTCAGAAGTGAACACACACGCAACTCTAACTCTAAACTGGTACCCTGTAAAAAAAATAAAAAATAAGCGTTACCTATGGGAGATTTTTAAGTACTAAAGTTTGGCGCCATTCCATGAGTGTGCGCAATTTTAAAGCATCACATGGTAAGTATCTATTTACTCAGCGTAACATAATATTTCACATTATATAACAAAATTGGGGTAACTTTACTGTTTTGTTATTTTTTTAATAAAAAAAAGGCATTTGAAAAATTATTGAGCAAATACCTTGCGAGATAAAAAGTTGCAATGACCGCCATTTTATTCCCTAGGGTGTCTGCTAAACAAGCATATATAGTATTTGGGGTTCTGAGTAATTTTCTAGCAAAAAAAAAAAAAAATGATTTTTGCATGTAGGAGAGGAGTGCCAGAATAGGCCCGGTATGGAAGTACTTAAGTAATCACCTGATAATTGTTTATGCTTTTCAACACATTTTGCCTGATTAAAAAAAAAAGTTTTTTTCATTTTTTTTTATTTTTTTCATTGTACTATTTTTTTGATACCCAAGAAAAAAACAATATGGTGAGATTTTGTATCTGGAGGTTCATACCAAGTCAAACCTAAGTATACTTCTACATTAGAAACTGGATACATAAATCACACAGTAGTATACCAACAAGGTAAAGCATCTGATAACAGACACTATACCTCAGCATGTCCTTAGCATTAGCAAGGGTAAACAAATCCATAACATTTTATTTATGGGCAGGGAGAACTGTGAGAACTAATCAGCACTTTATGTACTCTGTGTAAGATCTAAAGTTACTAGCTAAAATTTTATTTTATAACTAGACTGCTAACAATCAATTTTCCAGTGTGGTTGAAAACAATGTAGGACTCCAATCAATATATAAAGTAAATAAATGACACAGCATAGCGCCTAGAAAATAGAAGTGTAGGTAACAGTGACGGGACAAGGTCATCCAGCTCCGAGGACAAAGAAGTCAAACTGCTCCCCCTTCAGTTTATTTCTCTGCCAACAAATATCATGGATCCCATCTATAGATATACCATACCAGCTTGAACCTTTTTGCTGCCACCAACTTAAGGGTCCTTTCACACAGACAAATCTCGTGATGATCCGTTCCTTTAACACCTGCTTGCTCAGCGGGGATCGCTCCATTGATCCCAGCTGAGCCAGCAGATGACAGGGCGGTCCCTGCACATTGTGCAGGGACCGCCCTGTCAGATCTCCGCTCTCCTCTATGGGTGGATCAGATGAACACGGACCGTCTGTCCATGTTCATCCGATCCAAAGGTGGATGGAAAAAAAGGATTCTCCTCCATCTGCAGAATGGGACCATAGCGGGGACCGATGAGATTGGGTGTCAGCGGATGTTCATCCGCTGACACCCGCTATCCCATAGGGATACATCCGAAAACGGATGGATAAAAAAACGGACATACAGTCCAATGTGTGAAAGGGCCCCTAAAACATACGGCTGAACAAAACTGCTTCCAGCTGGTTTGCTCAATATGCCTTGCGTCGACTACATTCCCCACTAATTTTGAGCTTATGGTCACTTCAGTGAACAAGATCCTTCTTATTGTCTGGGCTCAATGAATAACTATGATCAGCAGTTGACAAAAAGTCTTAAAAAGTTTTTTTTTTTTTTTTAAATATTAGACAGAAATGATTACCTATTCTCATTAGTGTAGTGCAGGAGCATACGCATGTTGCTGTAGTGCATAAAGACATGTGTTATTCTTGTTGGTGAACCCAAACACTGCTTGCTAACACACCTATGTTGCAGCACACCACATTGTATGGTAAATTTTTACTATATGTTGTGGTGTGCTGCTTTGAAAAAAGTACATCAACCTTTTTGGTGTGATTTATGTGGTTTGGTGGTGCATAGATGTTTACTATATGTTGTGGTGTGCTTCTTTGAAAAAAGTACATCAACCTTTTTGGTGTGATTTGGTTTGGTGGTGCATAGATTTGAACCTAGATTTAACCCTTTGCCCCATCACATGGCAGCCCTTTAGCAGGTTTGGACGCAGAAGTAAACTTCTCAATCATGTGACCAATGACTGGTTGTCACAGTGGTATCTGCGACAGCTTAATCACTGTGCTGGAGGCACGCAGTGAGTGCACTCTCTGCACAATAGAGTAGTTCGCTATGGATGCATATGTTTGCCAGCTGGGCATTAGGGCCCACACACCCTGCCACTGCATATATGGCTACACTTTGATGCATCAACACACTAAGATCCCAGTCACAACAGTTATAGATGGTAAACTTGACTTTAGTCCATCTAGTTCAACCTGAGTGAGTGTGTGCGTGTTTCGCTGCCACTTCCCATATTTCTGTATATTCTATAAGATGCCTATCTAATGCCTCGTTTCCACTGAGCGGATCGGTTCGGTACGGTTCGGTGCGGTACACTATTTTGGGTGTTTCCATTATGAAAGCCTGCCATAAAACTGAACCGTACTGGACCATTCTGGGTCCTGCTTCAGATGTGGGGCCATAGAAAATGTAACGGTTCGGTTAGGGCGGAGCTACAATACTTTCCACTGATTGGTGGACACGCTAGGCATTTTTTCTAAACCCTGTATGGCTCCTGACGGTCCGACTTGCAGTGGAAACGCTCACAAGAATAGACCATTCTAACCGTTAAAAACTGTACTGTCCTGAACCGTTCCGCTTAGTGGAAATGAGCCATTAATGTATTTTAAAATAAGAGACATTTTCAGCTGAAACCACCTCATCCTTACTGCTCTACAAGTAAAAAAAAACCTACACCATTTAAGGTTAAACTGCTTCTCATCCAACTTCACCGAGTGGCCACATGTCTCATTGAGTGACCTGCGACTGAATAGTTTCCTCCCAATGTTGAAATCACATTAAGATATTTGTATATTACTATCATATTCCCTCTTATACGTCTCTTCTACAAGGAGAATACGTTTAATGGTTGTAATTGTTTTTCACAACTGCAGTCCTCCAGGCCCCTTATTAGTTTTGTTGACATTTTTTGGACTTTCTCCCGTTCCAACATGTCCCTCCTGAGAACTTGTGACCATAACTGGGTGGCATACTCAAGATGTGGTGGAACCAGAGTTTTATCACTTGAATAAACTATTTGCTTGCTTGGCCTTGCTTGCTGCAGCTTGGCATTGCATGCTATTGCTGAGTCTGTCATCAACTAGGACCCCTAGTTTTTTTTTCATTCTCAGTTCCTAATGTGTAGCGTGCATTTATATTTTAAGCCCCAAGTGAATTACTTTACCATAATTTGCCATGTTTATCCACCCATTTATTTTACCAAGATCTTCCTGTAAAAATTGCTATATCCTGTTGTGAAGTTATTTCCATGCTTAGCTTGGCATAATCAGCAAACACTGAGATTGAACTATTTATCCCAACTTCTATATAGTTCATGAACAAGTTAAGCAGGATTGGTCCTATTACAGAGCCCTGGGGTACCCCCCTACAACTCCAGACCATTTACAACTCCAGACCATGCACATTTATCACCATCCTCTGGACCCGCCCCTGTAAGCAATTTTCTATTCAGGTACATATACTGTACTAACCTCAACGCCTATAGACCTGAAATTTCTGATTAAGTGTTTATGGGGTATTGTGTCAAATGCTTTGGAAAAGTCTAGATACACATTCACAGGCTTTCCTTTATCTAAATTACAGCTCACTTCGTTGTAGAATGTTAAAAGGTTGGTTTGGCAAGAACGATCTTTTATAAATCCATGCTGGTTATTACTAATGATACTATTCGTATCTGCAACGTTTTGGATATAGTTCCTTATCTTCCCCTCCAACAGTTTACAAACTATTGATGTTAGGCTGACTGACCTGTAGTTTCTAGGTATGCATCTTGAATATTGGTACCATTTTAGCTTTTCACCAATCCGCTTGCACCGTTCCAGTCAGTAAGCTTTCCTTTAAGATTAGGAATAATGGTCTAGCAATGATCTGGCTGACTTTTTTTATGACTCTTGTAAGCCTTAAGATTTTTTAGTATTTTTAAAACACTGGCCTTTGTTAGCCACAAACCCGCAAGAAAGCTAAAATACCATCTTGTCTATTATGCTCATCCTTTCCATAGTAAAAAATAATGTATTTAATACAGTTGCCTTCTCCTTGGCAGTTGTAAGCTGATGTGCAAAAAAAAAAAAAGTCAGAGCATATTGGCCCCATAAAGGATGCTTAAGGGATGTCCTTTATGGGGACAATATGCTCTGATTTATTTATTTTTTTACTATACATATATTTAAAAAAATGTTGAGGATTCTTTTTACACTCTTCCGCTCTGTGCACATCGGGTGCGCATTACAGTGCACATCACGCACATGTTGGTGTGTATTGGGCACATGTTGTGTAATGTTACAACACATCGCAGGGCTCAATTTTTTCGTAAAGTTTCCCAAGCTTACATTCATTCAATGTTACAGCACAAGTGATCTATTGTTTTGATACGCTATGAAGAAGAGGGGGGACCCCTCTAAACGCATCAGTTTATTTGGACTCTACATCCCACCATTGTTACTGGCCAGCAAATCCTGCTGGATGATGCAAATGATGGACTTTATACAGTTTGCTTAAATCAGTATTCACACTAGTGTCAACCAATCTTTCTTTTTGTGATTGTGATAAATGAGTGGGTAAACATCCAATGGGGATTGATGCCACTAAAAATTGCGATCCCGATTGTTGCTAAAAATCTTCATTATGCTATTCAAAATAAAAAATAAAAAATTCTGAACCATATAATTTCACTGTGGCCTGTGACAGGTTATCAACTCCCTTAAGTGGCCCTCACTCTTCAAAAGGTTGAGCACACCTGGTGTATCATTTGTACGGTCAAAGTGGTACAAGAGGCACTGATAAAACTCACATCTAAAGTTCTGTGAGATACAGAAATGTTTTTTTTTTTTATAATTCCACTGATTTACTCATAGACAGAGAGTAAGCACTTTGGTTTTGGGTTTTGTGGTAAAAGTGAGGACATGTAAATAGCTTCAGTTTTAATAAAGCAATGCTGCATCTAAGGCCTCATACACACGGAGGGACATGTCCGCTGAAACTGTCCGACGGACCGTTTCCAGCGGACATGTCTCCTCCGGATTTTCATCTGACGGCGTGTACACACCATCGGATCAAAATCCCTGCCGGCAGACAGCGCGGTGACGTGGCGGTGACGTTGACGCCGCCACGTCACCGCACCAGGAAGTAAAAAACTTCCATGCATGCGTCGCATCCATTCGACACTTGTGCGGGCAGATATGTCCGCTGGTTAGTGTACTAACCAGCGGACATATCCGACGGACATGTCTCCGGGGGAAATTTTTTAAAGCATGCTTTAAAATTTGTCCGCCGGTCAGACATGTCCGCTAGCCCATACACACGATCGGATTTGTCTGCTGAAACGGTCCGTCGGACCAGTTTCAGTGGACAAATTCGATCGTGTGTACGCGGCCTTAGAGTACTTTAGGGGTTGGCATATTGGTTACTTTTTACTGCCTCACAGCTACCTTAATGATTGTATTGTTACCCTGAACTCACAAGCCATATACCATAGAGGCAGGAAAGCTATATCTTGTACTGATGAAGACTGAGAAGTCTAAAACAGCTATAAGCAAGTTGGTAATACTTGCTCTGTAAATTAGGACTTTATCTTTGCTATAAACCAGCAGATCTAAATGCACTGATGGCTTAAAAAAATAAAAAAAATAATGATCTTATTCATAAGCAGACACTAAGCTTCTTATTTTTGGACTTTGTACTTGATGTGAGGACATGCCTTCTGTTAAGGCAGTTCTGTATCTCACAGTACTTTATAGGTGGGCTTTTTGGTTGCATTGATATGAAGATTGCTAACGCTGCTTCTTGATGTTCTTTTGGATAGCACTTGCCTTATAGATGGGGTTACAATATACAGTGGAGATACAAAGATTTTTTGGACTTTCGTGGCCTGAAAAAAATAAACAGGAACAGCAGTAATGAAACCAAAAATTAAAAACTTTGGGTAAAAACCTGTTTTACTCAAACATTAAAACCATTTCCCATTAAAATAAATGCCCGATATAGCTGCCTAATTCAATGAGACAATATATGCAATTGCTGTTATAAGATGTATAAACAGCTGCCAGAGCACTAGTTCTCATCTACATGTATGATATAATAAAGTCAATGATGTGTCTCTGGCAGCATCCATGGACAGGTATCTATCATCATTGCCACTAATTATTATCCATGATTGTTTGTGTTTTACATGATCCTTCTTAGATTACTGTGTAAGAACGTATTCCCTACTGTAGTCTAAAAACCTCCACTGGCAGTATGAAAGTTTTTTGTGTATCACAAGCACTGGTGGGGTCTCATTATATACACAGCAAAGCATTACTGACTGTTAAAACGGAGCCTAGCAGTGCTTTTAAGACACAAAGCTTGACCTGGCTGTCAGACAGCTGAGTCCTGCAGGTTATGCCGGTAGAGCAGTTTTTTCAGTCCAATCTGCATGGTATGGCTGTCATGAGATCCTTGTATTCTGCTTAATATATCTGAAGCCTGACAGCAGCTCCTGTATAAAAGTAAGGCTGTGGTTCCCTTTCTTCTGCCTTTTCTACCCTATGCCTTTTCTGTTCTTAAAATGAATGTTTGTGAGTTATTAGATTAGATGTTAAGGGGCAAATCTGTATCTTAAAAGAGAAGTGTGGGGATTTAAAAAACAAACAAACACATACTCATCTAGGTGGATGACCATCGCTCTAATGCTGCTGTCAGGGTCATTACCGTGCCAAGCGGGCAGCGAGGCGTGGTCGCGCCTCAGGTGGCCCTGGGTGGAGTTGAACCCGGGACCTCTCCGTTGTTATTCCAACACCTTGCCTCCGAGCCACTTCTCAGTTTGCTGTCCAAAGCCTGGTTCTGCTGATTGCTGTCCATCCAGCTGAGGCAGGTTATACAATTAACCTGTCCTGCCTCACTCTGAGGCTGAACTATGTGCTGAAAACGGCTGATGACATCTCCGCGTGTTTATGGGCTAGCGGACAGATTTGTCTCCCTGCAATTTGTCCGCTCTGCACCTGACTACGTATCCTGGTCCAGCTGAGGCAGGTTATACAATTAACCAGGGTATAAAGTCCTGCCTCACTCTGAGAGCCTTGTCAGTTCATTCTGATCTGATCATCCTGTCTGTGCCACAGTTCCTGTGTTTGATCTTCTGCTGCAAGACTGACCCCGGCTTTTGACCCTTGGCTTTGTTTTTGGACTGCTGCTTGCCTGAACCCTTGACCCCAGCTTGTACCTTGGATTGCTGCTGTCTCCTGCCCTTTGACCCCGGCCTGTACCTTTGGACTTCCTCTGCCGTCTCCAGCCCTTGACCCACGGCTTGTGCCCCGGATCTGCTACCCTCAGTCTGCTCCCTTCTGAACCGTGTACTGGGACTGTACCACATCTGCTCAGCTACAAGACTAGCCCCCGTGCACGGACTCACAGCCCAGGTAGTGTCTACCTTATTACTGTGGGCTGTGTGTACCTGCAAGGGTGAGCTTACAATCTGCAAATGGACTCCGCTCAAGGTAAGCCCTCACAGCTGCATTTGTCCCCTGCCAAGACCAAGAACAGAGTGATCAAAGACCATTGATTGCTCAGTTTTCAGTCTTCTGTGAGCAGAGAGCCCTCTGCTATGTCCTTCCAGCACTCACTAGAGCACAGAGCTGTGGAGGCAGCAGGAGTGGCTGTTCAGAATCTGTGGCATGCCAAGAGCCTGAACCAGCTGCTGGTCAGGAATCTGAATGCGAGAACAATTTTGGGACTTTAAATGAGGCACAGAGAGGAACCGGAGTGTAGAAACGATCATTTATTGATCGGCAATAACCATGACATTGTACACTCAAATGGATATTGCAGTAAAGGTTATGTTTACAGAAACTCAAATACAATAGAAAGATGAATAAATAACATAAGTCATACAAAGATATACAATAACATTCCCGTTGTAGCTCCATGTACAAATACGTATAAAACTTTCTTTTATAAAAAGGAATAAATATCCTCACAGATGGCGTAATTAGAGTATGCATCTTTGTAAGCTCTACGCGTTTCGATGGATAATACCACCTTGTCAGGAGCTGATGCGTATGACGTTTCTGTAAAAAGAGTATAAAGTATTGAACATATATTAACCCCAATAACAAATAAAGATATGGGGAAGGGGGGGCATAGACGGGATAACGTTGATACTTTCTTCTTACTTATAAACTCAGCATGTTACTGTAAAGCACCGAGAGGGCAGGGAGCCCCAATAGTGTCTCCACCTGGAGCTGAGGGGGGAAAGGCACCCAGGGCATAGAGCAGCAAATGCCTCCCCGTCAGGACGAGGAAATCTCTGCTGCCGTGGCTGGCAATTTCTGGTACGGACTCCATAATGTCTGTGAAGAATGTAACTAATGTAAGTATGTGATAATATACCATCTGAATGTTGGTGTAGAGGGTAAGGAGTGATGGAGTAACTCGGAGCCGCATATTGAAGTATATGAGTGAGTAAGTGTTATCCATAGATAGGCAGTATGGCCAGGTCTATGGAAATTAAAAATTAGAACAACAGTCTCCATTAGTTCTCCCGGGGTGGTAAAATGATCGTTTCTACACTCTGGTTCCTCTGTATCTCATTTAAAGTCCCAAAATTGTTCTCGCATTCACATTGCTTTCAGGGATGGAGGCTCTTTTCCTAGGTGCTTCATTTAAAGTCCCAACCCCCTTGTTTTTCTGGTCAGGAAATCCCAAATTTAATGTCAGGATTTACCCAGAGTCTGAAACGGCTGATTGACATCAGCGGACTTTAGCCCCCTTGCTGCTAAATATAATCCACAGAAGTGCAGACGTAAGTGCACTTATGTGACCTACAGGATAAGTAAGCTAAGAGCTTTGGCCATACTTCTACTTTAAGGAAAGCAAAAAATTGTCAATGAATAAAACTTACGTGACATCAAGATTGCATTGCTATAGGACAGTGGTTCTCAACCTTAGTCCTCAAGTACCACCAATAGGCGAGGTTTGCAGGAGAGGAATTCATAACATTATGGGATAGGCAAAATTACACTTGTTAATTTCATGCCAAAGTTAAAAAAATATATACAAAAAGCAACAAATAAAACAAAAGGAGCTACCCTAATACATGTGCTGATACCATGTATGTTCAGCAATTTATTTTTAGCAATGTTTAGAAGGATAATTATACAAGATTGCTATTTTTTAAAAAGCCAAAAATATTTATATTTGCATTTATTTATTTTTTACCATAAAATGCATTCCCTGGTTGAGAGGAAGACAAGATTTTTACTGAACATGTTGGAAAAAGTATACTCTTTTAAACAGGATAGTTGTCTTTGGTTTGGCAATTTTATTTTATTTGTAGTACATGTAATTGACATCCAACTTAGTAACTAAAGGCTCCTGTATGAAAGTCTATACACGTACCAAACATAGTTACTCTGACGCACAAACCTCATAAATTAAGCAAAAGTTTATTTTTTTATTTTTTTTACCTTTCCTGAGTCAAATACCCAATATTAGTGTTTATATGCCCTTTTTCTGACCCTGCAGCCTACAATGGGAGGGTTTCTAGCTGGATGTTGATTAACAAGCTACAGGCTTGTAGGCAGCCTACATGAGAGTGTCAATGCTGATCTGAGTTTAGTAGCAATGCAGCATCATTGCCACCTATCACAGGAAGTTGCATTAGGTGGACCTTATTGGCAGGCTCAATAGGCATTTGTGGAACTTTTTTGTTTAATAGGAGGCCATAGTAGTGCTGTAATGCATATCACCACTGAAAATTATAACTTATGGGCAGTATAATTTATTGATTTGCTCTGTGTATTTCTTAGAAACTACACATTTGGTTCCCTAGCATGTTGATTTAACATGTAATCAATTATTTTTATTACTTTTATAGTCCGGTCAGCTGTAACCAATATTTAGAGAGTACAAATTTCTACTCTAACAACACTTCAGTCATGTAAAATGTAAATTCCATCTTGAGAGAATTATAAAACTAAGAATAGAAACATAATTCCTCATTGAATGAGGATGAATATGGAAAAAAATAAATTAAAAACAGTGTTCTAAGGTTATATCAGTTGAGCCAAGACTCAAACCCTAATACAATGAGATGTCATATAGTGTTACATTGGAGGTTTTTTAATTAAATATGGGTCCCTTAAGGGAAAAAAAAGAAAGATTGAAAAGTTTGATGAGCTATTTAATCAGATAAAAAGATCTGGATAAAGTACATAAGCAAAATCAATCTTCTGTGGTATTATGCTTACTTAATGAAGCTAAGGCCAAATTAAATTTGCTGCTTAATGCAAAATACAACTCTGACCTTAGTAAATGTAAACTGCAGAATAAGAATGAGCCTAACAAACAAGGCAATTTTCAAGCCAACATATTTAGGAAAAATATAGTATAACATATCACCAAGAAATTCTTGGTAAAAGAGATAGCAAACAAATCCTATAAACTGTTATTCTATATTATAAGAACCAAAATGAGACATGTTTAATTTTTTTTTGTGCCCTACAGCATGTTTGGATGTGGTCTAACTGTCAGGTTTCATATCAGGCTAGCAGCAGACAACAGTTCAGGTGTGCTAATATGCCTATAGTTCAATAACAAGAGCACATACCATGAGCAGGTCTTGAGAAGCAGGTCAGCGCTGGGACTTGTAGTTCCCCACGGATGCAGGGTTGAGACGAGCGGGACAGCTGGCACTTGTACTTCACTGCTGAAGTAGGTGTTGTGATGAGCAGGAAAGCTGGAACTTGTAGTTCACCGCAGGTGTGGATGTTGGTGGTGTTGCTGGTGCAGGAGTCAGGCAAAGCGTGGTCTAGGCAAGCCGGGTCATACACGGATAAATCAGAGTTTGAAGGGTACCAAATCGGAAGCAACAAGCAGGGTCAAACAAGCCGGGTCATACACAAAGTTTACAGATAAACAGGTCAGGCTGGATCACACAAGGCAAGAAGAGTAACTCTATCACGAGCACTGATTGGGTGAAAACACAGGTGTTTTAAAGGAGAGCTGGCCAATCAGTGTTTCCCAGCCAAGGCTGTATCAGGTGAGTGCGCTGGGTCCTAGAGGGATCCAGTACTGACACTAACACAGCACATAGAATTAATAGACTGACCCCACTGGAACATATCTGTTACAACAGAACGCATATCCTGAAAACGACTTCTTTAGCTTATACTTGGTTGAGTCAGTCACAATCAGATGCTTCTATTAACCACTTTAGCCCCGGACCATATTGCTGCCCAACGACCAGAGCACTTTTTGCGATTCGGCACTGCATCGCTTTAACTGACAATTGCGCGGTCGTGCGATGTGGCTCCCAAACAAAATTGGCGTCCTTTTTTTTCCCACAAATAGAGCTTTCTTTTGGTGGTATTTGATCATCTCTGCGGTTTTTATTTTTTGCGCTATAAACAAAAATAGAGCGACTATTTTGAAAAAAATTCAATATTTTTTACTTTTTTCTGTAATAAATATCCCCCAAATATATATAAAAAAACTTTTTTTTTCCTCAGTTTAGGCCGATACGTATTCTTCTACATATTTTTTGTTAAAAAAAATCGCAATTAGCGTTTATTGATTGGTTTGCGCAAAAGTTATAGCGTTTACAAAATAGGGGGTAGTTTTATGGCATTTTTATTATTATTATTTTTTTTACTAGTAATGGCGGCGATCAGCGTTTTTTTTCAGTACTGCGACCTTATGGCAGACACTTCGGACACTTTTGACACATTTTTGGGACCATTGGCATTTTGTTAGCGATCAATGCTACATATAAAAATGCATTGGATTACTATAAAAATGCCATTGGCAGTGAAGGGGTTAACACTAGGGGGCGGGGAAGGGGTTAAGTGTGTTCCTATTTGTGTTCTAACTGTATGGGGGGTGGACTTACTAGGGAAATCACTGATCTTCTGTTCATACATTGTATGAACAGAAAATCAGCGTTTTCCCCGCTGACAGGAACGAAAGCTGTGTGTTTACACACACAGCTCCCGTTCCCCGCTCTCTAACGAGCGATCGCGTGTGCCCGGCGGCGATCGTGCCCGCCGGGCACACGCACGGGACTCGGGGGCGGGGGGCGCATGCGCGGGCCGCCGGCGGCGCGCACGCGCCCCCTAGTGGCCGTCGAAAGTGGCGACGTAGAGCTACGGGCTCTCGCGCAGGAGTGCCGACCTGCCGCCGTATACCTGCGGCGGCTGCTCGGCAGGCAGTTAAACACAAAATAAACTGGGAAACTGCCCTAGGACAGGCATGTGTATTTGCATGTATATTTGCACACAAATGCTCACTTAGTACAAAATACCAGGAAATATCCTATAAAATCTTAACACAGTGGTACTTGACTCCGCAGAAAACCGTAAAATGGTCACACACAATGTCAGATACCTGCTGGCGATGCAGCAAGGAGACAGGATCTTTCTTACACATTTGGTGGAGTTGTCCGCCAATCCTTGACTACTGGGAACAGATTACATACTGGATAAAACATATTACAAGCACCAAAATACACCTGAACGCTGAGGCATGTCTGTTACATATTAACCATTTAAAGCTTAGTACATATAAAAAATCATTAACCAGACACCTCCTAACAGCAGCAAAAACTATTATCCCTTTACATTGGAGAACCACCATAGTTCTGATGGTCAAGGATTGGCTAGACAGGGTACAATATTTATATAAGATTGAAGAGATTGTGGCAATGAAAAAAGAAAATAGCGATATCTTCAACTTGAATCGGCAACCCTGGGTTTTATTCATTTATTCAAGTGAATATCATTCACTTTACAATTAAACGGCTGTGTAATTCAATTCATGGTATACAACTCTGAGGTGCTCCTTAACTATGTCTTTAAGTTGTTCTCTCCAATATGACCCTATAAAGGAATTGTGTATTCATACAGGCTAATTACAGATTATGGTACAAAATTCCACAATACTATCTCCCTTTCCTACTCCTTTTCACCTCATGACCCCACCCTTCCCCTTCCCCTACATCCCTTCCCTATTGATACTCTCTTTCTTAAAACTCAATAAGTAATTATAATCTTACTAATTTCAATTGTTCTTAAGAATTTATAATATGTCATTATCTTGTCAACAGACATTGTTTCTCAGTTTATTTTTCATGTCAATCTTTGCTACATTGTCAACTGTTTGTATTTACTAATTTTCAATAAAACCTTTGATTGTGAAAGAAAATAGAATTAATATACACTGCTCCAAAAAAATTAAAGGAACACTTTTGAATCAGAACTCCTGGGGTATTGATCTGGTCAATTAAGTCGCAGAGGGGGAGGGGTGTATACAGATTAATTAACAAGTGCAAGTGCACTAGATGGGCAACAATGAGACGACCTCCAAAATAGGAATGTTTTTTCAGGTGGAGGTGTCTGACATTTCTTTTCCCTACTCATCTTTTCTGAGAGTTTTTCACTAGTTTTGCATTTGGCTAGGGTTACTGTCACTACTGGTAGCACAAAGCAATACTTGGACCCTATAAAGGTTGCACAGGCAGTCCAACTCCACCAGGATGGCACATCAATATGTGTCATTGCCAGAAGGTTTGTCGTGTCTCCCAGCACAGTCTCAAGAGCATGGAGGAGATTCCAGAAGACAGGCAGTTATTCTAGGAGAGCTGGACAGAGCCGTAGAAGGTCCTTAACCCATCAGCAGGACCGGTATCTGCTCCTTTGTGCAAGGAGGAACAGGATGAGCACTGCCAGAGCCCTACATAATGACCTCCAGCAGGCCACTGGTGTGAATGTCTCTGACCAAACAATCAGAAACTGACTTCATGAGGGTGGCCTGAGGGCCTGACGCCCTCTAGTGTGCTCTGTGCTCACTGCCGGACATTGTGGCGCTTGATTGGCATTTTCCATTGAACACCAGAATTGGCAGGTCTGCCACTGGTGCCCCATGCTTTTCACAGATGAGAGCAGGTTCATCCTGAGCATATGTGACAGACGTGAAAGGTCTGGAGAAGCCGCAGAGAACTTTATGCTGCCTGTAACATCGTTCAGCATGACCGGTTTGGTGGTGTGTCAGTGATGGTCTGGGAGGCATATTCATGGAGGGACGCACAGACCTCTACAGGCTACACAATGGCACCCTGACTGCCATTAGTTATCAGGATGAAATCTTTGGACCCATTGTCAGACCCTACGCTGGTGCACAACAATGCCCGGCTTCATGTTGCGAGAGCATTCAGCTCACCTGACCTAATTCCAAAAGAACACCTCTGGGACATTATGTTTCGGTCCATCCGGTGCCGCCAGGTTGCACCTCAGTCTGTTCAGGAGCTCAGTGATGCTCTGGTCCAGATCTGGGAGGAAATACCCCAGGACAGCATCTGTCGTCTCATTAGGAGCATGCCCTGATATTGTCAGGCATGCATAGATGCACATGCATCTGTAGATGGATGATTTTAATTTCCTTCAAATGATGTTCCATCCTTTCATTCCTAACACATTACCCAGTCCATATCAGTATAGATATCCAGCGTGAGATTTTTGCCCGTTGAGATCTGATATGTTTTCAAAGTGTTCTAAGCAGTGTACATTAGAAGAAAAAAGTGCATGTACTGCAATGCATTGTAAGAATTGTCTACAGTGACGTGTGCTGGAAAACTTTCTAATCATGAATATACCCACTTATAATAGTAAACCCTGTGACTTAAAAAAAAACTGATTTACTTAGAAATACATTATTTCAAGTATAGAACCCTGGGTCCTGGGATTCATTATTAACACTGCAACATCTAACAATTGTCTCTTGGGGAGGGTAGCATCTAAAATAAGTGTACAAATGTAGCTGGGAATTTTGCACCACGTACTCTGACAAACATAGCTGCATTACAAGGAAACTGCAGCACTGGGTACTGTAGTTGCAGGGCTTAAAATAGTGCAAGTTGAACATCTCAAGAAGCATGCCAAAATGCCAGCTCTTCCATTAGGAGGATGTAATGACTCTGCAATGGAGGCATTTACAAACAGAGAAAGGACCGTTGTCTCCTCATCTAAGGAAGTGAACTTGAGAGCTTTCAGCTGCAGGGGAAAAAGAAGACATCTTAATATCCTTACTGTTATTTGCAAAACAACTAGGGAGATGATTAACAGACTGTGTAGTTACATCACATATTGATTTTTTTAATTTTGACCATAGTTTTACTTTAAGTTTGAATTATAAATATTAAGGCTGATGCTGTAATATATGTTATAGAGAACCCTAATATACCAACTAACAGCACTGCTCCTAATTATCTACATAAATACAAATACAGTATATAAAGTGCTCCAGTGCATAAATCCTTTGCTTTTATATGTAAACCTCCTAATTTAAATGCATACAAACACAGATTTTATATTCACAAATAAAAACATATATAAGTGAAATATGTGAATAATAAAATTGTCTTAATTGCACTAGTGCCAATTACAGTTCTTGAAGTCCACACGTATATAAAGTGCACAAGCATATAAAGTGTTAGATGCAATTTCAAAGAATTAGTGAATATTTATTTTTCTATGAAGAACCCCTCCTGTGTTCCCCTAATGACAGTAGGTGACTCACTCAAGTCAAGTCAAATGGGCTTTGAGGTATACAGAAAAATGGCTATTGCAGTTATCCTCCTCCACTCCTCCAATGTGAAAACCAGTTATTGAATTATTAATAGTTCTAGAAAAAAATGTATTCTAAAAAAAGTATTACATATGCAATTTGGTAGATGTTCACATTTAAAAAATCAGATATTTTACATAGATATAGAAAGAGGTACTCATCAATCCAAGACCTGTGATATAGGCCACATCCCTGGGTAATATGTGGCAAAAAGGAATATACCCCTTGAATGGGACTTTATAAGCCAAACACAGTAGAGTATAAAAAGATCTTTATTAAGACAAGATGAATATGTTGGCACTTCGTACAAACGCACACTGTGCACCTAGGTGCATAAAAACAACAAAAGTGCAAAACTATGACATACAACCACCAAGAACAATGTGTATGCCAGAATTGGCAGAAAAATTGGCAGAAAAATAACAAAACATAATATACAACATAAAATATAAAATAAAAGCACTCTCCAAGTAGGTGATATGTAATTTCCCGGCGCGTTTCTGGTTTAGCAAACCGTCATCAGGGGCCACAGGAGTAGATTAGTGCAAGTTATCATTCTGTGTTATAATAAAATGACAGAGAACACATCATAAGACACTGTACAAATGGACACTAGGTTAACAAACATATGTTCTCGGAATGTAACATCTGGTAAATGGGTGACATACTGCTAGTAGATTAGGTGTGAATCTCCCCATAGTCGTTCAGGCTCAAACCGAAAGGTGTGTGTAAGGGGAGGTAAGATAGAGTAGCCTCCAAAGAACACTCCTATTTGTAAAACATAGTAATAAAATCACTCTACTGGAAGTGCATTCAATACCGAAGACCAACATGCAATGGTACACATGGGCGTGCGGACCACAAACAGCCCAAACCACGGCTCTTAGTCTGAACAAGAGACGCGAAAGAAGGGGGACAGGAGAGAGGGGGGCAGAGAAAAGGGTAAAAAGGTGGGGAATGGGAAAAATGGAACATAAAAATTATAAAATTAGTAAATGCAAAAAGGGATAAAATGTCCCATAGATAGAATAGGCAGTGATAAGCAATAAGCTATACATATAGGGTGCTAACATGAGAGCACATGGGCAAAAGTAGGGGAGCATAATTATCCGGGGAGCGGGACTCCAAGAGGCCCAGGACCTGATGGTATTTGACCAGCTGAGTAGTGTCCTGCCTAGGTTTCCACAGCTTGTGCTCAAGCAATTCCCCTCACTGGTCTCAGTGGACCTAAAGCATTCTAAAAAATATATATATATATTTTACATACAGTGATAATTGTAATAAATCCATTGATAAACTAATATGTTAAAATATACAGATGAACTAAAAAAACAGACTTCATTAAATAGAAGGGAGTAAAAATTCCAAATGTATTGGATAAAATTAGGTATGGGTTCTAGTTTGGGGTGATGTAGGGCTTTTGAACAGGCAAACAAAATGGTCAGGTTCGACCTGTTCACCTATGTGAATGTCTGGTTGTATGTCTGGTTGTGAATGTCTGGTGAATGACTTCCCACCATGCCAGCCCAGAAACCTCCCTGGTTGTGAGGATACAAGCAGTCACACAGTATCTTTGGTTGCTAGGATGTAAGCAGCTGTCAGCATCCTGGCAATCACTGTCTCACTGCCTACAGACTTGTTTGTAAACTAACCAATGGGCAGCCCAGGTAAAGTAATTGGCCAATTAGGGACATGACCATAGCTGGCAAATGATATTAGCTAGTATCACTTGCAAGCTAGTTGACATTCATCATCCAGTCAGCAAGGTGTCAGTTGTGTAGAGTGTGTGATGGGATTAGGATCATTGTTTTTGGGTAGGCAAGTCATTTCTGGCATTAGTTATCACAGACAACGTGATTGTTCATGGGTGTACACTGTGGGCCTTTAAAAAAATGTCATAGTGTGGTGACTCCCTTATTCAAAAGGGTCTTCCAGATTTCAATTAAATACATCTGCAATCCCTCAAAATCACAGGGCCAAGGTTGTGGAGCTGAGACATGTGTCTTCATTAACACACTCCCACTTGAGGGTACAGTATGTAGTGTGGTTTGGTTCCGGAAGAGGGGTGAATGCTTGCTGCCCCCCTAAAATAAGGCAAATCCCCAATTAGACACCAGGAAGTGAGAGAAACTCGTTCTTAAACTGTTGTCACTGCAATAAATGTTGCCCATAGGAGATCGTCCTCTCTTTAACTGTTTCAGTTACTCCGAATTTTAGATTTATCTTTCTTTCAGTCGAGTTCTCCCAAAGAGTCAGCTACCAGCACCTCTGAGGCAGCCAGAGTTTGCAAAGTATTGTCACACACTGTTTCTTTTGAGTATATACAAAACCCTGGGAGACATGAAATTAGGTTTGAACAGTGGGATTGTTTTTTTCTGATTGAGATCGATGCTAAGCAGCCTGCAATCTGATTATAGTGGCATGGAATACCCATTTTCACACGCAGAGATAAACAAAGTGAATGGCTTGCTTGCTAACGAGCTGTGATACAAAGTTACAGTAAATACTATTATCAAATATGGGTGTAGCTCTACAAAGCCATTGCTGGATACAAATTTAGCATTACAAATTGCCTTAAAGCAGTGTTTGTCAAAATTTTTTCAGTCAAGGCACCCTTTAACCGTTTCAGCCCCAGACCATTTTAGTGGTCAAAGACCAGGCCACTTTTTGCAATTCGGCACTGCGTCGCTTTAACTGACCATTGTTCCATTGTGCTACGTGGCTACCAAACAAAATTGACATCCTTTTTTCCCCATAAACAGAGCTTTTTTTTGGTGGTATTTGATCACTTCTGCGATTTGAATTTTTTGTGCTACAGTATAAACAAAAAGAGAGCGACAATTTTGAAAAAAATTCAATATTTTTTTCTTTTTGCTATAATAAGTATCCCCAAAAAATATATAAAAAAAAACATTTTTTTTCCACAGTTTAGGCAGATACGTATTCTACTACATGTTTTTGGTAAAACAATCGCAATAAACGTTTATTGATTGGTTTGCGCAAAAGTTATAGAGTCTACAAAATAAGGGACTGTTTTATGGCATTTTTATTAATAATTTTTGGTTACTAGTTATGACGGCAATCAACAATTTTTATCGGGACTGTGACATTATGGCAGACACATCAGACACTTTTGACACCATTTTGGGACCATTGTCATTTTACAGTTAGCAGTGGTATAAAAATGCACTGATTGATGTAAAAATGGCACTGGCAGTGAAGGGGTTAACCACTAGGTGGAGCTGCAGGAGTTAAGTGTTCCCTAGGAAGTGATTCTTACTGTTAGGGGGTGTGGCTACACGTGACACATCACTGATGACCGTTCCGGATCACAGGGAACTGTCATCAGTGACAGTGTCACTAGGCAGAATAGGGGAATGCCTTGTTTAAAAAGGCATTCCCCTGTTCTGCTCTTGCCTACCACAATCGCCAGACTCCCGGGAACATCAAGTTTCCAGGACTCGCGGGCGCACTCGCAAAGGCGCGCGGCGGGCGCGCACGTGCCCGCTGGGTGGCAGATTTAAATGGACGTACATGTACGACGATCTGCCTTCCCATGCCATTATGTCGACGTAAATAGTCGTGCAGCGGTCGGCAAGTGGTTAAATATTCTGCATAGTTTAGAGACACCTCGTTATAAACATAACTAAACTAATAGTATTACATATCACAGCCTAATCCTCACTCAGGAGATCCAACATTTTTTTTTTATTCAGTATTTTTTTTATTGTTTTCCTTACAAAAATTCAGATTGAAACAATGTGTGAATATTGTCCTCTCCTTCCCTTCTGCTTACCTCCCCCTCTACCCCCTCTCCACCCCTCCATCTCTCTGCCCCCTCACTAAATAAGACAGCTCATCGCTCAAGGTCCCATACCTCCAACCAATCTTTCCAAATAGCTTCAAATTTCCTTTGATTGTTTCTATATAAATAAGTGAATTTCTCCTTTATCATAGTTTCCCTTATTTGTGTTCTCCATTCCGTCGTCGGAGGATATGTGGAGATCCATTTCTGCGCTATCAATTTTCGCGCCAGGAACAGGCATTTCGCTAATACAATATACTGTAGATATTTACTGATATATTGGAATTATTCACTATATTTAATGGACATATTCTTGGATCTAATACTAGTTTTATACCAAGTATATTATTTAGATTTTGGACTATGTCTTCCCTATATCTTTGGAGTTTGGGACACCTCCAAAGCATGTGTATAAGATTATCTGGAGAGCCTCTACATTGGGGGCACAGGGGAGATTCCCTTTGTTTCCACTTAAATCATTTTTCTGGCATATAGCATGACCTATGCAAGATGAACAATTGTGTTAATTTTTGGGTCATGGAAAGTGAGACCTCTAATATCACAGAGAGAGGCTCCAACCACTGTACATCTGACAGTAGCCCAAGATGTCTTTCGCATTGCATCCTGGCCAGAACCGCTACATTTTCTTTGAACTTAGTATTCAATATCTAGATATATAGGCCCAGATTCACAGAGCAATTACGCCTGTCTAACTGGTGTTAGACAGGAGTAATTTCAAATTTCGCGCGCCGTATCACTAGTTTGAATCCTCAAACCATGATACGGCGGCTTCGGGCTTCGATCCGAGAGGATTACGTCTTCGTAAGCCTTTGGATCTACACTGCGATATTTTTGCGGCCGCTGGGAGGAGTTTGCGTCGTTTTCATGCGTCGGGATATGCAAACAAGTTTTTACGGCGATCCACGAAGGTACGAGTGTCCCTCGCAATCGCCTACGTCATTTTTTGGCTACGTAATGTTAGAGGAGCTTTTTGCTGGTCTAACAGTGCGTAAGCCATGTAAAGTATGGCCGTCGTTCCCGCGTCGATTTGATTTTTTTTTTTTTTTTTTTAACGTAACTCGTTCGGGAATAGGAATGTACGTAAACGACGCTACTACGACGTGACAACGTGATTTCGCGCAATGCACGGCGGGAAATTTGCGAACGGAGCATGCGCAGTTCGATCGCCGCGGGAACGCGCCTATTTTAAATGCTTCACGCCCCCTACTCGCGCAGATGGATTGCGATGGGAGAAATACACTACGCCGCCGTCGTTTACTGGACAAAATCTACCTGAATTCCACGTAGAGCCAGGTAAAAAACGGCGGCGTAGTGTATTTCTGATACTCTACGATAATCGAATTCTCTCTGAATCTGGGCCAAAGACTTTTGATATTAAACCCTACTTTTTTCCTTCCTTTTCGAGCAATGGTATTATTTTAGAGTAGTTTAGCTTAAATTCCAAAGTAAGTGCCTGAGCCTGTATAGCGTGTCTAAGTTGCAGGAACTGGAAGAATCTTTGTTTTGGTATCTCAAACTCCTCAGACAGCTGATAAAATTATTTTATGTTACCATTCCAAAACAATTGCTCTACATATCTTAGACCTCGCGTTTGCCAAACTTCTTTCATTTCCTGCCATACATTAGCAAATAATTACACAAATTTTTTATCTCTTTGGATAATTTTTGCCTCTAATATGAATAGCAATGGATTTCCATTACCCAACGGCAGGAGTAGTCTCTGTATGGGATCCTCTTCCTCAGCCACTGACCAGCCAAAAAATGTTGTATTTGTGTTGCTAAAAAGTAATTATTTGTCTGTGGGATAGCAAGTCCCCCCTCGTCTTTAGCTAGCATTAAAGTTGATCATTTTATCCGAGAATTTTTTTTCCTCCAAATAAGTTCACGAAAGAGGGATTCTATGCTGCGAACCAGAACATTGCTATCCACATCGGACGGTTATGAAAAATGTACAGTAATTGTGGAATCCAAATCATTTTTATAAGGTTGACTCTACCAAGGTACCCCAAGGACCCACTCCACCGCCGTCCCATAACAAGCCTCAACGTATTCTCTAAGATAATGGAAAAAGTAGTGGTACAACAGTTGCAACTGCATCTAGATACCTACAAGCTACTTGACCCATTGCAATCAGGCTTCCGTCCCGGACATGGGACAGAAACAGCATTACTGAAAGTATGGGACGATGTTCTCAAGGCCGCAGACGAAGGAGAAGCTTGTCTCCTGGTTCTGTTGGACCTAAGTGCAGCTTTTGACACTGTAGACCACAATCTGTTACTGACTCGGCTTTCTGAAGTAGCCAGGGTCGCAGAAGGCTATTTATCTTGGTTTCCTCTTTTTTGGAAAACCGATCGCAAACAGTGAAGCTAGGACCTTTTACGTCTGAAAAACGCACAGTAAAATGCGGAGTCCCTCAAGGATCGCCTCTGTCACCAGTGCTATTCAACATCTACCTTCGTCCTCTTTTTGAGATTATTAGCAGTCAAAAACTGCTTTATCACTCTTATGCAGATGACACGCAACTGTATTTCCGCATCTGCAATAGACAGGATCACCACCTCTAGAGACAATCTCTCTTTGATAGAGGACTGGATGACAAAGAGTTATCTTAAACTCAATGGAGCGAAAACAGAACTTCTTCTGTTTCACGCCAAGCGAAGGAATCAACCCTCAACAGCGTGGTCTCCCCCACCTATTTTGGGCAAGCTCATCACCCTAGCGCCAAGTCAAAAGCCTAGGGGTCATTCTTGACTCCTTTATGACAATGGACGCACAATAGGGTCAGTGGTCAGCGGATCTCACCATCTACTGCGCCTACTACGCAGACTCACTCCGTTCATCCCTAAAGAAGATCTAGCGGTCGTGGTGGGAGCTATTGTAAACTCCAGGTTGGATTATGCAAATGCCCTTTACCTCGGTCTCCCCAAATACCAAATCGCTCGTCTGCAAGTCGTTCAGAATACGGCCGCCAGACTTGTGACTGGGAAAAAACCCTGGGAATCCATCTCACCTTCACTGAGAGCCCTTCATTGGCTGCCAGTTAAAGACAGAATCGCTTTTAAAGCCCTCTGTTTACGCATAGATGTGTCCATGAGAATGCCCCCCTCAACTTATGCGAATTAATAAAAAGCGCATAATCCAAATCGCGTTTTGCGATCCACGAATCAGAACCTGCTCCGAAAGTTCCGAAAGCCAACTTCAAGTCCAAAGGGGAAAGAAGATTTGCGATCCAGGGTCCCAGACTATGGAACGCATTACCAACCAGCATTCGGTTGGAGGAGAACCACCTAGCATTTAGGAAAAAGGTCAAGACTTTTCTCTTTTGATATCAAAGGAGACAGGAACAACAAGCGCCCAGAGGCGATTCAGTTCGCATGTGCCGCGCTATATAAGTTTTCATTCATTCATTCATTCATTCAATTACAGTTACATGGAGTTTGCACCAGCTCCGGTTTTTGTCTTTAAACCTAAATAATAATGGTTCAAATCTACATAATCCCCCGCATTTCGTGTTACCTCAATTCCTAAATACCTAATTTTGTGGTTGATTTAAAAAAAAATCGCAGTCTGGAAGGGAGATGTTCTCATTCTGTATAGGCATCAGAGCCGATTTCTCCCAATTGATGCAAAACCCTGAGATCCGTCAAAATGTAAATACGAGAGTCATAAGTTCCCCTAGAGATTTTGTCAGGTTGGTCAGGAAGATGAGGAGTTCATCTGCGTATAGAGCTATTTTATCCTCTTTTCCTGCACGTCAAAATCCCTCTATCCCCTCGGTCTGTCTGATTGCAGCGGCCACTGCCAACGCAAACAGAAGGGGAGATAGGGGGCAGCCCTGTCTGGTTCATTAATCTTCAACCTAGTTTTTGGCTCTTTATATAATGTTTTTAGCCAGGATAAAAAGCCTGGACCTATACCAAGGGCAAATAAATATAAAAGTGATAAGCGCAATAATGAGTGAACAAACAATGAAGCATGGGCTAAAGCAACCTAAAATATCAATATGCAGTGAATATAAAATGACAAATAATGATGAAAAACATGATGAATGATCTTTGTGAATAAAGTGTATAATCTTCCAGTGATCTTCTATAGTGATCTTCAAAACAATGAGCTCACAGAGCGCTTACCTCCTTGCATATGAATTTCTGCTTTCCTTAATAGCCTATGTCAGCTGATAGTCTCCTCCAGTGATTCCCATAAAGTGTCCTCCAACTAGGATCCAGCACTGTAGGTAGTGGCTCAAATAGGTCCCTCGATATTGCTCAGGATAAAAAGAATAATTACAAAAAATGGGAGATATTGTATATCAATCAGCAATCTTCTATAAATGAGGTTCAAATCAAACTCCACGTTTAACCCCCTTAGGTACTAATATTTGGAGGTGATATATCCATTTTGACTCTGACTAAGGGCTTTCACCTTATTACTTCCCCAAAGCACCCTCCCAATGTTGAGGGCATGTGGTCTGGTGCGGTTCAGGAGGGGGGCCGCACTCTGAAGGGTCTGGTTATGGATATTTGGGGGGAACCCCACATCATTTTTTTTTTAAATTGATGGCGGGGTTTCCCTTAATATCCATACCAGACCTAAAGGGTCTGGTTATTGAATTTGGGGGGACCCCCGCGCATTTTTTTCCCCAAACTCTGAACCCGGACCTGAACTTTCGCCAATTATTCGGGTTCGGTCCGGGTTCTGGAAAAACCCAAAGTCTGTGCCGAACCCGAACTTTACAGTTCAGGTTCGCTCAACCCTAGTTATAATCCATTATGATGGCTAGGGAGAAATCTTCATCCTTCTCATTGATTTTAATTTCTTTGTCTGTTAATCAATCACGTCTATCCATTTTGTGTACCTGTTTAACGTATTTCTTGATATAATCTTTCTTGTATCCTTTATTGGTGAACATGGTTCCTATTTTTGCTCCTTGTTGTAGAAAAGCATCTTCTTTAGTGCATTTTCAATCTTAACCGTTGTCCTTTAGGGATATTCAATATCAATGACATATGATGGCAACTGTCTTGAGTTAGGTAACTGCTTAATTCTGTTGGTTTGAAGTATGTAAGTTATAATTATATTTTCTTCTACTTTTATTACTAGGTCCAGAAAATGTTTATGACTAGAACTTTCTTCCTACGATAATACTATACTCTTCTGCTTGTTGTTCAGCTTACTTAGAAATGCACTTAGTTTTTTTTTGTCTCCCTTCCATATTAGCACAATGTCATCAATGAATCGACAGTATAAAATTAATTGTAATACAACTTGCTCTTCCCAGTGTTCCATGAACAGATTAGCAATACTTGGTGCAAACGTTACTTCCATTGATACTCTCGTGTTTTATTTATAGTATTCACTGTTATACCAAAAATATCTATGGCCCAAACAAAATTGTAGACAGTTTCCTATATATCTTTTGTTTGTTTTGTGCCATGCTGTTTTTATTTAACACCCATCATATTGCTTCCATTGCTGCCTTATGTTCAATAATTGTGTATAGTGATCCTACATCTGCTGTAGCTAAAGTAATATTTTCTGTGTGCTTGATTTCTTGTAACAGCTGTAAAAAGTGCTGGGAATCTTAACTAGGCTTGGGTTTTTTGTACCTCTGGTTGAAGGAATGTATCTATGTACTGGCCTAATCTTTCTGTTACTGATTTTATACCACTCACTATCGGTCCTCCAAGTGGATGTTCATGATTTCTATGTATTTCGGCACACAATAAATGACTGTAATTCTAAATGTATTCGGAATCAGATATATTTTTCCTCCTTTTTGTTCAATATCCCTTTCGTATGGTCTTCTTTCACCATTTTTTACCATTCTTCTTTATATTTCAATGCAGGGTTATTTTTTAATATGCAATGGTTTTTTATGTATGGTTTTTCATCATCACACCAACAATTTCTCCATTTCTTTTTTATATCTTTCCTTCGAGAGGATTATTGTGCCCCTTCATTTATCCGCTGGACATATAACTACTGTGCATCATTCCTTCTTTCCATTACTTGGATGCTTTTCCATATTTGTGCAGGGCCATTGTATATTTTTTATGGTCATTTTACCCAGATCTTCCAGTACTAGCTTCTTAAACACTTGACCTGAAGAGTCTGGAATAGATATTTGGGGGAACCCCACATCATTTTTTTTTTATTGACGGAGGGGTTCCCCTTAATACCCATACCAGACCTAAAGGGCCTGGTAATTGAATTTGGGGGCAACCCCACGCTTTTTTTTTTTATGAATGACTTGTCTCTGAATTGCCGGGAGCCGACAATTCATTATAGCCGCAAGTGATTTTAAATGACTCTTTTTCCTTCAGAAATTACACTTTGTACAGAGACGGTTCTAAGCACAGGAAACATGCGCTGCTTCACAAGCATACTATACACCCCCTAGGTACGAAATTTTAAAGAATATTTCACTTTTATTGTTTCACTTTAAGCATTATTAAAATCACTTCTCACAAAAAAATCGCCCGTTTTTAAAACTTTTTTTGCATTGATACATGTCCCAAGCACTTTTTAGGACAATTACTTGCATATTAGCTTTTAAAATTAGCACTTTAGATTTAAAACGTTCGAGTCCCATAGACTTTAACAGGGTTCTAAAGTTTACACAAACTATTGGTCTGTTCGCAGGTTCTGGTGCAAACCGAACGGGGTGGTGTTCGGCTCATCCCTAGTTGCAAGAGGCTATCCATGTTTCTTGTTTCTCTGCATGCTGCATCATGCAGCATGCAGAGAAACATGCAACATGCAAAATCATTTAGTATCACTTTAAATATGGATGGATTATATGGTACTATTATATTTTTTTTGTCAGAAAATATCATGTTAAGTAACTGCAATATGGATGCAACATTTTTACAGATGAAGCAACTAGAGGATATCTGCTCTTTAATAAATAATGTATTAAACTATTACATGTACCTTTGCTAATATTCTGCTATTAGCAAGTCAATGGTAGGGATATACCTTATTATAGGAGTACCTGTCACTACGTGGCTTACTCTGTCTTGTGACAGTCTCCATTGCACTATATAACCAATACTACTTAAAAGTTGTTTCATTCATGTGAAATTTCACATGTGAGATGGTGACAACTGTTTGTTGTTTACTGCATCTCGCCCATTGCTATCCATTTTAACTGTGTGATATTCAGAGCATTTTGGAGGAGTGGGAGAATGTAGCACCCTGCCCTTTGTTGTTGTGTTCTAAATACATTTACTGTTTTTGCTGGGCTGCAACCAGCTACATGCAGAGACTGTGAAAAAAGTAATGCCGCGTACACACGATAATTTTTTGTGATGAAAAAAAACGACGTTTTCTGTGAAGTAAAAAACGACGTTTTTGAAACGTCACTTTTCAAAGACAATTTTGCATACACGCCATCGTTTTTTCACAAAAAGCAAGGTTCACCACTCTTTTCCATTGAAGCTCACTTCATAACTAGCTTCTGGGCATGCGCGGGTTGAAAAACGTCGTTTTGAATGACGTTTTTGCTACACACGGTGACTTTTTGTGAAACAAAAAACGACGTTTTGAAAAACGACACAAAAAATTCAAACATGTTGGAATTTCTTTTTGGTCGTTTTTTTGAAGACAAAAAACAACGTTTTGCCCACACACGATCAATTTAAATGACGTTTTAAAAAACGTCGTTTTTTTCATCGCAAAAAACGACCGTGTGTACGCGGCATAACAGTTTTTTCTAGCTTCTTTTGGATATTTGCTTTTGGAAAATGTATAAGTTGGGGGAGTGGAAAGAGGTTGGGGGTTGGGGGCGCATTCACAATGCTAGATCTAACTTGTCATTTGTGGAAATTTGCAGCTGAAAAGATGTTATATCTGTGAGAAAGGTTACTTCTGATCAAACTGAATGTGGGGCATGATATGCATTATAATCATTGATAGCTAGTATGTATAATAATTATTGATGAAAAACAAAAAGCGGCGCCCTCTAAGCGTAGTAACTTTTTATTACTGTGACAAAACAAAACAATTCTTATGAGGATACTACTCACAAGGCTGCAGGGTTCATGGGCATAAAAGGTGTCATCTGTGCCTGGCTTCCGGGATGGGTGTGCTCAGCTGATGTTGGTAATCCTGTGATGGCTGAATGCTCTGGGTTCTCACTGTAAAGGAGAATGCTGTACAGTTCGTCAGCTGATCCAAAAGTCCATAGGTGTCCCTGAGTGTATTCCAGCGCTGGTCAGACAGGGAGCTGTATGGACACGATGGGACAGCGTGATGGAACGCAGCCGTGGAGCGCAGGCAGCTGAGCTTCAGTTCCGGGTTAGGTCACAGGGCGGTGCGCGCGTTTGAGGCATGCGTGCCTCTTCCTTAGGCTCTCAGAGAACTGTACAGCATTCTCCTTTACAGTGAGAACCCAGAGCATTCAGCCATCACAGGATTACCAACATCAGCTGAGCACACCCATCCCGGAAGCCAGGCACAGATGACACCTTTTATGCCCATGAACCCTGCAGCCTTGTGAGTAGTATCCTCATAAGAATTGTTTTGTTTTGTCACAGTAATAAAAAGTTACTACGCTTAGAGGGCGCCGCTTTTTGTTTTTCTTGTATTGTTTCAGAATTGCTTCTTCTTGGCAGCTGGCAGCCCTCACAGCATGAGTACTACTACTACTACATTAGTCATATATGAACTTGATCCAATGGACTGAATAATTTCATAAACTTTTGTCCTTCAGTGGAAAGGAACTGTGCTGCCCTTGTTTCATTCTCACTCTCAGATTCAGTATCTGTCATTTACCCTTCCCCACATATATATTTATTTATATCTACTTCCTTTGGAGAGTGCTTGATTTATCTGTTTGTTTGTTTTTTGTGATAATAATTATTGATAGCTAGTAAGTATTGTCAAATTTTAAATCAAACATTTGCACTTTTTTTTTTTTACATAATTACAGGTCTACAATATGGATGATGATCATGAGTTAGGCGCAGTATCTGAAGTCCTCAAAGTGGCTGCTTTAAAACAATATATTGTTTGAGGGATTTAGAAGAAAACTGAAATGTGTATAGGACTCTTTATGGTTTCACCAGAAAACTAGCCACCATACTAGCTGTCCATATCCAAGATTTGGCAGTAAAATAGTTAAAGCTACCAATGCTACAATACTACCCTTTACACCAGATACCACACCAGCATATACAATTCCAAAGTCACATGTCATGTTATCTGTCTAAAGCCTCATACACATGATGGGATTTTTCATCAACAAAGCGTAGGACTTTTGTCTGAAGGGCATTGGCCTGGAATTTGTCTTGCATTCAAATGGCACACAATTGTCGGCCAACAAACACAAAACTATGCGATTTTTAAGCTTTTTAGCGCCACCTTTTGGGCGCCTTCTGCTATTGTTATGTTTGGAGAGCATTTATTCCGAGCATGCGTGTTTGCACTTTGGACTTTTGTCCAACGGACTTGTGTAGACACTCTCAGAAAGACCAACAACAGACAATTGTCCATGGAAAATTTTCAAGCGTGCCAACAGCCTGTCATCACACAATTCTTGCCGGAAAATCCGATCGTGTGTACGAACAAGGCTTAAAGGGGTTGTAAAGTAAAAAAAAATCCTAAATAGCTTCCTTTACCTCAGTGTAGTCCTCCTTCACTTACCTCAGGGTGTGGTCTGGGAGACCAAACAGATCAGAGGTATTGCTGTCCTGATGCCAGATGGACCGGTATTTTTTGCTAACATTGTTGCTGACTCTGAGTGAAACTGAAAACCCTGCATAGGAATTTTTAAGGAACCTTTAATTTGTGTTTAATAAAAGTGGGCTAACAGGCCCTCAAATATACTTCTGGCTGACATGAACTCACTTTACTTACATGCATCTGCCACAAGAGCTAAACATACCCCATATTACACTACGTACTATATAATAGTACTATGTACCTCTTATTCATTCACACACGAGGAGGGCCAGTATCTGAGGTCACACTTATTGGTAAGCCCCTCACAGACCTCCACAACCACCATGCCAGGGCTGTAGGGAAGAAGCCCCTGTCCTCATCAACATGGAGACAAGGTGCTTTGCCAGGGTGGCCCTCTAGTAAGGTACACACACCCTTCTCCCCCTTTATTGTCTGTTGGGTTGACTTCTCAGAAAGGAGATTGTTATGGAATTTGGGGGGGGGGCTCGTGTCATTTTGTTGGCATTGGGTCACCTTTAAAATTCTCAGCAGACCTGAAGGGCCTGGAATGAATGAATGAATGAATGAATGAATGAATGAAAACGTGTATATAGCGCAGCACATGCAAACTGAATCGCCCTGGGCGCTTGTTGTTCCTGTCTCCTTTGATATCAAAAGAGATGAGTCTTGACCTTTTTCCTGAATGCTAAGTGGTTCTCCTCCAACCGAATGCTGGTTGGTAAAGCGTTCCATAGTCTGGGACCTTGGATCGCGAATCTTCTTTCTCCTTTGGACTTGTAGTTGGCTTTCGGAACCTGGAGCAGGTTTTGATTGGTGGATCACAAAATGCGATTGGGATTATGAGCTTTTATTTTTTCGCATAAGTAAAGGGGGGCATTCCCATGGACACATCTATGCGTAAGACAGAGAGCTTTGAAAGCAATTCTGTCTTTAACTGGTAACCAGTGAAGGGATCTCAGAGAGGGTGAGATGGATTCCCATGGTTTTTTCCCAGTCACAAGTCTGGCGGCCGTATTCTGAACGACTTGCAGACGAGCGATTTGGTACTTGGGGAGTCCGAGGTAAAGGGCATTTGCATAATCCAGTCTGGAGTTAACAATTGCTCCCACCACGACCGCTAAATCTTCTTTGGGGATGAACGGAGTAAGTCTGCGTAGTAGGCGCAGCAGATGGTGAGATCCGCTGACTACTGACCCTATTTGTGCGTCCATTGTCATAAGGGAGTCAAAAATGACCCCGAGACTTTTGACTTTGGCGCTAGGGGTGATGATTTTGCCCAGAATAGGCGGGGGTGTCCATGCTGTTGAAGGTTGATTCCTGCGCGTGGCGTGAAACAGGAGAAGTTCTGTTTTCGCTCCGTTGAGTTTAAGATAACTCTTTGTCATCCAGTTCTCTATCAAAGAGAGGCATGTCTCTAGATTGAGGTGGTGATCCTTTCTGTTGCAGATGCGGAAATACAGTTGCGTGTCGTCTGCATATGAGTGATAAAGCAGTTTTTGGCTGCTGATAATCTCAAAAAAGAGGACGAAGGTAGATGTTAAACAGCACCGGTGACAGAAGCGATCCTTGAGGGACTCCGCATGATACTGTGCGTTTCTCAGACGTAAAAGGTCCTAACTTCACTGTGTGCGATCGGTTTTCCAGAAAAGAGGAGAACCAAGATAAATCGCCTTCTGCGACTCTGGCTACTTCAGCAAGCCGAGTCAGTAACAGTTTGTGGTCTACAGTGTCGAAAGCTGCGCTTAGGTCCAACAGAACCAGAAGACAAGATTCTACTTCGTCTGCGGCCTCGAGAACATCGTCCCATATTTTGAGCAATGCGGTTTCAGTCCCGTGTCCGGGACGGAACCCTGATTGCAATGGGTCAAGTTGCTTGTGGGAATCTAGATGCTGTTGCAGCTGTTGTACCACTACTTTTTCCATTACCTTTGAGAGTACATTGAGGCTTGTTATGGGACGGCGGTGGAGTGGGTCCTTGGGGTCCAGGGAGGGTTTCTTCAGGATGGGTTGGATTATACCCTCTTTCAACTGTGAGGGCACTATGCCCTCCAAGAAAGACTGGTTGATAAGCTGCGTGATGGGAGGAGCCAGGATGTAGGCGCATTCCTTCAGCAGTTTTGTGGGGATAATGTCGTTTGGCGCTGTGCTATTACGCAGAGTACAAATGACATTCTTAGTGGTCTCGATGGAGATGGGTTCCAGGGTGAACTTACCTGATATAGGAGAATTACTATGGGTGTTGTGTGAGAGGCTGCAGGGGGGACTGAGGGGGGAATTGTTTTGCTGAATGCTTTCACGGATTGCCTCGATTTTATTAATGAAGCAATCCGATAGTTCATTGCAAAATTCTTGTGTGTCTGCATTGGGGGCTTCAATACATCCTGGTTTCATGGTCTGAGTGACCATCTTGAAGAGTTCGCGGGGGCGGTTTAAGGCGCTGTTGATAGCCTCCGAAAAATAATTTTTCTTGGCTTTGAAATGGATTTTAGGGGTACCCCCAACCTTTTTTTTTAACACTGTCCCTGCCATTTTCTTTACATTTATCTGTCAAATAATGAGATGTAAATATGTGGAAATTAATGAGTCACTGATTGTTGTGATGCCAGCGGGACTGGCTCCCTGACAATCAGTATCCCTGATCTGGAGCTGTCACAGTTGTAGCTGTTTCAATTCCTACTTTGTATATTTGTTAAATAGCAAGTCACTAGACAGCAAAATAACAAATGTTTTGAGGGTTTTTTGTGCATTGACATTTATATGTATTATTACATATTTTTTGCCATATTTACCACTGGTAATTACCACATTTGTGGTATCCATGTCAAATATATGGCATTAAAATGTAGTGAATTTACATGGCAAATATTGAATGCTTTTTGTTGTGTAAAACACAAATATTACATGTAATAAACATAATGATTTGACCCCACAATCTATTAACAAAGTAGTCTATTGCCGCGTACACACGATAATTTTTCAGCTTGTAGAAAAAACAAAGTTTTTCCAACTTCATCATTAAATAGAGGTTGCCCACACATCATCGTTTTAAAAAAATGCTCTAGCAAAGCATGGTGACGTATAACACATACAACGGCACTATAAAGGGGAACTTCCATGTGGATGACGCCACCCTTGGGGCTGCTTTAGCTGATTCCGTGTTAGTAAAAGACGATTTGCGCTTTTCTGTCTGTTACAGCGTGATGAATGTGCTTACTCCATTATGAACGGTAGTTTTACCAGCGCTCCCGTCTCATAACTTGCTTCTGAGCATGCGCTGGTTTTTAACGTCATTTTAGCCCACATACGTTCACTTTTTACAACCCGAAAAACAACATCGTTTAAAACGTCGTTAAAAAATGCAGCATGTTTGGGGAAAAAAATTGTCATTTTTCAGAACCCGAAAAATGATGTGTAGCCCACACACGATCATTTTAAATGAAATTTTTTTAAACAACGTTTTTTTTCATGCCGAAAAATTATCGTGTGTATGCAGCATTAGATTTGAATGCACATGTCTACCCTATTTCCACTTACCTGTTCTCTGGAACACCTATCTTTGTTTAAACTCACACACAAAAAGTATAATAAAAATAAAATGCCAGTACAAGATGTTTCTCATAGCTACAGATTTATGCCTATTATGTACGAATGTAGTTGTAATGCAGGAAGAAGAGAAAAAAGACATTGGCACTGTATGTGATTCAGAAAGTACACTTTTTGTGCCCTACTATTGATCCTGTGTATTGCACAGAACCCACAAAAGAGGTTAATGTAAATGTATTGATTTTTTTTACTGTAGCAGAATCGTTGCATTTAGTGGATACTAGTGCCTTGTTTCCACTGAATGGTCGGTACAGTTTGGAGCGCTTAGAATGGTCCGGTCTAATCTTGTGAGCGTTTCCACTGCAAGTTGGACCATGCCGGGCCATTCAGGGTTTGGAAAAAATGCCTAGGGTGTCCACCAATCAGTGGAATGTATTGTAGGTCCGCCCTAACCGAACCGTTCCATTTTCTATGGCCCTACATCTGAAGCAGGACCCAGAATGGTACCGAACCGATCTGCTCAGTGGAAAGGAGGCATAAGTGTAGCTTGCTTAATGATTTGTCTAAAATTGGCCTTTACATTATGTAATTAGTAGTCAGGTAATTGTGGCAAAGGATCCCAGTTGTGGGGGAGAAAAGTGTTCTGCCCAAAAGCAAGGACAGCTATATTTTACCCAAGGCCCCTCAGCAGCCTTAGCCTTGATTAGTAAAGGCTGTGAATAGGAGCCCAATGCCTCACATTGATGGGGGTAATATGCAGTTTGTCTCTCTTCCTTTCTATCTCCAGTACATCATAAAACCATGATTTGAATATTTTCTTGCTAAAAATCTAGCAAGATTGCCAGCTGCAAAATATTTCTAGTGGATTGCTTTTATGGAAATGAGAAAATAGTTCCATTAATTTGTATGTTAATTAGCATTGAAGTTCTGCTGAAATGTATTAAAGTATTAAAACAAAAAACTAGGTGAGTTCAGGATGAAGTGTTGACACTTCATCAACTATAAATGAATTTATTGATTAGATGTACAAGAGTAAACTAGTATGAGGGTCATACATCTTTTAAGAATGAGTAATGTAGAAACACAAGCAATATCATATACACCAGAGTACTGCCAGGGTAGGCAATAAAGTATCACATATTATATATTATGTTTGGGGAAGCATACACAAATGTTTATAACGGAATTTTATTTTAGGTGGCAGTAAGTAAAAACATACTATTTCAAACTATACAGTTTGCAACAATGGTGGAATTTTACAATTCAGTTGTTTAAAGGCTGTAAGAGAAATCTATCATAAATATGTAAGATAAATATAAGATAATATAAATATGTTCACTGTCTTTGCAGATGCTTCCTTCAAAAAATGAAAGTTGAAATCAACGTTCCCTATCATAATTTATTTGCCTCGATTCTTTGAATCCCTAACCTGGAACTATTCTGCAACTCAGTATTTAAAGTGTATTTAAAGGCATATTTTTTGTATTGGATATAAAACAGAAGGGATAGAACACCTAAATTTTTTTACTACTGTCTGTGTCCCTTTTAAGCCGCGTACACACGATCGAACATGTCCGCTGAAACTGGTCCACAGACCAGTTTCACCAGACATATCCGATCGTGTGTACGGCCTAGCGGACAGGTTTCCAGCGGAAAAAAGTTTTAAAACATGCTTTAAAACTTGTCCACTGGAAACCTGTCCGTCGGACATGTCCGCTGGTTAGTACCCCTAACCAGCGGACCGAAATCCCCCGCATGCATGAAATTGATTTGACGCATGTGTGGAAGCATTTTACTTCCTGGTTTGGTGACATGGCGGCGTCAACGTCACCGCCACGTCACCGCGTTCTCTGTCCTAGGGGATTTTCGTCCGATGGTGTGTACACACCGCCGGACCAAAATCCTGCAGGAGACATGTCCGATGAAAACGGTCCATGGACCGTTTTCATCGGACATGTCTCCTCGTGTGTACGCGGCCTTAGGATTCAGTCTCTCTGTTTGTCAAAGAAACCACTGGTATTGGGACTAAAATCAGCAGGAATAGAGGGACATTTTTAATTAGGACACTTGTGATGACAACTGTCTGAGAGGGCATTTCTCTTATTTTGGAGAAAGTTGCTTTTACTTTCTGTTGTGTATACAGGAAATGGGGAGAAGGACAATCTCCCAATGGGACACAGATGCCAAAATAAAACCCAACAATGTGTTAACCCTTCCCGCTCCATTCAACATTGAAAAAAAGTTCTGACTTCAGATATACTTTAAAGCCATGTACACAGACCGATGGACTGTTTTCTTCTGACAAACCAATCATGTGTGGGCCCCATCGTTTTTTTTCCATTGGTGAAAAAAAATAGAACATGTTTTACATTTTTCCTATGAATAAAAAAACAATAGAAAAATCAGATCGTTTGTGTGGAACGCCATCGGACAAAGATCCACGCAGGCTCAGAATCAAGTCAACACGTGCTCCAAAGCATTGAATTTTTTTGGGCTCGTCATAGTGTTGTACGTCACCACGTTTTGGCACAGTCGGATTTTTGACTGATGGTGTGTAGGCAAGACTGATTCATCAGATATCCGACAAAAAAATCCACCGGATTAGATCCCATCAAATATCCAATCCTGTATACAGGGCTTAAGTCTTTGTTCACATCTATGCAGCTGCACTTGATGCCTTTTTCAGAGTGTTTTGCACTGCATTTTACATTTTTACATCCACGTTGTTGATGCGTTGTTGATGCGGTTTTCATGCATTTTGCTATTTTGTGATTTTTTTTCTCTTTAACACACTGTGTATAGCTGGTTGCCTGCTGACAGATAAATGTAAAAAAATTGCTGGCAAAAAAAAAAAAGTAAAAAAAAAAAGTGGGGTCCCCCCAAACCCATGCTAGGCCCTTTGGGTCTGGTATGGATATTGAGGGGCCCCCATGTCTACATTTATATAAAAAATGGCATGGGGTTCCCTCCAAAACAGATCCTTATTTGAGCAGGTCGCTCTCACTTAGTCTGCTAACCCCAGGGATAGTGAGAGCAGGACGCTCTCAAACGAGTCGGCTCTCCCTAGGGATAGATCAGTCAGGCAAGGTTCTCAGCTATACTTGCTACTACATGGGAACGCGGACCATATCCTGTGCTGCTGTCTGCTCTCCTGGAGACTCACCACTGGCTTTCTCCGGCTTCCCCCGGCTCATTCCCTTGGCTTCCTACTTACCTAACAGGTAACCCTCTGCTATCCACCCCCCGGGGACCGTTAGCGGCCATTCTTTTCAGGACAAGCCGCCGAAACTGCCTAATCTTGGCAGCTCACCCCATCGCCTTTACCCCCGCTTATTTACCCCCCACATTTGCCATCCCCATTCGAGGCAACCCCCCACCACCTCCTCGCCACAGTTACCGCCACTTTCGGTGGTCTTTCTGGACACCCGCGCCAGCCTGAGGAGATTCGCGGCGGCGGTGCTCTAGGAAAGACTGCGGCTTCACCCGCGGCCTAGCGGTGCGCCGCTCTCCCACGCCTGACAATCACAGCCAAGCGGCCCAAAACCCCCCCACCCCAGAAGGACACCATCCTTTCTACTGGTCACCAATTCCAGCCTTCCCCGGCATCATTGATCTACCCAGCTGACAACCCCCAGCCTGGGTCCTGCTCCTTGTTCGGCGCCCATCTTGGTACACCCAGCAACAAGGGTACCTATCATCCCCACTCGCCCCCTTCACTACCCAAACAGTACTTGATCCAGGGTTCGTCCGATCGCCTCTCTAGGGGTCAGGAAGTTTTTTTTTTCCCTGCCGCAGCATATTGGCACTGCACGGCCAGTTTTTTTTGCCTTCCTCTGGACCAAGTTGGAGAGAAGATTTAGTGAATCTTCCCTCCATCACCCTTGAAACCCCCCCTCCCCCCCTTCCCGGTATTTGGCGACCATGGCGAATCTGCAATATTCGGCAGAAACCATTTGGGGTCTGAGGCGATTCGCCGCAATACTGCCAGCCATCACCAAAAAAGTCCTAAGAATTGAGCAACTATTGAGATCGACTGTCAAAAATCTCAGCCATTCACCCCAGCCTAAGCACATAATATGTGCTTTGATCAACACAACATCGGCAATAAAACACCGTCTAGAAATCCATGATTTTATTCTACAATATGATCTAGACTGCCTCTTCATTACAGAGAGGTGGCTCACAGCCGACTGTAACACCATTCTAGGAGAACTGGTGCCAGAAAACTACCGTATTATAACGGAAAACAGAATAGGGCAAAGAGGAGGAGGCCTGGCGGTGATCCACAAGGCTCACCTTTCAATCACTAAACTAGTACTTCAAAACCCTCTTCCATTCATGGAAACCCTTACCCTGCAACTGCAAACTAATTCAAAGTAGACCATCCACATCCTTCTCTGCTATAGGCCACCTGGCCCAAAATCGCAGCTGCTACAAAAATTGACAAAGTTCATCTCCACTTACACATTTTGCTGCTCGGGGATTTCAACCTCTGGGCCAACTCCTCACAAGACCCCGTTGACCACCTGGAAGGTTTAGGGCTACAGCAACCAGTATGTGGGTCCACACATGCTTCAGGTCACACCCTCGATCTTATTTTCAGACAAGATCTGGGAATACAAATTTTGGAAAATGAACCGTTGCCATGGACTGATCACCATGCAATTAAATTCATTATTTCCAAAATCCCCCCCGCAACAAAAACATATAGACCAGTGACAACACACTGGACTAGATGCCAGAAGAAGCTCCACGCGGAACTCTTCAAAACCACATTTAGGAAAAAATAAAAACAATTCAGCCGTATCAAACGGTCCTAGAAACACTGGATGCCATAAACTCAGCCCTACTACAGTTAGTAGCGCCGAAACGTAAAACCTGCATCCGGAAAAATAACTGCAGCTGGTTTAACGACCAGCTGTCGTTACTGAAGCAAGAGCGCACAAGCCGTCTGGAAAAGAAGCTCTTCAGAGGTAAACCTCTCCATCTACAAGGCAATAACAAGAAAATACCATAAAGAAATCTTCAAAGCCAAGAAAAAATATTTTTCCGAGGCTATCAACAGTGCCCTAAACCGCCCACGCGAACTCTTTAAGATGGTCACTCAGACCATGAATCCAGGATGTGTGGAAGCCCCCAATTCGGACACACAAGAATTTTGCAATGAATTATCGGATTACTTCATTAATAAAATCAAGGGAATGCGTGAAAGCATTCAGCAAAACAATTCCCCCCTCACCCCCCCCCCCCACAATTTTTCACACAATACCCACAGTAATTCACCACTATCAGGTAAGTTCACTCTAGAGCCCATCACCATCTATGCCACAAAAAATATCATTGGTACTTTGCGTAATGGCACAGCGCCAAATGATATCATCCCTACTAAACTGCTGAGGGAATGCGCCGACATCCTGGCGCCTCCCATCACGCAGCTTATTAACCAGTCTTTCAAAGAAGGCATAGTGCCCTCACAGTTGAAAGAGGGCATAATCCAACCCATCCTGAAGAAACCCACCCTAGACCTCAAGGACCCACTCCACCGCCATCCCATAACAGGCCTAAATGTACTCTCAAATGTAATGGAAAAAGTAGTGGTACAACAGCTGCAACAGCATCTAGATACCCACAAGCTACTTAATCCATTTCAATCGGGTTTTCGTCCCGGACACGGAAACCGCATTGCTCAAAATATGGGACGACGCTCTCGAGGCAGCAGACGAAGGAGAATCTTGTCTTCTGGTTCTGTTGGACCTAAGTGAAGCTTTCGACACTGTAGACCACAAGCTAGCTGAAGTAGGCATAGTCGCAGAAGGCGATTTATCTTGGTTTTCCTCCTTTTTGGAAAACCGATCGCAAACAGTGAAGTTAGGATCTTTCACCTCTGAGAAACGCATAGTATCATGCGGAGTCCCTCAAGGATCGCCTCTGTCACCGGTGCTGTTTGACATCTATCTTTGTCCTCTTTTTGAGATTATCAGCAGCCAAATACTGCTCTACCACTCATATGCAGACGACACGCAACTGTATTTCCGCATTGGCAACAAAAAGGATCATCACCTCAATCTAGAGACATGCCTCTCTTTGATAGAGGACTGGATGACAAAGAGTTATCTTAAACTCAACGGAGCGAAAACAGAACTTCTCCTGTTTCACACCAAGTGTAGGAATTAACCTGCAACAACATGGACACCCCCGCCCATTTTGGGCAAAATCATCTCCCCTAGCGCCAAAGTCTAAAGTCTAGGGGTCATTCTTGACTCCTATATGACAATGGACGCACAAATAGGGTCAGTAGTCAGCGGATCTCACCATCTGCTGTGCCTACTATGCAGACTTATTCCTTTCATCCCCAAAGAAGACTTAGCGGTTGTGGTGGGAGCAATTGTTAACTCCAGACTGGACTATGCAAATGCCCTTTACCTCTGACTCCCCAAGTACCAAATCGCTCGTCTGCAAGTCATTCAGAACACGGCCGCCAGACTTGTGACAGGGAAAAAACCCTGGGAATCAATCTCACCTTCACTGAGAGCCCTTCACTGGCTGCCAGTAAAAGACAGAATTGCTTTTAAAGCACTCTGTCTAACGCATAGATGTATCCATGGGAATGCTCCCCATTATTTATGTGAAAAAATAAAAGCTCACAATCCCAATCGCGTTCTGCGATCCACCAATCAAAACCTGCTCCAGATTCCAAAAGCCAACTACAAGTCCAAAGGAGAAAGAAGATTCGCGATCCAAGGTCCCAGACTATGGAACGCTTTACCAACCAGCATTCGGTTGGAGGAGAATCACTTAGCGTTCAGGAGAAAGATCAAGACTCATCTCTTTTGATATCAAAGAAGACAGGAACAACAAGCGCCCAGAGGTGATTTAGTTTGCATGTGCCGCGCTATATAAGTTTTCATTCATTCATTCATTCAGCATGCAGCCTGGAAGTTCAGGAAATGCCCTCAACACCTGGGGATGCTTTGCGGCTCTGCTCATGATGAACGCTCAAACGGTCTGCCTGTCCCTGCGTCGATGATGGTCCGCTCCTTACCAACCAGACCATTTTTTTTATGCGTTTTTCTTAGTTTCTGTTATACAATTTTGAAAATATTTTTTTTTAGCAAAATTTATACAAGCTATGGGTCCAATCATTGAAAATGTATCACGCCTGATGTACTGACAATCTCATTTCTTCAGGCCCTAACATGCTAAGACAGTTACAAATATTCTCAAAATGACCCCTGTTTTTGAAAGTAGACAGTCCAATGTATTTAGTAAGAGGCATAAAAAGTTTTTTGAAGTTGTTATTTTTCCCCATAATTCTTTGAAAAATTAAGATTTTTTTATTACATTTTTTTTATTTCTTACACACGGCATAGGCATACTTGCAATTACACCCCAAAACACATTCTGCTACCTTGTCCTGTGGCGATACCACATGTGTGAGACTTTTTCACAGCCTGGCTACATAGAGAACATCCAAGGAGTACTTCAGCCATTATCCACTTTAAAACCAGGCCTTCCTCTGACACTTTTTGTTTACAAGTACAAATCAGCAAAAATCTGTAAACCCTAAACATGATATATTTTTGTAGCAGAGGCACACAGTATTTTCACAGAAGTTTTTCTAACGCAATGTTACACACTAACGTTGTTCATTTCAATGAACACAAAGACACTACAATACCCAAATTTTGGGTAAAATATAAAATCTGGTATTTTCTGGGTAAATGGATACCAAATATTGAACACGCTTGTTAAAATGGCATCAAACTTAAATTTTTGGCAATTTATAGAGTAGAAGATTCATAAGCCTTTATTGGTTACCAGTTTAGCGTTACACAGGACTTCTGGTGCTCTAATTATTTCTCTCGCGCCAACGTTCACAGCGATACCACACATGTGAGTGAATATCGCTGTTTACATATGCATACAGGCCCAACCTGTGCATACACCTTTGCACGCAAGCATGGGGTTACAGGGGCGCGTTAACTGTTTTAACGCGCCCCTGTAACCCCATGCTTGCGTGCAAAGGTGTATGCACAGGTTGGTGGCAGACTGACAGATGTTTTTGTGCACTTGTAGACTGATTGGCCACCAGCGGACACTGACAGATGTTGATGTCACAATGCAGATGTTTTGTGCACTGGTACAGATGTGATGGGGTGCTGACACATGTTTTGCGCACTGGAACAGATGTGAGGGGACACTGACAGATGTTTTGTGCACTGGTACAGATGTGATGGGGACACTGACAGATGCTTTATGCACTGGTACAGATGTGATGGGGACACTGACAGATGTTTTGCGCACTGGTACAGTTTTTTATAGGGGCACTGTGACAGATGTGTATGGAGATAGGGACAGTGGTGCTTGGTGTACTGTGTGTGGGGGGATCTGTGACAGCTCTGTGTGTAAAATCATCCTTACGCACAGAGCTGTCACAGACCTTGCAGATTCCTCCGCTCCCCCCGCACTGAGCTATCACTGAATTCAGTAGTGAGAACTGTCACATGTCTCTGTTTACACTGTGAAGGCTGTAATTGGACATAGCCGTCACGTGATCAAGAGGGCCATCAAGTGTTCTATTCTCACAGGATTTACAGGATCGTGCCGCAGAGCCACTGCTGTAAGCACTTGCTTTGAGGGATGTTTCTGAACCGTTTATGTATAGTGGTCGGGTGGGAAGAAGTTACAAATACCTGCAGTGCACCAACATGCATACTGCACATTTTTACTTTTAACACACAAATTCTGGCAATACCATGGTGACAACCCAGCCTTAATTTTGGCACATATACAGATAGGTATTTCACCTTATGTTGGCTACAAACAATGAATTTTTTTTCAGACGATGTTATAGAACTGCAACATTTACAAACCACTTTGTAGCTGCAGGACCTTCTGCATTGGATATAAATGTATTTAGATGTTTAGGTGGTTGTTACATTATAGATGTTGGTAAATCTAACTCCATGTTTAATGTCCATTTTCAATGGTTTGTTTGAACTCTTTGCTGCATTGAAAGGTGCGTTTGCTGGGTGAGCTGTATTAACTGTAAGCATTTAGCCTCAGCTACATTAAGTGTTCAGTGCCGTGTTCAGAGAAATCTTTGTATTCATTCCTAGAACACAAAGCCTCCCATTAATGGCTGAGCAGCATTATGCCTAACTGTATTTTGTTCCAGGAGTGGGGCTGGATGTTCTCATTCCACTGCCAGAGCACAGCACTATATACTGTATGTAGCTGAGGTTAAATGCAGTTAATACAGCACGGCCAACAAGCGCACCTGCTAGCACAGTAAAGAGTTTCTTTGGGCCAGTTTGTCCCAAAGGTACAGTACATTAAACGTGGAGTTAGGCCAACAATGATTTCTGATACATAGAATCTATTGAAGGAGAAGCAAAAAAAAAATTGTATTCTTCTAATATATATTATATAATATGTAAAGGACAGTATGGTGGCCTGAATTTTTTGGAGGTAGTCTGGGGGGTATTTAAGCAGCCCACTCATCTGTGGTCTTTGTCAGTTCCGAGTCGCGATTTGTTACATCACTAGGCCGACACTTCTCAACTCAGTATTCATGAGTTGCATGTCTGAACTTCCAGAGGCTTTTGGTTCTCCGTTTGTGGTTTTTCATAGTCTTGCTCAACTGTCGCAGGTAGGATTCGTATACCATTTTATTTATATAGTGGGAGATTAGGTTATGGGGGATCACCTTTTTTGGGGAAAAAAGGTCAGCATGCAGGCAATTTCTCTAAAATCTGGCAAGTTGCATTATTTAGCAGAGGTTTGCACAATAATGAAAACAAACAAAAAAATAGTAAAGGAAATCCTTTCCGTTACGGCGCTAAACTATACAACATACTTTGGTTAGAGATTATTCCTGTGCTACCAAGTGTGAATAGAGGACTAAAACAATAGAACTGCTGCAAGCACCGATAAAGGGTCAAACCATACCCATAGACAATATGATAAAAAAGGGGGTTGGTGCTGTGCTATTCCCACAGAACAGTCGAACAGTGGTCTCAAAACTGTGGCCCAGGGGGCCAGATTTTGCCCTTTGTTAGCCTTTATGTGGCCCTTGGGGCACTATTCTGAATGTTTGAGGCCACGTACACACGAGGGGATATGTCCGCTGAAAACGGTCCGATGGACCGTTTCAGCAGACATCTCCGCTCGTGTGTATGGGCTAGCGGACAGATTTGTCCACCCGACAGATTTCAAAGCAAGCTTTGAAATCTATCCGGTGGGAATCTGTCCGCCCGACATGTCTGCTGGTTAGTACACTTACCAGCAGACATGTCGGCTCCCACCGCCGCCGCGCCGCTGCCGAATGGATTCGGCGCATGCGCGGAAGTGTTTTACTTCCTGGTGCGGTGACGTAGCGGTGACGCGGCGGCGTCAACGTCACCGCCGCGTCATCGCCACGTCACCGCGCCGTCCGGCGGCGGGGAATTTGATCCGATGGTGTGTACACGCCATCGGATCAAACTCCCGATCGGACATATCCGATGGAAATGGTCCGCGGACCGTTTTCATCGGATATATCCGATCGTGTGTATGGGAAAGTTTCTTTAAAAAGTAGAGGTCAGGGGAATCTTGAATAAAACCATAGAAATTCAGATATCAGGGTCCCAGTTTTGAAGATCCAGGACTGGGCTACAAAGAGAACAATGTGAATAGATGTCTGGAGTTACTGCATGGATGCATTGACAGGAGATGTAAAAGGTTGTTGACCCCCAGAAGACTTTGGATGATGTGAATTGATGTCTTCCAAGTAAATCAACCAATCATCATGTTGAAAAGGTTAAATTCTGAATTTCTTAAATAAAAGAGGGATGTCTTCAATAGAGTGTACATATATAGTGTCATTGTCTTCTTTGATGTAAAGGGTAACCTCATTTTCAAGTTGCACCAGAGTCATGTATTTTGTCTTAAAGGATTTTAAGAATGCCTGCGTAATGTGTTCCTAGATAAGTCAGGAAGAAGTTGTATACGAGCTCCATTAATCACTTGCCGACCAGCCGCCGTCATTACACGGCGGCAGGTCAGCACAATTTCACGAACCGTCATAGCTGTATGTCAGTCCATTTAAGCGGGATAGCAGGCGTGCATGTGCACGCCTCTGCTGCATTGCCGGGGGTGCCGATGCTCATGACTGGCAGACGCAATGACTGCCGGCCACGGTAAGCACACAAATCCCTGTTCAGTTCTCTAAGGAGATGCAGATCGTGAGTTCCTAATAGCTAGGAACCACGATCTGTCATTTCCTCTAGGTCAGTTCCATCCCCATACAGTAAGAAACACACTAGGGAATATAATTAACCCCTTGATCATCCCCTAGTGTTATCCCCTTCCCTGCCAGTGACATTTTTATAGCAATGATTGCTGTATAAATACCAATGGTTGCAAAAATGTGTCAAAAGTATCCGATGTGTCTGCCATAATGTCTCAGTCCCGATAAAAATTGCAGATCGCCGCCTTTACTACTGTAGTAAAAAATATATAATATTAAAAATGCTACAAATCTATCCCCTATTTTGTAAATGCTATAACTTTTGCGCAAACCAATCAATATACACTTATTGCGATTTTTATTACCAAAAATATGCAGAAGAATACATATGGTCCTAAACTGAGAACATTTTTTTTATTGGGGATATTTATTATAGAAAAAAAAGTACACAATATATAGTGTTTTTTTTTTCAAAAATTGGCACTCTTTTTTTTGTTTATAAAACACAAAATTAAAATCGGAGAAATGATCAAATACCACCAAAAGAAAGCTCAACTTGTGGGAAAAAAGGAGGTCACTTTTGTTTGGGTACAGCGTCACATGAATTGTCAGTTAACCACTTCAGCCCCGGACCATTTTGCTGGTCAATGACCGGACCACTTTTTGCGATTCGGCACTGCATTGCTTTAACTGACAATTGCGCGGTCGTGCGCAATTGGAGACATTTTTACCCCACAAATAGAGCTTTCTTTTAGTGGTAATTGTTCACCTCTATGTTTTTTATTTTTTGCGTTATAAACAAACATAGAGCGACAATTTTGGAAAAAAAAATATTTTTTACTTTTTGCTGTAATAAATACCCCCCCAAAAAAAATAAAAAATATATTTGTTTCCTCAGTTTAGGCCGATACGTATTCTTCTACATATTTTTCATAAAAAGAATCGCAATAAGCGTTTATTGATTGGTTTGCACAAAAGTTATAGCGTCTACAAAATAGGGGAGTTTTATGGCATTTTTATTAATATTTTTTTTACTAGTAATGGTGGCGATCAGCGATTTTTATTGGTACTGCGACCTTATGGCGGATACTTCGGACACTTTTGACAAATTTTTGGGACCATTGGCATTTTTATAGCGATCGGTGTTATAAAAATGCATTGATTACTGTAAAAATGTCACTGGCAGGGAAGGGGTTAACACTAGGGGATGAGGAAGGGGTTAATGATGTTCTATAGGTGTGTTCTAACTGGGGGGGTGGGACTAAGTGGGGGAAATGACAGATCGCTGTTCATACATTGTATGATCAGTCATTTCTCCCCCTGACCCCCTCTGTAACGAGCAATCGCAGGTGCCTGGCGGTGAGCGCGCGTGTCGGCACCAGGGGTGAGCAGGCGGCACGCACGTGCCCCTAATGGCTGAAATGCGAGATGACGCCGTTTTGCGCAGCCGAGCTGACCTGCCGCCATAAAACTGCGGCGGCTGGTCGGCTAGTGGTTAAAGCGTCGCAGTGCCAAATCACAAAAAATGGCCCGGTCATCGAGGAGCCAATACTTCCGGGACTGAAGTGGTTAAAGATTACAGTGCATAGTTGCCAGGCTCTGCAAAAGAAGTTGTATTTTACTGCGTAAAAGTGTATGTGACACATAACATCCTTAGATTGTTTTGGATCCCTGGGTTTTGGGCCTAGAAGTGTCTTTTAGTAACTGCTCAAAAATAGCCTCCTGTAAATGAGCTGGATGGATAGTTTCAGGGATCCCCCTAAAACAAATATAATTGCGGTGGTTGGGATATTCACGGTTCTCAAATCAAAGTTGTAATTTATTAAATGAGGCAAGATATCCAGGAAATGCATTTCCATTGTCTACAACAGTTCCAATGTCGCAGTAGAGGTTGTATCTAAATTGTTTACCTGAGCTGACAACTGAGAAGTGGATTCTTGTAGAGAGTTAATATCTTCCTGAAATTATTTCTCAATCCTATTAGAGAATGCATCAAAACCTGCTTTTTATGGGTTGTACCTCAGTAATTCTCTCAGATCAGCAGGTAGTGTGAGAAGTTCAACAAATGGATGAGCAGGAGAGAAGCAATGTAATATATTGCTGTCAACAGCAGGTACTGAGTCCTGAGAAGCCAGGTGTGAAGGGTTGGAAACCTGCCTCATTAGCTCCTCTCTGTTAGGCGGTGTACACACGACCGAGGTTCTCGCTGGAAACCAGCGAGAACCTCGCTGGAAGCTGCATTCCAGCGAGGACCTCGGCCGTGTGTACGCTCTCGGCGAGCATCCCGTCGGGAAGCCCGTCGAGCAGAAATAGATAGCACGCTCTCTATTTGCTCGACGGCCCGCCTGGATGAATGGCTGGTTGCCATTCCCGACGGGCGGGTCGCCGATTTCGACGGCCGGGAGAGAACCTCGACGGGCGGAACGATGTGTTCTGCCCGTCGAGGTTCTCTGCCGTGTGTACACGGCCTCAAACGACACCAGGTATGATGGCCCAGCAGGTCACTCTTTTTCAAAGGATGCAGCACAGGTCAAGCATGTACATATGTCATCGGTGGATACCGAGTCCCGAGAAGCCGGTAGTGAACAGTGATTAATCTGTGTCAGCAAATCTATACTTTCACACTGTTCTGAGCATGATGTATCCATTAATCGGTCTATCTGAGAAGATGTTGCGTAAGTCTGCGCCATGTTGGAGTTTGGGATCTCCACTGATGAACTGGTAAAAGTGCTGAGAAAACTCATTATATAAACCTCCATGGTGGTATCATTATGTCTGTTTTTTTCATCTCAAAGCGGTACATTGTTTTTCATAGTAATTTGGCGTTTTATATTGTAGGCCTGTAATTCTTAGTAATAACACACTTAAAGCTGTCCAAACAAGAGTCTAGTAGACATCCTGGGTATGATAAAGTTTGAAATCATAAAATATAATATAAAAAATAACTATAAATAATTATAAGAAAATATAATAATAATAAAATGGATTTCCTCACAATTCACTATGGCTCAATTCTGTAAGAGTTCCTATTTATTATCGCTGTTTTCTAGCTTGTCTAGAACCACTTTTGATGTAAAGGGACATTTTGTGGTTGCTATGGACAATCTCAAGTTTCCATTCAAAAAGAACAGTATATATTATATAAAAGTGCATGCAGGGCACTGGACAAAGCACTGAGGACAAAAGGGATGTGAAATGATTTTATACAGTAATGTAATCTGTAAGATTACAGTTTACTGCATGTGTTATGTTTTGTGTACTTTTTGAATTTGCCACTGGTCTCCACCCTAATGCGTTGCGACGCTCACAGGGAACAGAGCCCGGAAAAAAGAGCATCAGGCAGATGGATTACAGCAGGGGGGACTTTGCAGGATCATGGTTAAAAATTAAGTATACTGCACCAGGATTCTGCAATGCAATCCCGAGTGAGGTTCGAGGTTACCGCAAATGGTACTGAAATTTAACCTAGAGCCACACTCAGGAATACCGCCAGGAGGGTTAAGGGCAGTGGTGTCTAGTGATCAAAAAAAATGGGGGAAGCAAACAAACCCCTCAAGGTCCTTACCTGCAAACGGGAGCCTCCAGCCTAGGCTGTCCTAGCTCCCCTGATACCTGTTCCAAATCTTCTGGCCAAATTTGATTTGCCAAAATCAGTGTGGAAAAGGTTCTGGGTGCAGAGCTCTGCACCCCAAGCACAGGATTAAACAAGTCAATTAGAGCCTTAGACTCTAATCATGTGCTTGTTGTTGCTCTGCACAGTGGAATGATTTATTTTTAAATAAATTATAATATGACTAACATTTTTTAACTTTAAGATGTTAAAAAATGTTAGTTATATTATAAGTTATTTAAAAATAAATCATTCTATGAATATGAACTTTGGGGGGCTGCACTCAACTTTGGGGACCCTTATGGACCAGCTACCACCGATTAGGGGAAGGTAAATTGTAAAAAACTGTATGTGCTCCTGAATGTGGTAAAGGTGTTTGAGATGCGGGAGTTGCTGACGTATGCTTCTTATTCAGCTATGCTTTGGATATGCCCCCTAATGCTAATACATGTTTAGAAGAGAAACAAATCTACAAAAAACACATATAAATAACTTAAAAGTCCATAGAAAGAAATAAAGTTCACAATGTATCAAAAAAAGAAGCTGTGAAGAGGAAACATCAACGACTTCAAAACACATGTGCAAACTTCTGCACAGTGAACCAAGGCATGTGTTGTGAAGACCCACCACCGGTAAAGATGTAGGCTTACCAAAAAAATTGGACTCAGGGGGACATATGTCTCAGTGAGCCCAAAAGGCTTATGTTGTTGTAAAAGAAAAAATATTGCGCTTGTTAAATACACAGAAAAGAAGCAGCGATCAAAAAGGTGTTATACCACACCAAACAATATGCAAAAGAAAATAAGATTGCGCTAAAAAAATATATCAAAAAAAGTTAAGTGAAGTGCATGACACAATAATATTCAGATGAATGTTAATCTTGAATAAACAGTCCACCAAAGGCAAGTTCATGAATAATCTCCACCATGTGCAAGACGATTTCACACTAGAACAGTGCCGGAAAGATAAGAACCTTCACCACAATGATATATATTCTCTTACCAGATGAAAATGATCCCTGGTTAAAGGAGATCATAAAGAGCATGGTAAGAGACTGGGATCGATGGTAGCCAAGGTAGTCAGTATCCTGGGTATATGAGAGTCACTCCCAATAGTGATCCGAGGGTATGCAAAAAATAAAGGGCTCACATAGTGTAAAATCCTTATTTTAATTACTAAAAGCAAATAGAAATGCACTTACAATATCGTGGATATGCAGAGCGTATTGTTGTAAACCAACAAGGTGAGAACTGTAGAATCCTCTGTTATATATTATGGCATCCGGACATCCGCAGAAACAAGGGCCCAGATTCACAGAGCGATTACGCCTGCGCAACTGGTGTTGCGCGTGCGTAAGTCTAAATGTGCGCGTGCGTTTAGATGCGCGCGATTCAGAAAACGAATTACGCCAGAAATCAACTTTTTTTTGTCCGGCGTAATTTCGTTAGACAGACGCATCCGTCCGCGCAAAAATGCGCTAGACACACCATTGATTTGCTAGTCAAATATGCTAATGAGGGAGTTGCGGGGATCCACAAAAAAACGCAGTTGCTGCGCAGGCTACGCGATGTGCGCAACAGCAAAATGTCCTGTCTAAAGTTAGAGCACCTAAAAGCTGGTCTAAAAAATGAAAAAAAGTCTACTTGTCAGATAAAGCAACACTGTTAGTGAGGAGTTCAGCAGTCACACGTGTTGCCCAACAATCTGTATGCCAACATGCCAGGGGCATCGTCGCGGATGGATGGCACGGAGGATGGCACTAAGGAGGGCACGGGAGATGTTTTTTTTTTTTTTTTATTTGCTTATATAAAATTTACAATTTAAATTAATCTAATACAATATTCTTATCTGATACAAGCCCCTCACTCTTCACTTGATATATCACACATGCATAGACATCTTTGGCATGAGTGATTCTGAGGTGTCTCGCATCTTCAGATTCACCCCTCATGCCATCATGGAATTACCACAACCTTGCAGGAGGACATCACCAGCCCAACACATGGCACCACCCATGACACCCATGACAGCTACATATACAATCAGAGCCCCATCCCCACAGATTTCGAACAGAACATGTATGGGGACAGCTGGCTGGTTGGTGAGTGACATGGGTGGCAGGCATGACTATCCCCTCCCGTGATGCACACCTCACAAGTGGCACATGCATGACTAACATCCTCCTGTCTTTTCCCTTCAAGGTGACTCTGCATATGCACTGGTACCCCATCTCATGACCCCATCTCATGGCAGCTCACGTTATGCATCTTTGCACGTTAAACACACACATTAATCATGGCACAATGAGAATGCATGCATGCACACCACTGTGGTCCCTAGCACACACACCCCACATCCTCATCACATTGGATTGGCACCAGTCCACCATGCAGGACTTGTGAGCTGCAACGCCATGCCACGGCTCCAATTATGTCACTGTACATTCATACACCATTCACACAGACCTGGGGATCACTTCTCCACCACAAATGAGGGTGACACCCCTTTTCCCGCAGGAATATCACCCCCACATTCCAAAATCATACACAAACAGAACCAAAAAAATTAAATAAATGACGAGCAAAAAAAAAAAATGCCCAGCAAAAATATAATTTAAACAAAATAACAACAAAGAAAACACATAAAAGACAAAAATCACTCTGCAAAACAGTCCTCAAATATCTCAAAGACACGTCACAAACAAACAAAAGCACCTTGCTGTAGAGGGAGGGATACAAAGGGATGTATTTTTGCAAAGGAAGTGCATTTGTGTCTGTCTATTTATGCTGTCTGCGTAGTTCATAAAGTTGCCCTAGTCCATTTCCAATTTCACTGATTGCGCCGCTCCCGAGTTGTGAGCATGCGCACATCGGAGCTGACCATGGTCTCCTTCAAGCGCGCATGCGCGAGCCGGCCGGCCCTTCATTTGCATGGGGTCACGGCTCATTTCAATGTAACACGCCCACGTCCCTCCCAATTTGTATTACTCCTCCTTACGCCTCTGGAAAAAATCTTACGCTTGCGCAATTTCCTGCACAAAAGCTACGTGAATCGGGGGATTACGCGGCTAGATGGCGCAAGTCTAACGTAATGGCGGTGCGCTACGCCGGACCGATAATGCGCCGATGTACGTGAATCTGGGCCAAGATCTTTGAAATCCCCTGAAGGGAATGGTCCAATGGTGCCTGATGGGAAATCACACCGATGGTATATCAAATTATAAGGTAATAGGAGAAGAAGAAAAATGCCACATCGTGCGATACCATTTAAAATGATGTAAAAGGTATTTATTAAAAGCTGATAAACTCACATTTAGCAGAATGGTTTCAAGCGCTGATAAATATATAGGGCTGCAGTGGAGTCCGCCAGACGCGTTTTGTGTCAATACACTTTGTTTGGGGTGTAATACATATTTAGAAGAGAAGATCTTATAATGTATATTGCATAATACTTTGATTAAATACATTGTGCAGTAGTGTGTGAAATAATTGATCATATACTGCATAAACACCATTTATCTGTCTTCCCTACAGTTTTCATTTGTTGTAGCAGCGCAAAACAGTTACTTTGAAAAGTGTTACATTTACATTTACTTTAATGCTGATTGCAGAAATATCAAGTAATTCATCCAAGTATGTATGCAGTTTGTACAGAATATTAGCAAGCTTTTCCATTCCCTTGTCATTAATACATCAAACGTCTACTAATGTCTTTGTGGCATAATACATTTAAAACATATGCAAACATTCTGCATCTTCTCAAAAATTATTGACAGCAGATGGAGCATATTGAAGAAACATCTATCTCAGAATCTACTAATGAATAAAATTAATCTAAGTAAATACTGTAATGTGAACAAATTTAGGAGATCATAAGATCATGTGCATTTCAATCCTGAGACATCCTTTGGCGAGGTTAAACAATACCGCAGGAGGAAATACGAAACATTTCTCAGTGCCAGGAGGCCATCTGCTCAGTTGGCAGAGATGGACTGTTCTGAAAACTCAGCATAACTGGTGTCAAACAAATACTGACATTGGAGAAGACATTGAACTGCAGCATTCCATTGAGATATGACTTTACCCTGATAAGACAGAAATGTAATTTTAAAATGAGTATGAGAATGACATACTGTAGATGTGAATCTGTTGTTGATTGACTCAAAAGGCCATTTGTATGTGCCATATGACGTAAACTATAGTCTTAAAGGTTTACAGTGTATTGTACCTAAAAATAGAAATGTCACTTTTTTTAATCAATAAAAAGCAACCCACAATACTAAGTGCTTAAAATAATAGAATTATAAAGATAACAAAAGATTGTTCATTTGTTTTCTATGTGACTTTAAATGCTGTAATGTGTATTTTATGCTGGTGTGGCTATGATTATTTAGGTGTTTATGAGATTTCCTGACAACATTATTGATATTATGTTCAGCTATTTTTTAGCCACCAAATGTTAAGCTTTACATTTCTAAAAATTTGTTGGCCCATATGTTGCCATCTCCTCTGTTGGAACCAAATATACATACGCTTCCAATTGACTAGTGAGGGGTCATGTGAGTGCTGCCAAAAGGCAAGATTTGTGTTAAGAGTGGCAGATTACCTGCCTGAAAATCACTGTCATGAAGCATGTTTTTGTATACATCGAAAAATAACAATTGTAGACAGCAGACAGAGACATTGGAGTTGATTTAACAAAACTGGAGAGTGCAACATCTGGTGCAGCTCTGCAAAGAAACCAATCAGCTTCCATTTTTTATTGTTTTTGTTTTGTTTTGTCAAAGCTTAATTGAACAAGCTTGGGCCTCTCCAGATTTATTAAATCAACCTCATAGTATAGAATGGTTGCCCATTATGCAGATATTTGTACTGGTTCACTGTGTTAAAGTCTTTTTTTTTTGTTTGTAATGTATGTTGCCCTTCCATGTGTACCTTACTGCAAAGGCTAGTTATAGATTAGGGTAGTTGCCACTTATTTGTATAGCAGATTCTGCCAGTTGTCATGGGAGCAGCTGTGAAGCCAGCAATTATGCCAAGTTGGTATTGAAACATTGGGAATTGGAGGTGCTTATTTTTTTTCTTCCCAGTGATAATGCTGGAGATGGCAGGGTAGGATGGGCAGATAGCAGAGCTATAGGTTGTACATTATCCTTGCACGATATCAGGGACACAACTAAGCTGCCCTAATTTCCAGTGTTGTATGGTTATCCTTGCACACCCTTTAAAGGACCTCCATTTATGTTGCTTGAGGCTGCAGATAGGGAATGTTGTTGTGGTTAGAGAGGTGGAAAAAGAGAAGAGAAGGAAGGAGGAGCAATGCAGCTTAATTGCCTTTGCCTGTATAATAGCTGTCACAGCCAAGAGCTGAGACAGTAGCCTGGGGGAGGCCTCCCATCAAGGCAGGGACTGGTTTGGTGTGTGCCACTTGACCGTTCACTGCCTGCAGGGCGCTGGGCAGGATAGACAGGGGACACCAACCCTAGTGACGCCACTGCATAGGCCCTAATTCTGGGTCTATACCACATGTAAAATATTAGGTAGATGGATTATAAGATACAAAAAGACCATCATGATTATGTCCTGGAGTAAGAGGGGAATAGTAATGAGCTGAGAAAAGGGAGAAACAGAAAAAAAGACATAGGAAAAAAAAGGAAAAGGAGAAGCAGAAAGAGATTGGGCTATAAATTTGATTTATCAGGTTTTGAGTCCTGATAAATATGTCCTCAAATAATTCCTCCAGTTGAAAGGCTACTCTCTTGCCCTACAAGGGGAGGGAAGAGAGTAACCTTTCAACTGGAGGAATTATTTGATTGCCTATTATCTCTATCATATATCCTCCAACTAGTTTTACAAGGTAATATCATCTTTAACATATCGTCCAGCTGTGGTGTCGGGTTTCTGTCCTTCTAACATAGGCTTACTGCTATGCTAGTGGGGATAGCTGTTTAGCATTAACACGACTTGTTAATGGGGGTGGGAGGAACTTGGACGGACACTCTCCCTATTTCTACTGCTGTGTGCGATGTGTGGGTCACCACCTCTGACTATGTCCATTGACCAAAAACTTAAGGCGGAGTTACGTACACGCACACTACGTCATTTCCGGGTTGGGAGGAGATCGGGTGGAACGCAGCTTGGGATGCACGCTGCTTATCCTGGCCTCCGACACACTCATTTAACCCAGGGTTTTTAATGTATGTATTAGGGATATTACCAGTTGTTTACAGTTTGATGCTGTAATACCTCTTATTTTTTTATATATTTTTTAAATAAACGTTTTGGTACTACACTATTGGAGCCCTTGTCTCTTCCTATGAGGATTCATTGCTGAGAAACTGTTACCATCATACCAGCCTCGCTCAGGACTTGGGAACACAGAATATTATTTAGCGGGAAGGTCGGAGGTGAGCTGACGGGGAGAAGCTTTAGGACTCCAGTAGTTTCAGACACTACATGCCATTTACCCCTGTAGGGGTGTTGACATCTGGCGAGTGGGGACCCAGGCGGGGGAATATGCAAGTCACTCGATTACCTGCTTCTACTACACCAAGTCACTTTTGTTTTTAACGGAGAATGAAGTTTTTTAATCAACTAATTTAGGATTTTTTTTTTCTGTTGTTATATATTAACTTTACTGGACAGTACTTACAATATTTGTATTCACTATTATTGGACTATTCACACATACCGGTAACTATATTTTTCTTATATGCATTTTTTCACTTTTTTTATTTTTTCCCTGGTAAACTGCCCGGTGAATTGCTTATTGTAATCAACACTTTTTTTCTTTTTTGGCTTCTGGTCATTGCATATAGAAGCTTCACTGCACAGATTATTTATGCACAGCTTTATGGTATATTACTTACTATTCACTTATTGCTCTTAGAATATTTATATTGGAAGATCCCCTCAGGGATGGGTTTTATAAGTTACAAGTATTTCTGTCACATTAGTGGGTCTCCCTCACTGTCAGGTACCCCAGGTAGTGCCAACACCCCACCTGTGATTTTCATATAAATCAAAAGACTCCCTTTGTGGAGCTCTTCTAGGGGGCAGCAAACTTCTCTATTCCATTTTTTAATTCTGTCCTAAGTGCGGTACCTTCCTGTTTTGCAACCAAGGGGTTAAGTATATTCCCTCTGCGTGTTCTAACTGTAGGGGGGTGGGATTACTGAAACATAAAAGAGATCATTGCTCCCGTTCACTGGGAGCAGAAGATCCCTGTCATGTCACTAGGTAGAACAGGGAATTGCCTTGTTTACTTTGGCAGTTTCCCGTTCTGCCTCTCCTCGCCATGATCGAGGGCCTCTGGCGGACCTCGAGTCTGCAGGACCCGCAGGCACGTTCCCGTGCCATGCAGTGGTTGTGCACCCGCTATCCCGCTCTTACGGACCGATGTACAGGTACGTCAGTTTGCGCAGGAGAGCCATTCGCAATATATCGGTGTTAGACAGTCAGCAAGTGGTTAATGAAATAAAATAAAAGGCCCTCATAAACAATTTGGGAAAGCAAAAATACCTCACTTACTAAATAACTAAACCCCAAACACCAACACTAAAAAAAAAATTGGTTCTTTTTCTGTAATAAATGTAAGAAAAAATGTGATTACAAACTAAAATAAACAAAAAATGGAAACAAAAAGGCAACAAAACACCTCCCAAAAAAAGGAAAAATAAAAAAAAGGAAACAGCAACTGAACTTGTCACTAAAATACACAAAGAACAAAAAAGTAGTCCCAAAAAGAACTGCTGGGTCTGTTCACAGTGAATACAGGAAGGATAACATTCTACTCTCCCTAGCCCCACAAACTTTAATTATATAATGTATTAGTTGTAGTATACAGCCATGAAAGTAGCACCATATATAGCACATTATAGCTCCGTGGTAGCACAATACTCCAAAACTTTCTTTCCTTAAAAGCTCTGTCAGCCTTCCCTCACTGCTAACCCCAACATACTAAAAAAAAAAGCTGACTTTTTTAATGAGGGGGCTGGGATTTGACCAATATATATGATTGGCTAAAGTATTGCACCTGACCAAAGTTCCCAGTACATAGTAATACCATTATAGGAAATTCAGCTTGGTGCTTCCCAGTAAAGTTCTCAGTTTAGCCAAACCTTATTTCTATAGTCACAATCATGGAAGCTGCACCCTATAGTACTAAAAATTCAGTTACATGTCTATGCTTAGAGATAAAGCTCAACCCCCCCCCCCCCCCCCAAATAAATAAGTGAAATAATGTAACTCTGCAGAACCATTCACATTAAACAACGACACATATTAATTTGAATGTGTTGGCTCCCTACAAAGTATTAGCTAATTTCCCCAACCTATCTAAATCATCTTGGCTTATAGAAGGCTTATGTTTGTAATGATGAGATAACAGCAGTTTATCTGTTCACTTTGTGCCTCTAGCTGCATTCACAACATTAGGATATTGTTCTCATGTTGTTCACATTTTTATTGTTTGATTGCATATATTTAAGTTTCATCTTGCTTTCTTATCTAGAACTGAAGAGAAAACAGATTGTTGGATGGAAACCAACATTATGATTTGAAACTGTAATGACTAATTTCTCTGTTAATTTGATATGACAAACAGAAATATGAAAAATACATAGACAGTAAAATTTACTGAAGTTGTTTACCTTTCTTACAACGTAAAAAAAAAAAAAAAAAAAAAAAAACATAAATGAGAAATGTACAAACTGTGGTTGAAACCCAGAGGTAAATGTTAAAATGAATATATTAACATGTTATTTGTTTGTGCTGTTATCAAAGGGGTCTACATTATAAATCACAGCAGGAAGAAAAGATATAAAAAGTATAGTATGCTGCTACATATACCTGGTTGGACCAGAACAAGGACCATGTGGGGACCTTAGGCAAAACATTGTAAATCAGCCCCAACTGATTTAGACAAAAACTAAAATGGAACAAAAGACTGCTGAAGAATTACCTGCTATACTGTACTAATCCTGGTATGTGATTTTCTTTTTTTCCTGGCATAGATAGTTTCCAAAACTAACAGCACTGGTCATACACAGAGATAACACCATTGGATTTACAGTATCAGTGCTAATACAACATACATGGGCATACATTGCAAAATGCAGTCAACACACTGTGAGCCATGACAAGTTTTGAGCAGTAGATATCATGAAAATTACACGAATCACAAATGTGTCCATTTAAACAGGTATGTTCATGTTGTAAGGTGTATTTTTACTTTAAATGGGATTTTCACTTATCCTAGTAAATATGGTAAAACTTTATTTTGCAAGGAATATGCAATTTCGTGGAAAGGAAAATGTATGTGTATTTTTGGATGATTGCCATCATTGGAGCCATACCTCATGCTCTAACCTATGGTAACTTTCCCTTGAAAAGTAAAAGTTTATTTCACTGAGTGAATGAATGAATGAAGAACTTATATAGCGCAGCACATGCGAAGTGAGTGAGCAGCCTTCTCTAGTAAATGAACCACACAGTCTTCATAAAAAAAAATGTCAATAGACATTGAAGCAGCTTATTGAAGTTAACCACTTGCCGACCGCCAAATACATACGTTGGCAGAATGACTCGCACAAGCTCCCGCCGCAAGCTCCGTAACCATGCCCACCAGACCCATGGACTCGATGTCCGCCGCTGTCCCGCAATCGTGTCACGGAGTGGCATAATGGGGAGGTGCCTTTCTAAACAAGGCATTTCCCTTTTCTGCCTAGTGACAGGACACTGATCTACTACTCCCTGTGTTCGGGAGCAGTGATCAATGTTATGTCACTGGTAGCCCAGCTCCCACACAGTTAAATTCACTCCCTAGGACACACTTAACCCCTTCCTTGCCCCCTAGTGGTTAACTCCTTACCTGCCAGTGTCATTTACACGGTAATCAGTGCATTTTTATAGCACTGATTGCTGTAAAAATGACAATGGTCCCAAAATAGTCATCCTATTTTACGTCGTTTACATAGTACGCTCGTAGGCAGTGTATTGACGTATCTTAGGCAGCTATTTCGACGTGACTGTGAGCATGCGCACTGGGATGCGTCCAAGAGACGACACATGCGCAGTTCGGTTTTTGAAGCTCAACCCATCATTTGCATGGGGTCACGCTTCATTTTAATATATCACGCCCACTTCCAGCCCACTTCCACCTACTTTGACTTGCGTTGGCTTACGCCGACAACTGTACGCTACGCCGGCGCAACGTTGAGAGGATTTGCTTTGTGAATACCATGCTTGCCTCTCAACGTTGCGCCGGCGTAGCGTAAAGAAGATACGCTACGCCGGCTCAAAGATGCGCCCAGGTATGTGAATCCGGGCCTCTAACTTTTGCGCAAACCAATCAATATACGCTTATTTAAAACAATTGTAGATGCCCTAAAACCTTTTACTACAAGTATTGAGCGCTTCTGAAATTTATCAAAATAACATAACAAGCGCATTGCATAATAAGTTAAAGCGGAGTTCCACCCTCTTTTTCAACTTTTCAACATCTGTTTTCATACTGCCCTCTTTAATCTAATTGACATGTATTTTTATTTATTTTTTTAAACTCACTGTGCTATGCGGATTAGTTTATTTCTTACGCCGCGGCCGCAGCGGCATCGCCGCGTCAATCAGTGCTGCTTTGCCTCCTGGGAGATGTCCCCTCTCTCCTGTGTATTATTACGGAGCTGCCTGGCTGGGTCTGTGTTCGGCGGTGACGCTGTAACACGGTCCCGCCCCCCTAGACTGGCTCATGTGATAGTGGATAGAATCTGTGTTCAGCCTATCACACGAGCCGGTCTAGGGGGACGGGACCGTGTTACAGCTTCACCTCCAAACACAGACCCAGCCAGGCAGCTCAGTCAGCAGTGATGCCTGCCCTACGTGCCTAATAGGAGGACCGCATTCAGCAGGGGGCTGCAAATAGAAGAAATTATTTTTCTATATTCCTCTATACATCCGCTGATCGCTTGCAGGAGGTAAAGTAGGAGAATCAAGCATTCAGCGCCTGTATGAAGGAATATAGAAAGCTCATTTCCTCTATATGCAGCCACCCTGCTTCTCCTATCCAGTTCTCCTTGAAGCCCCCCCAGTGTTCTCCTCCCCCACCACACTCTCCAGCCCCCGACAGTGTTCTCTCCCACCACACTCTCCACTCCCCCCCCATGCTCTCCACCCCTTCCCCCCCAGTGCTCTCCACCCTTGCCACCCCTGTTCCCCCAGTGCTCTCCACCATTGCCCCCCCCCCCAGTGCTCTCCACCCCTGTTCTCCCCCCAGTGCTCTCCACCCCTGTCCCCCCTGTGCTGCCCAACCCTGTCCCCCCCATGCTGTCCACCCCCTGTTCCCTCCCCCCGTGCTGACCAACCCTGTTCTCCCCCAGTGGTCTCCACCCCTGTTCCCCCCGTGCTGTCCACCCTTGTTCCCTCCCCCCGTGCTGACCACTCCTGTTCTCCCCCAGTAGTCTCTGTGTTTATTATGACAGGGTTAACACCATCCCTGTGCTGCGCTTAATATATGGGGTTCCCACCATCCCTGTGTTGTGCTCATTATGAGGAGTTCCCACCATCCCTGTGCTGTGCTCATTATGTCGGGGTTCCCACCATCCCTGCGCTGTGCTCATTATGACGGGGTTCCCACCCTCCCTCTGCTGTGCTCAATATGAGGGGTTCCCACCATCCCTGTGCTGTGCTCATTATGTCAGAGTTCCCACCATCCCTGTGATGTGCTGAGTTCCTGGGTTTGTACTTCTGCTGTGCTCAATATGAGGGGTTCCCACCATCCCTCTGCTGTGCTCAATATGAGGGGTTCCCACCATCCCTGTGCTGCGCTCAATATGAGGGGTTCCCACCATCCCTGTGCTGTGCTCATTATGAGGGGTTCTCACCCTTCCTCTGCTGTGCTCAATATGAGGGGTTCCCACCATCCCTGTGCTGCACTCAATATGAGGGGTTCCCACTATCCCTGTGCTGTGCTCATTATGACGGGGTTCCCACCATCCCTGTGCTGTGCTCATTATGACGGGGTTCCCACCATCCCTGTGCTGTGCTCATTATGACAGGGTTTCCACCATCCCTGTGCTGTGCTGAGTTCCTGGGTTTGTACTTCTGCTGTGCTCATTATGAGGGGTTCCCACCATCCCTGTGCCAAGTTCCTGGGGCTTTACCCCTGCTGTGCTCATTATGCGTGGTTTCCACCATCCCTGTGCTGTGCTGACTTCCTGGGGCTGTAACCCTGCTGTGCTCATTATGAGGGGTTTCCACCATCCCAACAGCCCCAGGAAGTCAGCACAGCACAGGGATGGTGGGAACCCCTCATAATGAGTACAGCCTCAGGAATTCAGCACAGCACAGCGACAGGGCCGATGCGGTGCAACGGGGCCGATGCGGTGCAACGGGGCGATGCGGTGCAACGGGGCGATGCGGTGCGACGGGGCCGATGCGGTGGGGCCTATGCGGTGTGATGGGGCCGATGCGGTTGGGCCGATGTGGTGTGCCGGGGCCGATGCGGTGTCCTGTGATCGATGCGTTGTGCTGTGATCGGTGCGTTGGACACCACATCGGCCCCAGGACACTGCATCGGCCCCAGGACACCGCATCGGCCCCAGGACACCGCATCGGCCCCCATCACACCGCATCGGCCCCGGCACAGCGTTGTGCTGTGATCGGTGCGTTGTGGTGTGATCGGTGCGGTGCGCTGTGATCGATGTGTTGCGCTGTGATCTATGTGGTGCGCTGTGATCGGTGTATTGCGCTGTGTGCGGTGCGCTGTGATCGGTGCGTTGCGCTGTGTGTGGTGCGCTGTAATCGGTGCGTTGTGCTGTGATCGGCCCGGTGTGCTGTGTGCGGTGCATTGCGCTGTGATTGGTGTGTTGTGCTGTGTGCGGTGTGCTATGATCGGTGCGTTGTGCTGTGATCGGTGCGGTGTGCTGTGATCGGTGCGGTGTCCTGTGATTGGTGCGTTGTGCTGTGATCGGTGCGGTGCGCTGTGATCGGTGCGCTGTGCTGTGATCAATGCGGTGTGCTGTGACCGGTGCGTTGCGCTGTGATCAGTGCGGTGCACTGTGATCGGTGCGTTGTGCTGTGATCGGTGCGGTGTGCTGTGATCGGTGCGGTGTCCTGTGATCGGTGCGTTGTGCTGTGATCGGTGCGGTGCGCTGTGATCGGTGCGCTGTGCTGTGATCAATGCGGTGTGCTGTGACCGGTGCGTTGCGCTGTGATCAGTGCGGTGCACTGTGATCGGTGCGTTGTGCTGTGTGCGGTGCGCTGTGATCGGTGCGTTGAGTTGTGATCGGTGCGTTGTGCTGTGATCGGTGCAGTGTGCGGTGCGCTGTGATCGGTGCGTTGTGCTGTGATCGATGTGGTGTGCTGTGATCGATGTGGTGTGCTGTGATCGGTGTGTTGCGATGTGTGCGGTGCGCTGTGATCGGTGCGGTTTGCTGTGATCGGTGCCTTGTGCTGTGATCGGTGTGCTGTGCTGTGATCGGTGCGGTGTGCTGTGATCGGTGCATTGTGCTGTGCAGATATATCTACATAACAAATAATTTATTATATTTGCTGGTTCCTGGAGGGGAGGAGAGTTTTGCATTGACAAGAGGCAGCAAGTTCCTCCTGTTGCTATGGAAACCTGACCTGAAACCTATTACATTGCTTGTGCAGCACTGAGCATGTGCGACATCTGCAAGGCTGAAATCCAGGAAGTCATACAGTCTGGCTTCATCATGCCCACACTTAAGATGGCCCCAGTCAATTTCTATTTTATAAAGTATCTAAATACTGTAACAACCTAACAAAACGGACCTTAGTTTACAGACTAACTTTACTACAATACATTAAGCTTGTGTATTACAGGGGTATTTATATTTAAAAAGTGAAATTGTGGCCGGAACTCCGCTTTAAGGCAAGAAAGAAAGAATGAGCTGCTGCCATACACACTGAAAGAAAGCAGACTAAAAGTCAAAAAAGACACAAAACCTAGATTCTGTGTAGGCAGCGCTACATAAACCAGCAATATCCCACAGTATGCTAACAAATCCTGTTTTAAAATAAAGCTGATGATGTTAAAGAAAAGAGACTTAATCATCAAGATTAAAGCTCATTCTAAATATGCAATAGTCTATTCAGTCCCCAATGTTTGTTAAAACGTGGAAAAATCATTTGGCGCAAAGCAGTCACTAGAATAATGGCATTGATAAAGCCTGTTAATTCCTCCGATACAATAGTGGAGATTGGAGATAAATCGTGCTTGCTGACTTCTCCTCGAGATAACACACAAAGGATCAACTGTTGACAGATGGGTTGGGTCTTCCCCTAGATAGGCTCATTCACATGGAGAGGAAACAAACAAAAGAGCTCCATAGCGTAATCCTGTTTAAAATTATATTTTATTTGGATGCAAATCCCCCCGTAAGAAATAATGTTTTAAAGTAAAGAAGGCATCTGACACAGTGTTACATCCAAAAGAGATTGTGTGGTAAAAGCTCCTATACAAAGCGGCGTGATTTTCAAACACTTGATATGCTTCACAATGACTTGTACACTTGATTCTGGTTTGTCATATAGCCAGACCCTGGTGTGTTTCGTCATCTATGACATCATATTGTTTTTTTTTTGTTTTTTTTACTATAGTTTTTCTTTAACACAGCAGTCCAAATCAGACGTTAAAAAAGTTACATAGCCAGAGTACAGTTCCAAGAAGATTACATGCAAATGCATGGTATATAAACAGAATGACCTGGTCAAATATATTAAGCATAAACAAAACTAAAAACTCTAAAATTAGGAATATGTATTATATAGAGCAGAAACTAATATAATCCAGAATCCAACTGCATCTAAATCCCTTAAAGATTAGAAATATTTCCCGAATCGGGATGTTTGTGTGGGATTTTTAGTGATGCAAAATGGATAAATGTAGCAAATTAAAGCGGAGTTCCACCCTTAAAATCACTTTGTTTCATTACATCCAGCATACTGGCGTCAGCGCCAGTATGCTGTTTTTTTTTTTTTTTTTTTTAATGCACGTACTTACTTTATATAAAATCATTGAATTTCAGGCGCACCGCGGAATGTCGCCGCTATAAGGCGTCACGCCTTCCGGAAACAGCCGATTAGCATTCGGCTTTTCTCTGCGCACAGACCCAGGAGCTGACTGCGCAGGCGCCGTATATAGCCGCGTCACGCCCTCCGAAAAAACCCGAACTAGGACCGGCTATTTTCGGCGCCTGCGCAGTCAGCTCCTGGGTCTGTGCGCAGGCACCAAGAAAAGCCGAATGCTAATCGGCTGTTTCCGGAAGGCGTGACGCCTTATAGCAGCGACATTCCGCGGTGCGCCTGAAATTCAATGATTTTATATAAAGTAAGTACGTGCATTAAAAAAAAAAAAAAACAGCATACTGGCGCTGACGCCAGTATGCTGGATGTAATGAAACAAAGTGATTTTAAGGGTGGAACTCCGCTTTAATGCATCAAATATAAAGGTACACAAGAATACTTGATAATTTACATCAAATCCACAGCACTTGAGTCTCACAAATGGGTGTTTAGATATACAAATAAAAAAGATTTATTGATACAAAATATTTTGAAGTAATGTTTTTAACAGTCACTAAAAACAATCATAGAAGAAGTACTATGTAGGCAAATATGCAACTAGTCTTTTTCAGACCACCCGTGTTGACGGTTCAACAAATTTCGCCCTGTAAGGGCTTCTTCAGAACACACGGTGGGTGGTGATCTATATGGGAAGAGTATTTACAAGTGAATAACAAAAACAGGTTCTCGTAATAAATATAACATGTATGAACAATGAGCATTTCATATTTCTAGAACTTTAAATACATCAAGTGTACATTACATATATTAATTGAAACGATCAAAGCTTATGTTGAACAGATAGGGTCTATGTGATTAGTCTGAATTAGGACATGAACTGTACCTCGAATGAGTAGGGCGAAAGGTCACTCAGATGGCAAAAGTGGAAACAATCGTCCCTGGGTATAAAGATCCCGGCTAGCAGGATAAGCTATGTTCCCACAGATGTTTACCAGAAACAGCAAAGTCCCATATGCAGGCCTGGTGAGAGAGTTATATTTTGAGCTATAACCCAGGAAGAAGAAAATGTCACATGCATTGCTCAAGTGATGCCAAGAAAGTACAACTAAAAAATCGTTACTTACTTAGTGGTACTGCTTTGTTATTAATAGCTGGGGCAAAGGACAGAATATACGTATATTTGGTATTAAAATGCATAGCAAGCATACGGATAAGCGGTATGTATGCTTAAACCATATTCTGTTCAGTCAGTGCTAAAGAACAGGAAAGAAAAAGAAAAGATAAATATATATATTTTATAATGAATAAACTGCACATCTCCATTATAAATAACAGAGTCTGCATTAAAGGCTGAGATTGCGCACAAATGCGCACCTAGCAGCCAAAATACAGTGCCCTATTTACCTCAATGGAGTAGAATTAGGGTCCATCTAAGGCTTTGCCAGCCTGAATGCAGATCTAGAGGAGAAGAAAACATAGAGCTGCTGAATGTGCAGGCTACTAAGTCTAATAAGATGCTTGCTGTAGATTCAAAATATATAAGAGAAACATCCAGTGACATACCTCTATCTTGCTGTGTCCGTAGGAAATACCCTTGGTCTCCTCTGGAGCTCACGATGAGCAGCGTCAGCTGATGAGGCTCTAATATACCTCTCCACGTCATGATAACACCGCAACACCTGTGAGATGGGCAGTGTATGTGACATCAGTGGGTGGGGAAACGTGATGTTGGTGCTGGAATCCCCACAGTCCACAAAGGCCATTCCGCGCATGCGGACAGGGCTCCGATTGCCGGGGAGTGGCTGAAATGGCCCTCCAATGGGAGGGCATGATGCTCGGCCAATGGCAAGCGTCACAAACCGGACTTGGGCAAGCATCCGAGCCTCCACTCGAGTTCAGCGCCGCATCTCACAGCTCCGGTCCAAGCCCCTTGCCGCCCACACAGGCTGCATATGGAAGTAACCTGTCAATGTCCAAATCTGATGTGTACAATAGACCCCACAGGGTAAGACCTGCTGGAATGTAACAACATGGCCATCATATCACCAATCATTCTGTGGAGGGAGAGGTCAAGTCGACAGACATGTATCACATATCCGATCAATAACAGCAAAAGAAAAAGAAAATGGAACAAACACTATACATATAGATATTGCTGAAAGTCGTGATGATTATAATCAAAATATAAACATGTCTGTATGTATAGTATGTTTTGTTAAACCCAAAATATTTCTTTACTCCAATAAATTTTCTGACCATTGCACTCTTCTCTTTACCTTCGTTTCCATTTACGTTTTTGTTCCTTTTATGCCTCTTTGGTGCATCTCCTCTGCCCTCTTCCTTCAGAATTTGCCGAAGGCCGCGTACACACGATCAGACCGGTCCAATGAAACTGGTCTTAAGACCAGTTTCATCGGACCAATTCGATGGTGTGTACGGCCCATCAGACTGTTGTCCGTCGGACCAAAGTTTTAAAACTTGCTTTAAAATCTGTCCGACGAACACCTGTCCATCGGACAAAAACGATGGTTAGTACACAAAAGCATCGGACCAAAAAACCTGCGCATGCTCAGAATCAAGTCGATGCATGCTTGGAAGCATTGAACTTCATTTTTTCAGCACAACGTTGTGTTTTACGTCACCGTGTTCTGGTCTGATCGGATTTTTGGCCCGATGGTGTGTACGCACATCAGACCACTTTCATCGGACCGGTCTGATCGTGTGTACGTGGCCTTAGAGGTTATCTAATGTCACACTTATTTTAATGTTTTCTGATGTTTGGCTGGAGATCCATAGCTTTGTTCCTCTCTTGGGATTGATGCTATCTCCAAAACAGCCATAGCTGGGTAAAAGTTGCTTTAGCCCTATTAATAAAACAAAAAATTAATGTCCAAAGTATTTTTAATAGCAGTATTGATTTTTTACTTATATATGAGAGAGATTGCTCAGGATTAGCAGGTCTGTAAACAATATTGTTGATAGACGTGCATTACTGTACATTCTGGTGCACTGCCGTGTGTATACTGTACGTTGAAGGTGCATTGCCTAAATGCCTAAGTATGCTTGTGTCACATTCATATAGAAGTGAATTAATATGCCTTAGTGTAATGGCAAAGATCCAAACTCATGTGCGCTCTGTCAGCTGGTCAGAGAGAGTGTTGGTAATTAAATACTCTCTTAAAACAGGGACTGCATGTGGGATAGTTCATGGGCAGCACAAGAATGTAATGGTGGTCTCAGGTGTGGTGTCTCGTAACAAGCTAGAAGGGGCATCGCAGGAAACAAGACACAAAGGGTCTAAGTGCAGCAATGTAAAAACATCTATTTTCAAAGTAGACAATTGGTAAGTCACAAGATCATAGCTTTGTCGGTGCATTGGAAAGTTAAGGAGGTCCATCCACTATTATGGGAAGGCGTCGGCTCGCAGGTGGAGAGGCAGCTGGTAGTCTGGCTGACGTTGGTGGCTCTCAGTGCTTCCACACGCACAGAACGGCTCTGGGGCGGCGATCCACTTCCGGTTGAAGAAGGAGTGGGGAGAAGTGTGCGTTCAGAGCGTGTATGCTCCTTCATCAAGCAATCGCTTGAAGTGGTAGACTCCAATGTTTTAATTCCCACTAGCAGCACCATTTACACTGAATGTGCATGTTATCTGTTTGCATGGGTTTTCAGTAAATGATCTGACTTTTTTCTTCATACAGTCCAGTCTAAGCATGTTGGTCAGTAACAGTAACTGGTTGCCAAACAAATTATGCATTATGGGTGCATTATGCGTATTTATATATGACTATATTTAAAAAAATCTGAAAATGTCATATTCATTCCTTTTGACTGTATTACAGTTTATCAATAACTGTAATCCTAGTCACTGGGAGGTGCACAAATATGTATGAAAATGGGCTTTAGTGAGTGAAACAAACCAATCTAGTCTTAACAATACCTCTCCATTCCCAGTAGACGAACGCGTGGGATCGGAGAGTACGTACAACGCCATTTGTGCTAGTTGGCAGACTGACACCGCCACTAGAGATATTATTCATGCTGGAATTTTTTAACCTCTATGTAAGCGTATCTATACTATTTTTTTTAATATAATTGGCTGATTTACACTATGAGGCTTCTCCCTTTTTATATATGAACTTTGAACATATTGAGCTCATCCCTGCAAGTGTATCAAGACATGCTGTTTTCCACACCTGTGATCATTCCAGCACAAGCTTCCCTGAGCTCTGTAATAGGGATCCATCATATCTGGTAAGAGGCCATTGTCTTTCCTTGTGGATGGAACACTTTGACATTTTTCTTGAACACTGGTAGTCACAGAGTTGAATATATTTTCCACTCGTCACACTTTTCATTAAGTGTTTGGATTCACTTATGGACTTTTTCAATTTTATTAACAAACTTTTGTATATTGATATTTGATTATTGAACTTGTTGTGGTATTTTGCTATTTTGTATCACTAATTTGTGGTCATTGTTTGTTCATACACTGACAAAACTTTTAAAAACTTAGGTCAAATCCTGGATTTATTCACTATATTTTGTTTATCATTATATGAGTTCAGTATTTAAAGTAACAGCACACCATTAGTCATTTTTATTTACTTTATCCCTTCCAAGGTTTGAATTGCAGCAGTTCCATACCAGACTACCGCAGAGATATATATTTACTCATTTAACAATAGCGCATGGCTATCCCCTTCTTTAAAGAAGGCTTTTATTTTTGTATTGACATTTAAAGAGATCTTCTGATCTTAGTTGCCAACTAATATGTGCTTAAATTTTAAACTGCTACAGAGAGGCACCTATGCGCTTTACACTTCCGGGTAGGGTATGCACATAGTACCACTGGCAGCTCACTTCCACTGTAATTACACACAGTAGGAGCAAATACACAGGTACTGCCGACTTGATGTCCACCGGCCCCGCTGATTGTCAGGAGAAGACACAGAAATGCGATCTGCCTATGTAAACAATAAATTCCATCTCTTCCCCTAGTAAAGCACAGTGGTAGTATAAAAACACTGGCTAGGCACCCAGTTAACCCTTTGATCACCACTGATGTCTAAACCCTTCCAAGCCAGTGTCATTTAGTGACAGTGCATATTTTTAGCACTGATGACTGTATTTGTGTAATTGTTCCCCAAAAAGTGTCAAAAGTGTCAGTGTCTGTCTGAATGTCTGCCAAAATATTGCAGTCCCACTATAAGTCACTGATAGCCACCATTACTAGTGAAGAAAAAATATCCCATCGTTTGTAGACTTGTGCTCAAACCAATCAATATATCAATATTGGATTTTTTTTTTTTTGGCCTAAAATATATAGCAGAATACATATTGGCCTAAATGTATGAAGAAATTTGATTTATCTTTTAATTTTTTTATTGGATATGTTTTATAGCAGAAAGTAAAAAATATTTTGTTTTTGTTTTTTTCAGAATTGTTGGTCTTTATTTGTTTATAGCACAAAGAAAGCTCTATTTGTGGGGAAAATAGCATACATTTTATTTGGGTACGGCGTTGCATGACCACACAATTGTCAGTTAAAGTAGCACAGTGCCCTATAGCAAAAAATAGCCTGGTCATGAAGGTGGGTAAATCTTTTTTAGAGGTCAAGTGGTTAAATAGACTAGAGATTCTAATGTTAGTGTTTTTTTTTTTTTCTGCATAAATGTTACATTTGTCTAGTCTCTATTGCCTTGTCTGTTATTTTTTCCTGGTTTTGGATTCAATTTGCATCTATAAATTAATTAATTTATCACGTATGTAATGGTTCTAAAAATAAATTTGTTTATAAAAGGTAAATAAAAAATCAATGTAATAAATCCCCCCAGGAGTTTTGCTTTAATAAGCTGTGACATCAGAATGCACAGAAGCCACAAAATCACTCTGGTGATGTCACTTCTTCATGTTCATTCTGTTCATGGTCTATCCCTCCACTTCCTTCAATCGCCTGAATCAATCAAACCAACTTTCCAGAATTATTGCTTTCAAGCAAGATCCTGTTATTTAATATCGTTGAATGTAAGGGGAAGGAAGAAGGGACTTTTCCCCAGTTAGGTTAAAAGCACCAATCAAAAAGTGATAGAAGGTCAAACTATTTTACTCTCTAGGCCAGAGGTGCCCAACCAGTGGCCCAGGGGCCACATGTGGCCCGCGGAGCCCTCTGATGTGACCCGCGACTTCCTGCTCTGGGATGGAATAAAATAGAATAGAATACTGTTATTAAAGGTAAGTTTATTACCAAAGTCACAAGGCCAGATCCACAAAGCATTAAGATGGCGTATCTCCAGATACACCACCATAATTTCAAATTTGCGCCGGCGTATCTTTGTTTTGTATTCACAAAACAAGATACGCCAGAATTACGCTAAGATACGACTGACGTAAGTTTATTACGCCGTCGTATCTTAGTTGCATATTTACAATAGGGGCGCTTCCATTGAATTTCCGGGTAAAAAATATGCAAATGAGATAGATACGCCGATCCACGAACGTACGTACGCCCCTGCGCATTTTTTTACATCGTTTGCGTTAGTGTTTTTTTCCGGCATAAAGTTACCCCTGCTGTATAGAGGCTTACTCAATGTTTAGTATGGACGTCGGGCAAGCGTAGAATTTTCCGTCGTTCATGCCGTTTGCATTGACTATTTGCAACGTGATTTTGCGCATGCGCACTGGGATATCTCCACGGACGGCGCATGCGCCGTTCAAAAAAAACATCCTTTACGTGGGGTCATGATGATTTACATTATATCAAAAAGAAAGGTAGTTTAGTTCTTTGTGGATATGGATACGCCACTGTAACTTACAGCGGCGTAGTGTAACTTAGATAAGCTACGCCAGCGGCACTTCTCTGTGGATCTGGCCCATAGTGTATATATGGACATATCTGTTCTGCCGTGGTTACTGGGCTGCTTTTAAACTGATCCACAGGTGCAGAGAAATGCTCCTGTGGGTTACCTGCACTGAGCCATAGACTTACCTGTGAGTTTGGTGTGCTGAGAGTAGAGCGGGCTCTATAGAGCCTAATGGGCTGCCATCTACCTTTGCCGCTCATTGTGGCCCACGACCGGTTACCAAGTGGCTTAAGTGGCCCTTGCTCTTCAAAAGGTTGGGCACCCCTGCTCTAGGCATTAGGGTGGCTGTTTGTAAATGCAGTGTTGTAAACAGCATTTACATTAAGGATATCATATATGGGGAAATCCAGATGTGCAATAAATAAATAAATGATACTATTTTAGTATGTTGCAAAGACAAACTATGATTAGTATAAAACAAAATGTACACAAAATAACCATTTGTTATGATTAGCCATGTAACCATCCCCAGTTGCTGCTGTCCAGTAGTGTTGCTCACGAATATTCGCATTGCGAATATTCGCTACGAATATTGCATATTCGAGTATTCGCGAATAACGCGAATATCGCGGCGAATATTCGCTATTTCGAATATTCGAATGTTTTAAATTTTTTTTTAGAACAGATCACATCCTAGAGATCCCCATCGACGTCTAAAAGCATTGCTGGTATGATTAGAGACCTTGGGCCGTGTAGCTGCAGCGCTCATTTTATATTGCCGAAAAATCGCAATGCGATTATTCGGCAAATAGCGATATCGCGCGATTATTTTATATTGTAATATATCACGAATATTCTGAGCCAATCAGAGTGCTCCATTCCGCATTTCTCGAAATTTCGAAATTATTTTGTATTGTAATATATCACGAATATTCTGAGCCAATCAGAGTGCTCCATTCCGCATTTCTCGAATATTCGCAATTATTGTGTATTGTAATATATCACGAATATTCTGAGCCAATCAGAGTACTCCATTCCGCATTTCTCGAAATTTCGAAATTATTTTGTATTGTAATATATCACGAATATTCTGAGCCAATCAGAGTGCTCCATTCCGCATTTCTCGAATATTCGCAATTATTGTGTATTGTAATATATCACGAATATTCTGAGCCAATCAGAGTGCTCCTTCCGCATTTCTCGAATATTCGCAATTATTGTTTTTTTGTAATATATCACGAATATTCTGAGCCAATCAGAGTGCTCCTTCCGCATTTCTCGAATATTCGCAATTATTGTGTATTGTAATATATCACGAATATTCTGAGCCAATCAGAGTGCTCCTTCCGCATTTCTCGAATATTCACAATTATTGTGTATTGTAATATATCACAAATATTCTGAGCCAATCAGAGTGCTCCTTCCGCATTTCTCGAATATTCGCAATTATTGTGTATTGTAATATATCACAAATATTCTGAGCCAATCAGAGTGCTCCTTCCGCATTTGCCGAATATTCGCAATTATTGTGTATTGTAATATATCACGAATATTCTGAGCCAATCAGAGTGCTCCTTCCGCATTTCTCGAATATTCGCAATTATTGTGTATTGTAATATATCACGAATATTCTGAGCCAATCAGAGTGCTCCTTCCGCATTTCTCGAATATTCGCAATTATTGTGTATTGTAATATATCACGAATATTCTGAGCCAATCAGAGTGCTCCTTCTGCATTTCTCGAATATTCGCATTCGCAATTCGCAATTCGCAATCGCATTCGCATTCGCGATAGCGAAAATTCGCAATCATTTCATTTCGAAAATATATCACGAATATTCGTATTTAGCGAATATCTGTCGAATATTCGACTATATATTCGAGATATATCGCGAATTCGAATATGGCATATTCTGCTCAACACTACTGTCCAGATCTGCCCCAAGTGACCTCTTTATCTGGCAGTATGAGAAGCTCTAAAACGATATATGTCAAACTCAGTCTTGATATTGCTTCATTAGTGCTTTGTTAGAAATAAAAGCACAGAAGAAATAAAATAAAATATGTCTCTTTGGGTTTCAGGTTCTTTAAAATCAGATGATTTAAGATTTTAAATGTGCATAATCTATAATGGGCTCAAACTACCATCTTAAAACCATGCAAAGCAAACACAAACAAAAAGATGAGAAGTTTTTTAAGGTAAGTATGCCTAATGACACAAGTATCATCTTTGGTTCATAACATAATGAATTCTCTGTTTGGGGCAACTATTGTAACATTATATAAAGGCAATTTCAAGACTTTCAGCTCAACAATAGTATTTTACTTAGTTTGCAATTTATAGACACACTGCACATATAAGTGCTGGAAAATCATTTGTTAAGTGCTGATATAAATTCAATTTCAATCATAGAAAAACCAGAGAAGAGCAAAATAGCATTATGTTCTTTCAAGTAATTTAAAAGCAGTTGACAGTGATCAGCATTACCAGTAGTGCAAGGAATATTAGAATTTAAATATTTTTAGGACAATTGCACATACTTTTTTTAAGATTTTTACACAATAAAATTGTATCATAATTCAAACAATCATTCAATGATTTTTAGGGCAAGTCTGAATCTCATTGGTTTAGACAACAATAAGTGGTGACAAAAAATAAGGATAGATTTAATTGTGCATTTAAATCCCCCTTTCCTCTGAAGCCTGATCCACATTTGGATCAGGCTTCAGAGGCTACTGACAGGCAGTAAGGAAGCATTTGGTGCTTCTTCATCACCTGTTTTAACACCATTTTTAGTGACCAATGCACCAAAACTACATGTGTTGCTTGTGGTTGCTGAGCATTTGTGGCACTTCCCTATATTCTAGCTTGTGTAACATTTGGCGATGCATTGCAACCTCAGCAAATGCACAGTAAAAAAAACACGCTGACCGCAACAATCCAAAATGCCCCATAAGCTATTTTTTTTACATTTGTCACACACCGAGAAGCCCATTGAATTCAAAGGGCTGCCCTATGCGTGTTGCTGGAAAAACACACCAAAAAAATTGCTCTCCCACTACTCTGTGTGGGTGGGACTTGAGAGTGAAATTGGTGTGTTTACACAAGAACAATAAAAGTGAGTGTCTCCACCCACTCCCTTTGATGTACGTTCATAAAGCTGACCATACACTATGCAATTTGCTTGTACATCCTCTGTACAATTTGCTTTAGACTTGCCAAAACTATGGAATAGGAGGACCCACCTAAACAATCTATTACATTTTTATCAAATCAGACAGACCTTTGCACTGCATAGTTGATGGTAGGAGATGATATGAGATTGTACAATAATATTGTGCATTGTATGGTCACCTTAAAGGAAGAAGTAGGAAAATGGATGACGATGAAAAGAGAGGTGATTTAGTAATGAGGATTTAGTAATGTGGTTCAGAGTGGTATAACATGCCTTATTCTGTATTGCAGTAAGGTAAAAATGGGGAATATTCTTACGTGTTTATATCAGATATAGGATCCAATAGGATGCATTTGTTTTGTTTGATTTGTGTCTCAAAAGTTTTTCCGTCTAGATGCTATTTGAATTATGATTCCTTGGAGATGGAGGTGTTGGATAGATCATTATACTGTCTTTACGTGGCGTGTCCAAGATGGCGACGTGAGCGGTCGCATCCTCCGTGAGCTCCGCCGGCTTCTCCCTCTTAATCCGTTTCCACGGTCTGCAGCCTCCTAATTACCTGCCCGCTACCACCTGGATGAGGCGGGGGACCATCCGGGCGCAGTCCGGTAAGGGAAAGACGCTGAAATTTCCTCCACAGCCGCCTACGGCCGTCTCGGATCCCCGGCCATCCTGGCTCCCGGAGGTGATGGCAGCTATAGCCACTTGCCAATCCACCCTGATGGCGAAAATTGAAGAGGTGCAGCTAGATGTGGGCCTTATCCGTCAGGACATGGACAAGCTCCGCTGCTGGAGGATAACTCCATGGAACAATCGGCATCCCTCCGCACCCTCCACACTAAAGTTAAGGCCCTGAAATTTCGGGCGGAGGACGCTGAGAACAGGAACCGGAGGAATAACCTTCACATCATCGGCCTCCCGGAGGGGGCCGAGGGCAAAGATCCGACGGCCTACGTGGAAGACCTGCTGCGATCCGTCCTTCCGAACGCGTGCTTCTCTACCCACTATACCGCAGAGAGGACGCATCGGGTCCCCCCTAAGCCGGGTGCCCCGGGAGCCCCCCCCGAGGACATTTATATTGCGGCTGCTGAACTTCAGGGACAGGGATGAGGTCCTCCGTGCGGCCAGTCTGCAGGGGGAGGTCCACTTTCAGAACATCAGATTGTTGATCTTCCCTGACTACTCCGTCGAGACCCAGAGGCAACGCAAGTCCTTCGACCAGGTCAAGGGAGCGCTGAGGGCCCGCAACATCAAATACAGTGTCCTCTTCCCGGCCAGACTCAGGGTTCAAGATGGTGAGTCCCTTCATTTTTTCAACACCCCGAGGGAGGCCTCTGACTGGCTTGACGCTCTTCCACCGCACCGATGATGGCGTATCCGTGAGTAATTCACCTTCTTCTTGGTTCTGGTCTATGCTTCTCTCGGATGGGGTCTCCGGCCCACTGTCGGTGCCTTGCTTCCCCCCCCATACTTTTGCCCCTTCTTTGGATGCCCCCTGTCCGGAGCCCCCCACCCCTGACTACCTTCCCGCATGTACTAATGGGCGCCAGAACGACATTTTCCCACTCCGTGATGCACTGACATTGCCCTTGATTTCTTGTGGGGGCCCCTTGTTCCCGGGGGTTCAGGGGCGGTGGTGGTGTTCCCCCTAGGGGGATTGTTTGCTGGTTAGCCCACTGAGAGAGTACTGTTTCCCTTTTCATGTTGCAACATAAGTTTTTGAGTACCTGATCACCTCAGGAGAACGTTTTGTGGAGCCTCTTACCACAACGTGCAGTCTGCACCCTCCACCTGTTGGGGGTTGGTTTTGTGGGGGAGTGCTGCGACTGTTGGAAAGCATTATCCTGGCAGGGGGGCATGGAAGACAACCTTCGCCCTTTTGACTTGACTCCCCTTCTGATACGCTGCCCTACCTGCCTGATATACCCAATTGGAGAGGCCGGGAGCGGAGAGGTGTCGTGCTCAAGCGGAACCCCCCCGGACTAACCGGTGGGACCAGGCTCGCCGCTTGCACATCTGCCGCCCCTTTTTGCAGCGAGTGAGCTGATTTGAGACTGGAGATTGGAAGCTCTTCCTAGTTTTGGGGGAAAGGGTGGGGGGGAATATTGCCCAACATGGGCTGTTATTACTATGTGAATTTTTATTTATTTTTAATTTCTGTTGTTTTTACATTGTTTGACTAGTCCTGGGTCCTGGCGCCAGCCTCTATGGAGCCTTCCCTCCCTGATCCGCCCTATCCCCCTCCCACTAGTCGCCATGACGGCACTTAATATTATGTCCTGGAACACTAGGGGCCTTAATTCTCCGGTTAAGAGGTCACTGGTGTTCCAATTCATTAGGTCCCACGCCCCTCACATCTGCATCCTTCAGGAGACCCACCTGGTCAGAAGTAGAACCTTGGCTCTTAAAAAGCCCTGGGTGGCCAGCCATTATCATTCTACATACTCCACCTTTGCTAGGGGGGTGAGCATCTTAGTCAATAAGTCCCTAGCTCCTGGATCTGGCGCTGGACCCTGACAGTAGATATGTGGTTATTAATGCTAGAATCCTTTTCCAGACTTGGTCCATTGTGGGCCTCTATCTGCCCCCCCCCCCCTGGCCTCGCTGGTACTGTTGAACAGGATAACTGCCATTTTGGCCGAATTTGCTTCGGACCACATAATTTTGCTGGGAGATTTCAATATGGCTCCTGACTCAAGTGTGGATAGGATGGCTGGTGTGGGTCCCTCTTCCCCGGGACTGACCTCCTGGGCCGAGGCCTATGGCTTGACGGACATTTGGAGGTGAAAACACCCTCAGGCGCGGGCCTATACCTGCCATTCTGCCTCACACGCCTCCTTTTCCCGCATAGATTTGGCCTTTGTGGGTCAGTCGGTCCTGTCTAGGGTGAGAGAGGTAAAGATACTCCATAGGGGAATCTCGGACCACGCCCCCCTGTTAGTGTGCTTGGGTGACACGGGGAACCCGACTAGGCTGTGGAGACTGTCAAGGTTTTGGATCTCGGACCAGGACGTGGAGGCACAGTTCACTGGGGTATTCGACGGTTTTTGGGCCACTAATTCGAACACGGCCTCCCAGATTGTGGTGTGGGACACTTTTAAAGCCTTCACTAGGGGTCAATATCAGACCATTATAGCACGAGTTAGGCGGGAGAGGCGTTCTGCGCTGGTTGCGGCTGAGAATGCTGCTGCTGCGCAGGAGGCGTTGTATGTTCGTTCCCGGGACCCCCAACATTAAGTTAGACTACAGTCCCTGACAACTGGGGTTATGTCCCTTCGTACCTCCCTAACTCAGAAAAAGTTGCTAGCCCAATCCCAATGTATATTTGAGCAGGGTGAGAGGTCGGGCCGGCTCCTCGCCTGGCTCTCTAAGGAGCGATCAGGGGAGCATGGCTGTCCCCCAGATCGTTGGCGTGGACAGGGGTTTTCTATACACCTCGGAGGAGATTAATCACACCTTTGCTATGTACTACCGGCGCCTCTACACGTCGCAGGTGACCTTTGGGGATGACGAATTGGCCCTCTACCTGGATGAGGTTTACGTCCCTGTCCTGACTGACAAATACAGAGACACCCTTGACAGACCTATCTCTCTGGACGAAATCCTCACGGCACTTAAGACTATGCAACCAGGTAAGACTCCTGGTCCTGACGGTCTCCCCGTTGAACTTTATAAACAGTACCCCGAAGTGTTAGCTGCTAGGCTGCGTGAGATGCTGGTGGCTGCTGAGCGCCTGCATTCTCTCTCCACCTCTATGGGGGAAGCGGTGATTGTTGTTATCCCAAAACCGGGTAAGGATCATTCTCTGTGCCCCTCCTATAGGCCCATCTGATTATTGAATGTTGATGCCAAGCTGTTGGCTAAGGTCCTGGCCATTAGATTGAATATGGTTATTACGGCTCTGGTCCACCCGATCAAACGGGTTTTATGCCGGGTAGGGGTACTGATATTAACCTGAGGAGACTCTTTTCCCATATAGCTAGGGCGGACGACAGGGGACGGACTCTGGTGGCCTCCCTTGATGCCGAAAAGGCTTTCGACTCTGTTGAGTGGAGGTATTTGTGGGCGGTTCTCGCCAAATTTGGCTTTGGCCCTAGATTCATCTCCTGGGTTAAACTTCTCTATGATGCCCCCCAGGCCAGAGTCTGTACTAATGCATGTCTTTCGGACCCATTCCCGCTGGAGCGGGGCACATGGCAATGCTGCCCCCTCTCTCCGGGCCTGTTCGCGCTGGCTTTAGAGCCCCTGGCGGCTCTTATTAGGGCGGATGGGGAAATACGGGGAATACGGGTGGGTTCTTTGCATGAAAAAATCTCCCTTTACGCTGGCGATGCCCTGCTGTCCTTGGCTGACTCGTCCGACTCTCTTGGTAAGGCCCTGGCCCAATTTGATCGGTTTGCCGGCTTCTATGGAGTCCGCATTAACTGTGATCTTCTCCCTCCATCCCTCCCCTACTGACTCTAACCTTCAGTCGCAGCTTAAGTGGGTGGAGGAAATCAAATACTTGGGGGTCAAGATCACTGTGGAGTTGGGTGACTTTGTCCCGTGTAACCTTCAGCCTTTGTTGAAACAGGTCACCACTAAATTTGCGGCGTGGTGTTCGCTCCCTCTAACCCCGGTGGGTAGGATTAACCTCCTGAAGATGGTACTTCTGCCCAAATTTTTGTACTACTTCAGGAATACTCCAGTCCATCTTCCCAGGGCATTCTTCAAAAGGCTTGAGAGTCAGATGGGGGCCTTTGTATGGGTGGGTAGAGCCCCTAGGATAGCCAAAAAAATCTTGTTTCTGCCCCTATCGGGTGGTGGCCTGTCGCTCCCGAACTTTCAACTGTACTACTGGGCGGCCGTCCTGGTTACTGTTTGGTGGTGGTTTGCCCAGCCTAAACACAATCCGGTGGTTACGTTGGAGGCCGCCATCTTGGGCGTGTATGCTGCCCTGAGCAACCTAGCTTTTCGGGGTTGCCGGGCTGCCTCTTCGGTAACGGTCCCCATGAAAACTACGATCAGGGCCTGGAAGGATGCTAGGGTAATTTATGCAAGGTCCTCCCACGTCTCCCCGCATGTACCTCTGTGGGGTAATCCCCTATTGCCCCACTTGTATTCCCTTCCTGACCCCTCGGTATGGGCTAGTAGGGGGATAACCACCCTTAAGCATATCGTCTCCTTTATAATTCTTTATTTTATAGGATTTTCCACTCTTATTTCCTCTTTATACAAAAAAGAAAGTAAATGACTACAATTTGACACTTTTCTTTAGACATTTTCTCATTGGTCATTGTGCTTCTTAACAAAATTCCCAAATTCTGCCATCATATCTACTGTATATAGCTATAGCATCATACACTTCCTATTCCCCATATCTACCCTTCCTTCTAAGTCGCTATTCCCCCCCCCATTTTCCCCCAAGACAAAAAAAAAAAAAGGAACTCCTCCAATCCTCCTCCTCCTTCAAAGGTCTCGCTCTGAATCTTATATAGGGGCTCCACACTTGGCTATACTTCCCCTCTTGTTCTCTTATTCCCATCGTCAGGTTCTCCATCTGCTGAATTTCTGTTACTCTGCCCAGCCATTGCTGTCTAGTCGGCGCAAGCGTACTTTTCCACAAAATTGGAATGCATGCCCTTGCCGCTGTCAACAAATGTCTAAGCAGAGAATTTTTTAATTTTACCATGGAAATTGGGAAGTCCAAAAATAGATAGGTAGCTGGATTATCTCCCAGATCTACCTCTATGATTTCTTTTACCGTTTCGGTAACCATTTTCCAAAAATCTCTCAACTTTGGACACTCCCAGAATACATGTAACATGGTACCCTCTCCTTCTCCACACCGCCAGCACCGGTCTGATAAATCGGGGAATATCCTTTTTAATGCGACAGGGGTTTTATACCATCTAGTAAGGATCTTATAAGCACCCTCTTGATATCTGGTAGCGAGAGAAGTTTTGTGTGTAAAATTGAAGATTTTTATTCTCTGCGCCTCTGAAAATTTAGTCCCCAATTCTTTTTCCCAGGCTAAAATATATGGTAATTCTTTTGGGGCTATTGACTCTTCTAGAAGAGTATACATTAAAGACAGACCATGTCTCAGTGAGTCACCCTTCAAACATAGTTCCTCATATCTTGAGAGGTCTCTAGTTGCTTTGCCTAGTGGATTCATTGCTCTAATAGCAGCTTTTAATTGGTTTGATCTTATTGAGTCTATTTCCCTATTAAATACCTCTTCCCTTTCTCCCCCACTGCTCCTTTGATTCCCATCTTCAAAGTGTATTAGCCTGCTCATTCCCGAGCGTCTAAGATTATTAAAGTGTAGGTCTGTAAGGCCTAATTGGAATCTAGGGTTTCCCAGCACCGGGAGTAATGGGCTTGGATGTTCCGAGATTTTCGTTTTCTTAAATATTTTTTTTATGACTCGTAGTGTGGCTCCTATAGTGGGGTGTTTTTTCACTTCTTGTGGTATATCTACCTCTTGGATCCATGCCATTCCCTCTAAAGGAATGTTCGTGATTTTTTGCTCCATGTGTATCCATGGTTTTGCCTTCTGTTGGGTACACCACTCCACCACCCTTGCCATATGGGACGCATCGTGGTATCCCATTGGATCTGGAAGTCCCACCCCTCCTCTTTCATTTGGCAACGTCAGAAACTCTCGCCGTATTCTAGGTGCTTTCCCTGCCCAGATGAACTTAGCGAATCTGGTTCTTAAATCTCTCAGGGATCCTAAGGGAATCTTTACAGGTAAGGTCTGAAGTATGTATAGTAATCTTGGCATCACATTCATTTTTATAATGTTAATTCTTCCGAACCATGTAAAGATTTCCTTGTCCCATCGTTGAAAGTCTGCCTTGATCTGCCTTACCAGGGGTACGAAGTTCAGCTCATAGATTCTTTTTAGATTTTTCGGTATCTTTGTTCCCAGGTAAAGTATGTGGGAATCTGTCCACCTAAAGGGGAAGTTTGCCGCTAATTGCTGCTGCTTCTGTCTATTCACTTCTATTCCCATTGCTTCCGATTTACTATAGTTCACCTTAAAATTGGAAAGTTCTCCGTATTCCTTTATCTCCTTCAGTAGGGATGGTAGGGATAGTTCTGGAGTCGTTAACGAAAATAACAGGTCATCTGCAAATGCTGCGACTTTATACTCTGCTCCTTTAACCAAGAGTCCTCTTATATCTCTATTTGCCCGGATAGTTCTCAAAAAAGGTTCTAAAATGAGGACAAAGATAATCGGGGAGAGTGGGCATCCTTGTCTTGTTCCATTTCTTATTATGAAGGGATCAGACATTACATCGTTCACCTTTACCCTTGCTGTCGGACATGAGTAGAGGGCTGCGATCCAATTTTGCATTCCTCTACCCAGCCCAATATATTGTAGTGTAGCTTTATCCTATCAAAAGCATCAGTAGATATTAATACTAAAGGGTTGTGGTAGAGTTGGGACATGTAGATGGTACTTAACACTCGTTGTGTGTTTTCCCTCCCTTCTCTTCCGAGGGTAAAACCGACCTGGTCCGGGTGTATAAGGGGGGGGAAATGAGTTACTAATCTATTGGCAATTATTTTTGAAAAGATCTTTAAGTCTATGTTCAATAAAGATATTGGACGATAACTGGGGCATAGTGTCGGGTCCTTCCCCTCCTTAGGAATTACAGCTATGTGTGCCCCAAGTGTTTCTTCACGCATCGGCCACCCTTCTTTTAGTGAATTAAAGGCCCCCAAAAATTTAGGTGCCAGTTTCTCATAGAAGGTTTTGTAGTATGTTAATGTGTATCCATCTGGGCCCGGGGATTTGCCTGATTTCATTTCTTTAATTGCTTCTAGAAGTTCCTCTGAAGTTATCACCCCCTCCATACTAGCTATAGTTTCTTCTGGGATTTTGGGCATGCCTGATTCATTTAAATACTCCTTTACTCTATTCTCTCTGAGCTGGTTCTTCATTGATGAAGATTTGCTCTCCAATGGGTACAGTCTGCCATAATATTCTCTAAAGGCTTTTGCGATTAGTTGCGATGAGTTAACCAATTTATCTCCTTGTATTTTTATTTTTTCGATATGGTTTTTAGCTCTTGTTTCTCTCAATGCCTTCGCCAGCATCCTGCTTGGTTTGTTCCCATATTCATAATATGCCCTTCGGCATCTACTTAGTTTAGCCTTAGCCTTATCCATAAGTATCAGATTTAGTTTATCTCGAAGGATCGTTAGTCTCTCTTCGGTGTTTATTTTTTGCGACCTCTTATGTTCATTTTCTAATATTCGGATCTCCCCAAGCAGGCGATCTAACTCAGCATTGAGAGATCTCTTTCTATGAGCTCCTAGTGAGATGAGGATTCCTCTCAGATAGCACTTGTGCGCCTCCCAGTTACATAGTGGTGATGTATCTTCGTCTTTATTCAGTGTAAAAAACATTTCTATTTCTTGCTTTATCTTATCCTCATACTCTGGGTCTTTAATTAATGTTTCATTGAGCCTCCAGTTCCATTCCATCGGACCAGCTGTCCCCCATTCAATAACACAACTGACTGGGGCATGGTCTGATACTGAGAATGAACCCATTGAAGTTTCTCTTAAATTCAGCAGTATACTTTGATCCAAAAATATATAGTCGATCCTCGTGTATGTTTTATATTTTGGTGAGTAAAAACTGTAGTCTCTCTCATGTGTATGTAACGTCCTCCATGTGTCTATTAACTGTAGGTTTTGTAGTATTTCCCTTGCTTTTCTTAGTTTTATGTTGGATATATTATAGGATTCCTTGGAAGAGTCAAGACTAGGATCTAGGACCATATTCATATCTCCCCCCAAAATCAAGACCCCCTCTCTACTCTGAGTCACCATCTCCGCAAATTTTTCCAGAGCAGAGACCGGGTCTTCATTCGGGAGGTAGAGGTTTACTAAGGTAACCTTTTGCTCGTTTAATGTCCCCTTTACCATAAGAAATCGTCCTTCCTCGTCGGTTTCTACTTTTGATTCCTTCCATGTTACATTTTTGGCCAGCAACATTGCCACTCCATTAGCCTTTGAGGTCTGGGATGCCCCCATACTGTATATACTACTGGGTATTTTTGGCTCTTCATCTTTGGGATCTTATCTTTCCTAAAATGTGTTTCTTGCAAAAAAACTATTTGTGATTTTAGTCTCCCTAATTCCATTATTATTTTTGATCTTTTTTCTGGGATGTTTAACCCTTTTACATTATAAGTGGTAATGTTTAATCTATCCATCCTGCCTCTTCCTCTTCACTCCCCTCGTATTCTCTCCTATAGCTTCCGGTGTACATGCCGGCCTCAGGAGAACCGGAGACGGGAAGGAGGGGGATTGAGGAGAGCCCTCTAAAGGAAGGAAAAAGGAGAACGGAGAGAAAAAAAAAAAACAACCCCCCCCTGTAGCTCGGATTCAGGTCCTCCGTTCAAGTATCCGAGTATTTCTTGGCTCCCACCTCCGTGGTGGCCCTACTCCTAGGGCCGTTCCTCGGTTGGTGTGAGAGGAAAAAAATAAATAAATAATAAAAACAAAAAAAAAAACCACCCCCTGAGCATCTCCGACTTTCCTCCACCAGGAGGAGAGGCACTCTATGGGGGAAACGTATAAAAGCATTGCGGAGAGTCACGTCTTAGCCCGGGAGTGCCCTTCAAATATTTAATTATCCTATCCCCCTCCTCAGGGTCAACCTCCCCCTAATTCCCCTAATTCCCCCCCACATCTTAAGGACAAAACTTTTCCCCAGAGAACAATAAATCCTACGAGGTTATCATATGGCACTAAATCATGTGTGTAGTCGTATAATCATGTAGTCAAATCTTTCATGTACATTAAACAAACAAATAAACCAATTGAAGAACCCTCCACCACAGTTGTCCCATAGACCCCCCCCCAGCTAGGGCTGTTATACTCCCCTGTCTCCCCCTCCTTATGTCTCCCACCCTTTACTCTTATACTCTATCTAATCCCCTCCATTCCTTCCCCCCTTCGTGTTCCTTACAGTTCTGCATCTAGGACTTCTAGCGTTATCGGTCCAGGCTTCCTTTACCTATGACCCCTTCCCCCCTCTACCCTTATCAACTGCCCCTACCTCCCCCTTGAGAAAAAAAAAAACGGTTGTATTATATTGCTGTTATATGTGGAAAAAAAAAGGAGGGTCCTAATATACGCTCTTACCGGGCCCTATTAACATGTGTTTAGTGATAACTCTAGTGTTGGGTGTGTATATCTATGTGGCCCTACCAAAAAATAGGTGCCATGTGATGTGTATTAGCTACCTATATAAGATACTGTAGGCACTATAAGTACCTCTAGTTCAAACGTGTGTGACTATGTAAATTAAAAGTGTAGTTCGTGTTTCATATTCCTTCCTAGTGTGGAAAAAAAAAAAGGGAGCGAGAAAAAAAAACAAAGTGAAAAAAAGTGAAAAAAATAAATAAAAGGTTCCCCTTCCCTTTCCCCTTACCCCCTTACCCCTTCCCCGCCCCACAGTCCCCCCCTCCCCTTAAAAAAAAAAAACCTAGTTTAACCCTTCCCAGCCCAACCCCAAAGACAAGAACCAAAACCAAATACTTTTAACCCACAGAAAGGAGAAGAAAATAATAAAATAAAAATGTGCAAAAAGATATTACCTTCCCCTTTCCCTTTCCCTCCCTTAGCCACCCCTTCTGCTCTTCCCCACCCCCCCCTCTTCTCTCTACCCCTTCCCCTTCCCCTCCCCCTCCCCCTGTCCATCATCTCATCCCTCCCCCACCCTCCCCTCCTAGGTCTAGGTAGTTCTGCTTTATTCCAGGGTATTATTGCGAACTGAATTATATTCTGCTAAGTCCATCTGAGCTAGAGATAGAGAAACAAAAAAAAAAAAAAAAAAAATATATATAAAGAAAATGAATCGTCCATGTCTTGATGGACCTTGTTTAGTGCAAGAAGTCCCGCCACTGACATAAAAAAAAAGAAAAAAAAAAGAGATATTCCAGGTTTTTCATAACCTTACTGTCCAAATCTAAATGTCTATTATTTCAATGAAATATGTCAAAGAGGAGAACAAAAAAAAAAAAAAACAAAGAGAGACAAAAGCAAGTTAATCAAATACTTCCCCAAAATAGGGGGACAAAAAAAAAAAAAAGAAGGGAGGAGAATGGGGGGAGAAAAAAAAAGAAAAGTTACTAATTGGGAGATGTTGGGAGATGACAAACGGCAAGTACCTCCCCAGGGGAGGCCGCTGTTAAGGATCCTTCTAGTCTCATCTCTTCTCCTTAGGGAACTCTGATAGCGACTTCTATTCACTTGGGGGGTCCCCCCCTAGCTATAGGTAGTTCCAGCCAATTAGACACCTCTATTGGGTCTGAGTTTAAAAATTCAAAAAATATAGGGAGCTGTGATGGCTCGCTCAGATAGAAGCTCCTTCCATCCCTTTTCACGATTACTGCCATTGGAAACCCCCAACGATATGTTGCTCCTTTGCTTCTTATATGGTCCAATAGAGGTTTTAGCATACGTCTTCTGGACTTTGTTTGCCAGCACAGGTCTGGGAATACCTGGATATCGTCACCCTCCCACATCCCTGCTGAGCCCTCCTTCCATGCCGCTCTTAATATTTCCTCCTTAACTCTATAGAAATGGACCCTGCACAGCACATCTCGGGGGTTGGTCTGGTCGTGTTGTCGAAATGTAGGGACTTTGTGTATTCTGTCCAGTTCAAGCAGTGTGTCGGGCGGGTTTTTTAGTAATTTATTGAAAATAGCAGTGGCCGCCTCTCTTAATGCAGGGCCCTCCAGCTCTTCTGGTATCCCCTTAATCCGTATGTTGTTCCTTCTGCTTCTGTTGTCAGCCTCCTCTGCATTTAATTGGAGCCTAATCATATGTTGATGTTGGGCCATTACTTTTTCCTCTAAGGCTACTAATCTGTCATTTGTTGAATTATATTGCTTCTCCAGCCCTCCTACTTTATGTTCTATCGCCATCACTTTTGATCGGACCTCTTCAATCTCCTCATTATTTCTGTTATGTTTATTACTATTTCCTGAATGTCCTCTTTAGTTGGTAGGGCCTGGATAAGTCTGCTAAGCTGTTGTATTTCAGGAGAAACTTCTCGTTCAACCTCCTGGGGCATAGGCTTCTCTTTCCCTTGGTCACCTCTCTTTTGCTCCATATTTGGTATAGTTAATGACCTCTCTGAGAGCTCTGAAGACCCCCTGGTTGAGTGTAACAGTCTTAGTGTAGGATTAGAAAAAGAAATAGACGGTACCTTTGGTGAGGGTTGTATATCGGTGTCCAGGTGATTGTAGCAATTGCGACTCTCGGCGTCCACAGGTGTCGTTGCTAGTTCTGCCAAATCTGTTTGAGATGTTTGTGGTATTCGCGGTATTGTTGGAGTTTGTGTTACACTCTCCTGTTCTGTCCCCAGTATCGCTCCTCCAGGCTGTACTGTGCTCACCTCCAAAGGCAGATCTCTGAGCGTGTTGAGTGAGATCACCGCAGCCTTCAGGGAGCTTTCTGTGAGTGATTGTCTCCTTGTATCTCCGGACTCCACCTGCTCCCCCCTTCTCACCGTCATATACCTAGTAATGTATGCGTGGCTTGGTTGAATCGCTTCTCCTCTTTTACCTCTCCCAGCGTTCCGTCCTCTCCGAGGCATCAGCTATCCCCCAGCGGCTGTGATAGCTGACCTACAGTGCGATCCCGCCGGAGGGAGAGGTGAGTGGGGTGGTTCCGTCTGCCTGGGCGCTATCCCCGCAGCAGCTGACACGCTGACACGCTGACACACAGTGCGGTCTCACTGCGCGTACGTTCTTCCAGCTCCCAGCTCGCCGGGCGGGGGGGGGTTCGGTCACTGCCGCTCTCCTTACGGGGCACTCCTCGGGCTTTGCCAGACTCTCCTAGCGAGCGCGCTCACTCCGCCATGCTTCCGACACGCCCCCCGAAACAGGACAAGCATATCGTCTCCGATGGTGTTCTTATGACCTTTCGGGAGATGAGGGACAGGTATTCTGTGGACGTTCCGGTATTAGCAGCTTAGACACGCTTACGCGGCCCAATTTCCGGACAGGCTTACGCTTCAATCGGACTCGATCGAGAGACTCTTGACTTCACGAACTATGGGGCGACCTCTCTCTACCCTCTACCTTTATCTGACAGTTGCTTATGACTCTGGGTCGACCCGCTCCTTTGAAAAGTGGAAGGCTGATATACCTGACCTGGATGACGAAAAGTGGGAGGAATGTGTTTCCACGTTCAGCCCGTCACTTATAGCAGCTCGGGATAGGTTCATCCAAATTAAGTTTCTACATAGGGCTTACTACACCCCCCAGAGGCTGGCCCGTATCTACCCTCAAAGAGAGGGATGGTTTTGGCACATGGTGTGGTCGTGTCCTAGGATCCAACCCTATTGGGGCCGGGTGGCCGGGATCCTGGGCACAGTGTCTCAGCTGTAGGTCCCGACGGATCCCTTGGTCCTTCTTCTGAGCCACTTGAAGGAGGTTCAGGGAGACAGGTACTCCAAATTGTTCCTCACTTTCTCCCTCTTCTACGCCAGGAGAGAAATTCTCCTCAAGTGGAAAGCGCCTGATCCCCCTACTGTTGAATCCTGGACCCGGTCTATCAATAATGTGCTGCCACTCTACAGGATCACATATGAAAGTAGGCAGTGCCCGGAAAAATTTGACAAGGTGTGGTCTGGGTGGATTGATGCCAGGGGTTAATGTTGGTTCTTGATTTGGTTGTTATGCTGTACCTGAACACTTAATACTGTTCCTGTGATGGGTTGCACGTGATATTCACATACTATTTACTACTGTCTAATTTTTAAAAGGAATCAGTTAACTATTATGTCTCTATACCCTGTAAACAGTCATTTCAGCAAAAAAAAAAATTCCTTTACTGCTCCTTTAAGTGATCCAAAGAGGCAACATCAAAAATTCTACTAGATCAGGATACCGAAACATTGGAGGAGGTACAGTAGTAAAGAGATGGTCGGTGCTGGAGTAAGTCCTGTGGATATGTGAGTAGTATGTGTAGTCCTTTTTGGGTGTGTTTAATTCCCCTCAAACTTCTACCAGGTCACGGTAGAAGAGCATTTTTGTTCCTATTTTGACTAGCTCGGGATGGGACACATTTGGTTTTATTAAAAACAGAGGGCCAGATTCATAAAAGAGATACGACGGCGTATCTCCTGATACGCCGACATATCTCTGAGATACAAAGGTCGTATATATGTGCCCGATTCATAGAATCAGGTTACGCATAGATCTCCCTAAGATCTGACAGGTGTAAGTGACTTACACCGTCGGATCTTAGGCTGTAATTCTAGGCCGGCCGCTAGGTGGCGATTCCATTGCGGTCGGCGTAGAATATGCAAATGACTAGTTATGCCGATTCACGAACGTACGCTTTGCCAGTCGCTGTAAATTTACGTTGTTTCCGTAGAGATACGCATCGTAAAGATAAACATGCCCCCTAGGTGGTCTAGCCAATGTTAAGTATGGCCGTCGTTCCCGCGTCTAAATTAGAAATTTCACGTCGTTTGCGTAAGTCGTCCGTGAATGGCGCTGGACGCCAATTACGTTAACGTCGAAACCAATGACGTCCTTGCAACGTCATTTAGTGCAATGCACGTTGGGAAATTTTAGGGACGGAGCATGCACAGTACGGTCGGCGCGGGAACTCGCCTAATTTAAATGGTCCCCGCCCCATTTGAATTAGGCGGGCTTGCGCCGGGCGGATTTACGATACGCAGCCGCAACTTTACAGGCAAGTGCTTTGTGAATTAAGCACTTGCCCGTAAAACTTGCGGCGGAGTAACGTAAATGTAATACGTTACGTCGCTGCAGTGTAAGCCGAATCTACCTGAATCTGGCCCAGAGTCCATAGAGACATTGGAGTTTCCTCTGAGACTAATGGCCCATACACACGATCCGAATATCGGCCGATGGATCGTACGACTTTTTTCGCTTAATAATCGCAAGTAAAATAAAATAGGTTATTAAACTCACGAAAATTCTCGTACGACAGAAAAAAAGATCGGAAGTGATGTCACGTGTTGTAATGTATTTGTATTGTATTGTCGGACAACGGCTGTACTGACTAAACGAAAATCGTACGATCTGACATCGTACGAGGAAAATTTTCGCGCATGTCCGATCGAAAAATATCGGATGAACGGTCGTGATCGGCTCTCGAAAGTAGTGTACACACGAACCGAAAATCGTACGATCCATCATCGGACGATCGTTTTCGTCCGATATTCGGATCGTGTGTATGGGCCATTTGCCTTCAAATTCCCTCCTGCCCAGGTGAAATTTCACCTTCCGGCACTGTGTCGTTTTAACTGACAATTGCGCGGTCGTGCGACGTGGCTCCCAAACAAAATTGACGTCCTTTTTTCCCCACAAGTAGAGCTTTCTTTTGGTGGTATTTGATTGCCTGTGCGGTTTTTTGCACTATAAACAAAAAAGAGCGACAATTTTGAAAAAAAATACAATATTTTTTACTTGTTGCTATAATAAATATCCCAATTTTAAAAAAAAAAACAACATTTTTTTTCTCAGTTTAGGGCGATACGTATTCTTCTACAAATTTTTGGTAAAAAATAAATAAAAAAAATCGCAATAAGCGACTGGTTTGCGCAAAAGTTATAGTGCTTACAAAATAGGGGACAGAATTATTATTTTTTAGTATTTTTTTTTTAATAGAAATGGCGGTGATCTGCGATTTTTTATTGGTACTGCGACGTTATGGCGGACACATCGGACACTTTTGACACATTTTTGGCGCCATTCACATTTATACTGCGATCATGCACTAATTACTGTATAAATGTGACTGGCATTGAAGGGGTTAACACTAGGGGGTGAGTAAGGGGTTAAATGTATCCTAGTTGTGTTCTAACTGTGAGGGGAGGGGGGGTGACTGGGGGGGTGACCGATCTGTGTCCCTATGTACAAGGAACTCAGATCGGTGGTCTCCTCTCCAGAGACAGGACGCTGTCTCTGTGTAAAAACGGCAATGAGAGATGATCTGTGAGATCATCTCTCATTCGCCGCACAGATCGCATCGCAAACGGCCACTCTGATTGGCCGTTCGCCGCGATCTGTGATTGGCTGTGTCCAAGGGACACGGACAACACAGGGCTTCCCCACAGCGCGCTCTGGAGCGCGCGCTGGGAAACGCCCAAAGGGGCGACCGTCTTTTGATGGCATGTTGGATATTCAGACCCGCGCTGTAGCCGTCATTCAGCTATAGCGCGGGTCTGAAGTGGTTAAAGAAACAAATAGCTACCTCCCCTTTCTTTTCAGGGCCATTGACTAGAAAAAATACTAGTCTGGTTCTCACATTTCAATCTACCTGATACATTTCCATGTTCATTACTAGGTTATATCTTTTAACCATTTTACTTTATAGATTATGTCTGTGCATCAACCCATGAAGAGTGAGACTAAACTCACAAAATGCATCGGATCACCATAGATACCATGACACACTTAAAGCGGAGGTTCACCCTAAAATATACCCTCTCCCATGTGATCCAGCATACTGGCGTCAGCACCAGTATGCTGTTTTTTTTTTTAAAATCCCACACTTACTGTGAAATCTTTAATCTTTATTTCTTTCCCCCGCGGTGGCTGGCGCCTATACAGCTTGTCAAAGCTTCCGAAAATACCCGATTTAGGACTCGGGTATTTCCGGCGCAATGCGGCGCCTGCGCACAGACCTAGGAGTTGACTGCGCAGGCGCCGTATTTCTCCGAGTCCTATTTCGGCTTTTTAGCCATAGGACTCGGAGAAATACGGCGCCGGAAATACCCGAGTCCTACATCGGGTATTTTCGGAAGCTGTGACGCGCTATACAAGCGCCATCCACCACAGGGGGAAAGAAATTAAAATTAAAGATTTCACAGTAAGTGGGGGATTTAAAAAAAAAAAACAGCATACTGGCGCTGACGCCAGTATGCTGGATCGCATGGGAGAGAGAATATTTAGGGCGAACCTCCTCTTTAACATGGACTATTTCATTACTGAATGTAACCATGTAATGGATTTGTATATTTGGGCCAACTATTTGGCATTATGACACATTTTTATTTATGTGTTTACATGGTATTGCAGGCATATACTCTATAAACCTATACAATGTTTTTATTACTGACTGTGTGGTTCTTCATCTAAAGTCCCAATGGGCAAAACCCTGTAGGGCCATTGACTAGGTAGACTTGAGAGAAATGTTTGTGGAGAAATGTGGCTTTATAGTAGGATGTAAAATCTGTAGAAGTATGATATCTGCAATAAGTGAGTGATAGTGTTGGAAGGCTTTATGCCACTTTACTGGTGAGTTAAGCCCTAAACATTGTAAGTATGGTAAGTTGACATGTGTGAGAGGGATAAGCCATCATAAATAGTAAAGTAAATATATTCACATACCACATATAGTTCAGGCCTGGAGATAGTATTCAAAAGTGGTGGCCAACAAAAGAGCAGGATACAGCCAGGCAGGGTCGGGACAAGGGGTGGGCAGCCCTGGGCACTGTGGTTTTATGTGAGGTAGGGGGGTGCTGTGAGGAGAAGAAGGGGGATTTGGGTTGGGAGCAGTAATTTGGGCAGGCGGCAGAAGGTAAGAACTGCAAAGAGTAGTGATTTAGGGAGATTTGTGTTGACATGGGGATGGGGGGTGTTGTGCTAAAAGAGGTGAAATGGTGAAGGGGGGGAGGATTCTGCTAGGAGAGGATATTTTTGTTTGGGGGGGGTCTGTGCTAGAGGGGAAATTTAGATGGCAGATTTGTGCTAGGAATGGGTATTTTGGAGTGGTGTGAAGAAAGGATGTGTACTTTTTCGGTGAGGGGCATTTGTGTTGGGGGTGATTTATGCAAAGATTTGTACTGGAAGGGGTGGTTTTAGAAGGGGGCAGATTTTTACTGGGGGAATTTATGCTTAGAGAGGGTGCAGTTTGGCATGTTTGCCCTGGGCTCTAGATGGTTTTGTCCTGGCACTGCAGCCAGGCGGGAGCAGGGTCAAAGAGTGAGGTAGAGAGGAAATAAAACATAGAGAGCTGAGAGCAGGAATAAGAGTGAAAAAAGCAGCTGAACTGAAGTTTCCCTAAAAAAAAAAGCAGTGTTGATGCAGAGCTTGACACCTAGTTTGAGTTCGCTCCAGGCACCAGCAAAAAGATTTGAATTAAACAGGAGTGCAAGGCCACCATGAACAGATTTAGTTGATCATAATAATGGCAAGAAAAAAAAACTATAGATTTAACACCTAGGAACCTGTAGCAAATATAATTGTGCACAAATTGTGGTAAATTAACTAGAACAGCCATGCTATAGTTTGGTATCCTCTGATCAGTGTCATTGGAAAGAGTCGTGCTTGTACCTCTCGATTAGGGGAAGCCTAATGTACCGTATATAAGATTGGCCATGCATGAGTCAACTTACTGGTTGAATTAAAGACAAGGGCCCAGATTCACAGAGCAATTACGCCTGTCTAACTGGTGTTAGACAGGAGTAATTTCAAATTTTGCGCGCCGTATCACTAGTTTGAATCCTCAAACCATGATACGGCGGCTTCGGGCTTCGATCCGAGATGCTTACGTCTTCGTAAGCCTTCGGATCTGCGCTTGCGATATTTTTGCGGCCGCTGGGAGGAGTCAGCGTCGTTTTCAGCGTCGGGATATGCAAATGACTTTTTACGGCGATCCACGAAGATACGAGTGGTCTTCGCAATCGCTTACGTCATTTTTTTGCTACGTACAGTTAGACCAGCTATTTGCTGGTCTAACGGTGTGTAGCCCATGTTAAGTATGGCCGTCGTTCCCGCGTCTAATTAAATTTTTTTTTTTTTTTACGTAACTCGTTCGGGAATAGGAATGTCCGTTAACGACGCTACTCAAACAACGAATGACGTAACGACGTGATTTCGCGCAATGCACGGCGGGAAATTTCTGAACGTAGCATGCGCAGTTTGATCGCCGCGGGAACGCGCCAATTTTAAATGCTTCACACCCCCTACTCGCGTAGATGGCTTGCGCCGGGAGAAATACACTACGCCGCCGTAGTTTACTGGACAAAATCTACCGGGATTCCACGTAGAGCCAGGTAAAATACGGCGGCGTAGTGTATTTCTGATACTCTACGCGAATCTAATTGTATGTGAATCTGGGCCAATGACTTGATTGCCCCATCCACACACTCAATGTGAAAGGGGGAATCCCTCCCTCTGAGAAATTGTATCCTGACAGAGGAGAAGGTTAGACAGAAGAGTTTCTTGCTGTCAGAATACACTTATCAGCACCACCAGCTATTGTCGAGAGAACATTTTCAAACAGGTTGGTTGTACACAAGTCGATCGATAGATAAATTCTGGCCAAAAAATGGGAAAAGCAACTATAATTAAAGCCCTGTACAAACGATCGGTTTGTCTGATGAAAACAGACCGAAAAAAAATAGAACATGTTTTAAAATTTTCCTATGGATAAAAAAACGATAGAAAAAAATGATCGTCTGTTTGGAAGTCCATTGGTCAAAAATCCACACATGCTCAGAATCAAGTCGACGCATGCTCGGAAGCATTGAACTTCTTTTTTCTCAGCACGTCGTAGTGTTTTGCATCCTGTGAGGTTGAATGTCTGGAATTGTATTCTAAATCAGTTCTTGGATTACCTCTTCGGTAGACCCTGAAATAATATTGATGGAACTTGTTCTAAGTCATTGATTTTATTAAGGGCCGCATCTAGTTACTGTGACAGAATTTGAATGCGGGCCATATTATAAATGGCTCTCCCAATAGTAACATTTAGCTTGTTTTCAATTCTCTCTATGCAAAATCCTAGCTTATATTTTTAGTTTAGAGGTGATTTGCCTAGTAGCCTTCTTGAAAATCTTGCAATGACGATAAGATCACCTGAGTACTCTAATAGCGGAGGTGCCTGGGCTCCAGGGGAGGGGGTTGGACATTCCTCTTCTCTACCCTGGCTGGACACTATGGCCCAGATTCACAGAGCGATTACGCCTGTCTAACTGGTGTTAGACAGGAGTAATTTCAAATTTTGCGCGCCGTATCACTAGTTTGAATCCTCAAACCATGATACGGCGGCTTCGGGCTTCGATCCGAGAGGCTTACGTCTTCGTAAGCCTTCGGATCTACGCTGCGATATTTTTGCGGCCGCTGGGAGGAGTCCGCATCGTTTTCAGCGTTGGGATATGCAAATGACTTTTTACGGCGATCCACGAAGATACGAGTGGTCTTCGCAATCGCTTACGTCATTTTTTTGCTACGTATTATTAGACCAGCTATTTGCTGGTCTAACGGTGCGTAGCCCATGTTAAGTATGGCCGTCGTTCCCGCGTCAAATTCAATTTATTTTTTATTTTTTTACGTAACTCGTTCGGGAATAGGAATGTCCGGAAACGACGCTACTCAAACAACGAATGACGTAACGACGTGAGTTCGCGCAATGCACGGCGGGACATTTCTAAACGGAGCATGCGCAGTTCGATCGCCGCGGGAGCGCGCCTATTTTAAATGCTTCACGCCCCCTACTCGCGTAGATGGCTTGCGCCGGGAGAAATACACTACGCCGCCATAGTTTACTGGACAAAATCTACCGGGATTCCACGTAGAGCCAGGTGAAATACGGCGGCGTAGAGTATTTCTGATACTCTACGTGAATCTAATTGTATGTGAATCTGGGCCTATATACATAGAGCTCTCTCAAAGTCCCAGGATTGTGAATGGAAAATATCTCTCTCAGGGGATTCTGCCATATGGTACAGAGGGCAATCAGCTGGCTCACCAGCCTGTATGGATTGAGGCAGCTCCTTCTGACAAAATCTTTATCTGCTTTTCTCATCAAAAGGATGACATCATCTTTGTTTAGACGATACCCAGGGTCAGTATCTACTTTCTTAACTAAAATACTGACTCAGAGATCATAATGTAAATCCTGGTACCTGATGTGTCTTTTGCTGTGTTTACATATGTCTGACACTTTATTGTAGGACACAATTATCCATAAAATGGAAGATCCTGCTTTTCTGAACCACGGGAGAAATACACTCCTCTATATGGGAGAACTAAAAGACTCCTCCTACAACACAGGTGGACACTAATAAGAGGCAATGATACAGGGGGATGCTCCAGCCCAAAGGGATTTGGTCAGAATACATAAACAAACAAAGATTGTATCAGTGGGTCCATATAGTGGAGTGTATTTCTCCCATAGTTCAGAGAAGCTGGATCTTCAATTCTATGAATAGCGTAGGACCCACTGATAATGGGGTACTTTGATGTAGTAGTGGGCTTAGCACTATATGGCCATAGGATGTAACGAAGTTCCCATATTTTCGGAATATGTTCAGGTGTTTTAAATAGCCTTGCAGGAGTTTGTGTATGTGTGCGCTGTAATCTTTTGTTCCATCTGTATTGTCTTATGGCTGCACCATCTTTGATGCATTTTTTAGGGTGTGCTCCCCAAATCTTTGTTTGTCTAAAGACATGTGTTGCACACATAGCATAGATGGATATGCTGAAGCTGGCAGCAAACAAGACTTATATCTCTTACATTATATACCACGCCACCAAGAAACGTAGGAACCATAGAAGGAGGCCTGGAGTACAGATATCATTTTCAGAGAAAGGGAATGTTCAGGGCATGACCTTTATTGTTTGTCATGGTTAATTTGTAGACCTTTTTAGCAGTTTTACTTCATAACCCATGATGCTTTACAGCAGAGGTGCCTAACCTTTTAAAGAGCGAGGGCCACTTAAGCAACTTGGTAACCATTTGTGGGCCACTATGAGCGGAGCGAGCGGAAGACAGGTCACGGCTACTCTATAGGCCCTCTTATCTGCCCAGATGAAAGGGGATGAATTCTCTTCTGTTTTTCGGATTGGAGGTAGGTGGCCATAAACAGACATCTGTTGCTCTATAGAGGTGAATTAAGGGTCCCATTTGGTTGGGCCTATCATGTGAAAAGGGCATAAGACTGCTTTCACACTGATGTGCTGCGGTATACCCACATTGTGGGTGCATTGTAGTGCACCTGTGTCTATCCTACGAGTTTGCTGAACTTTGCCATAGACTCCACCTGTGGCAAAAGTCGGAACTGTAGAGGAAGCCTCAGCATATGGGGCTCTGCTCTGCAGCCGCTTTCTTCCTCTACCACCAGCTTCATTCACAATACTGATGCTGTGGTATGGCAGGTCTGAAACCTGCGATCTGGGCTTGCCAACCCTGCATTCCAGAGAAGGAGGTCGCGGGCCACATCAGAGAGCACTGCGGGCCACATGTGGCCCCCGGGCCACTGGTTGGCCACCCCTGCTTTACAGACGCTTTAGATACGCCAGAACCACCTTTCATCCCTTTGAATAACTTCAGACCAGGCTTATAACGGTGTAATATGAACAATGTCTTTCACCTAACCCTAACAATAGTAGTGTGGCTGTCCAGGCATACCTCTGTGAGAGTCCATTATGGTATTGTCCATGGCTTGGATGTCTCCGGATGTCTTAAGCGGACTGCTAGGCACAGAAACCCTGATACCACAAGCAGAACAGAACCAACCAGTGCAACTAGGAAGTCCCTGGATCTCAGCCATGCCCCTTTTTATAGCAGAGGTGGGCACCAAAAAACCCGGGAATTGAGCTTACAACAGATAACCCTTTTCCCTGGCCTGGCTAGCCGCTAACTTGCTAAAACCATCATACTTTACCCTGCCTGCACACTGAGCTTAAAAAATGCCCATAAATGTAAACAAATGCTCAGGTTGGTTAGCCTAATGCACACTAAAGTAAATTAGGGACATTCCTAGCTTAGGGCAGGGTCCCTACAAATGTTGATGATGATGATGTTCATTAAAATGTTGTGACTGTGCCCCAAATCATTCATGTAGCTGACACATTTACTTTTAGGATGCTACATGTGGGTGAGGAATATGCTACTATTGCTTTCATATAAAACAAAATACTTTGTACTTTGTAATTCAGTTTCCAGTTGGTCAAATCTAACATTAATCATGGATAAGGTACAACATTACTTTGCAGCTCTTCTATAAACATTTTCATAAAGTCAATGGATTTTAATTATTTAAATGTTGCATTTTCAGTGTATGAGAATTTTTTTTTTCATTTAGAAAAGATCCAGTGTATGAGAATTAACACAAAATGGAAATCAATTACTTTTAACCAACAACGAATTTAACATGGAAATGAACGTAGCTCAATAAAATGAAACTGTTTCTTAAATTAATGATAATGAGCAAAACAGTGAAAGCTTACTTCATCAAAGAAGTAATCTTTCCACACAGCAGTAAACATCTTTCAAGAATTAGAACTTAATGTTAATGAATTTTGCGGTTTGTGTTAGGTTTCATATTTCATATATACCCCCCACCCCCCTTTATGTGTTTGCACTAAATATTGTATCCTGAAAACTAAGACTGTCCATGACTGTCTAAAGTAATTCTTCTAAACACAAACAAATATTTTTTTCTTTATAATTAAACCAGAGTAATGTAGACTGACTAGCAAAAAATAAAACAGGGTACTGTATTTAATTCCACTATAAGAAAAACCTAGATGAAAAATGTTGAGGTTTGTTTTCTCAAGTACGGTATTGAAAAATCATCCAATCATGTGCAGAATTTAGGTTTACTTCAGCCATGCAATCACAAATTTGCATCTCATTGTTTTCAATAGTGTCCATTCAATGTGACTCATAACAGTGCTTTTTTTAGAAATACTTTGGTGGAATTTACAGTTTGACTTGGCCCTATTGAATATGCAAATCGGCACTACATATTCACACTTGTATCAAAGTAATGTAAACTGGGCCTTAAAACTATTGTGATTTGTATACAAACTAAAACAAATCTATATAATGAGTATGGTATATACATTTTCTTTTTTTTCCAGTTGGAGATATACAAATATTCTACTATATAATTATTTCTTCTTGCACAGCTACAGAGCACTCAAGCTTGTATATACTTTAAACAAGATCTGGCACTTGTACTGTTGTATTTAACTTTTTTCTCAATACTATACTATTATATTTGATGAAAAAACTACAGTTTTGTTGATTAAAAAGCAACATAATCCCCAAATAAACTATATACATTGCATGAATTTTAAGAAACATTTGTTTTTGTGATTCATGATTTCTTCTGCAGATTGGGTTGTTTTACCTTGACCTGATGATTTTTGATTGGGAGTGCCCAGGGATGGACTGCCCATCGGGACTACTGGGAGATTCCCGATTGGCCGATTGGCTCAGTGGGCCGGTTGTCAGTGTCACTCCGACATGGACAGGACCCGCAAGGCTACCAGCAGTGGGTGGTGTTAAAAAATTAAACCAAAAGCTGTGTATTTTATCTGAAACTCCAGTCACATGATAGGCCAGGTCCTGATTTTAAGGTCATTCTTTAAGGCATCAATCCTTGTGGTCATAAAAATGTTACTCATGTTAGACGTGTTATTAGTGTTTTAACTACTTCAGCTCTGGAAGAATTTACACCCTTCCTGACCAGGCCATTTTTTGTGATATGGCACTGCATCACTTTAACTAACAATTGTGCAGTTGTGCAATGTTGTTCCCGAACAAAATTTACATCCTTTTTTTTCCACAAATAGAGCTTTCTTTTGGTGGTAGTTTATAACCTCTATGGTTTTTATTTTTTGCACTATCAACAAAAGAAGAGTGACAATTTTGAAAAAAATAAACACATTTTTTACTTTTTGCTATAATAAATATCCCCAAAAAACAAAAAAATCTTCATCAGTTTAGGCCAATATGTATTCTTCTACATATTTTTTGGTAACAAATTACAATAAGCATATATTGAGTGGTTTGCGCAAAAGTTATAGGCCCAGATTCACGTAGATCGGCGCATTTTCGGTCCGGCGTAGCGCACCACTTTTCCGTTAGACTTGCGCAATCTAGCCGCGTAATCCCGCGATTCACGTAGCTTTTACGCAAGAGATTGCGCAAGCGTAAGGTTTTTTCCGGAGGCGTAAGGAGGAGTAATACAAATTGGGAGGGACGTGGGCGTGTTACATTGAAATGAGCCGTGACCCCATGCAAATGAAGGGCCGGCCGACTCGCGCATGCGCGCGTGAAGGAAACCATGTCAGCTCCGTTGTGCGCATGCTCACAACTCGGGAGCGGCGCAATCAGTGAAATAGGAAATGGACTAGGGCAATGTTGTGAACTACGCAGACAGCATAAATAGACACACACAAACGCCCTTCCATTGCAAAAGTACATCCCTTTGTGTCCCTTCCCATTGAATCAAGTGCTTTTGCTCTGTTGTTCGTTAGAGTGTGTTTTGTAGTTGTCAGATTAGTGTTCTGTGTGATCTAGTGCTTGTTGGTAGTTTTGTGAAAGTGTATTTTGATAAGTGTTTGAGACTGTTTGTTTGATTGATATATTTCTGAGCGTTTGTTTTCTGGCTTTATTTTTTCATCTGATTTTTTTGTGTCTGTTTCTTGCTGAGTGCTAGTGTGATTTTTGGGTGTTCTTTTTCTCTTTGTGTGCTAGGGACCACAGTGGTGTGCATGCATGCATTCTCATTGTGCCATGATTAATGTGTGTGTTTAACGTGCAAAGATGCATAATGTGAGCTGGCATGAGATGGGGTCATGAGATGGGGTACCAGTGCATATGCAGAGTCACCTTGAAGGGAAAAGACAGGAGGATGTTAGTCATGCATGTGCCACTTGTGAGGTGTGCATCACGGGAGGGGATAGTCATGCCTGACTCCCATGTCACTCACCAACCAGCCAGCTGTCCCCATACATGTTCTGTTTGAAATCTGTGGGGATGGGGCTCTGATTGTATATGTAGCTGTCATGGGTGTCATGGGTGGTGCCATGTGTTGGGCTGCTGATGTCCTCCTGCAAGGTTGTGGTAATTCCATGATGGCATGAGGGGTGAATCTGAAGATGCGAGACACCTCAGAATCTCTCATGCCAAAGATGTCTATGCGTGTGTGATATATCAAGTGAAGAGTGAGGGGCTTGTATCAGATAAGAATATTGTATTAGATTAGATTAAATGGTAAATTTTATATAAGCAAAAAAAAAAAAAACATCTCCCGTGCCCTCCTTAGTGCCATCCTCCGTGCCCTCATCCTTCTTTGTTCATCTAAAGTCAGTAGTATAGCTATGCGCGACGATGCCCCTGGCATGTTGGCATACAGATTGTTGGGCAACACGTGTGACTGCTGAACTCCTCACTAACAGTGTTGCTTTATCTGACAATTAGACTTTTTTTTCCAAATTTAGACCAGCTTTTAGGTCCTCTAACTTTAGACAGAACATTTTGCAGTTGCGCACATCGCGTAGCCTGCGCAGCAACTGCGTTTTTTTGTGAATCCCCGTAACTCCCTCATTAGCATATTTGACTAGCAAATCAATGGTGTGTCTAGCGCAGTTTTGCGCGAAGGGAAGCGAATGTCTAATTCAATTACGCCGGACCAAAAAACGTAGATTTCTGGCGTATATTGTTTTGTGAATCGCGTCCAACTATACGCACGCGCACATTTAGACTTACGCACGCGCAACAGCAGTTGCGCAGGCGTAATCGCTCTGTGAATCTGGGCCATAGCGTCTACAAAATAGGGTATAGATTTATGTCATTTATATAAAACAAAATTGAATTGTAATGGCGGTGATCTGCTTATAGGACTGACTAGAAGAGGAGACCAATCATTGTTCCTACTTAGCAGGACAGACGATCTGTTTCTCCTCCCCTGACACAACATGGATTTGTGTGTTTTGACGGGTGGCCGGTGGCAATCGTGGCGGGGTCCCCTGCCGTGCAGCGGGCATACACGACTCGCCTTATATATACATAGCTATTTGCACAAGAGAACCATTCTGTCACCGTATATATATACAGGAGGCAGTCGGGAAGCTGTAAAGGAGAAAAGTTCCTGTGTAATGATCAGTAAAATACTTGCATACAGATGCCTTTAAATGTGCAAAGGTTTGTATGTTTAGAAAATGATAATTTATTTTCTCCTTTGTTTAGACTTAATTTACATGTTTGCAAACATGTATACATGCATTTAAATGCATAAATGAATACATCACATGTTCTTAAATGCAGACTTTTGGATTCTGTGTTACAGAAGCTGAATGCAGTGCATGTTTACAAAACTGTGTAAATGGCTCCATCAAATATAATGCTACTGTGTTCAGATCTGTAATTAAAAAATACTTGTATAATCACACCTGGGAATTATGGCATCTTAAGGAAGACCCACCTTGATGGCCTTCTATAGTCTTCATCCCCCTTTGGTCGTTGGATCTCCATCAAGGAAAAAGGATGTCCTCTATATTTTCCGTGTTCTCTTCTTTTCTTCCTTTTCTACCAGTCTACTCTGGGTAATTTTCTCTTATTATTTTCTTTATGTAATTGTGTGATACTTTGCACTAACACACTTAAGTTATGCTGAAGTCATAGCAGTGAGTCTTTCATTGCTATTTCAATGCTTGCTTATTGGGCATTATAAGTAGTCCATATGTGTCTTATGTCTTCCATATTAATGGCCTCTATTGAGGCACTTTTTCTACTGTTCAGGCTTTTTCTTTTGTCAATGCCATCCAGCATATTCTTGGTGTGCTATAATTGTAACTTGCTCACTTCATATAAAGTTCCTGTAATTTCAATTTTTTTTATAAATGTTTCAATAAATTCATAAAAATTAAATTCATAAAAAAAACAAAAAAACACTTGTATGTGCATTTTGTTACAGCCATGTGAATAAAGCCTTATGCCCCGTACACATGATCGTTTTTTCCCGGCGGTAAAAAGTCTGCCGGGAAAACCGAGGGGAAAGCCGAGAACCTGCTCAGTAGCTTTTCCCCCCACACACGGCCGGTTTTCCTGGCAGGAAAACTGGCATGAGAGCTTTGGCCAGTAATCCCGGCCGTGTGTATGCTCCACTGTGTAAACTGTGTAAACCCATAGGAAAACTGTTGGGAAAAAGACCGCCGGGAATCCCGGCAGGAAAAAAGAAATCATGTTCTCATTTTTTCCTGTCGGGAAAACTGCCATGGAGCATACACACGGCCAGTTTTCCTGGCCAAAAGCTGTGATGGCAGTTTTCCCGACATGAAAACTGGTCGTGTGTATGAGGCATGAGTGTCCACATTGTTTATTTATGTGAAGGCTTAGTATTGGCTAATGAAGATGTCCATTGAAAGTCTTTTATCCTTGAAGAGGAAGCAGATTAGGGCATCATGTTGGACATGGCAAAGCAAAATTGTATTTAGAAACCATATATTATTCAGTCTGTTATTGAAAATAAAAATGATCCTCTGCACAACTATGTGATAATTATGGTGAAATAAATTCTAATTATATGCAATGAATTACTTCAATACCTAGTGGATTCACAACTACACATGCGTAGATAATTTGACAAGTGATTATACCATATATAAACAATGTGATATTATTCCAAAAATTAATAACTTATGACAGTGGTGAAGTCCAATAGTGATTGAAATTAAAGTGTTCCAATACAATCAGTGTACAATCCTTCAACAAATCTTTCCAATATGGTGATCGATTTTTAGTATAAATGTTCCAGTGAGCCTATACGCTGCCACCAACACCTCACTGCTCACAGAAGTCTCACCTCATATCCACAGAACATGAGCCTTCAATGCAAATTCAACTGAGATAGGCTAATCCCTCCTCCTAGAATCTCCTCCGCAAATCATCACACAGAAGATCCAGGCTCACATGTGGGGGTGTCACGTACCTGATGGTTGTGAGCCCAAATTGCAGAGAAAGGCCTCCCTTAAGGCTCCTACTTGCGGCCCCCTGGTAAGGTAACAGAAGGCACAGTGGTATAAGAGCCTGACAGCATCAACAGCGGATGAAGTTGCCTAGACGTCCAGGAACTTCCTTGCAGGAACTGGGAGACAGGAACTGGAACAGCTGAGAGGCTTAGAAGACAGGAACTGGAGCACTGGACAGGAACCAGGAGCAGACTGGAACAACTTAGCAGACTGGAACAGCACCAGGAACAGACAGGAACACACACGAGTAGTCAGACAGGCCGGGTTGGTAATCAGGCGGGCAGCAAAAGTAAAGAGATGCAGGCAGAAGAGTAGTCACAGACAGGCCAAGGATCAGGTGCAGGAGGATAGCTGGATGGTCACAGGTAAGCCGGGTATTCACAGGTTTAAGTCTCAGATCAGGTTTAGGGCACATGGGATGCTGTAGAGAAGACATCAGGGTCTGTACGCGACAGGCAGGTTTAAATAGCCCGCCTGGCGCCAACAAAGGTGTGCGTGTGCATGCGCAATGGCGCCCGCGAACGTGCGCCAGAGAGCCTGGAGCACCTGTTACTGGCACGATCTTTCTGACAGTGGGTGAAGTAAACAGACAAGCCTCCAATAGGGCACTTACCTGTCTCGGTGGGGCAGCGGGTCACGGCGGCGGTGTCCTCCACACTCCTTGATGTCTTCTCCAGTCCTCTCTTCCCGTATTCTGCTATGATCCAATCACAGCACCTATCGTTTCAGCCAATCAGTTGACAGGTAACAGACCCGAGCACCTGATTGGCAGGGAGGCGATTCTGTGTTAGGAAAGTGAATATTAATTTGCTTTTCTAACACACAACTGTGTGAACTGCGAATGCTCAGCACGGCTCTAATCAGGTGCTTCGAAAAAATACCCCTCTGCTGTAATTTAGGCTCATGTCGCCGGAATAGGGGGTGTCAGCGGTGACCATAGATAGATTCATGCAATGCATTTAGGAGCTCCACCTCTTTAAACATCTTGTACTGGTACCGTATTCCTTCATAGTCCTACACTCATGGAGATAAGTGGGTTGCTAGGAGTAGAGAATTTTAAATGACATTAATTTGCATAGTGAATGTGTGCTTACTTTGATCACCCAATCACATGTAAAATTATTGCATTCAGACTAAGCACAATGTTGCTTTGTTAAGTGAAAATTGTGTAAATCAACCACAATATCTGTCTCTTGCTTACATGCTCCTGAGGATTGAATATACTGAATACCCTACCAAACGTGACGCCAGAACCTTGTACTTAATACATACTGACAAAAAAAAAGAAAAGAAAAAAAGACTCAGATACCTAGTGCTACTGTTATCGTTGTACATTATTGCCGGATAACATTTAGGAAATAATGGGAAATGAGCGCTACATGCAAAAATGATCTGAAAAGTTTAGTAATGAATCGTTTTTTTTTATCCAGGGTTAAAGAATGTGGCAGAGAAAGCATTTGTAAGAAAGTCGGTATGAGTGCTTTATTTATCAAAGAAGCATTTAAGTATGGTATATTGGTTTAAACATATTTTAGTTTTGACAGCAATTTAATGGCTCAACATTTCAGACAAATTTTCTAAGATTTGTAGCCGTCTATATGTGACAATGGTGTATGAACCACCAAATAAGGTCATCCACAAGTTTAAACTGTAAGCATATATGTAATAATTACATTTTAATATGTAATAGATTGAAAATGTTAAACTATCTTTTTCAATCTATTGTCCTGTATTTTGCTGTAACTGTACTGTCAATTTTTATTTTGTAAATGGTTGCTCGAACTGTTGGCACTATATAAATCCTTAATAATATTAACAATATTATGTGATCATTGTGTTTAATTAAACACAATGATTTAAAATATAAGATAATATAAGAACAACTATTTTTTTGGAAACTGAACAGTTCCTGCTACGGAGTCTTCACTAATTACTATGGAATAACTAATACACCATTAGGTCAATTTCTAAAGCATTGAATGTGACTTTCGCCAAATATTCTCTGGTGAGAATCATTTACTGTCATTTAAAACACATGAACCTGGGAGATTGTCCAACAGGGAATGTTTATTGTATGTACCTGGAAAATTTTCTAACAGGGAATATTTATTTTTATATTTATTACAGGTATTTATATAGCCTTCCCAATTTACGCAGCTCTTTACATTTGCTGTACCTTTACATGAATCCCTGTGTTCAAGGAACTTACAATCTAATATATGTATGAGAGAAAAGGGTTTTTGAGACTTTAAATGAGGCACATAATTATACTGTATGTGCCTCCATCCCTCAGTCCCTCGATCTCCCTCCTAAATTTATGGGTTTTTGTCTTGTAGCACCGCAAACTCTTAACTACCCTTATGTAAGTATTCAGGAATGACCCTTTGCTGTTCCCTTACATGTTAAGTCCTGCCAATAAAACATGTCTATACTTTTTTTAGAACCCCTTAGTTAGATGCCTCATTTAAAGTCCCAAACCTTTACAATCTAAGATATGGTGGTACTTTTCTACATTATTAATAGACCTATTTGTACATTGGTTTTCCTTCATGTATGACCAAGGGCTGTGATATAACAGCTGTATGTCTGTTGAGAACTGCTACTTTCCAGGAGGTTAATTTTTTTTAATTTCTTTAAAGAAAGGTAGTGTGCATGGTTATTCCAATCCCTTGTTTAATACATAAATTGCTTAAACCAATTTTAAATAGTAAGAAGCTTAAACAAAAAGGGTTGTAAGAACATTTATTAATCAATAGCATTAAATTGTAAGAACACTTAGAAATCAGTGCTCTATCTTTTAGGCTGATTAGATGTTAATTTTGCACAATTAGAGGGCTATAAAATGTATGAATTAAAGTTAAGTACATTATTTGACCTGTAACCAAGATTCTCTCCTTGTTTCTCATTTTCAAGGAGGTAAAGTTTGTGGTAAAAAGTTTCAGTCCAAGGGCTGATTATTTTTTATACCATATATATCGGCATATAACGCACACTTTTCCCCCCTGAAAAATCACTAAGCATGCTGCAATGATGGGCATTTTAGAGGCTGGAGATAGGCACTAAAAAGACTGCAATGATCGGTATGTTGGAGGCTGCAGATGGGCACTATGCAGGCTGCAATAATGGGCATATTAGATGCTGCAGATGGGCACTAAGCAGGCTGCAATGATGGGCATATTAGAGGCTACAGATGGGCACTAAGAAGACTACAATGATGGGCACTGACCAGGCTGCATTGATGGGCACTGGTAAGACTGCAGGTGGGCACCGTTGAGGCTGCATTGATGGGCACTGACCCTCATTTTGCTTCAAAGTTCTTTATTTCATTTTTTTCCCTTAAACTTCCCTTTTAAAGTTAAGATGCGTATTATACACCAATAAATACAGTGGGCCAGATTCTCAAATGAGATACGCCGGCGTTTCGTAGGCAACACCGTCGTATCTCTGTTTTTTTTACTGGGTATCTATGCGTGTGATTCCTAGAATCACTTGCGCATAGATACAGTAATACCATTACACTGGCGGATCGTAGATGTAATGACATCGCCGGCCGCTGGATGGCCCGTACGTTGTTTTCTCATTTGCCTATGCAAATGAGCCTAATCCGACGATTCCCGAACGTTTTTACGCCGCCCCGTCGTAGTTTACGTTGTTTCCGTACGCGTAAGGTTACCCCTGCTATATGAGGGGTAACCTTACGAAGTTCCGTCGTTGCTATGTTAAGTATGGCGTCGGGTCAGCGTCGTCTTTTTCCGTCGGTTACGTCGTTTTACTAAGTCGTTTGCGAATAGGGATTTACGTAAACGACGCTCACGTCAGTTTCATTTACTTTTTCTGACGTGAACTGGAGCATGCGCACTGGGCTATTTTGAGGCCGGCGCATGCGCAGTTCGATCGCCCCGGGTGCACTTAATTTAAATACAAGCCGCCCCCTTTGAATTACGCGGGGATACGCAGAGCCATTTACACTACGCCGACGCAACTTACGGAGCAAGTGCTTTGGGAATACGGCACTTGCTCTGTTAAATTGCGGCAGCGTAGTGTAAATGGCTTATGCTACGCCAGCGGCAATTCTACGGGAATCTGGCCCAGTATTTTTTTATTTTTCATTGTTACCATTTTTAGATCATTACAGCGATAAACAAACCAGAGACATGTTTATGACTGCACCAAAGAACATAAACTCAACACATAAATTTCAAGTGTTGTAAAGGCTGAAGGTTGTTTACCTAGGTAAAAAACCTTGTGCATGTAGCTCCCCCCCAGCCCCACTTATACTTACTTGAGCCCAACCTTGATCCAGCACTATGCACAAGAGCAGAGCCCCTCTCACACATGAGTGCCCCCAAGTGGCATGCTGTGTGTTCATCAGTTGATGATATACATGTACAAGTTCCAACCTGCCCATGCTACCTGCGAGAACTGGTTAAATAATCATGATGCACTGTACAGTGTTCTTTGACACACTACAAAGACCAGTTATATATTTGCTTTAAACTGTGTGTCCTGTTTCAGAAAACAGAGGACATCCAATCTCCACTAGTGTGTAGAAATTAGAAATCTGATCTGCAGCACCAGGTATGTTTATTTCGGGAGTCACATAATGCATTAATACAGCAGTTACAGACTTGTGAAGACCATTGATCAGGTATAACAAGAATAAGACTGTCACAGTCAGGTGTCAGGCTCGAAGACTAATAGCTATGGCAGTAGAGAGGCACCCACCAACCAGCTGGATAAGTATAGAAGCAGGTTACTCTGCAGATGAGGCAGACTCACCTGAGGCGCAGAGTCTAATTGCTAACCGATATTTACCAGAGCTCCTGATGGTGGAAATGGGTTTTGCTGCATGGTAGTACCAGGTCACAGTCCTCAGTATTGCCCTATCAGTAGATGGGCAGGCTGGGCTTATTATTAGACATAGCAGGTAGGGATAAGCAGAAGCATATTTATTAAACAAGCCAAATGTCGGTGAAGAGTGGTTGCAGATTGTAATCAAGCAGAGTCATAGTTGAGGAACAAGCCAGAGGTTGACGATGAGGTAACAAGTGAAAGCAAAGATACGGATGGCAGCAGGAGTGACAGGAGTGAGATATTGGCTAGAAAGAGCACAATATTCTGGCAAACAGGAAGTACAAAGGCATGGCTCAAATAGAAAGTTCATGGAAGGAACAAAGGGTTCAAGAGAAACAAGACATAAGGTAAAGTTGTCTAAGCAATCAAGCTTGTTTTGTTATGTAAATATGTACATATTGTGACAGGAAGTCAGGTAAATCTGTGTGTGTTGTCCCAGATGGAAGATACTTTCCTGCCTTGTGTAGACAATACACCAATTACTATTGGGCGTCGGCTGTAGAAATGGCCAGAGAGGTTTGGGGAGTTAGAAGCCTTTAGCTGGTCAAAATGAAGCAATTAAAGCCCCCTATAAATAAAGCCTAAGGATAACGACTGATTGCTGCATGTGTGAGAAATATCAAAGAGACTTTTTTGTTGTTTTCTGCTGTAGGACCAGCAGTGTCTGCCCAGCAGTAGGCTGTGCCAGACTCAATAGGTAGGTTCCTGTGTTGGGAAGGTAGACGCCCCAAGTGGCAAGGGTTTATTGTATGTTTTGTTTTGTTCATGCTGTTTTGATGCTTGCACGTGTATCCCGCAAGATGGAAAAACAACTCGGTAGGAAGCGATCACACGGCGGAGTAACAACATGGCGCCGTAAGGACTCCGGGCGGTGGTATCAGCTCCATGCTCTCCCTAGGTGACCAGAGGATGGTGGATGCGGAGACACTGAAGTTATAGATGTGTTGCCCGTAACCTCCTGAAACCCTATACTCTATCTTGTCGCCCTACCTTGTTTACTGCCCGTGCTCGTGACTTTGGAGAGAGCCGTGCCCTGTGTGTCTGGCAGCTTGGTGAAGGAGGTCGGTCGGCTTGGCGATCTACCCTGGTGCCGTACGTGCTTTGCTTTTCGCCAGCCAAGTTAACTGAGGGGCTGAAAACTGGAGCAGCAGTATCTCAGTGAAGTCTTTGCTGTGACCTCCAGGGCTGGTCAGGATTGGTCAGGATTGGTCACTGAGCTGGGCGAGAAGGAGGGGATTGTAGTGGAAGTCGGACTGACGGACGGAGGCTGAGGCGGCGGTAAGGTTACTGCTATCACGCTGGGTCTTCCCCGACACGGACTCCAACACGCCAGTACCGACGCAACTCCCTGGAGGCAAGATCCTCGGGACAGATAGCCGGGACCAGGCTGAGCTTGGAGTAGCCGGTAGATAGCAGGAAGTCCCCGTAGATGCAGTCGCAGAAGAGTAAAAAGATTTCCTTTCTCCCTAGATCTACTGGGAGCAGTAGAATGGAACCCTAGACAAAATAAACGACATCGAGGGGTAAGACTGTTAATTTTTTCTTTTTGCTTCTTTTATTTTCACCTGACCCATGTCTGCTTGCCTGCTTTTTGAAAAAGAAAAGGGAACTGTGCATTTGAATGAGCTTGAACCTGGGAGATTAAATAATCAAGGTGAATAAGGTGAACAATCCTGTGGAAACAACCTAACTATAACAGTATAACAGAATTTAACAGTACCTAAAAGGAGTACGTGGAAATGTAAGAACTTATATATTTCTCCCTATCCGGCTCTACGGATATGTTCTGATCTAGCCTAGCTCTTAAAGATAAGCCTCCCAAAGTATAACTACAGCTGTAGCTGAAAAGAAAACTTTTGACCTCCTCCTACTGCAGGGGAGGACACTTATGCTCTGTCAGAGTGGGCTTAATTGACCATATATTAATATATATATATATATTATATATATATAACTGTCAGTCAAGGGCAAGCCAAAGGGCACGATGGTACGGAAGGCACCCAAGAACACTCAGGGTGGGGGAATAGGCCGTAGTACAATGAGGTCCTACCTGGTGTCTGAGGGCTTGGACCAGATACCAGTTAGCCCAAAAAACTGTGAAGATGCCCTATCTAATACACCTACACAGAGGATTGACAGAAGCTCAGACTGATGGAGAGGTCACTGGAAAGAAAGATAAACATAAAGATCAATCTCCGGTAGCGAAGGGGCAGAGTAAAGGCCAGAAGACCCCTGAGAGACAACAACTTAGTATGTGTACTGAAGTCTCTCTCGAGGACCCTCAGGCACCAACAACCAAACAAGATATGACGGATATGATGGGCATGATATCACGCCTGGAAAAAATTATTAAAGGTGAAATGGGTGCAACGAGGAGAGATATCCAGAGTGTACTACAGAGAGTAGAAGGGATAGAGGAACAACTGGAAGAGCACAAAAACGCAATAACAGAACTAAGAGACAGAGCGGACATGGATTGGATAGAAATAAGAAATGCCCGTTATAAATTAGAGGATCAAGAAAACCGTAGTAGGAGGAAAAATCTTCATGTAAGAGGTCTCCCCGAAGAAGTTAAAGACAAAGAACTGGGGGATGTACTGAGAGAGATATTTAGTACAGCTTTAAAACAGGAAGCCACAGCACCAATGCACTTTGAACGGGTACATAGAACACAAAAGTCATATAATACCCTCAGAGATCTACCAAGGGATATTATAGTGAGATTTCTGGAATATGAGCAAAAGGAGTTAGTATCTCAAAGCACAAGGAATTCTGCTACTATGGACTATAAGGGATCTAAACTATCTATATTCTCTGACTTATCAGCAGAAACACTAGCTCGGAAAAGAGCACTAAAGCCACTAATTAGTCATCTACAGGCAAAAGACATTGTGTATAGATGGGGCTTCCCAGCATGCTTGTCGGTCAAGCACCAAGGGATTTCTGCTGTTATCCGCTTCCCGGAAGATGTGAAGGTGTTTTGCAACAAACTGAATATACAACATATACAAATAACTAATTGGGAGAAGCAACCTCCGGTCTGGAGGACATGGAAAGAACAGGACTGGAATAGGGCGTAATTCATTAAATATAGCAGGGATATGGGGAGCTCTACCCCGAAGAAAAGGGGGATGGAGGGGTGAGATGAGGGCAGTGAGATAATGGCCGGAGGGGGAGGAGCGATCAGTGCCCCTTGCTCTTGTCCCTCCAGTGGCCATTTAATAGGTTTTCTGTTTTCTTGCCTTCTTTTTTTTTCAGGTTCCCTGCAGGGGGTGAAATTGTTTATCTTGTCTAATTATTTTGTAGAGAGATAATGGTTGGAGATGGAGTAGCTCTCAGTGGGGGAGTGTCCCCTACTTTGTCCCTCCATCCGTCCCTTAATAGGTCTTTTGTCTTTCTACATTATTTTCATAAATCATTCTTGAGATATTTCTTGGCCCAGTCTTGACGTTTCAGCTTGTGTGTCTTGTTTAGTGGTGGTCGTCTTTCAGCCTTTCTTACCTTGTCATGTCTCTGAGTATTGCACACTTTGTGCTTTTGGGCACTCCAGTGATGTTGCAGCTCTGAAATATGGCCAAACTGGTGGCAAGTGGCATCTTGGCAGCTGCACGCTTGACTTTTCTCAGTTCATGGCCAGTTATTTTGCGCCTTGGTTTTTCCACGCGCTTCTTGCGACCCTGTTGACTATTTTGACTGAAACGTTTGATTGTTCGATGATCACGCTTCAGAAGCTTTGCAATTTTAAGAGTGCTGCATCCCTCTGCAAGATATCTCACTATTTTTGACTTTTCTGAGCCTGTCAAGTCCTTCTTTTGAACCATTTTGCCAAAGGAAAGGAAGTTGACTAATAATTATGCACACCTGATATAGGGTGTTGATGTCATTAGACCACACACCTTCTCATTACAGAGATGTACATCACCTAATATGCTTAATTGGTAGTAGGCTTTAGAGCCTATACAGCTTGGAGTAAGACAACATGCATAAAGAGGATTATGTGGTCAAAAAACTAATTTGCCTAATAATTCTGCACTCCCTGTATGTGCTAGACACATAACAATTGTGTATACATGATAATGATTGTTTAATAAGCAACATAAATATTTTATGTATTTGGTAACGGTCTTTGAAATCAAATTTTTTTTTTCTTATATCCTAACAGCTATGAAAGAGTTTTTGGTGAAACAGAGCGAAATGCAGAGGATCCAAGATAGAATTTGCGTAAATCAGCGGAAAATGCGGTATCTGGACCAACAGAATATTCAGCTGGAGCAACAGCATATGAAGAAGTATGCGGAGATGATGGAGATTCAGAAGCGTTTGCAGAATTCCATTTGATTTATTTTCTTTTAATAAAAAACATTTTTTTTTCAATGTTTCCTTTCTTATTGAGATTGGTAGGTTTTTCAACACATCTAACTTCACATCTAACACATCAACATCAACATCAACAGATTTAACTTCATAATAACCAAAAACATTTTATACTATTTGCTCTTATACTATATATATATATATATATATATATATATATATATATATATATATATATATATATACTATATACAGAGTTGCTCTTGCAGACAGGCTAATGGTTGCAGTATAAAGGCCGCAAAACAGTTTTTAACATAAAGTTCAGTGTTTTAGTCACACTTGCTGTTACGGTCCGGTCTGGTAGCTTGTAGCGGAGGCTGTTGGTGGATCCGCTGTGCCAGAGAGGTCATGAAGCATTACTCAGCATGAAGGCAGCAGCAGTAGTATTAAAATATAATGTAATTATCACACAGGCACCATTTACAAGCAGTAGTGGTAATAGTACTAGATAGCATCTAAACACTTGGGCAAGACTTTACAGCAGCAGCAGTGGTAATAGTAGTATAGAGTGGCAAATAACTTGTGACATAGGTGTCTTGACTGAGCAGCAGCAGTAGTAGTAGTAGTAGACAATACAGTGTCAAATCACTTGGGCAAGAGGTGCCATGATGAACAGCAGCAGCAGCAGCAGTGGTAATAGTAGTATAGAGTGGCAAATAACTTGTGACATAGGTGTCTTGACTGAGCAGCAGCAGTAGTAGTAGTAGTAGTAGACAATACAGTGTCAAATCACTTGGGCAAGAGGTGCCATGATGAACAGCAGCAGCAGCAGCAGTGGTAATAGTAGTATAGAGTGTCAAATAACTTGTGACATAGTTGTCTTGACTGAGCAGCAGTAGTAGTAGTAGTAGACAATACAGAGTCAAATCCCTTGGGCAAGAGGTGCCATGATGAGCAGCAGTGGTAATAGTAGTATAGAGTGGCAAATAACTTGTGACATAGGTGTCTTGACTGAGCAGCAGCAGTAGTAGTAGTAGTAGACAATACAGTGTAAAATCACTTGGGCAAGAGGTGCCATGATGAGCAACAGTGGTAATAGTAGTATAGAGTGGCAAAAAACTTGTGACATAGGTGTCTTGACTGAGCAGCAGTAGTAGTAGTAGACAATACAGAGTCAAATCACTTGGGCAAGAGGTGCCATGATGAGCAGCAGTGGTAATAGTAGTATAGAGTGGCAAATAACTTGTGACATAGGTGTCTTGACTGAGCAGCAGTAGTAGTAGTAGACAATACAGAGTCAAATCACTTGGGCAAGAGGTGCCATGATGAGCAGCAGTGGTAATAGTAGTATAGAGTGGCAAATAACTTGTGACATGGGTGTCTTGACTGAGCAGCAGTAGTAGTAGTAGACAATACAGAGTCAAATCACTTGGGCAAGAGGTGCCATGATGAACAGCAGCAGCAGCAGCAGTGGTAATAGTAGTATAGAGTGGCAAATAACTTGTGACATAGGTGTCTTGACTGAGCAGCAGTAGTAGTAGTAGTAGACAATACAGAGTCAAATCACTTGGGCAAGAGGTGCCATGATGAGCAGCAGTGGTAATAGTAGTATAGAGTGGAAAATAACTTGTGACATAGGTGTCTTGACTGAGCAGCAGCAGTACAAGACAATATAGTGTCAAATCACTCGGGCAAGAGATGCCATGAACAGCAGCAGTGGTAAGAGTAATAAAAATGGCAAATAGCTCGGCCAAGAGGTGCCATCAGCTGCAGCAGTATTAATAGAAAGTGGCAAATCTCTCGGACAAAAGGTGACAGCAGCAGTATGAGTAATATATCGGTACATAATCACTCAGCCTTTTGGCATTAGCAGTAGGAGCCCATATGGTGGCAAGATTACAAAAGCTTGAAGTTGCAGTAGCATGGTGATTAAATTTTAAAAGCAGAATGACACAGGCCTTAAGTAGCTGTAGCCTGACTATACCATAGTGCCTCATAATTTAAAAGTTTGATTAACGTCATTTCTATGCCATCCGTGACTTTTTAAATTCATGATGAGCAATTACTTTTCAAAATAATGTGGCAGCAGCATCAGGACTCCTTATAGTGGCTTAATGACACAGCATGGAAATATTTATGCCCTTAACACTACCTGCCCACTATGAGTTTCAAAGGTATACAGTGAGGAAAATAAGTATTTGAACACCTGTCTATCAGCTAGAATTCTGAGCCTCAAAGACCTGTTAGTCTGCCTTTAAAATGTCCACCTCCACTCCATTTATTATGCTAAATTAGATGCACCTGTTTAAGGTCATTAGCTGCATAAAGAGTGACACCTGTCCACCTTATACAATCAGCAAAAATCGAACTACTAACATGGCCAAGACCAAAGAGCTGTCCAAAGACACTAGAGACAAATTTGTACACCACCACAAGGCTGGAAAGGGCTAAGGGGAAATTGCCAAGCAGCTTGGTGAAAAAAGGGTACACTGTTGGAGCAATCATTAGAAAATGGAAGAAGATAAACATGACTGTCAATCTCCCTCGGACTGGGGCTCCATGCAAAATCTCATATGTTGGGGTCTCAATGATCCTAAGAAAGGTGAGAAATCAGCCCAGGACTACACGGGAGGAGCTGGTCAATGACCTGAAAAGAGCTGGGACCACCGTTTCCAAGGTTACTGTTGGTAATACACTAAGACGTCATGGTTTGAAATCATGCATGGCACGGAAGGTTCCCCTGCTTAAATCAGCACATGTCAAGGCCCGTCTTAAGTTTGCCAATGACCATTTGGATGATCCAGAGGAGTAATGGGAGAAAGTCATGTGGTCACATGAGACCGTAATAGAACTTTTTGGTCATAATTCCACTAACCGTGTTTGGAGAAAGAAGAATGATGAGTACCATGCCAAGAACGCCATCCCTACTGTGAAGCATGGGGGATGGTAGCATCATGCTTTGGGGGTGTTTTTCTGCACATGGGATAGGGTGACTGCACTGTATTAAGGAGAGGATGACCGGGGCCATGTATTGTGAGATTTTGGGCAACAACCTCCTTCCCTCAGTTAGAGCTTTGAAGATGGGTCGAGGCTGGGTCTTCCAACATGACAATGACCCGAAGCACACAGCCAGGATAACCAAGGAGTGACTCTGTAAGAAGCATATCAAGGTTCTGGCGTGGCCTAGCCAGTCTCCAGACCTAAACCCAATAGAGAATCTTTGGAGGGAGCTCAAACTCTGTGTTTCTCAGCGACAGCCCAGAAACCTGACTGATCTAGAGAAGATCTGTGTGGAGGAGTGGGCCAAAATCCCTCCTCCAGTGTGTGCAAACCTGGTGAAAAACTACAAGAAACGTTTGACCTCTGTAATTGCAAACAAAGGCTACTGTACCAAATATTAACAATGATTTTCTCAGGTGTTCAAATAATTATTTTCATCACTGTAAATACATCAGGGAATGCATGACAAGGGACCCTTCAGTGCCCTGAACTGACGGCGGGTGCCAGAAAGTCACCGCCGATCCAGGACTCATTCATCTTGATGAATGTGAGTCTGTCCACGGAGTCTGTGGACAGACGGGTCCTCTTGTCCGTGACCACCCCACCTGCCGCGCTGAATGTCCGCTCAGATAGTACGCTGGAGGGGGGAAAGACAATAACTCCAGCGCATACTGAGCGAGCTCGCGGCAGGTGTCCAATCTGGCAACCCAGTACTCCATGGGGTCGTCGGTGCTCATACTGTCAGAAGCACCGACGGACGCCATGTAATCTGCCACCATGTGGGCCAGCCGCTGGTGGTGACTGCTGCTGCTGCTGCTGCTGGCACTGGGTCGCTCAGATTGGAAGAACATCCTCATCTCACCCATTAGGTCCCCTGCTCGGCTGCTACTGGGTGCAGCCACCTGCTGGGTGAGATGAGGGGGGACAACTGGAGGCCGGGTAGTTGCCTGCTTCAACCGGCTGACTATGCCTGCCTGCAGTTCCTCCATCCGGCGCTGCCTCTGGCTGGCTGGGAAGAACTGCTCCAGTTTCCCCTTGCACCTGGGATCTAAAAGGGTGGCCATCCAAAATTCATCCCTCTCCTTGATGGTCTTAACCCAGGGGTCCCTCCTGAGGCATCTCAGCATGTGGGCAGCCATGGGGAAGAGCACAGCCCACTGTGACTCCGCAAGGCTGCCCGGGTCAATGATGTCCAACTCTTATCCCGGAGCCGCTGCTGCTCACGCTCAGAGATGCCCAACCCCCGGACTATCGGTGCCCCCAACACCGGCTCTCCCTCCTGACCAGGCCCTGACTCCAGGACGACACCAGTAACCTCCTCATCATCATCATCCTCCTCCTCCTCGTCCTGGGCCTGGTCTTGGTGGAGCAGTGTTGCCTCCTCCTGCTCCACCAAGGCACTCTCCCCAGCTTCGAGCAGGCGATCTAGTGTCCTGTCCAGCAGGAACACTATAGGGAGCACGTCATTGAGGCCGACATGCTCCCTGCTGACCATCTTGGTCGCCTGCTCGAAAGGGGCCAACACATGGCAGACCTGGTGTATCTGCCCCCACTCCGCACTGGTGATGTACGGGAGTGTATGTGAAGGCCCGGCAGTGCCTTGCTCCAGCAGGTACTCCTTCACTGCCCTTCGCTGCTCCCACAACCTCTCCAGCATGTGGAGGGTGGAGTTCCACCGCGTCACACTGTCCACAATCAGCCTGTGAAGGGGCAGGCTGTTGTCCCACTGCAACTTGGACAGGGACGTGGTAGCGGTTGGGGAGCGCCTGAAGTGGCTGGCAATCCTACGCACCCTTAGCACAATGTCACTCAACCCGGGATAGGTGCGCAGGAACTTCTGCACCACAAGGTTGAGGACATGTGCCAGACAGGGCACGTGGGTCAGACTGCCAGCCTGGAGGGCGGAGAGTAGGTTGCTGCCGTTATCACAGACAACCATACCTGCCTGGATCCTTCGGGGTGTCAGCCACTTCTGGACCTGAGCCTGAAGTGCGGTCAGCATTTCAGGGCCAGTGTGTCTCCGGTCCCCTAAACTAACAAGCTGGAGCACGGCCTGACAGCGCACGTGCCCCACACTTGAGTAGCTACGGGGGCGCTTGCTGGGAGGCTCAGCAGCTGCGGAGACAGTGGCTTGACGGAGACCAGCAGTTCTCCCCTGGACACCCCGGGGCGGCACCACAAAATCTGATGCTGCCGATCCCTCCCCGGCGCCTCGGAGGGAAACCCAATGCTCCGTGAAACTGATGTAGCGGCCCTGCCCATGCCTGCTGGTCCAGCCATCCATTGTGAGATGCACCCTGTCGCTGACAGCGTGATCCAGCGACAGGGTTACATTCTGCACAATGTGCTGGTGTAGGGCAGGGACACCAGTCCTGGCAAAGAAATGGCGGCTGGGGACACACCATTGGGGTTGGGCGTGCTCCAACATCTGCCTGAAGTGGTTGCTGTCAACGATGTTGAAGGGCAGCAGATGTTGGGCAATAACCCTTGCCAGGAGCCCATTGAGGGAACGCACACGTCGGTCTCCAGTGCGTTCAAATGCGTCGGAAAGCGACGCCTGGCGCCGGACGGCAGTGCAGGACACAGACGAGGAGGGTGCTGTGGAAGTAGAGGTCTGGCTGCCGGTACCAGTACCTCTACTAGAGGGAGCGGGGGGGCATGACCTGCTGGCAACAGATGAAGCTGTGGCAGGGGCTGCTGTACCCTGCTCACTTGTGGTGGTGGCGCTGCTACCACCACCACGCTTCATCTGCTCAAACTCCCGCCAGTGATTTATTCTCAGGTGCTGGTTCAGGGCTGTGGTACCCACCCGAGCCAAGCACTTCCCTTTCTTCACCCTGGCACGACTGATCTGGCAGATGGCCACGGTAGGGTTATCTGCTACCAGGGTGAAGTAGGCCCAGACAGGTGACTTCAGCGCCACCCTCCTGTCAGATGGGGTGACGCTGACTTGCACCTGCTGGGACTCGGTGCGCACAGGTGGAGCTGCCTGCTGCTGCTGCTGTTGCTGCTGCTGCTGACACCTCCTGCTGCCATCACCAGTGGAGACCCTGACGCTGGTCTCCCTGGTGACCTGGCACACCGTTTCCCCAGGGTGCCCACCTTCCTCGTCGTCACTGCTGCTGTGAACCGACAAGCCAGGTGGCACCCATGTTGGGTCACCCTCCTCTTCGCCCCCAGATATGTCAGACCCAGGGCTGAAATGTGGTGGTCTGAGGGAACCAGCTGACATGGAGCCGCTATCCTGGCTCCGCTGTCCCCTCACCCACGCCTGGGTCTGACTAGGTGCTGTTGTTTCCTGCACCAAAACAGCAGCACCACTTTGAAGGGATGTCTCTGGGATACTGACAGCAGGTATCCCATCCTCCTCCTTCATCCCTTCAAAAAGGTCCTGACCATCAGGACAGAACTGGAGGTCTGCCTGATGCAGGGCCTCCCCCAAGATATCCCTCTCACTGTCGCTGTCGAACAGTAAGATGCTGGACTCTTGGGGGCTGGGGGGGGGGTACTAAAGGCACAGGTGTAATGGTGGTGCTACTGGTAGTCGGGACTGACGACTCAGTGGCACTGCTGTGCCCCATATAGTCCACCACTACTGGAGCCTGAGATGGCAATATCGGGCGGCTGCCCGATGAAAAAAAATCCCGGATGAGGCGGACTCCCGTTCCACCTGATCCTCTACCAATAGTATGGCAGCGACCCAGCACTGGGAGTAACTCCCCTACCCCTGCTGCCACGTCCACGTATGCCGCTCATAATTGCTGATGTGGAGGGGGGGGGTAAACTTTATTGGGGGGGGGGAATGTGAGGAAGGATTTTTTATTTTTTTTTAAAAGACAGGCACGTTGACAAAGACGTAGACAGACAGCTACTAAACTATAATAAAACTAGTACACCTAAAAGTTTTTTTTTTTTTTTGTTTACACTGACTGAGTGACAAGGACAAAGACAAGAACTAAAAAAAATAAAAAATAAATGCACTAAACAAACACTATCAGCTTACACAAAGTTATATGACTATAAACTAAAGCTATTTTTTTTTTTTTTTTTTTTTTTTTTACACTGACTGACAAGGACTACAACTACAAAAAAAAATATGCACTAACTACTAAAATTTTTTTTTTTTTTTTTTTTTTTTTTTTTTTACACAAAACACAGACACTAAACACACACTAAACTAAGCTAGCTTAAAGAAATGTACACTTACAATATGTACACTTACTACACAGAAATCTATCTAACACTAAGCTAAACTAACATGGACAATACAACACAAAACTTAGCTTTTAAAAAAGCTGTTGGGTCTTTTGCTTTGAAAAAAGCAGTTTAGAATAAGGATAATATGATCTGAAACCACTAGCAAGGAAGCACAATGCTGATGCTGCAAGCTGTAAGATCACACAGAAACACTCCACACTCTCTAGCCACCTTCTGAATCTGCAATGAAATGTGCTGGGTGTGACCTTATATAATGGCCGTGCAGGCAGGTTCCTATTGGTTGCTATGGAGGTTGCTAACCTCTGACAACTGTGGTAGGAGAACTTTGATTGGCTCTGATGCAAAAGAAGGGCGGAGAAAATAATCGCGCAATATTCCTTTTGCCGAATATTCGCATTGTCGAATATTCGGAGAACTCTGATTGGCTCTGATGCAAAAGAAGGGCGGAGAAAATAATCGCGCAATATTCCTATTGCCGAATATTCGCATTGCGAATATTCGGCAATATAAAATGATCGCTTCAGCTACTCGGCCCAAGGTCTCTAATCATACCAGCAATGCTTTTAGACGTCGATGGAGATCACTAGGATGTGCTCTGTTTTAAAAATAAAATTGAAAAAATCGCTCTGATGCAAAAGAAGGGCGGAGAAAATAATCGCGCGATATTCCTATTGCCGAAGAATCGCATTGCGATTTTTCAATAATATAAAATGATCGCTTCAGCTACTCGGCCCAGGGTCTCTAATCATACCAGCAATGCTTTTAGACGTCGATGGAGATCACTAGGATGTGATCTGTTTTAAAAATAAAATTGAAAAAATCAGAATATTCGGAATAGCGAATATTGACCGCGAAATTCGAAATATTAGCGAATACTCGAATATGCCATATTCGAGCCGAATATTCGCAATACGAATATTCGTGAGCAACACTAAGAATGATTAAGCATAAGCTTCATCAAATGCAACTGGTTGAGGCCTGGAGAATCCTACACCCAAGGGATAAAGATTTTACATATTTCTCACTGGTACATAGGTCATATTCAAGAATTGACCATGTCCTGCTGGATCACCGGCTGTTAGAGGGACTGAGAAAGGTAGAAATAAAATGTATAACGTTATCTGACAATGCCCCAGTGGTGATGTCCCTGGAGACTGAGGAGAACCCGGCGGGACAGATAACTTGGAGATTAGATGAGTCCCTAATTAACAACACCAAGATAACCGATGATCTAGATAAGGATATGCGCATATTTTTTAAAGAAAATGATACTAAAAAAGATGGAAAAATAAACCATATCATTTGTTTTCAGTCATCCTCAAGTGCCTTTTTTGTACAGTTCAGCGTGTAGTGAACCCACAGAGGGGGTCACACACCCGCTACCGAGCTAATCCCTCACAATATACAGTACCTGCCGCCGATATTGTGTCAATTTTTTCTCTGCTAGTGGGGAGCTTGACACCCCCGATCCCTGTCACGGGAGCCAGCGCTGAACTATGTCGCTCCTCCCGCTTGCTGCCCCCAATGAATTCCTATGGATGCGCGGCATCTTGTGGGGGCGGCGAGCGCGAGAAGCACAGCCTCGCATTGCCGATTTTCAGTGCCTTCCCATCGTGCTGGAAACACAAAATCGGCAGCACCTACTGTAAAAAAGGTAAAGTAGTTGTTAACCTAATTTGGATGCAAAGGTGGAAATATACTTTAGTCCTAGACAGGCAACTATCTAAACAGAACTTTTTTTCAGTTTTATTTTCTTCCCCCAGGCAAAGAGTCTGGGTGGCAAAGGTTACCCCGAATGTTCTCTTCCCCAGCCCATATCACTGGCATAAATTTCTCAGTTATCGATTAGGGCAGAATACCATAAATATTTATAAACAACAACCTGTATATACTTATTTTATCTACTGAAAAAGACTCCCTAGAAGAAAGCAGAAGAAAACAATGGCCTTGGGTTTTGGGAGAAATTATTAACCCAAGTAACATAAAGAAAGCTCAGACTGGCTACAGCCTATCTGCAAACACTACATTTGGACTAAGGACACTTTTCAATTGGATCATGTCAGGGTCCCTATATTTGTTTTATCTTTATATTTAAGTCAGGGTCCCTACATTTGTATTATCTTTATATTCCCACACTCTAAAGACATGCTGGTAGGTTAATCGGATTCTGTCTAAATTGACCCTAGTATATGTATGAATGTGTGTTAGGGACATTAGGTTGTAAGCTCCTTGAAGGTAGGGACTGATGTGAATGTACAATGTATTTGTAAAGGGCTGCGTAAATTGATGGCACTGTATAAGTACAGTGGAACCTCGGATTACGAGCATAATCTATTCCAGGAGAATGCTCGTAATTCAAAGTACTCATTACTAAAATAATTAGTTCCGCATTGACTTCAATGGCATGCAAAGCCGCATGCGGCCAGAGGCGGGGGAAGCTGCAGAGCCTCGGAAATGCCCGAGGACACTTCGGGTGACCTTATCAAACCTCAGAAAGACCCTGTTCACAAGCCTTTCCGAGGTTTGCCGAGGTCAGCCAAGCTGTCGTCGGGTCTTTCCGTGCATTTCCGGTACCCCCCACCTCAGCCCAAAATACGGTACTGCAGGCCATATTAGCTTGAATTCTGCTCGTTTTGCGAGACAACACTCACAAACCGAGTCAGAATTTCTTTAAAAACGTTTCTCATCTTTCAAAACGCTTGTTAACCGCCTTACTCATAAACCAAGGTTCCACTGTATCTGAAATAATAATAATATTCACCTGATGATACTGCCAGTAACACACTTCATGTCTTAGGGTGACAATGTTTACTCACTGAAAGATGGGGGGGTGTGGTGGCGCTTGCTAATTTTAATTCACACCACTTAGACTATCACGCAACGCGTCAAAAAGGAGGAGAGCCGTCGGTGACGTCACTTCCGCTTGCGGCCGAGAGCGGAGGTATCCTATCGTTATATGCTGATTATTACACTGCGTGTATGTGAGTGTATCTATTTTTATACTATAAATTGTTTACATGGTTTGCGCTTTGAGGTCCCTTTTGTTTGTTCACTGAGATCCACCGGATCCTGGGAGACCTATGATACCACAGTGAAGGGACTGACTGACCGTGGGACGCTGACCTGCAGTGGAATCTATGTTTTATACCAGGCTGTCTATTAGCTTCGGGAAGGTGAGAGGCTTGTGTTTGCGGTTTTCACTGGGTGTCATTCTGCTCTAATACACTGACCTACTGTGTGGTGGATTGTGGACTATCTTATCAGCACTTTATATGCAGCACCTTTTACAGGACTGGCATTAAGCACTCTGCACTTTTTGGTCATTTCTGAAAGCAACATTATCATATTGTTTATTGCATACAGATAATTTATCAGCACTTTCTTGCACTTTTTGGACTTTTTGCAGTTTAGCACATTGGACTATCATCAAGCACTTTACACTTTTGGATATATGTTTTGTTACTAGTATTGCCTTATATTGTAACACTTGGGCACTTGAATGTTGTTTTATTGTTATCACTTAGTTTATCAAGGAATAATATTTTATAATATGTTTGCTATGACCATATTATTATCACTTCACGCAACCCCCCATCATTGTTAATGTCAGGAGGGATTTGTAGGAAAAGGAGTGAGACACACTTTTTTCTCTCTATATTACACATCTTTTTATCTTAAATTAGCAAGTGCCACCACATCCCCCCATCTTTCACTTATATCTCTGTGTGAGCACATATCTGGTGGCTGCTGCGATATTATTATTTATTTTTTAGGCCGCATTGGTATTGTGCATTAGTTCCCCCCATTTTCATATCAATGTTTACTCACTATATTGTACCTATGAAAGGAGAAATGTTGTCATCCATTGCTGCATTCCTCATACATAACATGTAGAGAGTATTCGTAGATAACCATGACGTTTGCCATAAGACTGTTGAGTTCTGAGGACACAGAACAGCAATGGATATCTGGCAGGTTCTACAGCAAATACACGCTAAAGAAATATAGACCTAAAGCCATTTATTTTAATAGAATAAGTGAAGGGTAAAATGGCACCTCACGCATCTAAAAATGCAGTGTGTTTGTGGATTTAGGAACTGCTGGGAAATTGCATGGTACAAAAGCACCATGCGATTTCCTGGCCGCTATGGTTTACAAATAGTGCAGGAACCTTTTTCCTACATGAACTGCAGGCACTGCAGCCCATTCAAATGAATGAGCTGTTGTGTCTGACCAAACGTGGCTCACAGAGCAGCAATAGAGTGAACCTAGCCTAGAAGCTCATTCACACCTGAGGTGGGGGGGATGATAAAACAATTCAGTAGAGTCACATTTTTACCAACCTCTAACTACTTTCCCTTTACCTGCAGAAAAAACAGCCAGGGTGTACACATGCTGTAGCCACAATGCTTTGCGTCTATGGCAGAAATTACACCCCCGTTAAACGCATTGCTGATGAATGGGGCCTCTGTGCAACCACGCACTGCATATGATTGCGGTGGTTCTGCATTTTAGGGTTTAAAACAGGTGATGAGGAGGTGACATATCTCCTCCTCACCACTAGGGATGGGCTGAACACCCCCCATTCGGTTCGCACCAGATCCTTCGAACGGACCGACCGTTCGTGCGAACATTTAGAACCCCATTGACGTCTATGGGACTCGAACATTCGAATTCAAAAGTGCTCCTTTTAAAGCCTAATATGAAAGTTATTGTCGTAAAACGTGTTTGAGAACCCAGGTCTTGGAAAAAAAGTTTTAAAAACGGTTGTTTTTTCTGGAGCAGTGATTTTAACGATGCTTAAAGTGAAAAAAAAAAGAACAATTCCTTAAATATCATACCTGCTGGGTGTATATAATATGCCTGTGAAGTGGCACGTGTTTAGAACTGTCCCTGCACAAAATGAGATTACTATAAGAAAAAAGTAGTTTAAAACTGGCTTTAATGTAATGTCTGGTCCCTGCAATATGGATAAAAATCATTGAGAAAAATAGCACAGACACAGACAGTACACACACCACGTAGCTTTAGGTGCACACTGCAGAGGACAATAGCAGTACACACACTACGTAGCTTTAGGTGCACACTGCAGAGGACACGGGCAGTACACACACCACGTAGCTTTAGGTGCACACTGCAGAGGACACAGGCAGTACACCACGTGAGAATACTGCAGCTAGCACAATCACCTGCCTGCCTGTCAGTAAATTAGGTAGAGCGGATCTAGCTAAACTATACAGTGTATAAATATATATACAACACCTGGGATGTATATATATCCTCTACACACTGTAACTTTAACTTACTAGCCTGCCTGCCTGCCTGCCTGCTCTATCTACCTACAAAAAATTACACTCTCTGTCTTCTCTTTCTTAACCACCGCAACACATTACACAAGGCCGACCTGCAGGCGGCCTTTTATAGTGTGGGGCGTGTACTAAACCCACTGAGCCATAATTGGCCAAAGCCACCCTTGCTCTCCGTTTTTTTGCAAGCTGTGATTGGCCAAGCATGTGGGTCATAGTGCATGCTTGGTCAATCATCAGCCAGTAATACACTGCAATGCCGCAGTGAATTATGGGCCGTGACACGCTACTCGAATTTGGTGCAAACGGCCCAAAACGTTCGTAATTCGAGGAACGATCGAACCTATGATCTTCGAATACGAAGCTCATCCCTACTCACTACCTGTCAAATGCCTCTAAATAGTGATCCAAGCATTGCTTTTTAGTGGAGAAGCATTCCTTAATGCTAGTGTGAACAAGCCCTGTAGAAAGCAGTTCCGCTAGCTTAGAACAGCAGTTCTTATCATACAGAGTGTAGGGGTCAGGATCAAAAGTAACATACCAACATACATACACACTCATACATACACCCACATATACTGTATATACATACAGTACATACACACACACACACATACAGTACATAAATATAGAATTTAAAAAAAATGCAGGTCTACTGAGCTGCATGATCCAGACACCTTTTCACTAGGCTGACTTTCACTTTCATGTTTGGCACTCTCAGTGCCAAATGTTTATTTACAAAGTCCTGCACTGTAGGAGGATGCCGAGCAGGTCAGCACTCTTCAAGAAGTCTCTCACTTTACCAACAGTTTGGAATCATGCCAGTCTTATTATATTATACAGGGCTGAGACTGTCAAGGCAGTAAACTATCGGCAGAGGGAGAGCAGAGAGGATTTCTCACCCAGGATGCCGCAGAACCCCGGAAGACCTCTGACAGCACTCTGGGTTGAGAAAGACTGCTTTAAGTTAACATAGCTTTAAATTTCAGCAAGTGTAACCTCTTATGGACCGCCGCATGTACATTTACGTCGGCAGAATGGCACCGACAGGCACATCAACGTATATATACGTTGGTGCCTTGATGTGGGTCGGGGGTCCGATAGGGAACCCCCCGGTACATGCGGCGGTCCCCGTGGCTGTACGAGCGATCCGGGACAAGGGGGCAGCTATTCGTTTTTGTCCGCCCCCTCTGGATCGCTCCCAGCCAATCCGCGCTCTCCCCCACCCTGCACTTCCTCCTCCTGTGTAAACACAGGAAGGGGGAAGTGATGTGATCTCTCCTCTCAGCATTTTTTTCAACCACCGCTGAGGAGAGATCACATCGCACAGTAAGTCTGCAAAAACACTACACTGACACACACTACACATAGGCACATTAACCCCTTGCGATTGCCCCCCTCCCCCTGTCACAGTGTCACTGAATGCAGTAATCATACATGTATGATTACTGTATTTAGTGTCAGTGTGACAGTCAGTTAGTGTTAGGTTCAGGGTAGCCCTCCGTACCCCCCTAATAAAGTTTTAGCCCCTTGATCACTGCCCTAGTTAACCCTTTCACTCCCTATTGCCAGCATCACTAAGCGATCATTTTTCTGATCGCTGTATTAGTGTAGCTAATTTTTTTTTTTATTGCAATTTTTTTTTTACTAATGACATATGGCTAAATACATTTTGGCCTAAGTGTTAGACTAAAATTTAGTTTATTTGATTTTTCTTATAACAAAAAGTAAAAAATATAGATTTTTTTTTCAAAAATGTCGCTCTATTTTTATATATAGCGCAAAAAATTAAAATCGCAGAGGTGATAAAATACCACCAAAAGAAAGCTCTATTTTGGGAAGAAAAGGACGCAAATTTTGTTTGGGAGCCACGTCGCACGACCGCGCATTTGTCAATTAAAGTGACGCAGTGCCGAATCGCAAAAAGGGGCCTGGTCATTTACCTGCATTTTGGTCCGGGTCTTAAGTGGTTAAAGACAATCATGAGGGAACAGTTTATGCTATCTGCATTTTAACAAAGATTCAATGAAAGAGTTACATGGGAAGGGAAATAGATAAAATAGAGGGTAAAACCAAACATCAGTTTGACAGTATGTCTCTTGACCTTATACAGAACTGTTGACTAGGGAGTTAGTTTTGTCATGTTACATTGAGAAAATATGTTTCTTGGTCTATTTATTTGTTTATTTCGTTTTTTTTTCTTATAATAGGCTGACATAGAACAGGCTGTGGTGTGTTTTTGAGATAGTTATTGCAAATTTCCGTAATGTTAATAATAAACTGCACACAAGACAGACAAAAATGCTATAATAAGGCAACAATTCCTTTTTTTCTTTAAAAACGTTTCTGATTTTGATGGCATACAGTACTTACAGTACTTAACATCTTTTATGTTTCAGCATTCTGCCCTCTCTGGTAGCTAACAGCAGGATCTGTACCCACTGGATGAGAATGCAAACCTTTCTACCATCTAATAATTGTCAAGACATTAATTATTTGATGTTGTTGCTGTTAGTTGTTACTATTAGTATTGTGTTGTTGTTAGGCAATTCAATATAAAATTGGTTCTTTATAGAAGAATTTAGGAAAATGTAAGTGAAAATTAATTATTTTGATTTTAATACTGTCAGTGCCTTTGTTTTGTTTCTAAGAAATGTTCAACTTTTAATCTTTAATGGCCTGTTGGACAATTTGGCACTCATAAATTTAATTGCTCCAATTAATGTTTCTAAAACTATTTCAGATAATAAGCATGTTTATATACAGCACAATTTCTTTCTTTTTTTCTAAATGCTTTTCAGGATGTCAGAAAGCTGGTCAACAGAACAGTAGAAATATTCCCAACTTTAATTTGTCGAAATGCGGCCAACCTTACTGAAAGAGTCACACTGCGGATGATGTGGCGTTGCAATTACCAAGAACAGAATAGAGATCTATTTTGAAACATATTGATATAGTTTTCAAAATTGCCCGTGTTAATAACTATTGGTTTCTCCCAGATGGAAATAGAGCTGAAGAGGCTTTTATGTTATAGCTCCAATGCCATTATTTTGGAGACAAAAAAGATACAGTTTCACATTTAATTAAACGGACTGTAAAAAAAAATATATATATAAGAAGAAAAATGCATTTTATTCCTTCTGGTTTTCCCTTGGATTTATTTTGATGCATATAGTTCCACTTAAGTCATCAAAAAGATGAAAGAAAAAAAAGCTAGTTATGAATGGTATGTTTTCAAACATAAGTGTGAAAACTTGGCTCCTGGTAAGTATCTGATATAGTCAAAATAGAGTCATCATATAAGTATAGCTATAGCAAGTCATGTGACCAGTATTGTTCCTGAGACAGTATGCATCTCTGCACAAAGAAAATGAAGATTGGCTTTTAAAAATGATAAATATATTGACCTGGGTTCAGGGGCGGACTGACAACTCATGGGGCCCTGGGACAATAGAAGATTATGGGGCCCCCAGGCTTACAGATGGCCACCAAGCCAGGTGGTAGTACAGAGGCGGGGCAGCTAAAATCTCAGGATTTTCACATCAAAAGCATGTAGGTTTTTGACATATCAGGGACAGATGTAAAAAAAAAAACACAGATTTTTACATACTGTCCCTGGTTTTAATGAGCCTGGCAACCCTGATGGGGCCCCCTTGTGGCATGGGGCCCTCGGGCAGTGCCCAAGTTCCTCAATGGTCAGTCCGCCCCTGCCTGGGTTTAAAACAATTTGTTGAAGGAGACCCTTTTGTCTTTTTTGTTATATGCAAAGGAGCAAACCTTTGTGTCTTTGGACACTAAGTAGATCACAATTATTTGAAGATATCTTGGTATAACTAATAGCTTATACTATTATAGGCAAATAATAGATTATTGTCAATGTGTCCTATTGGGGATGGGGGTATGGGCAGAACACAATAGCACAGCAAGGGAGATTGATGTACTAACATTGCATGTGTTAGTACATCAATCTGTCAATTTTCTTTAGTTTAGCCCACTAGGTTGAATGAAAAAATAAAGGGTCAGATTCAGGTACATCTGCGCATTATTGGACCGGCGTAGCGCACCGCCTTTACGTTAGACTTGCGCAATGTAGCCGCGTAATCACCCTATTCTCGTAGCTTTTACGCAGAAAATTGCGCATGCGTAACATTATTTAAGAGAAGTAAGGCGGAGTAATACAAATTGGGAAGGACGTGGGCGTGTTACATTGAAATGAGCCGTGACCCCATGCAAATGAAGGGCCGGCCGGCTCGCGCATGCGCGCTTGAAGGAGACCATGGTCAGCATCTCTCTGCGCATGCTCACAACTCGGGAACACGCAATCAGTGAAATTGGAAATGGACTAAGGACTACGCAGACAGCATAAATAGACAGACACAAACGCACTTCCATTGCAAAAGTACATCCCTCTGTCCCTTCCCATTTAACAAAGTGCTTTTGTCCCGTTGTTAGTTGCGTTGTGTTTTGTATTTGTCAGATTAGTGTACTGTGTGATCAAGTGTTTGTTAGTAGATCTTTGAAAGTGTTTTTTGATAAGTGTTTGAGAGACTGTTTGTTTGATATATTTCTGGTCGTTTGTTTTCTTGCTTAATTGTTGCTGTTTGTTTTTGTGACTGATTTTTTCTGAGTGCTTGCGTGATTTTTTGGGTGTTAGTTTTCTCTTTGTGTGTGTTCTTGCTTGATTGGTTGTGCTTGTTTTTGTGACTTATTTTTGTTGACTGGGAGTGAGTTTTTGTATGAGTATAACAGAGAGAAAGAGAAAACTAAATTTCACTTTGGGGAAGAAACAAATTCTTGCCCGGGCCATTAGCGATTATGGGCGTTTCCTCCACGGCCCGGACAGTGCCAACACCACCCCGGCCAGGAGGAGAGAGATTTTGGACATCATCACTGACCAGGTGAATTCAGTGGGGGAGGGGGAGACACGGAACCGGTCTGGGATTGATAAAAAGATTAATGACCTCCGGTGTCTGGTCAAAAAGAAGCTGGCCAAAATGCTTGCCCATGCCAGGGGCACAGGAGGGGGCCCACCATGCCGTGTTAGGCTAACAGCGGAGGAGCGTGCGGTGGCCCTGACCTTTCATCGGCATGAAGTGGAGGGCCTGCCCGGCTTTGACTCAAGTCCGGAGCCCGTGGTGCCAGGTAAGTTTTTTTTTTATATCAGGTGTGTAGCATGTGTGGGGGAGGGGGTGAAAGGGAATATGTGGCAAGTGTGTGGATCCTCCAACCTGTGAATGTTTTGTGTCATCCACAGATGTGCAGGAGGGTGCAGGGCCATCTGGCCTGACCACACCATCCCCAGGACAGCAGCCTAATGAGGCCCCCCCGACAAGGCCGGAGTCCGCGGAGGAGGTTGAAGAGGAGGAGGAGGAGGTTGAGGAGGAGGAGTTTGATGAGGAGGAGGAGTCCATGTCAGGCACTGGCCTATTGTTGTTGGAGGACCGTTCCCCTCTGGCTGGAAGCAGCCAGCCCTCCCTAAGGGGGAGCCCCCCCCCCCTCCTCCCCCAACATGGCTCCCCTCCCAAGGGCCTCCCCTTCTCCCCGGCCACAAGCATCAGCTGGAGGCAGGAAGGTGACCCAGAAGACCAGGGGGTGGCCGATCTCCTGCCCGCCACTCTGAGAAGGGACCAGTTCCTCCAGACCCGCCATCTGGGACAGGTCAGCCAGACATTGGTGCGGATGGAGGAGAGCCTGTCCTCCATCAAGGATACGCTGGGGAACCTGGACTGCCACTCCCGGGCTTTCACAAACTGCCTTAACGACCTGCAGACTACATCAGCAGGCGTTGGGCAGGATGTGAGGGCCCTCATCCAGGCTATCCAGGCCAACACGGCAACACTAGGTGGTGCCCTGGACAGAATAGCCGTGGCCTTGGAGGGCAGGCCGCCAGGTGGGCAGAGATATGGGGCTGCTCCTCCTTCCCCGGTTTTCCCCCTCCCAATGAGTCTCCCCTGAGGAGCGGGGGCCGTGGCCGGGGGCGCCCCAGGCGTGGCTCACGTCAAGGGCACTAATTTGTTTTTCCCTTTTTTTGTTGCCCTTTTTTTTTCTGCTCGAAATTTTTTGATTTTGCTGCTAATGTTTTTTTTTTTTTTTGTTGGGTTGTGAATGCTGTTTGAATGTGGGGGTGACATTCCTGCCGGAAAAGGGCTGTCACCCTCAATTTTGGTGGAGTAGGGTTCCCCAGGACCAGGGAGAAGTGATCCCCAGGTCCATGTGAATGGTGTATGAATGTACAGTGACATAATTGGAGCCTTGGCGTGGCGTTGCTGCTCACAAGTCCTGCATTGTGGACTGGTGCCAATCCAATTTGATGAGGATGTGGTGTGTCTGTGCTAGGGACCACAGTGGTGTGCATGCATGCATTCTCATTGTGCCATGATTAATGTGTGTGTTTAACGTGCAAAGATGCCCAATGTGAGCTGTCTCCTGGCTGCTCTTCCCTTAGAAGACGGGGGACCCTCGGTTAGGGGGGGATTGTCTGGTTCAGGGGTCAGGTCATCACGTAGGTCAATCTGCAGGCCCTTTCTTACTGCGAAGTTGTGCAGCATGCAACATGCACCGATGATATGGCACACGAAGTTTGGGGAATACAAGAGGGTACCCCCAGACTTATCCAGGCATTGGAAACGTGACTTCAGGAGGCCAAAGGTGCGCTCCACCACTGCACGTGTTTGGGCATGTGCTTGATTGTATCTTTCCTCTCCTGGGGTTTGGGGGTTCCGGATAGGAGTCATGAGATGGGGTCCCAGTGGATATGCAGAGTCACCTGTAAGGGAAAAGACAGGAGGATGTTAGTCATGCATGTGCCCCTTGTGATGTGTGCATCATGGGGGGGGGGCAGTCATGCCTGCCACCCATGTCACTCACCAACCAGCCAGGTGGCCCCATACACGTTCTGATCGAATTCCATTCGGATGTGGCTTTGATTGTAGATGTAGCTGTCATGGCTGGACCCGGGGTGTTTGGCACGGACGTGCCATATGAGGCCTTGGGCATCGACTATCACCTGTACGTTGATGGAATGCCTTCAGCCGCAGGTCCTCAGTGGTGGGTATGATGATTTCGTTGGCCATGTGTCTGAGGATTGCAGGGACAACCTGGTGCACACATCTGCTCATGGAGGATTGTGACATCCCAGCCACCACTCCACTTGTACGCTGAAAAGAGCCACTGGCAAGGACATGGAGTGTTGCCATGACCTTGACCAGTGGCTGCACTGCATGTGAGCGTTGTGTTGGGCTGGTGATGTCCTCCTGCAGGGTTGTGGTTAATTCCATGATGGCATGAGGGGTGAATCTGAAGATGCGATACACCTCAGAATCACTCATGCCAAACAGGTCTATGCGTGTGCAGTATATCCTCTCCCGTGCCCTCCTCCGTGCACTCATCCTTCTTTGTTGATCTAAAGTCAGTAGTATAGCTATGCGCGACGATGCCCCTGGCATGTTGGCATACAGATTGTTGTGCAACACGTGTGACTGGTCTGCTCCTCACTAACAGTGTTGCTTTATCTGACATGTAGACGATTTTTCTCTTTTTAGACCAGCTTTTATATGGTCTAATTTTAGACAGGACATTTTGCTGTTGCGCACACTGCGTAGCCTGCGCTGCCCCAACGTTCTTTTGTGGATCCCCGTAAGTCCCTCATTAGCATATTTGACTAGCAAATCAATGGTCTGTCTAGCGCAGTTTTGCGCGGACGGATGCGCCTGTCTAACGAAATTACGCTGGACAAAAAAAAGTAGATTTCTTGCGTATCTCTGTTGCGCAGGCGTAATCGCTCTGTGAATCTGGCCCAAAGTCTTTACCAGACTCTACAATATACTAGGCCAACCCTTAGGTTAAATGAAATAAAACGTAGAGGGTCATTTACTATAGCACCGCATGCTAATTAGCACTCAAAATACCAAAATCGCAGTTATTAGGGCCCAAACGGCAAAAATACTCCCAAAAACAAATATAATCTAATAATAAGTCTTAATCATCGAAAACAATAAAATATTTGTATAAGGAAAGCTATAGGAAGGTGTGAAATAAATTTCAGAGAAGTTTATCTGAAACGTATTAATAGGACATTATTTTATTACAGCTAGATACTATAAATGAAAGAGTGATAGCAATTGCTACTACTTGAAGTGCATAGCCCTTTTTCAAATTTATATTGCATGCTATTTTACTTTGGAAATTCCTACATTGAAAAAGAATCTCAGGTTGGACAAGCAAAGTTGTATAAATCTATCTATTTAAAAAAATGTATGTCTTTACCTAGTCCCTGTTTAGCAATAGATATGTAATTGATGCCTATTTATTTTACATTATTTATTTTTATCACATTAAATAAATTGCTTCATGATGGGATCTCAAGGTTTTTAATAGTTTAATAATAATTTTATAGGGCTTTGGGTGGTAGGAAATTTCTAGTGTTCCAGTTATTTGGATATGCCTGGCATGTATCATCGATTTGGTGGTGTAGCGCTTCTTATCCACTTAGCAACCACCTGCCGAAAAATAACGGCGGCAAGGTGGTTGCTTAACTCTGGGATCACGTTATATAATGTGATTCCAGAGTCGCGCTCCCACGCGGCCCCTGGGGCGCGCACACGGGAATGTCCATGACGCGGGTCACGGATCACGGTAAATCGCCGCTGATAGCTGCGGTTTACCACGTGATCGCGCCGTCCAATGACGGCGCGATCACATGTAAACAGACCGGCGTCATTTCATGACGCCGGTTCCTCCCTCCTCTCTCTGTACCGATCGGATGGATGGATGGATGGATGGATCTGTGACTATTGCAGTCACAGATCCATCCATCCCTGCTCAGCCATCCTTGCAACCCCCTGCGCAATACTCAGCATACCCCCAGCAATACTCGGCATACCCCCGGCGCAATACTCGGCATACCCCCGGCGCAATACTCGGCATACCCCCGGCGCAATACTCAGCATACCCCCGGCGCAATACTCGGCATACCCCCGGCGCAATACTCGGAATAACCCAGGCGCAATACTCGGCATACCCCCGGCGCAATACTCGGCATACCCCCGGCGCAATACTCGGCATACCCCCGGCGCAATACTCGGCATACCCCGGCGCAATACTCAGCATACCCCGGCGCAATACTCTGCAGTACCCCGGCGCAATACTCTGCAGTACCCCGGCGCAATACTTTGCAGTACCCCGGCGCAATACTCTGAACAATACTTGGCAGTACACCCTGCGCAATACTCTGAACAATACTCTGCAGTACCCCTGCGCAATACTCTGAACAATACTCTGCAGTACCCCCTGCGCAATACTCTGAACAATACTCTGCAGTACCCCCACACAATACTCTGAACAATTCTCTGCAGTACCCCCTGCGCAATACTCTGAACAATACTCTGCAGTACCCCTGCGCAATACTCTGAACAATACTCTGCAATACCCCCTGCGCAATACTCCCTGCGCAATACTCCCTGCGCAATACTCTGCGGTCGTTTTTTTTTTTCAGGCTTCCCAGCCTAGAGGTGAGATGTGGAGTCTTATTGACCCCATATCTCACTGAAGAGAACCTGTCACGCTATATTCCTATTACAAGGGATGTTTCCATTTCTTGTAATAGGAATAAAAGTAATCAAAACATTTATTTTTGGGGAAAAACATGTCAAACTAAAATAAATAAAGTAAAATGAATAAAAAAAAAAAAAAAAAAAAACTTAAAGCGCCCCTGTTCCCGTGTGCTCGTATACAGAAGCGAACGTGCACGTAAGTCCCGCCCACATATGAAAACGGTGTTCAAACCACACATGTGAGGTATTGCTGCGAACGTTAGAGCGAGAGCAATAATTTTGGCCCTAGACCTCCTCTCCAACTAAAAACATGTAACCAGTAAAAATATTTAAAGGGTCACCTATGGGGATTTTTAAGTCGCAAAGTTTGGCGCCATTCCACGAGCGTGTGCAATATTGAAGGGTGACATGTTGGGTATTGATTTACTTGGCGTAACTTCATCTTTCATATTATGCAAAAACATTGGGCTAAATTTAATGTTTTTTTTTTTTTTTTAAAGCACAAATCTGTTTTATTTCCAAAAAAAATGTGTTCGAAAAATTGCTGTGCAAATACCATGCGCGATAAAAAGTTGCAACAACCGCCATTGTATTCTCTAGGATCTTTGCTAAAAAAGCATATATAATGTTTTGGGGTTCTATGTAATTTTCTAGCAAATAAATGATGATTTTTACATGTAGGAGAGAAATGTCAGAATTGGTCTGGGTGCTCCAGAACGCCTGATGGCGTTCCCTGTATGTTGGGCCTCTGTATGTGGCCACGCTGTGTAAAAGTCTCACACATGTGGTATCGCATACTCGAGAGGAATAGCAGAATGTGTTTTGGGGTGTAATTTGTGGTATGCATATGCTGTGTGTGAGAAATAACCTGCTAATATGAAAATTTTGTGGAAAGAAAATAAAAATGAAAAAAATCTTAATTTTGCAAAGAATTGTGGGAAAAAATGACAACTTCAAAAAACTCACAATGCCTCTTTCTAAATACCTTGGAATGTCTTCTTTCCAAAAAGGGGTCATTTGGGGAGTATTTGTACTCATTTGTAGCATGTTAGGGTCTCAAGAAATGAGAGAGGCTGTCAGTACATCAGATGTGATCAAATTGATCAATTTTCAGCAATTGGTACCATAGCTTTTAGACCCTATAACTTTCACCCAGACTAAATAATATCTAAATTTGTTTTGTTACCAAAGATATGTAGCAGTATACATTTTAGGCCACGATTATGAAGAAAAATTACTTTTTTGCCAAATGTTATAATAGAAATGAAGAAAAATTCATTTTTTTACCAAATTTTCGTTCTTTTTTCATTTATAGCGAAAAAAATAAAAACCGCAGAGGTGATAAAATACCACCAAAAGAAAGCTCTATTTGTGGGAAAAAAAGGACAAAAATTTAATTTGGTTACAGTGTTGTATGACTGAGTTATTGTCATTCAAAATGTGAGAGCGCCGAAAGCTGAAAATTGGTCTGGTTATTAAGTGGGTTTAAGTGCCCAGTAGTCAAGTGGTTAAACAGGTACAGAGGTTTGCAAGATCTTTTAAGGCAGACCAGGAGAGTCTGTAGCCATTTCAGGCAGTCCAACACAATCAGTGTTCAGTTGGCTGAAATTCAGCAGGCATACCACCTGCCCATAAACCGCCTGATTTGTGACATGTCCCCCAGGTGGAACTCAACTCTGGCAATTCTGAAGTGGCTGCACATGTAGTAGAGAGCCATCAATGAGTACCTGTGTGAGTATGGCACAATGAAAGGCTCAGGGGAGCTCAGATGTTTTTCCCCATGGCTGCTGATAAAGGATGCATGCACTGTACTGCCACCATTTGAGTAGGCAACAAAGATGATGATTCGTGACAATGCATGCATCAGTGACACTATCCCTCTTGTGTTCCTGCTGGAGCATACTCTGCATGGCATTTTGGACAGGGAACTTGAGGCAAAGCAGTGGGAAGAAGAGGAGGACATCTTTTCCTCTTAAGGCCTGCTTTATGCAGACTCCATTCTTGCAATGCCATAGAACACAAAATAGAAGAGGGAGTTTGAGGAGGATTCTGAAGCAGAAGAAGGCATGTCAAACCTTAAGAGGTTGTTTTCAGTCCCCAGAAATTGTGGTATAGTAGTATGTGGCTGGGAGGAGACAGTTCCAGATAATGTAATCCTCAGTGACCCATAGAAATCTGCTTCTCATTACTCCGCAAACTTGCAGTGTATGGTCTCCCTTATTCTTCAAAGCCTGTGAAAGGACTCAAGAATTTGTGAAATCAATGAGAAAGATCATTATTGGTTGGCAACCCTCCTTGACCACTGTTACAAGGAGAAAGTCTCGGAACTCATCCTGCCCTCTCAGAAGGAGCACAGGATGAAATATCTTGGGGACACCTTAAAGAGGAGTTTATGTAACACCTTTGCAGACAGGTTGGTTACAGTCTCATAGAAAAGGTCATTTTGAGGCTTCTGTTGGTCAAAAAAGGAGCGGTGGAGAAGGGGGATCCTAAGTGATGTATTTAAAAATCTTTTTTTGTCCTCAGCGCTCAGGGCTGTCAGCTTCCACATCCCATTGGCAGCATCTGCTGGAGGTTTTGTGACAGATAAAAGAGTTTGTTTGTCCACAGACTCCATTGACTGTCTGACATATGTCAAAATTAATCAGTTCTGAATTAGCAGGAGCTATCATGCCCCAGATGCCGATATTGCTGATTAAATGTTTTTGGGATCTGGAATCTCTGCAAGACTGTCTAGGCTGCCTAGCTTTGTAGGTGTTGATTTTATCTTGAATTAATTTTTTGGTATAGGTTTCATAGCCACAATTAACACCCAATGACTGCATTTTCCACACCTGTTTGACAGGTGCATATCATTTCAATTTCTTACAGCAGGGTCAATTCTTTCTTTCATCAAGAGTACCTCTATAGAATTATGGTGCGACAGACCCACCAAAACCCAAAGCCCAATTTTTCCACACCCATTTGACAGGTGCATATGCTTTCAATTTTTTACATAAAGGTCGATTCTTGTTTTCATCAAAAGTACCTCTAACCATTTCCAACTCTCTCTGGCCGTGTGTTCTCAGAGCATTCTGCAGGGAAATTTTCTTTAACTGGTCTGTAGATCAGCGGCGGCTTCAGTGGCAGAATACGTTTGCTACTAAACCCAGAGGCGATTCAGTTCGCAAGCGATGCGCTCTATGGGCCAGATTCAGGTAGATTGGAGCATCTTTGCTCTGGAGTAACGTTTCTCATTTACGTTAATCTGCCGAAATTTTAGGAGCAAGTGCTGTTATTCATGAAGCACTTGCTCCTAAAGTTGCGGCAGCGCATCGCAAAT